>OW240914.1:126660266-126865963 GCA_933207985.1 Pelobates cultripes | reverse complement strand
GGGTGGTTGGAATAACATGTGTGTAAGGCGCTCCGGTTTGAGCTGTACCCTGTGTGGCATCTCATCTAGCCCCCTATCCCTGGGGGTGTTGTGGGGTGGGCGGAGTGGCGCTAGTCGTGGTGAGCGCCTATATACTATCGTGCGTGAGGTGTTGTCTGCCTTTCCTCTGGGGGTAGGGGCCCCGTAATTGCGGTTGCGTTAAGGTCAAAAAGGACGGACCCAAGTGGGGCAGTGAAGGAAAAAAAAAAAAATAAATATATATATATATATATATATATATATATATATAATAAACATTGGAGTTAGAAGTCTTTGAAGTTATCGCTCTGTGTCAAGAGATGTCTGGGACTTCCGTTTGACGGTTTCGGCCATGTCTTGCATATTGTCCCCGTGCCCAGTCAAGTGTCCAGAGTCTGTAGATCTCGTGTTGGCTGTCCAGGAGTAGAGCAGTCCTCTGGGTCCCAGCTCTCTGGTCGACCTGCAGTCGTGGAGGTGAGATGTGGGGGTTGTAGTCCCAGTGTCTTCAGGAAAGTGGGGGCCCCAGTTGGGGATGTGAGGTGGTGTGCAGTTCCATTGTGGTGAACGAGCAGGGCACCAGTGTTCCCCCATCTGTAGACAATACCTGCTTTGCGCAGCGCGGTGGTCACGGGTCCAAAGGTCTTCCGCTTTAACAATGTGGCTCTGGTGACATCCTGGAAGAAAGAGAGCTGAGTGCCTTCAAATACCAGCGGCGTTTTGCCTTTAATGGCGGTCATTATTTGTATCTTGTCAGGTACCGATGCCAGACGCAGAATGACGTCCCTGGGCATGCTGGATGGTAAGTGTGTGGAGCTTGTCACTCTGTATATCCCGTCGATTGATATTTTCTTGGCAGATGCCTGGGGTAGCAGTGTTGTGAGCAGTCTCCGCGTATAATACGGTAGCTCCTCAATCGTTACTGTGGTGGGGACACCTCTGATTTTGATATTCTTCCGTCATTGTTTGTCCTTCAGGGACATGATTTGACCTGCTAGTACGTTTTGCTCTGCTTGGAGTCGGTTGACTGAGTCCATGAGGGTGGACACTGTGCCCTGAATGTTGGTGATGTCCACCTCTGCAGTTCCAACCCTCTCCTGCACACTTTGAATATCAGCCTTGACCTTTGCGACGTCGGCCGCTAGCAAGTTTTGTATGTTGATCAGGAGGGCTTTTAGGTCCCCTTTAGTAGCGGGGGCTGAATCATCCCGGTGTTCCGGTGTTAGTGAGTGTCTCGTCGGGGAGGCCGCCATCTCGTCCGGCTCTCCCCCGTCAGGTTCGGGTGCTCGGTCCGCAGAGAGTCGTTGCGCGGCCTGTACTGGCTCCGTTTGTGCAGGCCTGAGCCACATCTCCCCTATGTCTCTGCCTTGTATGTTGGGACCAGCTGTGGTTTTGTGAGAGCGGCGACCCATGACTGTGGCGCCTGTGTCCCGACTGGATGGGTAGTCTTCCCAGAGGCTGCCGCCAAGGTAGGCCTCTAGGTCTTGGATTGGAGTTGCACGGTAGGCCGCAGGTTTGCGCTTCTGCCTGGTCTGCTTGGGTGCCTGGAAAAAAGGCATCGATCGGTGCGGTACTTAGTGCCTGTCAGTACTGGGTACTTGTTGGGGTTCGATAAAGCTTCGTTTGGTGGGTATTAGGCCGATTCTCTCCGGGTTCGGGAGAGCAGTTTTAGATGGCGTCTTAACAGGATGGCTGCCAGGCTCCGCCCCTGCACTGAAACTTTAAGTCTCACATACCCCCAGATAGCTTGGATCTGAGTGCATATTATAGGCGAATAGCGCTCAGATCCCACGAACACAGTTCTCAATATCGTCGAATGAAGTTTGGACTTCACCGGCGGTTCGCGTGTTCATATCCGACAAAGAGTTCCACAACTGTAGCTATCTGGGGTCGGTCTATTTTGCATAAATCTAAGTCCCGAACGGTGAAATGTTCCCGGCATTCGTGTGTTTCCAGCCGTATGAACAAGGACCTTGGTAGGCATCAGCGGTGTTCAGCAGAATAAGTGTCCGAAAAAGAGTTCCAGGGCATCGTCGCCATTTACCACCGAGCGTTCGACAATTTAAAATGGCGACTGCCACGTGTTCGACAGACGAACGTGGACCACCAAGCTGTTCCCCAATTACTCTGCGGTTAACCGCAAAGTCTGGGTGGTTAATGGGCGCCACACGACCTCAGTAGGAGGTCGGGTGTTTCGGCCGTTTATTCGTTTTATTGGTATTTGCAGGAAATCACCCCGCACACGCATAAATAACCGAACAGGCTGTTTCACATAGTCTGGTTAATAGGGGATTTCATTACAATTAATATTATATAAAATGATACAAGAGTACCCTAAAAATATTGTATTTTTTTTCCAAAATTATCAACTGCTAGCTATTCTATATTTTTGCTCTGTTTTAATTTTTTTTATTTATTTATTCTTTTTTTTGTGCAAAATTAACTGTGGGATATTTAAACATTTTATCATGATATTCTGTATAAAAAAAAAAACAATATTATGGAACTTACTTAATTGGTATCAAAATAACTTAACAATAACATTTACTCCCTTATCCTATTTACAAAGGTCTCTTCTTGCGGCTGTGTGCTTTGTGGGTATCACAAACTAAGTTTTTTCCTACTAAATTCATTTTGCATTTATTGAAATTGTAAGCACAATTTTTTTTTATTTACATTCTATGGGAATACACCTGTCATATTAACAGCTACTAGAGACATATGTTCATTGAGATATGTTAAAAATTGAATAATGACAATAAACACTGTCAATGCTTCTGATAGGAAGCTTTGGATTAAATTTTTCTCTATGAGGAGCAACCAACTGACAGACACTGATGCAAATGTAGCGTAGGTCCCCAATGCTTTCAATCAAACAAAAGTGATCAAAAAAATCTGACTTTACCAGAGACCAAGAAGCCGCTCTGAGTAAACTAATGCAGTTTGGGATTTCAGGTAGGTTTTATGGTGATTTTTCATTTCTTTAATGTATAAAGTGGACCAACAACAGACAAATGAATACTGTTAATAAATACATATTGTGACAAACTTACTTTCCTGTGTGTGTTTGTCCAGGATCTTTTGGCAACCGCACAGCCCTCTAGGGTAAGAAAACCAGGTCAAGACAAAGTCCAGTTTCAAAAGGGCCTCTGGCCTGTTTATTTTCTGTTGTTGTGAAGTAACAGGATACAATGAACAGCAAATCTTCTTTCTCCACAAAAACACCTTCTTTCTCCTCCAAAACACTTCCCTCATTTCACCCTGCTTTAACTGCAGTTATATAGCTGCTCACAGCCCCTACAGGTGAGGCTAATGACCTCGTTAGGCAGTGAGCCAGAACTCTATGGGAAACCTGGGCTGGACTCATGCACAACCACTCTGACAGTGGGTGGAGAATCGGCCCACCCTGCTCTTCCGAATACTCCACCCCAGGGACCCAAATAACAACAGAGGGAAAAAAACTACATTTAAACTTAACTTTCCCTGGGGCTGCATGTGCTTACCCACATGTCAGGATAGTGGCTGTGCAAAAGTCTGGGTGCCAGATATACACCCCTGACCACCATCCCCAACACTCTGTTACATATCCTCCCCCCCAGCTCAGACCTAGTGGGGTGAGCGACCACAGAAAACAAATTTTCTCGCGACAAACTGTCAGCATTTCCATGTTTAGAACCCGGCCTATGTTCAACTGTAAAATGAAATGGTTGTAAACTGAGGAACCACCTTGTCACCCTGGCATTATTATCTTTGTTTTGACTCATCCAGGTTAAGGGGGCATGGTCTGTGACCAACCTAAATTTTCTACCCAGCAGATAATATTTCAATGAGTCTAAGGCCCATTTTATGGCAAGGCATTCCTTTTCCACTATAGAATAATTTTTCTCAGCGGGAGTCAGCTTCCTACTTAAATAAAACACTGGGTGTTCTTCACCCTGAATTTCCTGAGACAGAACTGCCCCTAACCCAAGCTCTGATGCATCGGTTTGGACAATAAACTCTTTAGTGAAATCCGGGGTTACCAGAACCGGTTGGGTGCACAAAGCCTCTTTCAAAGTTACAAACGATTTTTCTGCCTCTACTGACCACTTAACCACTAGTGGGGCTTTACCTTTTGTGAGATCCGTTAAAGGAGCTGCTAATGTAGCAAAACTAGGAATAAATTGCCTCTAATACCCAGTAAGTCCTAAAAAAGTCCTAACTTGCTTTTTAGTGAGGGGGCGTGGCCAATTTTGTATGGCCTTCACTTTTGCTGTTTGGGGCTTAACTAGTCCTCTCCCAATCGAATAACCCAGATATTTTGCCTCTTCCAAACCTATAGTACACTTAGATGGGTTAGCAGTTAAACCAGCTAGACAGATAGAGTCCAGTACTGCCTGCACTTTGGGAAGATGTGAAGCCCAGTCAGGACTGTGAATGACTATGTCATCTAAGTATGCGGCTGCATAACGGCTGTGAGGCTTCAAAATCCTATCAATCAGTCTTTGAAAAGTGGCAGGGGCCCCATGTAACCCAAATGGTAGCACCTTGTATTGGAATAATCCCCCTGATGTCGAAAAAGCTGTCTTTTTTTTTGCTCTGTCTGTAAGAGGTACTTGCCAATAATCCTTCGTCAGGTCTAAAGTAGTCAGGTACCGAGCCTTACCCAGTCTCTCTATCAGTTCATCAACCCTTGGCATTGGATAAGCATCAAACTTTGACACACTATTTAATTTACGAAAATCATTACAAAATCTTAATGAACCATCAGGTTTTGGCACCAGTACTACAGGGAGTGCAGAATTATTATGCAAATGAGTATTTTGACCACATCATCCTCTTTATGCATGTTGTCTTACTCCAAGCTGTATAGGCTCGAAAGCCTACTACCAATTAAGCATATTAGGTGATGTGCATCTCTGTAATGAGAAGGGGTGTGGTCTAATGACATCAACACCCTATATCAGGTGTGCATAATTATTAGGCAACTTCCTTTCCTTTGGCAAAATGGGTCAAAAGAAGGACTTGACAGGCTCAGAAAAGTCAAAAATAGTGAGATATCTTGCAGAGGGATGCAGCACTCTTAAAATTGCAAAGCTTCTGAAGCGTGATCATCGAACAATCAAGCGTTTCATTCAAAATAGTCAACAGGGTCGCAAGAAGCGTGTGGAAAAACCAAGGCGCAAAATAACTGCCCATGAACTGAGAAAAGTCAAGCGTGCAGCTGCCACGATGCCACTTGCCACCAGTTTGGCCATATTTCAGAGCTGCAACATCACTGGAGTGCCCAAAAGCACAAGGTGTGCAATACTCAGAGACATGGCCAAGGTAAGAAAGGCTGAAAGACGACCACCACTGAACAAGACACACAAGCTGAAACGTCAAGACTGGGCCAAGAAATATCTCAAGACTGATTTTTCTAAGGTTTTATGGACTGATGAAATGAGAGTGAGTCTTGATGGGCCAGATGGATGGGCCCGTGGCTGGATTGGTAAAGGGCAGAAAGCTCCAGTCCGACTCAGACGCCAGCAAGGTGGAGGTGGAGTACTGGTTTGGGCTGGTATCATCAAAGATGAGCTTGTGGGGCCTTTTTAAAACCTTCAAAGTCAAGCTACTCCCAGTCCTAGCCAATCCTGGAAGACAATCATCAAGCAGTGGTACAGAAAGATAGTCTGCATCATGACTTCAAGAACAAACATGATTTTCATGCAGGAGGGGATCCATGGTGCTGCTCCCAGGAAAATTACACGTTGAGCAGAGGGTCTTAAGAATAAAATCAGAAATCACCTAGTGTTCCTGCAATCAAATCAATTGATTGACACCTGACATATGAAATTGACATTTACAATGGATTATTTTCTGTCCTCAGAGCCCCTGATGCACACTGCGGACACAGAGCAGAATAGAGACTGGTCCCCTACATAGGGTCGCGGCAGATATGGATTGACATACCTGTCCTAAGGATCCCACAATTACACACTGACACAGAGCAGAATAGGGAATGTTCCCCCTACATAAGGTCACTTGGCAGGTATGGATTGACACCTATCCTCAGGATCCCTGATACACACTGACACGAGCAGAATAGGGAATATTCCCCCTACATAGGGTCACTTGGCAGATATGGATTGACACCTATCCTCAGGATCCCTGATACACACTGACACAGAGCAGAATAGGGACTGTTCCCCCTACATAGGGTCACTTGGCAGATATGGATTGACACCTTGTTACAAACTGCTATTTGTAACCGTCCCTTTAAATGGCAAATTGCCCTGCTTCCCTGGGTTGTGGAGAAGCCTATTTGCCAGCCTCCTCCCACATGACTATGGCCCCTGGGAGATTGTGAAAATGTATGCACTTTTATTTGGTGTGTATGGCCCTTTAAGACTGTCGGTGGGCATATTGGGACTTATGGACTCTTTATGTGACTGGTGCTGGCCCTTTAAACACCTTTTTGGGACATCAGGAAGATTGGGACACTGCCCCTTTAAGGCCGTGTCCCCAGACTTGTTGGGGACACTGCCCCTTTAAGACGGTGTCCCCTGTGTCCCCAGACCTGGTGCAAACTCTTTGTGCCTGCCTGGCTAATTCCCACTTGGTTCAGTAAATGGGGCTTACTGAACCAAGTACCACACAGGCAGACCACCCAGAAGTGGAAGTGTGCAGGCAATTTACCTCCCAGAAGCTGCGGTTAACCGCAGCTTAATTGACAATGCTGGGAGGTCTTTGTTCGTTTGCCGAACACGTGGCGGCGGCCATCTTTGATCATTCGACGAGGTCAGCGGTATGTAGCCAAATTCATGGAACTAAAATCGGCTACACATTTCCGCGAACACCGCTGAGCTCTACCTTCTCCCCTACTGGTTTTACAGCTGCAGAGACTAAGTCCCATTCAGCGATGGGACTTAGTCGTTTTTTCAGCCGTTTTTTTCAGCCTTATTTCAGCTGCAGAGACTAAGTCCCATTCGGCGATGGGACTTAGTCGTTTTTTCAGCCTGAAATAGACCGACCTCACAGCCCAAATCTATGGAACTGTTTTGGGCAGGAAAATATGCTTGCGGTCGGTCATAAAGGGACCTCCAGCTAACTTTTTAACCCCTGGATGGATTTGGCTGATTTTTTGGTTATGTTTATGTTTTAAGTGTGCTGATTCCAAATATGTAATTATGAAGATGGGATGTGTAGTTTTAAAGTTACAGTGTATGGCTAAAAACTGTATTTTTACTGCCTGTGTTTAATTATGTTAATCTCTTCCCAAACGTCATTTCGTTCAAAGTGGAAAGAATGTTAAAAAAATATATTTTTGTTCGGAGTGTGAGAAATGCTTTTCAGCCGCTTCTAATCTTAAGCATCATTTGATGAGCCATACAGGAGAGAAACCTTATTTGTAGTGTGTTTAGTATTGTTCTGATCAGTTTAATACCTTCCGCGTCTCCTATCAGTGGACGTGTATATGGCAGCCATTTTAGGAACCGTACACCTGGGACCCAAGCAAGGTCACCTCGTTCAACAGGCTTGCAGCGTATCCTCCAGGAAGAAGAGCCTGAACCCTTACCGGCTGCACGTGTCTTACCTGTACATGGAAAGCTGCTCTAGTTCCTTGATGAGCCAGCTGCCCGTGAGTTAACATGTCCCGTGGAGAAGCACTCTGTCCTGTAAAGCCTCACCAAAAAAAAGGAGTGGTGTGTTTAGTATTGTTCTGATCAGTTTAATACCTTCCGCGTCTCCTATCAGTGGGCGTGTACACGGCATTGATTTTTATCTAAGCCGTAAACTTTTGCACAGCGAAGTATATTCACTGCCATTGAAAAGGAGTGCATGGCGGTGGTGTGGGCCCTCAAAAAGCTGCAACCTACTTGTATGGACAACCGTTTACCTTACTCACAGATCACATTAAATTTAGGGGAACTGCGCGGTCAAACTAATGTGACACCAGATAGTAGTGGTGTGTTTAGTACTATTTTTATCAGTTTAATACCTTCCGCGTCTCCTATCAGTGGACGTGTACACGGCATTGATTTTTGTAACAGGGAGATGGAAGAAGAGGCTTGGTCGGTTCTCTTACTGCAAATTTGGGGCACTGCGCGGTCAAGCTAATGTGACACCAGATAGGAGTGGTGTGTTTAGTACTATTTTTATCAGTTTAATACCTTCTGCGTCTCCTATCGGTGGACGTGTACACGGCATTGATTTTTGTAACAGGGAGATGGAAGAAGAGGCTTGGTCGGTCCTCTTACTGCAAATTTGGGGCACTGTGCGGTCAAGCTAATGTGACACCAGATAGTAGTGGTGTGTTTAGTACTATTTTTATCAGTTTAATACCTTCCGCGTCTCCTATCAGTGGACGTGTGCACGGCATTGATTTTTGTAACAGGCAGATGGAAGAAGATGCTTGGTTGGTCCTCCTAACTGGAGACTGTGTTGCTGTACGGGTGGCAGGTGGAGCCATTTATAAAGTACACACTGCTTTAAAAAGCCATTTATAAAGTACACACTGGCGGCTTGAACCCTAGTTGGTGGCGGATAAGTCACGCAAGTCAAGCGGCATTCAGAGTTATAATACAGCAGCGTGTGGACCATTTTTAGCCCAAGGCAGCTCATCTCATCAGGCCTTTTTTACATAGGGTCACTTGGCAGATATGCATTGACACCTGTCCTAGGGATCCCTGATACACACTGACAGAGAATAGAATAGGGACTGCTCCTCCTACATCGGGTCACTTGGCAGATATGGATTGACACCTGTCCTCAGAGACCATGATACACAATGACACAGAGCAGAATAGAGACTGTTCCCCCTACATAGGGTCACTTGGCAGATATGGATTGACACCTGTCCTAAGGATCCCTGATACACACTGATACACACCTACTTGGATGGTATAGACATTTTTAGCAGCTCCTGGCCGAACACCTGACCCACATAGGAGCCGTAATAGACCGGATTAGGGAGTCCGGACTGACCCTAAAGCCCAGTAAGTGCCATATAGGAACGTGTAAAAACCTCCCCAAGATAGTAGTATGGGCCCCAGAGTGTGAACAGGCCTTCCAACAGCTCAAGACGGCGCTCATTAAATCACCTGTACTTTCTGCTCCTGATCCAGCTAAACACTTTCTCGTCCATACAGACGCTTCTATGCTTGGATTGGGAGCAGTACTGAGCCAAGTCAGAGCAGATGGTGGCGAGCAACCCGGGGCTTATCTAAGCCGTAAACTTTTGCACAGTGAAGTATATTCACTGCCATTGAAAAGGAGTGCATAGCGGTGGTGTGGGCCCTCAAAAAGCTGCAACCTACTTGTATGACAACCGTTTACCTTACTCACAGATCACAACAAATGTGGGGCACTGCGCGTGCAATCTAATGTGCCACCAGATAGGAGTGGTGTGTTTAGTACTATTGTTATCAGTTTAATCACTGTTACGTCCCTATCCGTTGATGTGGAGCAAGACGCAGCAGCAGAAGAGGACTCAGCCGAGGAGGTTATGGAAGAGGATGGAGTAGGAGGAGTAGAGGAGGTGGCAGCGTACTGGCAGAGTACACGCTGTAGGGCTGACACACCTGCTTTGAGATAACTAACTGCTATTCAATCTATAACAGTGAAAAGTTTTGTTTTTAAATCCAAGCTATTGTGACACCAGTGAGTGAGTGGTGGCACTGGGCACAGTATCCACTGTGAGCCTGACACACCCGCTTTGAGACAACTAACTGCTATTCAATCTATAACTGATGTTTTGTTTCACAGGCAGAAAGTGCCCTAAAAGATGGCGGCTTGAACCCAAGTTGGTGGCGGATCAGTCACGCAAGTCAACAGGCATTCAGAGCTAAAATACAGCGGCGTGTGGACCATTTTTAGCCCAAGGCAGCTCATCTCATCAGGCCTTTTTTAATCTAATGTATCGCCCAGTGTCAGTCCCTTCGGGATCCATCCCTCATTGGATATAGACTCCGAACACTGTTCTCAAGGTGTGTTCAGAGTTGTAGGAGCAGTCCTGACAACTTTATCTCAAGATTGTAAGGACCAGGGAGCTAAGTCCTGAGAATTTCGGTTTCTCCATGCGATCCATGCATACGGTGCCCCTGAAGACAGTTCATGTGAATTTTCCAGTCTTGTTACTCGAGCAAGGCAGTGCCCGTTTGCCCTATGCAGGTCTCAGGGTCTCATGTCACCCTGACACGGGAGAATAGACTGCACAGTTTGTACACAACAAATATCTGAAACAGAGTGCAATGTCAGTTTGATATAGCACAGGTTATACCAAAACCTGTACTCTTGTAAGAACTGAGGCTCCTCCTTAGTCGTACTGTCTCCTGGAATGTGTGTACATAAGTGGGAAACCTCCCCCACTAATACCTCTGAGGGCATTTCTCATGTGGATACAAGATGGATCCAGTCAAACTATGTATACCTTGCCCGATGAGGTAGCCCTCTAGAACGAAATCAGTAGCGTGGTCATCATATTTAAATTGGGTGTAGGAGGGACGCCCCTCTATGCGGTCATAGTTGACCTGTACAGGTACAAGCCTGTGTGAGGAACAAATGGAAGGCACCATAGTACGTTGAGTGTATGAGAGAGTCGCACTCTGTAAAATGTTATCGCACTCTGAGTCCGCGCACGGTTGGTGGTATGAGCGGACCGCACCCGTTAGAGGTCAAACTTAGAGTCTACCCCTGTGTCCGGTTCCATCTATGAGAATGAGTCACTCGGAGCATGTCCTCTATATCCAGCTCAGTATCGGGCCGAGGTTGAGGGAGGGCCGCGCCCTCTAATAATGAATCAGTGTCCGATTCGGTAAATGAGAGGGGTTCGCCCTCTACTCTTGAAAATAAAAATATCAGTCCCGGGCCGAGGTGAAGGAGGGCCGCACCCTCTGTAATCCAAACCAGAGTCCAGTAGAGACTCAGGGTGACCAAACGTGGGGTTACACTCTTATTTAATATAAGCAAAGTATACAACCTCGGGCCGTGTCCGACCTTAAGAGAAAGGGATGATGAGAAAAATAAGTTTCGGAACTGAAGATGGTAACTATCAACGGACCGCCCGGATCCCGTGCGTGCGCGCGGGCTCCAGGATGACCGTCGGTAGTCTGAGGAAAGCTGGAGACGTTCTCCGCAATCCACAAGTGCCCGGGAGGTCGGAGGAGGTCATATCAGGCCTCCCGACGACCCGAGTGATAAGACAATAGAAGGCACGAAAAACAAAGAAACGACCAATGAAGTAGAAAATGGAAAATACGTACCTCAGAAAGCCGGTCGGATAGCAGACTGGAAAAAAATTAATCAAGCGAATCCAGTTGAAAAGGTCAAGAGCTAAACATGACATAGAAAAACACTACCAATACCTAATATGGCGCCTGAGCACTGTTCCCTGCTTGCGCGAAATTCCCCTTGGAGATGTGTCGTCGTTGGGTATAACCCGTAATTGCGTGCCTGTGAATTCTCATAAAAACTTTGCCCTTCAGGGCATGAGGTGTAGGGCCTTCACCCTTCCAATCACAGTTAGATGTCCATATCCTGGTGTCCTCTTGGATAATCTGGCAGCAGTGCCTGTCCGGACACCTACCTAGAGGGTACTGAGCTTACTTCAGTGATATTCCCCCCGGTTTGTGGTCCAAAGGGGGGTTCGGGTACAGGTAGAGCAGGCCAATCTTATGGGCACAGCCGAAGCAGGCCAATCTTATGGGCACAGCCAAAGCAGGCCAATCTTATGGGCACAGCCGTAGCAGGCCAATCTTATGGGCACAGACGTAGCAGGCCAATCTTATGGGCACAGACGAAGCAGGCCAATCTTATGGGCACAGACGAAGCAGGCCAATCTTATGGGCACAGCCGTAGCAGGCCAATCTTATGGGCACAGACGTAGCAGGCCAATCTTATGGGCACAGACGTAGCAGGCCAATCTTATGGGCACAGACGTAGCAGGCCAATCTTATGGGCACAGACATAGCAGGCCAATCTTATGTTTCATATTAAATGAATAATGGGGACCTCTGAGATTGGCAGAGTCCCCTAAATATCTGTAAATCCTCCAGGCATCCTGTGACCTAGTACCCTTAGACACTAATCTTGGACAGCGTACTACTGTGTAAATAAACCGTAACCGGCAGTCCTTAAGTGCCCAGCAGGCAACATAGAGGTAAAACCAGTTGTATTGGGTTTGAGCTGGACATGTTCCAGTGAGTGTCCATAAAATCGAGCTCTGCTGAGCAATACCCTCTTTTAAGTGTAAATTGTAATGCACATGTACATACAGATCCGTATGAGATATCTTATCTTTATTGTAGGTCATCATCATCATCGTACCGCCTGAAGGGTATTGTACTCATGGTCTCTTCAGGAGTAGGGCAAAAACAATTGCCAAAGCAATGAATCTTCCCAAGAAGCCTGATAAGATAGAATAGTATCGGCATAGACAGGACTGACATCTACCGTCAGTGAAACTCACAGCAATCCGTGATATCTATAGCACTAAGACTCACAGCAAGCCGTGCTATATACACTGACATAGAACTCACAGAAATCTGTAATTTATGTATACACTGTCCTATAACTCACAGAATCCGTGATATAAGTATATACTGCCCAAGGACTCACAGAAATCCGCGATATATATGCACATGGAAACTCACAGTAATCCGAGAAATCTGTGATATTTAGACCTGGAAATTCACAGCAATCTGTGATATATCCACATATGGAAACTCACAGAAATCTGTGACATATACACATGGAAAGCTAACAGAAATCTGTGTAAATAAACACATGGCAAACTACCAGTAATCTGTATAAATAAACACATGGAAAACTACCAGTAATCTGTATAAATAAACACATGGCAAAACTACCAGTAATCTGTGTAAATAAACACATGGCAAAACTACCAGTAATCTGTGTAAATAAACACATGGCAAAACTACCAGTAATCTGTGTAAATAAACACATGGCAATCTACCAGTAATCTGTATAAATAAACACATGGCAAAACTATCAGTAATCTGTGTAAATAAACACATGGTAAAACTAACAGTAATGTAAAGGAAACATTCCCCAAAGAAAAGAAAATAGCCAGAAAGGCACAAATCTCACAAGCAAGCATAATTAATAACAATCATAAATAAATCACACTAAATCCCAAAGCCACCCACTATAAGCAGGAGGCAGTGGTACTCTGACCTGTACTGACTGTGGAGCAGCAAAGAAAGAGGAAATGATGCAATGGGAAGGGGGTTTTATAGTACCTAACTTTTTTCTGATTGGTTGTTTTTCTGTGCTGCTGTGGAGTTCTAGTAAAGAGAGACTAAAGCAAATACGAAGCCTCCTGTCATGTTATAAAATTTAGTTGCTATCTGGTTAACTGAGTTTACCTGGTTATCCATTTTATCTGTTTAATCCGACATCAATCCATTGTATCTGCTTAATCAGACATCAATGTGAGCTCAGGGCATAGTAATCAACATTGAGAAAGTCTTCTTAGTATTTATTTCTCTCTACTCCATTCTTCAAACCATTTATATAGAATAGTGGTTATGGGCCCAGAGATTATATACCATTACCTTTCTCCAGGTGGAAGATAATAAAAATGCTAGGCTATGAGTTTCTCTAGCACCCTAACCCAATACAGTTAGGGACAGAGTTTGCCATGCATTTTACCCCATTTGAATAAACCTCATACTTTTGAAAAAGGGTAGAGATACGTGGCTTCTCCTGACCTTATATGGGTATTTGGGCCAGGGCATTTGGCATCTTTAGGTTTTGTTATCATTGAGATAGAGGTATTGCAAAAAAGTATATATTTCAAGAAATGGAGAGATATTGAGGTGATCGGCCCCTTCCCACATGCAACCAAAATAAAGAAATGAAGGAATAATTATATTTATACTCCTCAATGGATAGCAGTAACACGTTCAGAATCATATGGTACATATAAAAATGAATTAGAAATAGTGATTGTGCAGATCTGTATGTATGGTGTTTAAATTGCACCTTTATACATAGTGCTAATTAAAAACATGCATTTTGTATACTTGATAGATTGAATGGTTAAACAACAATTTATTAACACTTAACAGTAAAACAGTATTAAAAAATAGAAATGTAAAATCCAAAACACTCAAAGTAAATTAAAAATGGTAAACAGATAACTGCTTACTAGAATTGATGGTGAGTGCAACGGTATATATTCCTGTGACTCACAAGCACGCTTCGCCACACTGGGAGATGTCTCCTGCGGGTTAGTCAGGCGAGATTCCAATAACTGGAGTCCAAATTGCAAGCTGGTATGCTGTAGTACAATCGCCGTTCAATTCTCCTGGCTTCCGCTTGGCTCCTCCCACCTTACATGCGTGCTGACATTGTCTATGCGTTTCGCCATTCTTAGACGGCTTCGTCAGGAAGTAATGAGGCTTCCTTACTTTGTGTTCCCGAAAGCTTTTGTAGGGCAAATGTCTTTCTGATTGGTACACTTCCCATTCTTAGATTTGCATATATGTGTACCACCCAAGGCATACACGGGCAGTTAGCCTTTAAGTTCATTTAATTCAGCAAGCACATTGTACTACTAATGAAAGGCTGCTTTGTCACAAAAACAACTTTAACAGCTCATATCACAATAATAAAATGTATGGACGCATTAAGATATTATAACCAATTACTGCACTATAAGAATATATGCCTCTATAAAGCTTTTGTAAAATAACTTTGCGCTCTGATATTATCCAATTTTACGAGATAGAGGTATTGGCCTTAATGCAGTATTATTCTTACTCTTCACTCCTCAGGCCAGGGGTGTAGGAAGCAGTAAAAGCATTTGATGGGCCTCTACCTGGTGTTCATTATCGTGTACTCTAGAGTACAGGGGTGATAAACCATTTGCCATTTGCTAGATTTAATGCTGGGCTCCCAAGGACCACATTTTTCTTTTATTTATATATATTTTTTTGACATTTTGAACAAGGCCATGGTTGCAAAGAGCAACAATGATGGTTACTTTCAATAAATATACAGTTTTGTGTAGCAGTTTCAGATTATTTGACTGCTATTGAATATTTTATCTCAGCAAGCCAAATTTTTATATAGTGATGTCCCGAACGGTTCGCCGCGGACTCATCATTGAGTAAACTTTGACCCTGTACCTCACAGTCAGCAGACACATTCCAGCCAATCAGCAGCAGACCCTCCCTCCCAGACCCTCCCACCTCCTGGACAGCTCACTAAGAATGCAGCTTCACAATGAATGTAAAATGGATGCTGTCCAGGAGGTTGGAGGGTCTGGGAGGGAGGGTCTGCTGCTGATTGGCTGGAATGTGTCTGCTGACTGTGAGGTACAAAATTTATGTTTATGTTCGCCGTCTGTGACGAACCGTTCGGGACATCACTATTTATATATAAAACACATTTCTCGCCTTGAAATATGCATTTTAGGCAGCCATGACCCAGGAAGGATCTCTAACAGCTATCTGAGGAGTGGCCAGTGAAGTTATCACTAGGTTGTAAAGTAAACACTGCATTTTCTCTGAAAAGACAGTGTTTACAGCAAAAAGCCTGAAAGTAATGATTCTACTCACCAGAACAAATAAGCTGTAGTTGTTCTAGTGACTATAGTGTCCCTTTAATCAATACCTGGGGCTCACCTCTGTTAAAGGACCACTCTAGGCACCCAGACCACTTCAGCTTAATGAAGTGGTCTGGGTGCCAGGTCCTTCTAGGGTTAACCCATTTTTTTTATAAACATAGCAGTTTCAGAGAAACTGCTATGTTTATGAATGGGTTAAGTTTTCCTCATCTTCTAGTGGCTGGCCCCATTGACAGCCACTGAGGGCGCTATGCTTCTCACTGTGATTTTCACAGTGAGAGCATCGCTAGCGGCTCATAGGAAAGTACGGTAAATGCTTTCCTAGTGACGGGCTGAATGCGCCGCTGCCAAGCAGCTCTCTGCCACGCTGGGCGCATTCAGCCCAGGAGGAGGAACGGAGGAGGAGAGAAGGGGTGAGCTCCTCGCCCAGCTGGAAAAGGTAAGTTTTTAACCCTTTCCCCCTTCTAGAGCCGGGCGGGAGGGGGTCCCTGAGGGTGGGGGCACCCTCAGGGCACTATAGTGCCAGGAAAACGAGTATGTTTTCCTGGCACTATAGTGGTCCTTTAAGTAGGGCCATATTAGGTGGCCCCAGATATAAGTTGTATGCAGTGGTGAAAAATAGTGCTGCCTCTCATTTAAATTCCTATAACTAGATTGTGGTGTGAGCAGGGTTATGTATGAGAGCATTTAAAGAGAAATCCTTACATTACAGTTAAACAAACAGCACACAGTAGTGGTTATGGTGCTTGAGTCTTCCTTTAATGAAAAAGAAGAACATTTATGTTAACAAACATATAGCACAAATACTAGGTTTCATTTCGGTTTGATGTTGAACAAATTTCTGTACAGTGGGGACGAGGCTCTCTAAAAGTGATTTTGACTATCTCCCGAATGGTTCAGTTTCTGCACAAAATAAGTATAAGAACCATAGATGCAAATGTACTTTTGAACACATGAGGGCAGCAAAGGATGTTTTCGGTTGTTAAAAAGTATTTGCAGAAAGCGTGCAGACAAGTGTTCCCTAGCAAGACGCTGCCTCACTGCCTTTACCTCACTTTATTCATCTAACAATTTAGATATTCGGAAAAATTTGTGAAATTGGTTTTATGAATGGTTGTTTTAGTGAGTCTATTACCCCAGGATACCAACTATCATCACAGCAGACAGGACTTGCAACTGCCAGTGACTGATCCTGACTTCAGATGACAGGTAGTCCCCCTGCTGGCTGGAAATAAAATAAAATTAAAATTAAAAGTGTAAAAAAAAAAAAATTATATACTTAGATCATATATATTATGTATTATACACACACACATACACTGTATATATATTAATATCAAATTACACGTAGACTGATACTGATTAAATATATAATTGTTTATATATATATTTATATATAATATAAAAAATTTTTTAAATACGTTAAAAAATAAAATTAAAAATAAATAATAAAAAAATATATAGATGTGTGTTATTTCGTTCTAACTGTATTGTGATATTAATATATATATATTTATATCAAAATACACGTAGAATGAAACAATATATATATATCTATATATAAATAAAAATATTTTTAAAAAATTATATATATATATATATATATATATATATATACACACACACACACACACACACATATTAATTCTACATATATATTTATGTAATATTTTTACATAATTAGGTATCTTAATTAGCGGGACCTGCCTGACAACCCATGCCGAAAGTAAAGGGAATTTAATTTGCTAGCACTATATTTAACCCTATAACTTTCCAAGACACCATAAAACCTGTACATGGGGGGTACTGTTCTACTCGGAAGTCTTCGCTGAACATAAAAATATTAGTGTTTCAAAACAGTAAAATGTATTACAACGATGATATCGCAAGTAAAAGTAAAGTTTTTTGCATTTTTCACGCACAAACAGCACTTACACGGACGATATTATTGCTGCGATACTTTTTACTGTTTTGAAACACAAATATTTGTGTTCAGCGAAGTCTCCCGAGTACAACAGTACCCCTCATGTACAGGTTTTATTGTGTTTTCAAAAGTTACAGCGTCAAATATAAGGCTTATGTTTCATTTTTTTCACATTAAAATTCGCCAGATTGGTTATGTTGCCTTGGAGACCCTATGGTAGCCCAAGAATGAAAATTACTCCTATGATGACATACCATTTGCAATAGTAGACAACCCAAGGTATTACAAACGGGGTATGTACAGTCTTTTTTAGTAGCCACTTAGTCACAAACACTGGCCAAAATTGGCGTTTTTTTTGCATTTTTCACACAAACAAATACTAACGCTAACTTTGGCCAATGTTTGTGACCAAATGGCTACTAAAAAAGACTGGACGTACCCCATTTGCAATACCTTGGGTTGTCTACTATTGCAAATGGTATGCCATTATGGGTGTAAATTTCATTCCTGGGCTACATAAATTTCAAATGTAACGTGCTATATTTGACCCTGTAACTTCCCAAAACGCCATAAAAGCTGTACATAGGGGGTACTGTTTTACGCGTGAGACTTTGCTGAATACAAATATGTGTATTTTATTGCAGTAAAAGCAAACAGTATTATGACATTGACCGTTAAAATGTCATGTAGAACTAAAAAAATTTTTTTTTTAAATTATTTTCTCCCATTTTTTTCATATTAAATTATGTTTCATAGCTAAATATTTGATATTAAATTAAAGTCCTGTTTCCCCTGAATAAAATGATATATAATAAGGGTGGGTGCATTTAATATGAAAGAGGTGAATTACGGTTGGACAGACATGTAGCGCAAATGCCATTTTTTTTTTTACATTTTGTTTAGTTCACAACGTGTACATTTGGCTCCATCCAGGGCCGGCGCCACCTGTAAGGTGACCTAGGCAGCCGCCTAGGGCGCAACTTAGCAGGGGGCGCCGTATCCCTGCACCCTGCGGCTCCTCATGCTGCACCGCCTGAGCGCTTTAGCAAGCCCCAGGTGGCGCGGCATTGCTGTGTGGAGGGCGGCCAGGTTTGTGACCGGCAGGAGTGAGGCGCAGAGCGCTCCCTCCTGCCGGTCTCTCAATGTAGCGTGGCCGGGCGGCGCGGAACAGGAACTTCTGTTTCCTGTACCCGGCCGCCGGTGGAATGACTGAGTGAGCACTTCCCTTCAGTCCGCCGGCGGCCGGGAACAGGAAACAGAAGTTCCTGTCCCGCGCCGCCCGGCCACGCTACATAGGCAGGAGGGGAGGGGGTAAGGACCATTAGGGGAGGGGGGGGGGGGGGGGGGAGTAAGGATTTAGGGGCGGGGGGAGTAAGGACCATTAGGGGTGGGGGGGAGTAAGACCATTAGGGGTGGGGAGTGGGGAGGGAGGGCGACCATTAGGGTGGGGGGAGTGGGGAGGGAGCAAGGACCATTAGGGGTGGGGGGGAGTGGAGGGAGCAAGGACCACAGGGGGAGTGGGAGGAGCAAGGACCACAGGGGTGGGGAGTGGGGGAGGGAGCAAGGACCATTAGGGGTGGGGGGAGTGGGGGAGGGAGCAAGGACCATTAGGGGTGGTGGGGGAGGAGCAAGGACCATTAGGAGGGGGAGGAGGAGCAAGGACCATTAGGGGAGGGGGAGGGGGAGGGAGCAAGGACCATTAGGGAGGGGGGGAGGGGGGAGGGGGAGTGGGGAGGGAGCAAAGGACCATTAGGGGTGGGGGGAGGCGACCATTAGGGTGGGGGAGTAAGCGGACCATTAGGTGGGGAGTAAGGACCACAGGAGGGGGAGTGGGGAGGAGCAAGACCATTAGGGATGGGGGAGTGAGGAGCAAGGACCATTAGGGTGGAGGAGCAAGGACCATTAGGGGTGGAGGAGCGCGACCATTAGGGGTGGGGGGGGGAGTAAGGACCATTAGGGAGGGGGGGGAGGGGAGGAGCAAGGACCATGGGGAGTGGGGGGAGTAAGGACCATTAGAGAGGGGGGGAGTATGACCATTAGGGAGTGGGGAGGGAGTAAGGACCATTAGGGAGGGGGGAGTAAGGACCATTAGGAGGGGGAGAAGGACCATTAGGGGATGGGGAGTGGGGGGAGTAAGGACCATGGGGAGCGGGGGAGGCGACCATTAGGGGAGTGGGGAGGCGACCACTAAGGGGGAGAAGGACCACCAAAGGGGGGTAAGGAGGGAGGACCACTAAGGAGAGGGGAGGAGGGTAAGGACCACTAAGGGGGGGGGAGATTACCACTAAGGGGTGGGGGGAGGAGGGGAAGGTCTACTAAGGGGTTTGGGAGAGGGAGGACCACTAAGGGAAGGGATGGAGGACCACTAAGGGAGAGAGGGGGGAGTGAGAAGACCACCAAGGGGGGACTGCAGAGGGACAGGGGGCCAAGGGAGAGCACTAAGGGACAGAAGGGGTAGAACACGGAGGGACAGGAGGGAAGGGGAAATCAATAATTGACAGGAGAGCACTATGAAATTTTTTTTAAAAAATAAAGAGCTGTTCCCCTCTCAGTCCCTATCCTACCCCACAAACCCTCTCTTTTACACTACACACAAACACAATGCATTCCCCCCCCCTACACACACAGAAACATACAATGCATTCCTACTCACACACAGACACACCCGAAACACACAATGCATCCCTTACGTTCACACAAACACTCATTCTCTTACACACAGAAACAAAATGCATCTCTTACACAATCAATGCACCCCTTACAGACACACACTGCATTCAATTACATACACAGAAACACACCTTGCACCCCTTACACACACAGAAACATACAATGCATTCCTTACACGCAAACACACACTGCATCCCCTATAAACACACTACATCCCTTATACAAATTGGTATCCCTATACACTACATTCTATAAGAACACACACACACATTGCATCCTCTACAATAACACATAAAACATCCCTTACACACATACACTACACTTCCTGAGAGAGAACTCATGGGTGGGCCATGTAGGTATTTATGGGTGGGCATTGTAGGCATACTCATGGTCATGCCCTGGGGGCCCAGACCTTGAGCTGTGTAAGGGGCCCTAAAAATTGGAGCTGCTTCCTGTTCGTTAATTGTTGTGAGCACTGTTAAAAACAGTCTCCAGAGAGCCTCTTCTACACCAGACCTGTGGAGCCAGACTGAGCCCATCATCAGCTTCTTGTCCTCATCTGGTGGTAAGTAGGCAATCCAATATATTATTAGTGGCACTAATCTCAAATTTACCTCACATTAAATGGATACTATAGTCACCAGAAGCACTACAGCATAATGTAGTGGTTCTGGTGTCTATAGCCTGTGCCTGTAGGCTTTTTAATGTAAACACACTGTCTTTTCAGATAAAAGACACTTTGTGAAGACTGGCGTTGGCCCATGTGGGCGGGGCATTGTGATGTTACATGGTGGGCAGGACATGGGGGGGCGGCAAATTTTTATTTGCCTAGGGCGGCAAAAATCCTTGCACCGGCCCTGGCTCCATCCTTAAGGGGTTAAGAAGCCAGAAGTGCCTCTAGTGGCTGTCTGATAGACAGCCACTAGAGGAGGACTTAACCCTGCAAGGTAATTATTGCAGTTTATAAAAACTGCAATAAATTACACTTGCAGGGTTAAGGGTAGTGGGAGTTGGCACCCAGACCACTCCAATGGGCAGAAGTGGTCTGGTTGCCTGGAGTGTCCCTTTAAAAGCAGTTATGTTAAAGCAGTAAATATTTATTAATCTCCTAGATTTAAATGATTGTAGGACTGATATTGGGGTACAGTGATGCAGTGGTGTGCTTAAAACGATATGGCCATATAGTGTAACTGAATTCCCATATTTGTTTGCTAAGATAGGTGATTTTAGGTAGTCTTGTAAGATTTTAAATTATTATTTTGTGTGTGTTCTGTTCCCTTAATCTGTATTTTGTATATATTTTGGTCTTGATAGGAGCACCACTGCTTAGAAATGCATATTCTGGGGTTGCCCCCAATTCTCCACCCCCATCCCCTTTTTTTTGCAATAAAAGTTGATCAGAATTGACATTAGCTGAAACTCAAAATCCAGGCTGGCTGACAGTACAATGGTGCTGCCAGATGAGGAGTTACTCCAGAGAGGTTAAACTCCATTTGTGCAGTGTGTTATTGCAAAATATAGGACACACGGTCTCCAAGCACCATGACAACTTCAAATCACTGATGTTACTATACTGCTTGCAGTAACCGTTTAAGACACTAATCCTCCTTTCAGATAATAGATGGGGGTTCCAAGCTGGTTCCACAAAAAGATCAAAGCTTCTCCTTGTTTGCTTTTGTTATCAATTGTCTTGCCCCAGCTTTTCTCCATTCTTTTGTAATAGTGTAAATAGCTGCTAAAACTGTTTGATAAATAAGCTTATTGGTCTCCTTCGATAATGTTACTCATTAATTTAGTGTGCGTTAGTGCTCCTGGACCCTTTTGTATTTCAAGGAGAAACAGATAGTATAGAAATAACCATGTGAACAAGTCATAGAATGATAGCTCTTTTTGATACCTTGTAAAACCAGCCAGAAACCATGCTTGTAGCAGACACAGAGGAACTGGGCTCTCGTTGCGATCCTGATCTGTTCTACCACAAAATCTGTCTCTTCTTCAAAGGGAAAACACCAGCAAGGATCCGCTTCTTCTAGTATTATCTGACTGGTAGTGCCAGCTATCCCTCTGTAGTACCCAGCAATAGGGAACAAATCACCCAAATTCACTACAAACATCAGTAAGATGCTTGATGGAATGCGAAGAAAAAAAAAACAATAAACCTCAGCCATGCAATCATACGCGCCCCCCCTTGTTCCCAGGTTGGGCAGTGTCTCCATAATACCCTTTGATACGTTTTTCTGGGTTTAGCTCCATGCCGTTCACCCTTGTGGTAATCCATTTCTTTTTGTGAAACAACTGGTTTCCCAAAGGAGCTCCCTCAAGTCCAGGATTCTATTAGATAGTTCCCCTCCCCCCCACATTCCCTTAGTGAAAGTTTGGTGCAATCAGATCATCAGGTCCAGGAGCAACAAGTGAATTTGGTTTTATCAGGTTACTGTGACATTTTTAAACTAAGCTGTCAAAACTAGGGCAACACTGAAACATGTCTTGGTGGCTGGAATATACAAATCCTGTGTTCAGTAATAAATATTACTGGGCCTCAGAGACCAATTGTAAAATAATTTTACACCGTTTGGTTTACAAAGAAGAAAATAAAACTGTGAGGGAACGCTGGTACGCCGTCACTTGGGCATCAAGGGCTCCTTTGTTTGGGTGGGCTCTGTTGGGGAGCAACCATTTAGACCGCACAGACTTAGACCTAGCCACCACATGGAGAGACAAGATGGCGCCGAACCAGAGACTATGTGACCACGTGGGTGGGGGTTGGGAATTTCCCCTTTGTGACTCAGGGAGCTGAGTCACCCAATGTGGACTGTGTGTTAATCCCTTTATCTAATGCATAATGTTTTCCTGTGTATGCAAAGTAGGTGTTCTGTGATGGTGTGTCCTATTGGTTATTAATGGGCTTAGTGTGATTGGTTGTTTGTTAAGGCCCAGTTTGATTGGTTGCTGTTCCAAACCTTTGTGTGTTTACTAATAAGTTTACTTGTATACAAATACCTGGGTGTGTTTAATAAACATTAGTTCCTGTTCTACCCTCAAGCTGTGTGTGTCTGCCTGCTGTTCTTGGGGGAGAGGTGTTAGCTGACTGAGTCTTTGTGAACGGGCTGACATCTGTGGTTTGGCTAGCGGGAAGATGATGTTCGGATGGGTGTGCTTAGTCGGGGGAACAGGGGACCAGTCACAAAAACATACCTTAACCCCTTCAGGACGGGTGACGGACGAGGTCCGTCACAGAGGGGAGACCCTTAACGACGGGTGACGGACCTTGTCCGTCACGCTGTAAAATTAACCCCGGATCGCCGCTATTGCGGCGATCGCAGGGTTAATGGTGCTCCCGGTATGCCTCTGCATTAGAGGCATACCGGGAGCACCCGGTCAGGCTGCCCAGCACATGTGCTCGCTCTGACCGCAAGTCTGAGCGAGCACATGTGCTCTCTATACTCACCTACTGGCTCCCTGCACTTCCGGGTTCTGTGTGAAGTGCAGGGAGCCGGATCAGTGCTGATCCTGCCCCCTGCTGGAAAAAAAAATAAAGTTTATTTAAAGTCCCCCCTTACCCATTTTAATAAAAAATTAACCCCTTCCCTGCCAATTGATCACTGACTACAGTGATCAATTGGCAGGGATTACATTTTACTATGATCTGATTTTTTTTTTTAAATTAAATTATTTTTTAATTATATACTTAGCTAGCTGGGGTAGGTGGAAGTTAGTGGGGAATTGGGGGATTTGGCGTTAGGCTAACTAGGGGTTAACGTTAAAAAAAAGTTTTAAAAGAAACTTTAAAAAGT
The DNA here is from genome assembly GCA_933207985.1 of Pelobates cultripes. Lineage (NCBI taxonomy): Eukaryota > Metazoa > Chordata > Amphibia > Anura > Pelobatidae > Pelobates > Pelobates cultripes. Next base: position 126,842,007 of record OW240914.1, on the reverse strand, counting down.
TAAAAATTAAGCTTAAAAAAATGTTTTAATAACATTTAAGTAAAAAAAACAAAAAAAACACACTTTACCTAGTCCAAATAAAAATTAACCCCTTCCCTGCCAGTCGATCACTGCCTACAGCGATCAAATAGAGATCACAGTATTATACTGTGATCTAATTTTTTTTAACCCCTGAGGATTAACTTTTATTTATTTTTTTAACCCTCAGGGGTTCAATTTATTTAATTAATTTAAATATTTTATAACTATATATTTTGCTAGCTGGGGTGGGTGGGAGTTATGGGAAAATGGGGAATTTACTGTTACTGCTGCGTACTGCTAGTTAGGGGTTAACGGTAAAAAAAAAAAGCTTAGAAAAATGTTAAATCTGTAAAAAAGTTTTAAGAAAGTTTAGGAAAGTTTAAAAAAAATTTATAAGCAAAACAAAAGTTTAAAAACTAGTTTTTAAAAGTAAAAAAGTTATAAAAAGTAAAAAAATACATTTTAAAAACGCTCATTACCACTACACCTGGAACAAACTAGAGAAAAAATTATCCCACGCCAAGGTTCAAAATATGCCTTTTGAATTACCCCAGGGTGTATTCTTTAATAAATAGTATGTGTTTGTGGGGAAGTTTCAATAACCAACCGTCTAAACTACTCCAAATTGGAACATGGACACAGCGTAAAACTTCAAAGTTAGAAAAAAACTGAATGGCTGCGTCTCAAATGCGCCCCTTCAACATCCACATATACCTGGCAAAGGTACATACGGGGGTATTGCTGTACTCAGCCGACATAGCTGAGCAACATATGAAGTATTATACAGTCATAGCACACATAAGGTTTGCAAAATATGCTGTGCAAACTCACTTTGTATGTCAAAAAGGCAGAAAAAATGCTTATTACCACTACACTTGGTACAAGCTAGCGGAAAAATGATCCCACGCTAAGGTTCAAAATATGCCTTTTGAAATACCCTGGGATGTCTTCTTTAAGAAATGGTATGGCTTTATGGGGAATTTTGATTATATAGCCTGGTAAAATACTCTAAAATGGGACATAGGCACAGCATAAAAATTCAAAGTTTGAAAAAAACTGGAATGGCTGTGTCCCAAATGTGCCCCTCCGATGTCCACACATACCTGGCAAAGGTACATACGGGGGTATTGCTGTACTCAGCCGACATAGCTGAGCAACATATGAAGTATTATACAGTCGTAGCACACATAAGGTTTGCAAAATATACTGTGCAAACTCACTTTGTATGTCAAAAAGGCAGAAAAAACGCTTATTACCACTACATCTGGTACAAGCTAGCGGAAAAATGATCCCACGCTAAGGTTCAAACTATACCTTTTGAAACACCCTGGGTGTCTACTTTAAGAAATGGTAGGCCTTTGTGGGGTAGTTTGAATTTAAAACCTGCGAAGATGCTTGGAAATTGCACATAGGCCCAGCGTCAAAATTCAAAGTTTGGTAAAAACGGATATGGCTTGGTCTCCTATATGGCACTGTAGCTTCACAAAATAGTGACAAAGACATTCATTGGGGGTGTATTTTTACTCAAAAGACTTAGCTGAGCATAATTTGGGAGGTTTGAACTTAGTGGCACATATGAAATATACAAAACGCCCAGCAAAAATGCAATCCGTATGTAAAAAATGCACAAAATAATTTTTATACCACATACTTTGGCATATATTGGTGAAAAAAAATCGGGGTATGTAAAGGCACAATATGCACCTTATGAGATACCCTGGAGTGTCTACTTTTACAAATGGTAGGCCTTTGTGGGAGTTTTTTGAACAGTCAAACTCATTAAATCCATCTCTCAAAATTCTACTGTGAATACTGTAAAGGACAGGTCTCCTATATGGCACTGTAGCTTCACGAAATAGTGCCAAAGACATTCATATGGGGTGTCATTTTACTCAGAAGATTTAGCTGAGCATAATTTGGGGGGTTTGAACTTAGTGGCACATATGAAATATACAAAACGCCCAGCAAAAATGCAATCCGTATGTAAAAAATGCACAAAATTATTTTTTACCACATACTTTGGCATATATTGGTGAAAAAATGGGGGCATGTTAAGGCACAATATGCACCTTATAAGATACCCTGGAGTGTCTACTTTTACAAATGGTAGGCCTTTGTGGGGGTTTTTTGAACAGTCAAACTGTTATAATACCCCAAAATGGAAGCTAAGGCTCATTAAATCCATCTCTCAAAATTCTACTGTGAATACTGAAAAGGACAGGTATCCTGTATGGCACTGTAACTTCACGAAATAGTGCAAAAGACATACAATGGGGGTGTCATTTTACTCAGCAGATGTAACTGAACACAAAATAAAACTTTGTACAGGAATAGCACACACCAACTTTACAAAATATACACGAGAATTTCTCTGTTATAAGTTTGTGTGCCAAAAACCAAAAAGAACACAATTTTACTCCAATATTTAGCAGAGGTTGGCGGTAAATGGCTACGTAGAAAGTGTCAAAACAACCTTAGGTAAATAGCCCGTGATGTCTACTTTATATAAATATATACTTTTGTGTGGCAATTTTGTTTTCTTTTATGGCTATTAAGCTTACAAGACAAACATACCAAATTCTAAAATCGCTCCACATTAAAAGTTTATTTTACTCCTTGTGCTTTGTGACCTGTAACTACCAAAAAAAACTTAAAATCCCAGACACATTATATATTCTGTAAATCAGAACAAATAAATACATTTATTTTTAATTACTTTCCTTAACCTGCACTAATTATGCACACATTATTATTGCAAAAACTGTAAAAAAAACAAAACAATATTTTTCATTTTTTTTGCATTTTTCTGTATTTTTTTTATAATAAGTAAGTATATATATATATATATATATATATATGTTATATCAAATTAAAGCCCTTTCTGTCCTTTAAAAAACAGTATATAATGTGTGTCGGTGCAATAAACGAGAGAGATGCAAATTGCAGTTGAACGCAAACAGCAAGAAAATGCAAAAATTGCTTGTGTCATTAAGCGTAAGTCAAGCTTCTGAAGCTGTGTCCTTAAGGGGTTAAATGCTATACTATTTCAGATATTTTCCAGACACCAACAAGATTTAACCCATTGCTTTTCAGACACAGTTTACCCTATAGGTCTAAGTTGAAGGCAGCCAAATTAACTCTTACCGTGCTGTAATTAATCATACCACCTCTATTGGGTAACCATTCTATGCATCCACTACATATATCACATTTGTTGACTATATTTTCACATTGAAACAATGAATGCACACTACATTACTCGTAAATATGAATTGTGCCCCCCGGCCATGACATGCTTGTTTTGGGAAGGAGTAGTGCCAGCTTTCAGGTTTCTATCCTGACAACCAAGAAATTGTTTTATTTTATTGCTGCAATTTCCGTTTCTCGCCTCTAGTGGCCTCCCTAAACACTAGTCAATCCTCAGTTTCTCTCACTTGCTTCATATGAATTGTCAAGTTTGCTATAAAAGGCCACACCCTTCTTCTCATGGCCTTTACATTGAAGCCAGTGTTCTGATATCCTGTAAAGTCAGTGTTCTGACATCAAACATCCTGTAAAGTTAGTGTTCTGACAGAAAAGATCCTGAATCCTGTGAAGTCAGTGTTCTGCCTGAAAACATCCCGTATCCTGGCTCCTGAAAACATCCAGGTCCTCTATGGAGACTCCGTGCGCCACGTCGCCAGAATCCTCCTGAAACTCTTATCTTCAACTTCTGCAACTCTGGAAGATCATCCTGTAAGCAACCTGTACCATATTATAATGGAATCTACTTACCTGTCTCAACTGCTGCAACACTGCATGATCTTGTAAGCAACCTGTATTTCATTATACTGGAATCTACTTACCTGTCAACTACTGCTACTCTGCATAATCCTGTAAGCAACCTGTACTATATTATACTGAAAGTACTTACCGGCTTTAACCATTTCAACCCTGTATCATTCTGAACCTGGCTGCAGTGTGACATTCCACAAACTATTAATCTACTTGGAAATAACTTCAAACCTACTTGTATATAAAAGACTTTATTCATTTACCTTCAAGATATCCTGTTTGTGGCATATTGCCTTTATTATGTTTTAACTCTCAAATTATCCTTTTTGTGGCATATTACCTTAAAGCGGCACTGTCATGCCGAATTCTGTTTTTTTTTAACCCCTCACCCGCCTCCACTACATCCAATTGACTCACTAGTCACCCCCAAATGCCCCTAAGCCCCCAGCATTACCTATTTTTTAATCCTTATTTTCTGCCCCGATCTATATTCAGGGCGCAGCCATCTTTGTGTGGGTAGGTGAAGTCCCTGTGGGACACGTCATCAGCCCACACTAGGCAGACACTGAGATTCCCGCACATGCCCAGTGAAACACCTGGACATGCGAACGGGAATTTCATCCATTCATTCATTCATCAGACAGACGAATGAGTGAATAGAAATATCAGCCGAACAAACTAACAAACACAATGTATCAGTGTTTGTTTGTTCGTTCAGTTTATTACAAGGAGGGAGCTACCGGCACGCAGCTCCCTCCTTGTAATATGTAACTATAGAAGCGGCAGGGAGCAGTGCTCCCCACCACTTCATAAGCCCCCCCAGGTCCCCCTCTCACTCTATGGGGGTCAATATGACCCCCATAATAGCACAAGGGAGATTAAAATCTCCCAAATGCCCCTACTCGCTATACCGCGAGTAGGGGCATGTCCCCCTACTGCGGGTGGGGGCCATAATGAGAATGGGGGGGGGACCTACTGCCCCCCCCGCCCCCACCCCTGGGCGGTGGGTGGGGGCCATAATGAGAATGGGGGGGGACCTACTGCCGCCCCCACCCCTGGGCGGCGGGTGGGGGCCATGAAGATAATGAGGGGGGGGGGGATTTCAAGCCATCCAATCACCGTGCTATTTGTAATTTTACACAGCGTGGGAAAGTTCTTTTGAATTTTCCCACGCTGTGTAAAATGACAAAGAACACTCTGATTGGCTTAAACCCACCAATCAGAGTGTTCGTAGCCTAATTGCAGGGCGGGGCAAGGCTTTATAAGCCTTCCCCCGCTCTGCGGAGCTCAGTCTGCGCGGAGCCCTCCATGGGTGAAGATGGATTATTTTTTTGCGCTCGGTTTTTTTTTTTCGTCTGTTTTTTTTTTTTGCGCTCGGGATTTTTATTTTATTTTCAATTTGACGGTTATGATGGTTTTTTTATTTGGCCTTTTTTGGGGCTGAAAAAAGAAGATTTGAGAAAAAAGAAGACGTCGAATGGTAAGTTTAATTTTATTTTACAGGTTAGTTATTTTATCCCCCCCTCACTATTTTTTAGGGTGAGGGGGGTAGGTAGGGACTTGTTTTTTTTGGGTGGGGGGTGGGTGACTAGGGGCTTGGGGACCCCTAGTCACCTTGGGGGGGGGGTAATTGACTTAGGGCCCCCACCCGCCGCCCAGGGGTGGGGGCCGGGGGGGGCAGTAGGTCCCCCCCCATTCTCATTATGGCCCCCACCCGCCGCCCAGGGGTGGGGGCCGGGGGGGGGCAGTAGGTCCCCCCCCCTCATTCTCACTATGGCCCCCACCCGCCGCCCAGGGGTGGGGGCCGGGTAGTAGGTCCCCCCCCATTCTCCTTATGGCCCCCACCCGCCGCCCAGGGGTGGGGGCCGGGGGGGGAGGACAGTAGGTCCCCCCCCCTCATTATCTTCATGGCCCCCACCGCCGCCCAGGGGTGGGGGCGGGGGACAGTAGGTCCCCCCCCTCATTATTGCCCCCACCCGCCGCCCAGGGGTGGGGGCCGGGGGGGGGCAGTAGGTCATTTGGTCTCCCCCCTTATTTTATTTTAGGGCCCCCACCCGTCGTTTAGGGGTGGGGGCCAATAGTTTTTTTTACAGTGAGCAGCCACAGGCTGCTCACTGTTTACCAGACATGCCCCTACTCGCAGTATAGCGAGTAGGGGCATATTATTTACTAATACTAAGTAATTTTTACTTGGTATTAGTAAAGTTGGCTGAAAGACCAATTTAGGTCTTTCAGCCTTTTAGTAGATAACTCCCTGATACCGTGGGAATTAGGGAGTTATCTACTAAGCGGCTGCAAGATGCAGCCACAGCAAGAATAGGATCAGAGTTTCATTCATTCGAATGAAATTCTGATCCGAATAAAGTGCCGAATTGCGTTCTAAAACAAACGAACAGACTGTTGTCATTCAGTTAGAACGCAATTCGGCAGTTTTGTGTAAAATGACAGGAAGCATTGTGGGAACACAGAGGAAAGCTAGGGATCATGGGAAAATTGCTCTGACCAGCGGAAATAAAGCACACTTTGCTCCTCCGCTGGTCAGAGCTGGTCAAGCGGAGGAATCCCCCATAAGGCAAAGAGTCCCTACTTTGTCTTATGATTTTAAAGAAAACTAAAGAAGACAGGAAGAAAAGAATAACAGATGCTGAGAGAGGGGGAGAAGAGGAAGAGATTGAGGAAAGGTAAGTTCGGCATGACAGTGCCGCTTTAATTCTTGCTTTCTAGTAAATTATGTCTAAAAAGACAAAGTTTCAACCAATAACCCTGACAATTGTCTCCTCTCTGACCCTGCTCAAGGAACATGACACCAGCACTATTTGTAGCACTAATTAGGTATGAAAAAATAGGCAGTATGCAAACTACATTTTTATAGTTCGTAAACAGTAATTAGCCAGCATTAAGTTATTAATTAAGTTAACCACGATTGGTTTAATAAAAAAAAAAAGCAGTGCATTGTTTAAATGAACTGGAGGCTAAACAAGCCCTGCTCTGGCAACTAGAAATCTATCTTTTTTTTTTAATTAAATTTTTTTTTGTCAATCTTTCTTTTATTGAGGTATTATGGCATCATACAGAAATGAAAAATGAGAGTTAGTCAGGGTGGCAATACATGTATACATGGCAAAAACTAGCAGTAAACGGTATTAGAATAGTATACATGTTGTAAACAAGTTAACTCCCTCTTCTAGTTGTGGTAGCCTCTTTTATGTTAAGGAATATGGAAGTTAGAATGTATAACCAATCTTATACTAGTGTGGATGTTGAACTTGGCCCTAGTGGGCGATTACGTTTACTGCTATTTGCTTATTTAGTAAGGATTAGGCATGGCGTTATTCACTACAGCCTTTGCTTGCATGGGTCATTGGGCTGTTTGAGCGTTCGGGTATTACTGCGGCCGTGTAAAGCCTGGTTTAGAATGGAGGACCTGATAAGCCTATACGTGGGTCTGATTACTGCTCGTGGAGTGGTTTGATGTTGCACCTGATGTTGTGCTGTAAGCCTATATGGGCTTCTAGAGGAGTGTGTACCAGGCCATATGGTAGTAGTGCGTGCATCATTATATATGGAGGCCTGTCAGACCCTTGCTTGAGTTACCCCTAACCAAGGGGTGGGGGGAGATTGGAGGCAGGCACTTAGAATATGTATTCCCAGCAAATTGAATTGAACACTAGATTGTAAAGGTTTGGCTAAAAAGTCCAAGCTGTGACTATAACTGACTAGAAGATTTTTTTTCCAAATCACCTTTTATGGCCTAAACTTTGTAATTTGGTTATCAATTCACTCCAATTCCCTGCTTAGTGGATTAACATTTCTGTGTGTGGAATGTGGCAATGTATGAGTGATGGTACAGAAGGTTTCTGTGGAGACGGCATACTATGTGTGGTAAATAAGGCTTTAGAGTTCTGTGAGGCTTGTTGTGGGCTCAGGCTTCAGATCTTATATAAGCTCTAGCAAAGCCCCTGCATACCAGGAGTGAGCAAGCCATCTCCGCTCTGTGCAAAGCAATATTTCTATTATATGCAGCTAATAAGCAAAAATTCCTAGCAGCCCCACTAATGCATTAGCATACAACCACACAGACAGACAGTCTCATTAGATTAAGGAGTATTGTTTGATACCACTCTAATTATGTTTTAGAAATTACATAAATGCAGGGAATAGATTTTAAACAGGTAAAAATGAAGTTATTTGAGATTACAAGTTCTTATCCATTAGGCAATCCTAATTGCCTAGGACACAAAGATACTGGGGGGCAAACCAAAGCCATGCATGGCCTGGCAAGGAAATCAAAAGAACCCTTATATTAGTCCCTGCATTCCTTCATTTCTTTAAGGCCACTAACATTTGCAGTGATCGGCACCTGCTGGAAAACTCTGCCTGGACCAGCATGGAGTAGGATCACAGCCCCACTGGAACCACCAGACATACCACCAGGTATGAAAACCCCTCCCTGCAGCATATATAAGCTGGAGAGGCTTGGAGACTAGCATCCTCCACACAGTACAGAACACCCTAAAAGTACTCAAGAACTATGCTCACATCCCTGAGATCTCACCCCTACCCTAGCAGATGCAGCCTACCTGAGGGCCCAGGATGCGAGTCACTCGGCTGTATGGATCTATACACCAGTTTGGAACTTAGCAGTAGCCGGTCAAACCTTAAACTGGTTGGCAACTGTACAAGGAATAAGGGCACTCTTTGGACAGGGGTGAGCTACCTGGGGTTGGTTTATGTGGGTTCTGTGTAGGGGATTCCCTGTTGCCCCTACCTGGAGCGTACACAGCAGGGGAGAAATATTAAAGGGACTCCCCAGCGCCAGGAAAACAAACAGTTTTCCTGGCACTGCAGGTCCCCTCTCCCTCCCACCCCTCATCCCAAGTTGCTGAAGGGGTTAAAGCCCTTTCAGTGACTTACCTGTATCCAGAACTGCAAAACTGCACAAAGAGTTAGTTGGTTAGTTCTTTTATTATTTTCTTATTTGTTTTTTTTCAATTTGATTTACCAGTCTGGAATCCCTCACTCACGCTGGGTTTGGGATTCACTGCTTTCTCATATATTGTATTACTTGAAGGGTTTAAGCCTGACCTGGTACCACCCATACTGACCTCACTGTTCTAAGTCCAAGTTTATCCTGGACTCGGTGAAAGTTCTTTCCTATTTGACCCTCATATTGGTCTAAGGAAGTTTAATTCCCCTATGCCCCCAACCACCATGCCAAGGTTGGGGGCATGTCTGCTAAACAGTGAGCAGCCAGATCTGCACTATGTAATTAAAAACAAGCTACTAGACGGCTGCATAGTAGGTAATAACAAAATGGGGGGAGGGGCAAGGGAGCTGGCATAGATTGGTGCTTATGTTTAAATATGACATTCGGTGGGGGCTTATAATTAAGAGGGGAAGGAAATCTTACTGTTCCCTTCAGACCCCACCGATAAACGGTGGGTGAGGGATATTCTGTAATAATTGGGGATCATCGTAGTGTTCTGGCCCATTCCCCACCCATGGTCGGCAGGTGGGGGTTATTTAAATATATAAAATAGTGGTAGACATGCATTTCTCCCACTCTTACTCTTAGGGTGGTGGTTATTAATGACAATTGGGGTTGACATACTATAGTTCATTAGTCAGCCCCCCAACAGTGTGGGCAAATCCCTGCCTTAAGGTGGCCATGGATCTCCATGTTCCTAGCCACCTACAATAAAAGAAAATATGCCTTCCCCCTAATAATAGTGAGGTGTTATTATTAGGTTGATGGGGATAGGTATAATTTTTGTTGTTGTGTGGGAGTGGCTAGCTACTTTAACCCACACTGTTAGAGGGATGACTATATGTCCACCCCTTCTAATGGTTATAATTATCCCCATCTGAAGCCCTTGGGTGGTGGGGGTGGACAAAGGCATGTCCCCTCACCCATTTATATTTTTAAATATCTCCCACCTTCCAACCATGGGTGATATTTGGGGGTTGGATACTAAGATGTTTCCCAGTTTTTTACATAATAGGACCCACCTGACCCCCCCTCTTTTTTAAAATTTTGTTTTTGTTGTGTAAATCTTTATTATTGTTGTGTGTGGCGAAAGTGACCTCACCACTGGCTTTTGGAGGGGCCGGTTTGTCAGCCTCCTACCCTGTGATTATGGCCCTGTGATGAACTGAACCTCGTCACGAGTTCTTACAGGGGCCTGCTGGCCAGCCTCTTGCCTCAGGACTATGGGCCCTGCAATATACCTTGCCCAATGCACCTTAAAAGGCTCTGTTCATGTGAAGTATGTACTTTTGTACTCCAGACAGATAGACAGACCATGACATTATTGCACAGTCGTTATTCGGCATGTGCCAACCATACTTTAATAACACGCAGACACCGAAAATTCTGTTGGAGTATAAAGTCCACAGCTTTATTAATTAATATCAATATATAAATTAACAATTTAGGGTCATTGTCAACAGTACTCCTTCGTTAGGCTCTTTTCCTATATCATACCCCCGACAATGACCCTACCAAAACAAACATTAGCATAACCAATAATACATACACATAACTCAACGGCCTACCAAGAGGCCCCACCTCCATTTGTCTAACTGCAGGGGTGTACCCAGACACCCCTACACCCCTTGGTTCGTAGCCACCGACGGGCTCGAACCTACCTCCATACTTTTGACTTCCGGCCTACTCCAGCCTAGACCTTGGCCTACCAATTTCTTAACCCACCAAAATTCCAGTTTAACCAAGACCTTTTCCGCCACAGCACTTGCCTTGACCCCTTAAGGACATGTGCGACCCCCACCACACAAAAACAGGGCTTGCGCTATCCCGTCTTGCAAACCTAAATTAAAAAGGTCATAACCAACATCCGATAAGTGCACCCCGTCATCACGAAAGTAACCCGGTAATCTCTCCTCCAACTCCCGATGCCTCACCACCACGCCTCCTAACCTTCGAATGAACACCGCCATGGTCCTGTTCACTTTACCCCGACATCGAGAAACTGCCTTCTCATCCCTGGCGTATCTCCAGCATAAACGAGGTACCATCTCCGACCATACCACTTTCACGCCAGGGACAAGCCCCCTTAGTCTGTCAACGTCCTGCTTCATACACTTAACCAGTTCACGTTGGGGGACCAGACCCAAGTCGTTTCCCCCCCCGTGAATTACCACCACGTTCGGCAAGGGCTCCTCCGCTACCTTCCGAAACAATACCGTAATAATGTGCTGCCAGTCAAACCCCCGATAACCGAACCAGAATAACGCCACCCGATCCTCAGGAAAGCCCAGCTGTGTTCCATGTCTTCTAACTGCGGCCCTCCTCCTTGCCCAATGGATATACGAATGGCCAATTATCCACACCGTCCAACCTAAAATAAAACATAACATTGAGAAAACATCACCAGCACATCCCAAACACCCACAATCAACCACCCCTTCACACCAGCCTATCTGGCCGTACATAAGAGCGAAACCTGAGAGATTCCCATCTCCCAATTCGTCTAATCCGCTCATCCCCTAAACCCAAGCGAGCCGCTTCTGTCGCCGCGCCTATTCGGAATGAATGTGTTCCAAACTGCATGGGCTCCAGACCCAACTTCTGTAATCCCAAACGGAAAACCCGCACAAATTGGAAGCGCGACAGTGCCGTGCCGTCGGCATGTATGAAGAAACAACCGCTCCCTATCGGGCGTAGTTCCAAAAACCCGGCCCCACTCGCCACCGGACACAACCCCGACCCTGGTAAACCAAACAACGTGACCATGGCACCTTTACCAAATACATCCGTCTTTGATTGAATCAGGTGAATCAATACCCTGTCCCTACTAACCGTCACATCTTCCAACCTAAGCCCACCAACCCCTTTCTTGTTGGCACTAAGCAACTCACCAATCCGAAACGCCCCAAAAAAGGCCCACGAAAAAGCCACTGTAAATAACGCCACTTCAAACACAGAAAAACATATCTCCGGTAGTTTGTTCACTAACCCCTGTAACACTGTGAAGGAGACTGGTCTTCTCGTATCCTTCGTTTTCTTACCTTTCCTGTATCCCCGAACCGTTTGCCTCACTATAAAATGCTTCGTCACATCCTCCCATCCATTAAACTTAAACAAAAACGCCAACGCTGACATGTACCTATCAACCATTGATGGCGACGCTTGCTTTGCGAACAACCGGCATAGGATCCAAAACAGTATGTCCAGCCGATTGCTCCCAGGGCCCGTCACCCCTACCTGCTGTATCGTGTCTTCCCACACTTGCCAGACCTTAACATAGGAGAACCAAGTTCCAGGCGCCAGAGACTTCTTTATGTACTCCCCAAGCAAGACATCCCGAGCTCCCACATCTCCGCCGGACAGGCTTGACCCTCTTCTTCCGCCTCCGGCGCCGCCTCCCGAAAACGCTCCCACTGTAGGCGAGACAGCGACAACATTGGTAAGCCCCGGTATATGCCGAGCGCGAAACACAATATTAAAAGACATGCACAAGAGAACCAATTGCCTCAACAACCGTACCACTGGCCATGAAGAAGCCGATAATCCGTTGATAGCCTGCACCACTGCCATGTTATCCGAATTGAACACCACCCTCTTATTGGCTAACTCCGGACCCCATAACGCCACTGCCACAACAACCGGGAAAAACTCCAAAAAGGCCAAGTTCCTAATCAAGGGGCTCGCTTTCCATGCCTCCGGCCACCCCTCCGCGCACCATTTACCCGCTAGGTACGCCCCAAAACCGATGCTGCCTGATGCATCCGTAAACAAACCCACGGCCGTGGAGGTTCCCAACGGCTCCCGAAAAAACACCTTCCCGTTAAACTCCCTCAAAAACCTAGCCCATACCTCCAAGTCCTCTCTCATGTCCACAGACACCCTAATATAATGCGACGGTTTTCTCACCCCGCTTGTCGCCCGCGCCAGTCGTCTGCAAAAGACCCTCCCCATAGGGATCACTCGGCACGCAAAATTCAGGCTCCCTATCAACGATTGAAGTTCACGCAAAGTGACCTTCCTCGCCCTACCAACCGTGTCCACTAGCCGCTGAAGGGCCTGTAATTTGTCCCCGGGCAACCTGCACTCCCTCCGTACCGAGTCGATCTCCAAACCCAGGAAGCTGAGGCACGTAGTGGGCCCCACCGTTTTGTCCTCTGCTAACGGCACCCCAAATGTGTGCGCCACCCACTGGAAGGTCCTCAACACCTGGCTACAGCGCTCCGTGCGTGGTGGGCCAACGCATAAGAAATCGTCAAGGTAGTGTACCACAGCACCCCCAGCCGATTCCCGTCGTACAACCCACTCCAAAAAGGTGCTAAACCTCTCGAAGTAAGCACACGAGATGGCACAACCCATAGGCAAGCATAAGTCCACAAAATACCCCCCATCGAAATAGCACCCCAATAAGTGATGACAATCCGGGTGTATGGGAAGCAGCCGGAAAGCTGCCTCCACATCCAATTTCGCCATTAGAGCCCCTTGTCCCGCTCTCCTAACCAACTCGACAGCCTTGTCAAATGATGTGTAGGAAACAGAACACAGGGCCTCGTCGATATCATCATTAACCGATGTACCTTGTGGGTACGATAAATGATGGATCATACGAAATTTACCCGCCTCCTTCTTGGGGACTACCCCAAGTGGAGACACCCGCAAACCAACCAACGGCGGGGAAGCGAATGGTCCCGCCATCCTCCCTAATTGCACTTCCTTACATAACTTTTCCCGAGCTATGCTCGGATGTTCCCCCACTGACCGAAGGTTTTTACATAACCCACCCGCAGCCCTTTCTTGAAACGGAATCCTGAAACCCTCTGTAAAACCCAGCCGTAAAAACTTTGCCACCTCCTGATTATCGTATAGTTTTAACCAAGGCAGCATCGCGCTTACCTTCACCGGCGACGCTCCCAGCTGCAGCCGCAGCTGTTGATGTGCCGACAACCCCTCCTCCCAAGTTCGGCTTACCTTTTCGGAAGCACCTGGAAACTCCGTGATTACCCCCGCAACCGGAGCACTCGTGCTTAAATCTGCAAGATGCACCCCACTTGCATTGGCCCTCATTGTAGAGCCAGCAGAAACCTTTCTTCTGACCTGCCGACACGGTACCTGAGCCCGTGCCGGCCGCTCCGAGAAAGGGGGCACTTTTCTGTGCCATCATCAGCCTCATCCACAAAGGCAAGTCCATCTGGTCCCACCGCATGGACGGATTTGCCGCCAATCGCTGACGAAATTGTTCGTCATATTTCCACCATGCTAAACCCCCATAGGTCCGATATGCGTCCCCTATCCCGTCTAAATAACAAAAAAGCTGCGAACATCGATCCGGGTATTTTTCCCCGATCACGCTCGCCAAAATACAAAAGGCCCTCAACCAGTTCCCAAAAGACTTGGGTATTTTCCGATACCTCCGCCTCTTTTCCTCCTCTTCCTTTTTCGCATCCTTTTTATCCTCTTCTTTCAAGTCTAAAAATTCCTCCAGGGGAAGCAGGGAAAATATTTCCACGAACTCCCCTTTCCAAATTTTCTCCTTAACCTCCACCTTTAAGTGGCACCCTAGCGGTCCCACAAAAGACACATGCACATTTTGCCGTGCTGCATCTGTTACTTCCCCGCAGAGAACGACATGCTCACCCACGTCACCCGTCGCTCCTTGACCCGTCCCCGCGGCGCCCTCACCCCCTTTCGGCTCCGCTGACGCTGCGGCCTTAACCCCTGCTGCCCGACCGCCGTCCGCAACCCACACTTTCTCAAACTGTGTCGGAGACCCCCCGTCCCCAGACCATGAATCTAACAGAGATCTTAAACATCCAAGTAAGCTTCCTGGGTGTGATGCAGTTGGAGACTCACCGCTCAAGCCCCCGGCCGCTGCTGACCGCGGGGGCGCCACTTTTTCCACCACGACAGCCGACCCAGAAGGAACCAGGGGACGCCGACTCCTGCCCGCCTGTTCGTGTGTTGCTCTCGTGGGCGTCCTACTCAACGACCTGCAAGGAGAATACAGCCTGGGTGATCTGTCCGACTGCAGCCTCACCCGCCCTTCATTCCCGTGATCAGACCCGTCCTCACCACTTCCCTGCCTGCATCGTCCCTCCCGCTCGCTACTTCTCCTCCTCCGTGCCGTGTGGTTCCTCTCAGACGACCTTGACTCACTGCGCCGGCGCCGTAGCCACCTGTCCCGAGAAGCTGACCTCCTCCTATTGCTCCGGTTCCCTGCTGGGCTCCCGTTCCCATGTCTCCTACTGCCTGCAGACCCTGACCTGCTGTCCCGCCATTCTGCCCTTCCGCGCTGCCATCCTCCGCCATTCCCTCTGCTGGCGCTCCTCCTATCGAGCCGCTCCTGGGATCGACCCCTAAAGGCCTCCCGCCCACTGCTGTCCTGGGTGCCGCCGTCCTCCTGGCCAGTCACCCGCCTGCTGCCACTCCGCTCCATACTGCCACTCCTCCTGTCTCCTGGGTCCCCAGACTTGCCGATGCTGTGCCCGTCTCCCCTTCTTCCCAAGCTCCTGGCCATGCTCCTCTGATCCCTTGGATCCGCAGCGCTATCCTTCCTGCCTCCAACTCCAGCCGCCTCCTGCTGTGCCCTGCTGACCTGGTCCCTCTCCCCAACCTGTGAGACCGCTGTCCTGCCACTGCCAGCCCCTCTCAATCCCTCCTGCCCCACAGTGCTGCCCCCAGGGGGCGACTCACCGGGACGTCCAGGGCTGCTCCTAGGTCTTGCAGCCGACTCCCCTCCGTCCTGCTCCATTCCGGCACCAGCTGTCAGCTCCGCCTGCCCGCCCGCCGCCATCCGGCAGGGGGCGCCCTTCAAGGGAGGCCTCCTCCTGGCCTGCAACCTCACCGCCCCGGCATTGCGCCTAGCTGGCGGTCCCGGCCGACGACTCGCTCCACGTCCCTGCTTTCCGGCCGCCGCACTGCTTCCCGCCGAGCTCCTCCTCCGTCTGGCTGCAGGACCCGCTCCAGGACTAAGCCGCTGGGGCGGCCTAGCTCTCCTCTCCGGCCTCCGATCCGGCACCGCATGGGGGGGAGCAGACGTGCTCGGAACCCCCAGCTGCTCCTGTAGCCACGCCATTCCCTTCTCCTGCACCACGGACCGCAGACCCGACAGAAGTTCTTCTAATGATGCCATGCTGCACCTGGAAAAGAAGAAAAGAGGAGCCCAACCGACCTGCAACAATTTACAGGTAAGAAAGGCTCAAGTTAGAATGAACTTACCCTAAAATGGCCGCTATTTAAACTTCCCTTCTAACCCACGCCCCCCAGCACAATCACAGGACAGCCTCTTGACCTGAACTTCACCCTGCACACACACACTACTCTTAGGTTCGCCACCTGACTGGTATTTTAAGGCACAGCCGGTATTTGAGGCTGCCTGGCCATGATGGTATTGCAGTAATACCAGCAATACAAATGCAAATATTTTTCTCAGTATAAATGGAGATTAATCTGCAATACAAGCACCGGCCAGTAGGGGTCACTGTGTAGGGAGAGAGGCAGGGATAGGATGTTACAGCATATTGCTCCCTGCCTTTCTCTACTCACAGATACGCAGGGGAGCAGCTACACAGAACAGAGAGTTCAGACAGCAGCTCACAGCCTGCAGGGACAGACTACAGCTCAGGGAAGTGAGGGATGAGGGGAAAGGCATCAGGGACACATGGTGACACTGAGACAGTGTATCCATTTCTCCCAGTGTCCCCATGGCTCCCAGCCAGTGTCCCTAGTGCCCCCATGTCTCACAGCCAGTGTCCCCATATCTGTGTCCCCATGTCTCCCAGCCAGTGTCCCCATATATCCATTTCTCCCTGTGTCCCCATGTCTCTCAGTGTCCCCAAATGTCTGTGTCCCCATGTCTCTCAGTGTCCCCATGTCTGTATCCACAAGTGCCCCCATGTCTCTGTGCCCCCATGTCTCCTAGTGACACGGGACACACTGACACATGGGGACACTGGGAGACTAATGGACTGGGCGACATGGGGACACTGACACTGTGATGCATAGGGACACTGATGCCAGGCTGGCCTTCCAGTTCTTTGGACAGACATACCCCCTTTTTGGGCATGTTCGCCCCTTTTGGCAGTTCTGGTCATGTGATTCGCATCAGTGGCCTACTCTTTTACCCCGCCCATTGGCTTCCTGCTTCACTGGACACTACTGTTGGTATGGATTTACTTGAAAGATGAAAGCATAAATTAGATAAAGAGATTAGCATAGAGTATGTGTGTTTCTTATAGCTGCATCCTTTTCCCTCCAACACCAACTCCATCAGATACATGACGTTTGAGAGGAATGACTGTTTGTGTTTTTGGTCGATAAGATTATGTAATTAGGCCCCATCATAATTGTCAGCACCAGGCCCACTGGGTTCTTAATCCGGCCCTGCTTCCAGGAAATTCCTGAACCCCTGAACTGATCTGGGTGATTTTTTAATATGTTGGTCACGCAGATCAGGGCTATCAGGGGATGTAACAATTGTGGGGATATCATGTGTTTTTGGGGTACTTTTGGGGTTTTGTAAAATGTTTTGTTGTTTTTTTGTGTGTTTGGAGATAGAGTTTAGTATAGTATCTGACTCAATTATCTCCAAATCAGAAGGGAGGGATTGTATGTTTGTTATGGGAGTATCATACATTTAATTACTGCTCTGATTGGTTTGTAGTTTTTGTGTCCCTGTCCCCCACAAGGTCCATGTGGGCATACCCCTTGCTTGGGGACTTGCATAAAAGGCCAGTGTGACACCAATAAATTCGAGTTCCTGTTTACCCTCAACACAGAGCCTTGTCTCGTGCTTGTAGGGGAAAGCTATACCTGCTATAATCTCTGCTCTTGGGATGGCTCTTTGGAGTGTTATAATCACTAGCTATTTCAAGAGATGTTCCTGCTATGCTCTCTGGAGTAGGGGAGGTCAGCCCACTGGAAGCTGGATCCTGGTCTTGGGTCCAGGGTGGGTGGAGGAGGGCGAGTTCCCAGCCAAGCTGTAATGCTGGACGTGGGGACTACAGTGCTGATGGTGTCAGGTGGAGTGCTTTGAGTCCTCGGTAAGTACTATGAGCTTCGGTTGGCGGAGACACCCGGTTGGGGTGCCAGGCGGTCTGTCACATTGTGCATCGATAAATTTTGGATATGGCAAATTGATGTATATAGTGAGAAAGATATTTATATCCATGAAGTAATAGGAGAAACTGTACAATTTTTTAAATTAAAAAAAACTCCATGCAATAAGATCACATCTACATGTAAATTAGGCAGAGGAAGACATTAGCCCTGGTAGCATATGCAATAGGAATATTTTGTATAACAAGCTGAATGAGTAGATCTGGCTACTGGTGTGTTCCCAGTACGGAATGGGTAACATGGGCGTGGGGCTTTGACAGTGTACAAAAAGTGGTGTTTTTCATGGGCCTGTTCCACTGTTGGGAGGCAACTGTTCACTGTTGTCCGCTTATAACAATCCTATCAGATCCAATAATTAACTCAAAGGATATGAGAACTCTAGGGCAGTAGTTCTCAAACAACGCTCAAGGCTCACCAAAAGTCCAGGATTTAGACATTTCTCAGTGCAATTCCATTGAGCATACAAAGCCAGTGGTGTGCATTGAGGACTGGGTTGGGAAAATGTCTACAGTGAAGGCTAAATTGTAATATTCCGTCTGTCGGAGACCGTGTTTCTAAGAAGAGCCCAGTAATGTCTGACTAAGCATCATGAAATATAAACCAATAAAGCTGGAAAGGTTAGCTACCAATAGATTAGTGCTGGTGGTTGAGCATCATGGGAAATCCAGCTTATAAACATTTGTCTGCAGAGTCACCTTATGTCAGCCTGCACTTGTGACTCAGCTATTCCTTAACCTTATCTCCAGTGTTTACCGTGTCCAAATTTGTTGTTAAACGGCTTAATTTGCATTGTATTTGGCTAAGTTGTATTTTTGTAAAAGTTTAAAATAGCAATATATATATATTTATATATATTTTGATGCCATTGTCAACTATATTTGCTGTTCATGAAACAGCAGTGGTAACATCACTGCCTTTGAACCAGGAAACCCAGGTTTGAATCCTAGTCAAACCACCTCATCAGCAAGTGTTCATGGGCAAGACCCCTTGTGATAAATATTCACCTACCTCAAAGCCTAATAGATTGTAAGCTCTTTGATGAGCAAGGCCTTTTTCACCTCTAAACATCCCCTTTAAATAATTGTAAATCACTACAGAATATGTTGGCGCTTTATTATTATTATTATATAATTAGGATTTATAAAGTCTATATTTTGTATTGCACATTTACTAAATAAAACGCTATTGTAAAAAAATATAATAACAATAAAAAAAAGAATTGATGATATGCCTGGTGAAAATGTAGCATTTTTTCTTCAAATATGGTTTTTATTGAGGTATTTTTTACGTTTTCAGAAGTGAGAATTAGAAAGGACAGAGAGCCTTGCATGGCCAATAATTAGAGAATAACAAAACAGGTATGTCTTACATCCATAGCGAAAATTTAGCATTGGTCAATTTGTAATCTAATGATAGTCCCAACAAAACATTTTTTTTTATCTCACTCACCTACACTACATAGATACAAAAATAAAATATTAAAACAGTGCGGGCCTTTTTGTTGCTGTGGCCGTAGTTCTGTCAGTTTTTATCCCTGTGAAATAAAAGATTAAAAGGGGACCTGTTACTTTATAATATTACGTTTACTTTTCTGCATATTTAGCAATATGAATTTCTGAAATATGAAAAATAAATACATATAGAAATGCACACATCTTCACTTACCGTATATACTCGTGTATAAGTCGATCTCATGTATAAGTCGAGGGCAGTTTTGTGACCAACAATTGTGAAATATGCTATGCCTCGTGGATAAGTCGAAGGTAAAACTTGGGGCTATGAAATTCTGTGATTTTAGAATTATATACACACACACACACACTCATACAAACACACACTCTGCATTATATACACACACACTCAAACAATCTGCATTCTACACACACACTCATACAAACACACATACTCTGCATTATATACGCACACACTCTGTGTGTATATAATGCAGAGTGTGTGTGTGTTTGTATGAGTGTGTGTAGAATGCAGATTGTTTATGAGTGTGTGTGTATATAATGCAGAGTGTGTGTGTATATAATGCAGAGTGTGTGTTTGTATGAGTGTGTGTGTATATAATGCAGAGTGTGTGTTTGTATGAGTGTGTGTGTATATAATGCAGAGTGTGTTTGTATGAGTGTGTGTGTATATAATGCAGAGTGTGTTTGTATGAGTGTGTGTGTATATAATGCAGAGTGTGTGTTTGTATGAGTTTGTGTGTGTGTGAACTGGGTGGAAGGAGGGCATTTTTATTATAAATTTTTTATTTTAATATTGTAAGTTTTTTTCTTTTCTTTTATTTGAATATTTAAGTTTTTTTTATTTTAATAGTTTTTATTGTATTTTTTTTTGTATTTTTAATTTAATTATTGTCCCCCCTCCCTGCTTGTTAGCTGGCCAGGGAGGGGGGCTCTCACTCCCTGGTGGTCCAGTGGATGGGCTGTGCAGGAGGGGGGGGCTGACAGTGAGGTTACTTACCTTCCTGCAGCTCCCTTCTCCTCCGTGCAGCTCTTCTGACAGCTCCCACTGGAAGTCTCGCGAGCGCCGCGGTGACCCCGCGGCTCTCGCGAGACTTCCAGTGGGAGCTGTCAGAAGAGCTGCACGGAGGAGAAGGGAGCTGACAGGAGCTGCAGGAAGGTAAGTAACCTCTCACTGTCAGCCCCCAACAGGACCGCCGGGCTTGTAATGAGCCCGGCGGTCCTTGTCTGTATTATGGCAATGTAAATTGCCATAATACAGACATTAACTCGAGTATAAGTCGAGTGGGGGTTTTTCAGCACAAAAAATGTGCTGAAAAACTCGACTTATACTCGAGTATATACGGTAGTTAAGAATAATGGGGATTTACTTATAGTATATGATCATAACCGTGCCACTAATTACAGCAGCAAGAACCTGGGGTTCCACGAGAACAAAACCAGGTGTAGTGGAGCTCACTGTACCCCAACTGGGTACCTCCGCCAAGGACCACTCCCTAGCTGGAACAGGGGACAAACCGCAGCACCTCTTGCCCAGTCACAGACACCCCCAGGCACTGGAAGACACTCAGTTCTGAGAGCTCTAGGCCTTACAAGGACTTTCCCCGTTGAATCCCCTGCAAGCTGGAACAGCAGACACAGGGGTTAAATCTTCCTTCCCTCCGATAACAGGACGACACACCGTTTTGGAGTGCAAGCTGGAATAATTTAATGGCAGCCACAACTGGCCTTTTATGCAAGTCCCCATGCAAGGGGTACTCCTAAATGGACTTTGTGGGGAACTGCAGTATAAAGTCATAAGCCAATGACGAGCATTTAAATGCATGACACTCCCATATACAAACATACAATCCCTCCCCTCTGCCTGGGAGATAATTGGATCAGGAACAGTACTAATTCTAATTCAATTTTTTCCAAGCACAGAAAAAACATACTTTTTCAAAACACCCCAAAAGTACCCTAAAATACATAAACCCCCACAAAAGTTACATCCCAGATCAGTTCAGGGGTTCAGGAATTTCCTGGAAGTCATTTATTTGACCGACCACAGGCATGGTCCCATGCCCAAAACAGTTCCAGGGCTTGCGGTCGGTCTAGTTCGTAGTTTGAAAACTACCAAACAGAGTCAATAGTCTTACCCTGGAGCTTGTTCCCCTCATCCAGACAAATGGTTTCACCAAACAGTGCCCTTCTAAGTTGTATAGAACCGAACGCAGGCGATAATGGAAGTCCAGCGGTGTTCTGGATTTTGTGTCCGATTTTACTTGCATGAGATTCATACCCAAACACTGCTTCCTGCGTTCATACGAACAAAATGGCCGCCACCTCGTGGTTGTCCATAGG
This sequence comes from Pelobates cultripes, assembly GCA_933207985.1. Taxonomy (NCBI): domain Eukaryota; kingdom Metazoa; phylum Chordata; class Amphibia; order Anura; family Pelobatidae; genus Pelobates; species Pelobates cultripes. The sequence goes on along the minus strand of OW240914.1, from coordinate 126,820,299 downwards.
AATTGCGGCCACCCAGACGAACAATTACACTGCGGTGAGAAACGTTCCAAGTTCTTAATAGGTGTTAACAAGCTCCAGGGTGGTCTCTGGCTTATGATATTGTTCGGTAACAACCATATAATCCTAATTGCACAAACTGAGACTTTTACATTATATTTCACTGGGACCATAGTCTGTGGGCAGGAGGCTGGCAAGCAGGCTCCTCCAGGAGCTTGTGGCAAATTCATGTAAAAAAGGGAGTTTGTCACATATCTTCCCCCTCCCAAGGAGACTATCCAGACCCAAGACCTCCAATCGGTTTGGGTCTGTGATAGTCTGGGGGCCTTTCCCAAAAGGCGTTGTTGTCCACAAGTGCCCATTTGTACATCCAGTGTCTTGTGGGGAAACAACTTGGATGCACTTCCCCCTGGTTGGACCAAGTACTCGCTGGGGGTGGAGGGCGCAATTCCCCTCTCTAGGGGGTAACTCTTGCCGCTGGGGAGTGGGACCGACTGTCCCTTCTCCCTGTAACCCATACTGCCGTTGGGGAGAGACACTTTCTTCTCCCTGGACCTCACCTACGAAGCCGTCCGTGCTCGAGGGGCAGAGGCCAGAGGCCCTGTAGCCAGCTCTTCAGCTTGGGTGGCCTGTTTGTCGTAAGATTCCAGAACTAATGGCCTGATGCCAGCTCTTCTGCTGGAAGGAGTCCAGTAGTTCCCTCTCCTGCACCTGGAACATGGTTGGGGATCTGGGCAGGCTGCCCAGCATCCCTGTAGGGTTGGTACAGAGACCTCGGTCCCATCTGCACCATCCATGCCAGGGGGCTTGTCTCTGGACAACAGCCCCAGCTGCTGGGGAGTGGGACCGACCGTCTCCACTCCCTGTATCTTTCCCTGTGTTGGAGGAGTGGGACCAACGGTCCCCTCCCAATGTGTCGCTGACTGCCGCTGGGGAGTGAGACTGACTGTCTCCACTCCCTGTATAATACCCTGCCGCTGGGGAGAGAAGATATTGCACTCCTCTCCCTGTGATACATATCCTGATAGCCCTGATCTGGGTGACCAACATATCCGAAAGTCACCCAGATCAGTTCAGGAATATCCTGGAAGGAATTTATTTGACCGACCGCAGGCATGGTCCCATGCCCAAAACAGTTCAAGAGAATCAGAGCTTGCGGTCGGTCTAGTTCGGTAGTTTGAAAACTAACAAACTATAAAAACAGAGTCAATAGCCTTACCCTGGAGCTTGTTCCTCTCATCCAGATGAATGATTTCACCGAACAGTGCCCTTCTAAGTTGTATAGAACCGAACGCAGTCGATGATGGAAGTCCAGCGGTGTTCAGGAGTTTCTGTGTCTGATCTTAGTTCCATGAGATTTATGCTCAAACACCGCTGCCTGCATTCATGCGAACAAGATGGCCGCCACCTCGTGGTTGTCCATAGGAATTGCGGCCACCGAGACGAACAATTAGAACACTGTGGTGAGAAATGTTCCAAGTTATTAATAGGTGTTAACAAGCTCCAGGGTGGTTTCTGGTTTGTGCGGTTGTTCGGTAACTGAACCATATAATACTAATTGCACGAATGGAGGCTTTAACATTATATTACACAGGGTCCATAGTTTGTAGGCAGGAGGCTGACAAGCAGGCTCCTCCAGGAGCTTGTGGCAAACTCATGTAAAAAGGGGAGTTTGTCACACCGGGGTTCCACCGCGATTTGCCCATCAGTTGGCCCTTGCACTTAGGACCACCCAATGAGCATTGCTGTAGCCTCGGATGCTGGGAGCAAGTGACAGCCTGTGACTTCCTCCCAGACATGGAAAGTGCCATGCTGGAGGGGAAGAGTGGGGAGTGATCTGCTGCAACCAGAGAATCACTGTGCTGACTGTGAGTGACGTAGAGGCTGGTCATTAAACCTCCTACAGATCATAAATAAGAAGGCTCTGTGTGATGGCTGACCCCCTACATGTCAGGCTGGCTGAGGAGCATATGCAGAAATAGCCAGGATCCCAAGCCTAGCAGTCACTGAGCTACAGGACTCCCGACGTAGCTAGTGTATATTCAGGGGATATTTTGTGGTTGCAAAATGTCTTCTAATGTATTAAGGTAACCCTCCAACCACAAAAAAACACTAAATATAAAAATTATGACCTGTGTGTGTGCCAGTGTATGTCAGTGTTTGTGTCTGTGTGTGTCTGTATATCTGAGTTTCAAATTGTGTTTTTGTCATTGTGTATCAGTGTGTGTGTGTGTGTGTGTGTGTGTGTATGTATCTGGTCGTGTATGTGCCAGAGTGTGTATATAAAGTTGTGTGTATTTGTCACTGTGTGTAAATGTGTAGCTGAGTGTTTATGTATGTGCCAGTGTTTTTATCTATGTGTGTGTGTATACATTTGTGTGCCAGTGTGTATCTGTTTTTTAAGGTGTGTGTGTGTCACTGTGTGTATCTGAGTGTGTCTGCATATCTTTATGTCAGTATGTATATCTGTATGTCAGTGTGTTTGTGCCGCTGTGTGTATCTGCGTTTCAAGGTGTGTGTATGTGTCACTGTGTGTGTCTGCATCTGTGTCAGTGTGTGTGTGTGTGTATGTGCTAGTGTTTATTTGTGTACCAGAGTGTGTATATCTGTGTGTCGGTGTGTGTATGTGCCACTGTGTCTGTATCTCTGTCAATGTGTGTATGTGCCAGTTTGAACCTGTATGTCAGTGTGTGCATATGAGTGTGTGTATCTAGGTCTGTATGGGCTTGTGTGTATATATGTGTCTCAGTGTGTGTATGTGCCAGTGTATATCTGTGTGTATCATTGTGTGTATCTGTGTGACAGTAAGGGTGTATGTGGCAGTGAGTGTATCTGTGTATGTGTCAAGGTGTGTGAATCTTTGTGTATGTCAGTGTGTATCTGTGTTAATGTGGGTTATGTTTTTCTGTGTAAGTATGTATGTATGTCCATACATCCAAGCAAACACCAGTACAAAATGCAAACAGAAACATTACATACAAAAACCACCTGAATTCAAATTCCAAAATTATATACAAACACTCAAACACACCCTTCACTCAAACACCAATACTACACACAAATGTACATCTGCATTTAAAAGTCAACACTTCATCCAAACACACCAATGCATCATATCATTATGAACGTGTGTATGTGTGTATTGATGTCTGTATGCATGTATGTCTGTATATATGCATGTATGCCAGTCTGTATGCCATTATGAATGTATGTCTGTATGCCATTATGAATGTATGTCTGTATGCCATTATGAATGTATGTATGTGTGTATGAATGTCAGTGTCTGTATGTATGAATGTATGTTAGTGTCTGTATGTATGAATGTATGTTAGTGTCTGTATGTATGTATGTATGTTAGTGTCTGTATGTATGTATGTATGTGTCTGTATGTATGTATGTTAGTGTCTGTATGTATGTTAGTGTGTCACTATGTATGCCTGTGTGTGTCTGTTTCAGTATGTCTCAGTATGTATGCCTGTATGTCTGTTTCAGTATGTGTGTCTGTTAGTATGTATCTGTGTCCTTTTGTATCAGTGTGTGAGTTTGTGTCAGGGGTGGCGATCCGGTGCCTGGGACCCAGACACTGTCCGGGCGGCGATGCGTGGACCGGGACCCATGTATGCCTGATGTTCGGAGTAGGAGTCACAGTGTGGAGGTGGATTAGCAGGGTCTGGTGCAGGGTAACCGCACGCCCCCTGGTGCTGAGCACCAGCGTTTTTGCAGCCACATACCAGAACCCTGATTCAGCTTCAGCGGATCCCAGGAACTAGGAGCCGGTAATTAAGCAGACCTCCCAGGAGCTAAATAGGGAGGCTCTGCAGCAGAGATGTATCCAGTACTGAAGCAAAGCAAGACACCATACATGAAAACAAGACAAAACTAGGAGAACCCAGAACCAGAGCAGGACAGAAAGCAGAACCCAGAACATGTACACAAGACATGAGGAAAACAAGAACATAACATGGGCATGACTGAACAGGACAGTACATGGACTGGGATTGCAAGACAAAGTAAAGCAAGACAAGAGATACAAGGTAAAACAAGAGGAAACCTAGCTAAGCACTAATTATGAAAAGTATGGGGATTTAGTTACATTATATGATCATACATTGCACAAGCCTGCCAACAACGGAAATGTACCCCATATCTGGCAGGTCCTACACTGCCTAATGTATACCAAAAATAACCACACTATACCACAATAGCACTTACCTGCAAGAAAAGGCAGAGAGATGAAATACTGCTGCAGGTCCAAGCTGAAACAAAAGGAAAGTGGAAACAAGCGGGTGTGGCACCATAAAACAAACATTTAAGTGAATCCAAGAGACTGGGAAATCCAGGGACAGAATATAAGAATGAACCCAGAAACCCAGCAACAAAGAAAACCAGACATAGACCAGAAAAACCAAGCAAGGATAGCAAAGAGAGTACTGGATACCAGAAGCCAATGCAGGAAAGATCCGCAGAGAGGAACAGAACGTGACAGTTTGTGTCTGTGTGTGTTTTCCTGTGGGCGGTATTTGGAGGCGGACCCAGTGGGCGGTATTTGGAGGCGTGCCCCAGGGAGCCCAGACCCCGAGCTGAGTTATGGGCCCCAAAATTTCTGGTGGCGGCCCTGATTGTACCTATACAAACACTGGGCTTTATCAGCAACCTCTTTCTGGAACCCAAGAAGATGCACCCGGTGATCAACCTTCAACCTCTGTACATTTCAAAACCCAGTGCACATTTAAATAACTAAGGTTTTTTGGTGTACTTTGTACTGATTTGTACTATAGTCATTGCTGCTGCCCAGTAGTAGTGGGAGTTTGAGTGCATGGAATGATTATATATGTTTGTATTTTTTTTGTATTACACAGCTATGTGCTGCCGCCCACCCTGTGTGTTCCCTATTAAGGTGTGTTTATAGTTGTGTAGGGGTTTAGAAAAATACCCCTCTATGTCTCATTAGTGATTTTACCTTCTTGCTGAAAACACCAAGGTTAGTTACTTACCTAAGAGGTTTTGCCTTGACGTGGCAGATGAGTTTAAAATTGAATGGCCATTCGAGTGATATTAAAAAACCTCCAGTTATTAAAATGTGCATAGGGATTGGGATAGTGCGCAAGTAACTTTTTTTTGCAGTATGTATTGGGGATGATGTGTGCTATAATCATTGCTGCCGCCCAGGAGTATTGTGTTTGAGTACATTGCTTAATTTTGTATGTCATTCCAATTGATTACCAAGCTGAGGAGGAACTCTCTTGCTGGCTGCTACATGTCAACTGGAATAAAAGAGAATTTTCAGTACAATCCTGGGCGAATCCGACACTGTCTCCCTCGGCTGGGGTGCACAATGTGGAAATATATCCACAAAAAAGATCTCTATATCAATAGAGATGTCGCGAACCGTCCGCGAACTTCTCGTTTCAACATGGATGCTGTCCAGGAAGTAGGAGGGTCTGGGAGGGAGGTTCTGCTGGAGATTGGCCGGGACGTGTCAGCTGACCGGAGTTCGCCGCGAACAGCTCGTGGCGAACTGTTCGCGAGAAGTTCGCGGACGGTTCGCGACATCTCTACATATCAATTGCCTAGAACTCCTGGCTGGCTCGTTTGCCATCAGAAGTCTAGACAATGTATCGACAGTCCGATATATAAATCATCTGAAGGGCCCCAGATCACGAATTCTATCCAATCTGGCCAAGAAATTCTGGCAGTTTTGCCTGACCGTTAACATATTGTCAGGTTCCCGCGGGCGGCTGCGAGGGGAGGCTGCACTCCGCTCACAGTACTCACCCTCCAGCCGTCCACGGTCCCCTCCTCCTCGTGGGTACGGCGAGCGGCATCCTTCCAGCCTCGGATGCCGCCCGCCGTTCCCTCCACGTCCCCCAGCGGCAGCATGCATGACGCTGCACGCTGGGAGACCGCCCAGGTTTATACACGACCCGGCGTTAAAGGCACAGTGCCTCAATCACAGTGGGAGGTCTAGATATCTCCCACGTGTGATTGTTAATTCTGATTGGAAATTATCCAATCAGAATTAACCTGATGGTTTAAATACTTACCTTTCCTGTTCCTCCCTGCCCTGTTGTGGTCTTTACCTGCTAGTATTGATACTGAACTTGTGTTTCTGGTTACGTACTCTCTGGCTTGTTTATCCGACTTTGTGACTTTGACCTCGGCTTGTCTATCGTTATTCTGTCTTCTGGTTCCCCTTTACTCGGCTTGTTTCCTGACTATTCTGTGTGTGCTTAGCCCGGCCACTCTAAGGTCCGGTACGGCATCTTTTGTGTGTGTGTGTGTGTGTGTGCCAGCGTGTTGGGTTCCCCGAATCGTGACATTACAACAGGGCCATAATGGAACCTGCTGACATACCACAGCTCCTAGTTAATCAAGAGGCTAGAATGGATGGCTTGGACCACCGTATGGATCAGTTTGCTCAAGCTTTGCAAACCATTCTGGCTCGTACTGCACACTTGCAACCTGCCGTTCAGGAGGCTGCTGCTGCTGTGCCCGAACCCATTCCCACTCCAGTACCTGTTCCCGCTCATGTAGTTCACATGACGCCGCCACAGCGTTACAGTGGTGACCCAGCATTGTGTCGTGGTTTCCTCAACCAAATCGACATCCATTTGGTGATGAATCCACGCTCCTATCCCACTGACATATCTAAAATTGCCTTTTTGATAAACCACTTGTCTGGGAGAGCTTTAGCATGGGCCAACCCCATTTGGGAAAATACGTCTCCTATGTCCTTTGCAGATTTTCTGACAGCTTTCAGACGCACGTTTGATCAACCCGGTAGGGTTGCTTCTGCTGGCAAGGCTCTGCTTAGGGTCCGACAGGGTAACAGGTCTGTAGCAGATTACACTATCGAATTTCGTACTCTAGCAGCTGAAGTGGTTTGGAATAATGACGCCCTCGTAACAGCCTTTCAGGAGGGTCTGGCCGCTTATATACTGGATGAAATAGCATCCAGGGAATTACCTGCTCTTCTAGATGATGTTATAGACTATGTGATTCTTATAGATAACCGTATTAGAGAGAGGCGTAGCCAAAGACGGTTGGATACACGGGTGTTACCTGCTCTACCCAGTACTTCCCTGCTAGCGTTACCCGCTCCTATGCAACCATCCCCTGAACCCATGCAGTTGGGTGCTACGGGGTTAACTGAGGCCGAAAGAGCGTACCGTAGAAGGGAGGGGTTATGCCTTTATTGTGGGAAGAGGGGGCATCACTGTAAAGCCTGCCCTAAAGTACAGGGAAACTGCAGCACCTAAGGCCTAGAGAGGGGTCGGCCTCGGGTGTTATGACTTTGTCCCCTCATATGTCCATCTCTAGACCGTTTATTACGGTTTCTCTCTTGGTCAATAAAACCACTATAACAACCAAAGCCCTGATCGATTCGGGTGCGGCAGACAACCTTATGGATGAGACCTTTGCCAAAACCGCAGCCCTGAATTTGATCCGAAAGGAGACACCCTTGGCCGTTGAGGCCATAGATGGTAGACCACTGGAGAAACCTCTGGTGACCCATGAAACCCAGGAAATAGTTATGTCTGTGGGTGTTTTGCACAAGGAGAAGTTAACCTTCCAAATAATTGATTCCCCAACAGCCTCCATCGTTCTAGGTTTTCCCTGGTTAGTTAAACACAACCCTGTTCTTGATTGGGGTTGTTTAGACATACTCTCCTGGGGGGAATCTTGTCAGCGAGACTGTATGGCTCATGTACGTCCTGTCTGTTTATTTAACGTGCCCACGGCTAAACCACTCTCGGTTTCTGTTCCCTCTGTTTATGCAGACCTTGCTTTGGTTTTTGAAAAGAGGGAGGCAGATAAGCTACCTCCACATCGTGAGTATGATTGTGCCATAAACCTCTTACCGGGCACTATGCCTCCTAGGGGAAAGGTCTACCCTCTTTCTGAAAAAGAGAACCAGATCATGGAGGAGTACATACAGGAATCCCTAAGAAAAGGTTTTATTAGAAGGTCCTCCTCTCCTGCTGGTGCTGGTTTCTTTTTTGTGGCTAAGAAGGAGGGCGATTTGAGGCCATGTATAGACTACAGGGGTCTGAACAATATAACGGTTAAAAACGCCTACCCTATCCCCCTCATCACTGAGTTGTTTGATCGTGTTAAAGGTTCTAAATTCTTCACCAAATTAGACCTCAGGGGGGCTTATAACCTTGTCCGTATAAAGGAGAATGACGAGTGGAAGACAGCGTTCAACACATGCAGTGGGCATTACGAATATCTGGTCATGCCTTTTGGATTGTGTAATGCTCCTGCCGTGTTTCAGGACCTCATAAATGATGTCCTTAGGGATCTATTGCATGTCTGTGCTGTAGTGTACCTTGACGACATACTTGTGTATTCTCCTGATTTGAAGTCACACCATAACCATGTTAGGATGGTGCTCAAAAGGCTATTGCAGAACAGACTCTACTGTAAGTTAGAAAAATGTTTATTCGATCAGACCTCTGTGCAATTCCTAGGATATATCATTACTGAACAGGGTTTCAGTATGGATCCTGCTAAATTGGAAGCTATAATGTCCTGGCCACTTCCCCAAGGACTGAAGGCTATCCAGCGTTTTATAGGATTTGCCAACTATTATAGGAAATTTATAAAAAACTTTTCACCACTCATCTCTCCTATAACGAAGCTGACAAAAAAAGGTCTACACCCTAGGGTTTGGACTCCTGAAGCCCTTAAGGCCTTCGAAACCCTCAAGAAGGCATTTGCCTCTGCTCCAGTGCTGCACCACCCTGATCCTTCTCTTCCCTTTGTTATGGAAGTAGACACCTCGGAGTCAGGTGTGGGAGCCGTACTGTCACAGAGGTTGTCTTATGACAAACCCCTCCATCCCTGTTGTTATTTTTCTAAAAGGTTGTCTGATTCAGAGAAGAATTACGATGTTGGGAACAGGGAACTATTAGCTATTGTGTTAGCTTTCAAGGAATGGAGGTACTTATTAGAGGGTTCTAGACACAAAATTATGGTTATAACAGATCATAAGAATCTATCCTATATTGCTGATGCTAGAAGGTTATCTGCCCGGCAGGCTAGATGGTCTCTATTTCTCTCACGCTTCCAATATGTTATTACCTATAGACCTGGTTGCCGTAATGCCAAAGCTGACGCTATCTCTCGGCAGCATGAACCAGTAGAATTTGTTAACCCGACTCCTGAACCTATTGTACCTGCGTCTCAGATAATAGCTGCTACCCGTTTGGTTGTTTCTTCACCTTTCCTTGATAGTATTAAGACATACCAAACCCAGGCACCCCCTGAGACGCCGGTTGGTAAACTATACGTTGAAGCTAATGACAGAAAAAAGTTGTTAACTTTATTTCACACAGCCAAAACTGCTGGTCATCCGGGGGTTACCAAAACCTACAAGGGCCTCCTTCAACAGTTCTGGTGGCCTTCACTCAAGCGAGACGTAGTGGATTTTGTTCAGGCTTGTCAGGTCTGCACACAGTGTAAGTCCCTTAATGTGAGACCCCAGGGTTTTCTGATGCCTCTATCTATACCCAAGAAACCATGGACCCACTTATCCATGGATTTCATTGTAGACCTGCCTCTTTCTGATGGTCAGACGGTGATACTGACTGTGACAGATAGGTTCTCTAAAATGGCGCACTTTATTCCGCTTAAGAAACTGCCTTCTGCGGTTCAGTTAGCTCAGGTGTTTGCCAAAGAAGTGTTCCGATTGCATGGGGTACCTCAGGATATCGTATCTGACAGGGGCCCTCAATTTGTCTCTCGGTTCTGGAGGGGCTTTTGTGCTGAGATGGGGGTCTCCTTGTCGTTCTCTTCCTCCTATCACCCGCAATCTAATGGTGCGGCCGAACGTGCTAATCAGTCTGTGGAATTGTATTTGCGCTGCTTCACTAATGCGCACCAGGATGACTGGTCTCGCCTTCTTCCGTGGGCTGAATTTGCCAGGAATACGGTGTCTCATTCGTCTACTGGCTTAAGTCCTTTTGAGGTTGCTTATGGGTTTCGTCCTTCTGTCCTTCCCGGTGCGTTCTCCGACAAGGGAATGCCCGCCTTGGACCAGCACCTCGCCTCTTTGCGGAAGACGTGGGATCAGGTCCATGTTGCGCTGTCTCGTTCAGCAGCTGCTCAGAAAAAGTTTGCTGATCGCCGTAGGGTTGCGGCCCCTTCTTATGTTCCGGGTGATAGGGTATGGTTGTCCTCCCGGAACCTCTGTCTCAAGGTTCCCTCGATGAAATTTGCCCCCAGGTTTCTTGGTCCCTTCAAGGTGTTACGTAGGGTTAACCCCGTTTCCTACTCCCTTGATCTGCCTCCTTCCATGCGTGTCCCGAACACGTTTCACGTCTCGCTTTTGAAGCCCTTGCTGTGTAACCGGTTCTCTCGTCCCCTCGGGCGGCCCGTTTCCCCTCTGCTGTCTCTGACGACGTGTACGAGGTGGCTGCCCTTCTCGACTCTCGTGTTTCTAGGGGTCGGCTGCAATATTTGGTGGACTGGAAGGGGTACGGCCCTGAGGAGCGGTCCTGGGTTTCGAGCTCCGATGTGCACGCTCCCTCTTTGGTCCGCTCCTTTCATGCCCGCTTTCCTTTGAAGCCTTCCGCTTCCCGCCCCCTGGGCGGTCTTCGAGGGGGGGGTAATGTCAGGTTCCCGCGGGCGGCTGCGAGGGGAGGCTGCACTCCGCTCGCAGTACTCACCCTCCAGCCGTCCGCGGTCCCCTCCTCCTCGTGGGTACGGCGAGCGGCATCCTTCCAGCCTCGGATGCCGCCCGCCGTTCCCTCCACGTCCCCCAGCGGCAGCATGCATGACGCTGCACGCTGGGAGACCGCCCAGGTTTATACACGCCGGGGTCAGTCACCTGACCCGGCGTTAAAGGCACAGTGCCTCAATCACAGTGGGAGGTCTAGATATCTCCCACGTGTGATTGTTAATTCTGATTGGAAATTATCCAATCAGAATTAACCTGATGGTTTAAATACTTACCTTTCCTGTTCCTCCCTGCCCTGTTGTGGTCTTTACCTGCTAGTATTGATACTGAACTTGTGTTTCTGGTTACGTACTCTCTGGCTTGTTTATCCGACTTTGTGACTTTCTCCTACCCTTTGACCTCGGCTTGTCTATCGTTATTCTGTCTTCTGGTTCCCCTTTACTCGGCTTGTTTCCTGACTTTTCTGTGTGTGCTTAGCCCGGCCACTCTAAGGTCCGGTATGGCACCTTTTGTGTGTGTGTGTGTGTGCCAGCGTGTTGGGTTCCCCGAATCGTGACACATATCAGTTCAAACTGAATATATATCAGGTTTGACCAATGCGGTATGGTCAATAAGCTATCTCAAAGATACCAGTGACTAGCGATTACACCACAATGTATTACAGAAAAAAAAACGTAATCTCTGGTGACCATTAGATCTGAATCTTTCTGCCTCAAGACTGACTTCCCAACTTCCCAGTTTCTTCAGCTGTGACCACACCCAGAAGCTGAAGCAACAGGTACCTTCCTTCAACTGTGGCCTCCTTCCACACATTACTCTTTCCCACCATTTTGCCTCATATCACATACTCTCTTGCACCTCCATCGATATGGAACATAATTTATTTTCATCACCCCACTATACAACACTCATCTATGGTTCCCTATTCTACTATAAATGTCCATGGATACTCTGCGACTTCTTCCATCCTCTGCAGACCTCTTTACGGAATAGGATGGCATTATCATCCCTTCCTCCTCCAAGGCCAACTTCAATTGATGGCATGGCTCCTCTCCGATGACCCTGGATCATCACAGACATTTCACACTCAACTCTAGAACTGTTGGCAGGAGCTTGGGTCCAAGGTACGAGAAAACACAACCACCATGCCTGGAACTCATGGCTCATTGGTGTGTACAGAAACACATAGATCCCATAACAGCTAGTTTGACATATATACTATGTTTTCTCGCTCAGTTGTTAAAAAATTGTCGAGATTACTGTACTGTATACCGATCTGCTATCTCCAGTGGACTCTTAGGGTCCAATGGTTTTCCAGTGGAGAGATATCTCTTGATATGTCGTCTACTTAAGAGTATCAGGGTGGCTTGTCCTCGTTAGCTTTGATATACTATCCTTTGGGACGTCAATATTGTACTTCAGTTATTTGAACATTGGCCATCCAATGTGGATCTTTCACTAAAACAATTGTCTCCAAAGTTAGTCATGCTATTCTGCCTCATATTTTGTAAATTTGTCTCTGATGTTCGAGGTTTGGACATCACTACCTGCTCCTTTACCTCAGAGATGATATCCTTCAATATCTCCAGAAGCATCAAGACCTCCATTAAATTATTTTTTATTTCTTTTATTTTATTCTTTATTTATGGTTCGTATGTGGTAACAAACAGCTTGATATGCCACAACAACATTTGCAAGCATAAACATAACAGGATTTTAAAATCAATGATGTAGCATTCAGGTAAGCTGCATATTTATATATTGTAGTATGCAAGAGAAACATAAAGAACACACCTAAGATCTGAGTGGTTCGTATCACACTGATAAAACAGTAAGTAGACATGGGTGCGTACAGGGCTCATTGCCCGAGGCTCTAAGGTGGAAATAGGTGGTCTAATGGGTAACAGCGGTATGTCTGGGGCCTATGGGGCAGTGGTAGGTAGTAGTGAGTTGATTTGGCACTTAAACCATACAACACGAGCGAGGTCCTAGGTATGTGAGAGAGACTACAGGATCTAAGAACTCCATAACCCCAGGGCTCAAAGGGTGGGGGGGAGGTTATAATGTGTCAAGACATTGCTATAAGTAATATGAGCCATTGCATGGGTAGTTAATGTGTACTGTGGTACAGGCTCGCCGGGATAGGGTGAACAGTGGAGGGGTGAAGTGGCCAGTCTAATGGTAACAATGTAAAACGCAGTGGATTAAAACAAGTTTTTTTGTTTTTTTTAATTCTTCATTTGTGGTTCATTTTGTTCAATATAGTGTTGTACATAGAATGTGGGGTATGGGATACAGAAAAGAAATTGTGGGGGGGGTAAAGAAAGGTATTGCACAATTATACATTGATACAGTACCATCCACTTTCGTCTTTGCAATTATAATCACACAATTACCTATTGCATATGCAAGGATGACCCAAACTGGAGTCAGATAGGTTGATCAGGAACGGTCTCTGTCACTCCTCTGTGTTGCTTAACTCTGGTATGTGGGGAGGGGTGTATATGTTCGCTTAGGTTTACCCCAGTATAGGCCCTGGGGGGCTGTTATGCTACCGTATGGATGTCAATGGTGCGGTTGACTTCAGTATTCCTGTTTTCATATCTTTCCGCTCTGCCTACCATTCCCGGTGGCAATTCGTCTTTATGGCTATACCGTCGTTCGCTAGATCTGTGGCGTTAGTTGTCTACAGATGCGAGGTTTCACGGAGTGATACTGTGACCCGCTATGGATTCGTCTGTCCTCGCCTAGGTTCATGTGTTTCGGGGTGTGTTTGTCACAAAGAAGAAAGGGAAGCAAGTTCTGAGGCCTGTTAGTCCTGTGCAGGGGGAGAGTAGTGGTACTAGGGCTAGGGGTGGTGGCACGGGGGAACCTTCCCCAAAATGGGGGGGTTAAGGGTGGGCAGTTAGGGAGTGTCGCGGCACGGAGTCCCAGCCCGGCGCGTCCCCCGGGGTGAAGGGCCGAGCGGGCTTAATAGAGTCAGCTTAGGGAGTAGATTCTTTATAGGTGATTGAGAGTGTCTACGACTGCGAGTTGTTTGCACCTGCAAGAGTTATATTTATGTTTACCAGGGTAAGGAGGTGTCCCCCTCCAGCCATGGGTCCCATATTTTGTGGAAGTGTTTGGGCGTATCGTGGAGTTGGGATGTAAGCTTATCCATTTGTACGTGGTCCTGTATTTTTTTCGCTATATGGAATTGTGAGGGTAGCCGGTTTGTCGACCACAGTTCCGCTACTGCTCGCCTAAGTTTGTTTTCTGCTCTGGTTAGGGTCTCTAGAGGTTTGGAGAGGAGTAGGGCCCATGGGTCTAGAGGTTATGGTTTGTGTAAGAGTTTCGTTAGTAGTGTAGTAACGCTGAGCCATAAGGGTTTAATTTTGGGGCTGGTCCACCAGCAGTGGAGGAATGTCCCTTGTTCTCCACACAGCTTCCAGCAGGTGTTAGGTGTTTTGTGGATGATTGCTAAGCGGTGGGGGGTGAGGTACCAGCAAAACAGCATCTTATATGCTTGTTCCGCATGTGTTACACAGATGGAGATCGAAGCCGTTGCCTCCCATATATCTGCCCAGTCCGTGTTATCCTCCGGGGGTCCTAGGTCTTTTTCCCAAGCCGCTATGTATGACAGTGCTATTTGGGTGGGGTGAGTGGCCAGGGTCGTGTAGAGGTCTGAGATTTGACCTCGTCTGAGTGGGTGGTGTGTGCAGTCTCAAATCTAGAGAGTGTGGCCGTGCCTGCTTGGTGGATCATCGGGGTTGAGGCGAAGCTGCGTAACTGAATGTATCGGAAGTGGTCAAACGCCGTTAGAGTGTCAGCGTCTTTGATTTCCGAGTATTGAATTACCTTATTGTTCTGATACAGGTGGCTGAGTCTTACAATGTCTCTTTGGTCGAACTGGGCGAAGTTGACTGGAGTAAGCCCTGGTGGGAAAAGTTTGTTCCTCCAAATCGGGGTCATTGGGGAGAGATATGAGGACAGATCAAATATATCCTGCAGTCTGTCCCATAGGTCCAAGGAATGAGTGATGGCTGGGGCAGTTGGGGGAGATGTGGTTTAGGGACCCACATATAGAGGGATGGGTGATCTTTGCCAAAGATTGTGTGTTCAATGTCCACCCATCGTTTGGTTTGTGGTGGGGCATGCCAATGTTGGATCTGGGCTAGTTGTGCAGCTGCATAGTAGTGTGAGAAGTTTGGTAGCCCGAGGCCTCCATGTTTTTTGGGGACGTAGAGTGTGTTCCTACTAACTCTAGGTTTGTGTCCGTTCCAGATAAATTTGTCAACCGCCGTTTGTATGGTTTTGACATCAGCTTTGTGGGGAGGGATGGGCAGCGTCTGAAAGAGGTACAGCAGTCGGGGAAGTAGCGTCATCTTTACAGACGCCACCCGGCCCAGCCAGGAAGCTCCCAGCATCGCCCATTTTTGCAGGTCGCTGTGTGCGATGCGGAGTAACAGTGTGTAATTTTTCGCATACAAGGTGGTTAAGTCTGCTGGTAACTGGATCCCCAAATAGGTTATGGCTGTGGGGCATATTCTAAATGGGTATTTTAGGGCATTTAGTTGTGACTCAGTGAGCTGGATGGGTAGGATTTCTGACTTTTCCAGGTTCAGCTTGTAGCCTGCGACCGAGGCGTATTCGTGTATGGTTTTTAATAGGGCTTCTATGGATTGATCCGGGTTGGTTAGTGTTAGGAGCAGGTCGTCTGCGTAAGCAGACACCATGTATTGTTTGCCCCTGATAGTTACTCCTTCTACCTGAGGATTGTTTCGAATTGCTTGGAGTAAAGGCTCTAACGATAGGGCAAACATGAGGGGCGATAGTGGGCACCCTTGTCGTGTGCCATTTGATATTGGGAATCTGGGTGGTGTGATGTTGGGGAGCAGGAGGGCTCCTTGAGGGGAGTGGTATGTTGCCTGCAGGAACGCGATAAAGGAGCTCGGAAAGTTCATATGTGCTAGTGTGCGGTAGAGGAAGGGCCAGAGTAGGCAATCGAACACCTTTTCGGTGTCTAGGGAGATCACTGTGGTAGGAAGTTTGCGGTGGTGAGTGAGCCATATGAGATCTATGTTTCTGCGTGTATTATCTAATGCTTGCCTATTGGGAATGAAGCCCACTTGGTCTGGGTGTATTAATCTGTCTAGGTATGGGTTCGATTGGCCATCATCTTGCTCATGATTTTTTAAGATCTACATTCAGTAGGGAGATGGGCCTATAGTGTTCGGGTTCCGTGAGGTCCTTGTTAGGTTTAGGGAGTAAGCAGATGTTTGCCATCGTCATGTCCTGTGGGAGGTGTTCGCCTCGCATGGGTAGCGTTGAATACGGCACAGAGGTGTTTGAGGAGTAAGGGGCTGAACTCTTTGTAGTAAAGAGCAGTGTACCCATCGGGGTCCGGGCTTTTGTTAGGTTTGCAAGCCCCAAGGGCTATTGCCATCTCCTCCACTGTCGCCTCTGCTTCTAAGGCTTGTTTGGCGGCTTGGGATAGGGTTATGTGTTGGAGGTAATTATCTAGCTGTTCCCGGTAAGCCATGGAGTCGTGGCCGAGGTGTGGTGAGTGGTTATATAGGGATTCAAAATAGTGTTGGAATGTGTCACCTATCTGCTCGGGTATGTCGCTGATTGAACCTGTCCTCGTGCGTATAGATGATATTTTTTTGGCTTCTATGCGTTTTTAAGCCGACGACCTAACATGCTTTATTGCCTGATTCATAGTATTTTTGTTTGAGCCATATCAAGGCTTTGGTCATGTCCGTGTGCATTAGTCGTTTGAGGAGGTCTCTGGCAGCAGTAAGTTCGCGCAGAGTGCGTGGCTGTGGGTCGCGTTTGTGGCTCATTTCGAGTTTTCGTAACTCTGTCAGTGTCTCCGTAATTTGCTGTGTCTTCCTTTTTTTATGGGCTGACGCTAGGCTAATGAGAGTGCCTCTGATCACTGGTTTGTGTGCCACCCACAGCGTTATTGGGGACTTGGCTGATTCCGTGTTTGTGGTAAAGTAGTCCTTGATGGTTTGGGCGACTGATAGCCTGATTTGTGTATCATGGAGGAGCAGTGGGTTTAATTTCCAGGACCATGGTCTTTTTAGGTCTGGTAGGCGTATAATAAGTGTTATGTCTGCGTGGTCCAACCACGAGATGGAGCCTATAGAGGTGTGGGTTATCTGCGATATCTGCGATATCAGATTTGGGGAAATTAAGAAGTGGTCTATGCGTGAGTATGAGGTGTGTGGGTGCGAGTAGAAGGTATAGTCTCGGGTGGATGGATGTTGTGCTCTCCAGATGTCGACAAGTGTTTGCGTGGTTAAAAATTGGGTGAAGTGTGTGTCGTTTCGGGAGGGTTGTGGGGCCTCCGTCCCCCGCGATGATCTATCGATGGCTGGCATGTATGTAGCGTTGCAGTCGCCGCCTACTATCAGGCGTTTGCCTGCGTAAGCTTATAAGTGTGTAGCGTATTGTTGCCAGAATGTGTTGTGTGGGGTAGTGGGAGCGTATACTGAGCTTATAGCATATGGTATTGCTCCGATTTTCCCTTCTATAGTCACATAGCGGCCTTGGGGGTCAATTGTGCTCCTGATGTCTGTTAGGGGGCATGTGGTTTTGAGTATAATTGCGACCCCCTTCGTCTTCGTGTCCGGGGAGTTGGCCAAGTAGCTTTGTTTATAGTATCAGCTGGTAAGGGGGAACGATCTCATGGATGTGAAGTGTGTTTCCTGCAGGAGCAATATGTCTATGTGTTGCCTATGTGCCCATCGTAGCAGGCCATGTCTCTTAGTGGGGGTGTTGAGGCCCTTGATGTTAATAGAGACGCATTTCAGGGAGAGGGGCATGATGGCGGTTGTGCTCCCGGTTCAGGTCCAACCGCAGCCTCTCTGTGTGGTGCGTTGGCGGATGGTGGGCCCGATGGTTGGGAGGCCGATGACCCGGCCGGGGCTCCGCGCCGCGACTGTGGAGTGGCAGGGGAGGTATGGGGCAGGAGGGAGGGTGAGGGGTGGTAGTGAGAAGAGGGAGGGTAGTGCGCAAGGGTGGGGTTTTGGTAGTATGGGCCCTGGAGGGCCAAACTACTGGTCTTACTCGTTGCCAGTAGGTGGTGGAGTGGTTCGCCTGACTGCTCATTAGGCGTAAGGGGTAGAGTTGGTGGTGGATTGGTGGGTAGTGGCGGGTAGCCGAAGTTGCCTGCAGGCCCGTTGTTGGGGTTTTTGCAATTCCTTATGGGGGTGTGGTTTGGTCGTGTTGTGTGCTAGCTCTCGGCGTCCTCGGCATCGCTCCTCCCCCCCCCTGCCAGCCCCCCAGCAGGGTAGGGAGGCCCGGAGGGGGCGGAGCAAGGCCCCAGGTGTATGTTGCAAATAGGTGTAAAGTGTGTGTAAGCACTGTACCCATAGTCAGTCTTCGTTACGGAAGTCTCAGTCACTCCGGGAGGCTGTAGTTTATAGTAGGGCCGTCATCTCATATATCAGTCGTCTTCCCTTAGTGACCGTGAGGTGGGGCGTCCAGTGGAGTAGTCTTGTCTCCGCATGGAATAAACTGGAATCACAATTACGACAACATTAAGCAGTGTTATGACTAGGTCAAGACCGTTCAAAAGCAGTAAAAATATCAATACAGGTGCGCTCCCGTTGCATAGAATATGACATTTAGATCTCAGTTAGAAGTGTTTTGCCGTGTCATATGCCGGGGGTTAGTTTTGCCATGCCACCTCTAGAATGGTTCCCTTCAGTTATGTGCTACATGTACATTGACGTTTCCGCTGGTGTATTGTTACCTAGCCTACTCAGATTGCATCAGTTGTATGTTCCCGGTATGATATATAGTGCCTTAGTCTGTGGAAGCGGTGTCATGTCAGGGTGGGTGATCGCAGGCCTCGGTGGCATGTGAGTTCTATGTATGACTCAGCTGAGACAAATGTGTTGTGCTGCTGGCTGTCTAATTGTGTTTTTGTTTTCTGGTGCATTTTTCTCTGCTTTTTTTGTTTTTGTTTTGTTTTCTTTTCTTTTATAAGTTGCTGTCCCCATTTGTCTTTTTGGGGGGGGGGATGCGTTCTGTCTGTTTCTCCCCTTTTCCCTTCATTTTCCTTCTTTTGGTATTTTTTTTTGGGGAGGGATGCGTTCTATCTGTTTCTCCCTTTTTCCCTTCATCTTTCTTCTTCTGTCTTCTTCCTTTTTTTTTTTTTTGTGGTGTGGTATGTGTGATATGTCCCCCCGCTTCCTTCCCATTGTATGTGTGTGCCCTTCTTTGTATATTCCCTATGTGTTGTCTCGTCCCCCTTGTTCCTAATTTCCTGTGCCCCCCAACCGCCCCCCCCATGTTAGGCTCGCTGTGTAGAAGGTAAGGTTGTTATGGTTGTGTCTCGTGTCGTGCATGCGTGGGGGCCTACGGTGTGTGCTGGTGTGTGTAAGCAATTTTTACAGCAAAATCATGACAAAAAAGAAAAAAGGAGAGATGAAGGAGAACATTATGGCCAATAGAGTCTTATCTGTCAGTTGGATGGTGGAAGATGCCGTATGTTGTCGGGCTGTCGGGATTCTGAGAGTCCTGGTTGTGCGGGATTCAGTGTCCTTGGGTACGTGAGTTGATGAGGGCCTTGTCGGAACGTCGAAATCTGGTGAAGCTGTTCACGCGGAGTTGGTCTGCTGGTTGGCGGCGGATATTCCCGAGCATCTGGGTTCGGGTCTCCCGTGGGTGGGTGGCGTCGTCGGTGGTCCGCAAGGGGTATGCCCAGCTGCTCTGCAAAGCTGCGTGCTTCAGCGATGTCGTGAAGAGTATGCGTGTGATTGTTTCTTCTCACCGTGAGTTTAAACGGGTGCCCCCAAGCATACCGGATCCGTCTCCGTGTAAGTGCCTGAGTAAGCGGTCTCAGCTCTCGTCGCTTTTGTAGAGAGCTCGGGGCCAGGTCCTGGAAGAACAATACCTGGTGTCCCTCAATTTGGAGGGGTGTATCTCGTGCCGCTCTCATGATGGCCTACTTAATATGATAATAGTGGAGCCGTACTATCACATCCCGCGGTCTTGTCATTCCGGGGATGGGGGCCCGCAGTGCTCTATGGACGCGATCTAGAAGCAGTTCAGCTGGGGGTGCTTCTGGGAGTAGGCTGCAGAAGGTCTCCCTGATGGTGGAAGAAAGGGACTCCATGTCTATGGTCTCAGGTATGCCCCTTATTCTTATATTATTCCGCCTTGAGCGATTGTTAAGGTGTTATTGGGCATCTTCAAGCCTTTTAACCTGTTCTTTGAGGTCTTGGATTGCCTGCTCGTGGGTGTTTGCCTGGAGGAGGTGGCGGCCATCTCGTCCTCCAGGATGCTGGTGCATTGCACGAGGTCTGTCAGGCCCGCCCGCAGGGGTGCCAGGTGTTTAGTAAATTCTGCCGCCATATTCTCCTTTATCTCGTGGAGCAAGCTACGGAGGTCCTCCCTCATGATGGGGGTTGTATTGCGGTGGCTCATGTCGCTGGCTGCGGAGTCGGAGTCAGACTCCCTCTGTTCCTCCACCCGCCGTCCCTCCTCTGGTGCGCGGGATCTGAAGATCGGGGCCACCACCGACCCCTTTGAAGATTTGCGCCCGCCGCCCATTTCCTCGGGTGCACTGATGGTAGGTGGTACTATGGTGGGTTTTTGCGCTGTATTAGAGTGGGAATTGCAGCTTGTGTGTGCTTCTGTAGGGCCTGCTGAAGTGGAGCTCTAGCAAGTTGCCGCCATTCTCGCCGGAAGTCAGGCGCCGCCCCCTCGGCCAAAACGAGTTATAATAACGTTGAACAGAAAATAAAGACTATATAATTAGCTTCTGCTCTATAAATCTGTTGATTCTGGAGACTACGTGTCTGCACCCTGGATCTTGCGCCTTTATCCTGGGGCTGTGGTTCCTGATGGAGTGAAGGCAGTGATATTGGCAACATCCCATTGATGCTTGGGCCTGGTCGATGTGTCTGCAGCTGGTGTTAGGCCCAATGATTGCAGGAACCTTGGCGCCTCTGATAACAAAGTTAGCCGGTGGTGGTGGCCCTCTCTGTCTGCAGTTATCACTCTCGGGAAGCCCCATTTATATAGGATGTCAGCTGCTCTCAAAAGTGAGGCCACCTCTTTCAGGGAGGTACGCCATTGCAGAGTCTGGCGACTGAGATCTTGGAAGAAGCTCAGGGTGTGTGTTTCAAATGTGTATGAGGTTTGTCCCCTGGTCACCCGCAGCATGCTCTCTTTGTCTGTGCGAGATTTAAAGTACAAGATGACATCTTTAGCTTTAAGTGAAAAAGAAAAGGTGGTAGACCGCGCCAAAAGAATAAATGATCAGATAATCATAAATGTACATACATGT
The DNA here is from genome assembly GCA_933207985.1 of Pelobates cultripes. Classification (NCBI taxonomy): domain Eukaryota; kingdom Metazoa; phylum Chordata; class Amphibia; order Anura; family Pelobatidae; genus Pelobates; species Pelobates cultripes. The sequence goes on along the minus strand of OW240914.1, from coordinate 126,799,330 downwards.
AGTTCTTGAATTTTACAGCATATGGGAACCTCAAAAAAGAACAATAAACAATAATAGTGCAATATGCAAAAGTACTTGGTAATGTATAAATAGGATACACTGTGGGTAAAGAGCAAACTCACACTTTACCGAGCTGCTAGGAGCTCTGCCGTATAGCGCCTGGACGGTACAATCCCCGTCTTAGGATATGTAGTTCTTGGATGTTACAGCATATGGAAACCTCAAAGAAAACAATAAACAATGATAGTGCAGTATGAAAAGGTATTGTGATAATGTATAAATAAGATACACTGTGAGTAAAGAGCAAACTCACACTTTACCGAGCTGCTAGGAGCTCTGCCGTATAACGCCTGGACGGTACAATCCCCGTCTTAGGATCTGAATATACCAGGAGGTCCAAATTCAACGGTCATATATATATGAAAAAAACAAAATATACAGACCAATGGTACAATATCATAAACTGGAAATAATATAGAAAAAAGTAGGTATCCTACTTACAGTATCCAGAGCAATGACTTGCTCTGGTGATGACAGCTTATGGTGGTATAATCCCCACCACAGGATATAACAGGAAAGCAGCAGCACCAGAAGATATGCAAAAGCCAAGGGATTTGAAAAAAGGCAATGAAATTTATTATTAAAAAAATATATTTTAAAATATATATAGGTAAAAGTATATAAAAAACATATATAGTAACTTCAAATCCTATCCTTGACGCGTTTCGCCCGGGTTTGGGCTTTTTTAAAAGAGAGGCACTTTTCATACTGCACTATCATTGTTTATTGTTTTCTTTGAGGTTTCCATATGCTGTAACATCCAAGAACTACATATCCTAAGACGGGGATTGTACCGTCCAGGCGCTATACGGCAGAGCTCCTAGCAGCTCGGTAAAGTGTGAGTTTGCTCTTTACCCACAGTGTATCCTATTTATACATTACCAAGTACTTTTGCATATTGCACTATTATTGTTTATTGTTCTTTTTTGAGGTTCCCATATGCTGTAAAATTCAAGAACTACATGTATGTACATTTATGATTATCTGATCATTTATTCTTTTGGCGCGGTCTACCACCTTTTCTTTTTCACTTTCACTATCTAGCAGGCATTGGGAAGTCCTGCAGGTTCACTGCTGCCTTTTCACATTTATTGGGTTTTTTTAGTGAGCGCCTATATCCTTCCTTTCTTATCTTTAGCTTTAGCCTGGTTATTGCGAGGTTGCCCCGGTATGCGGAATAGTCCATCAAGTTACAGTCCCTTGGCCTGTTTTGGCAGTAGTATAGCACAGAACATCCTTCGGATAAATTGCGGCAGTTCCTCCGCAGATATTGTGTCAGGGATCCCCCTCGCCTTCAGATTATGCTGGCGTGATGAGTCCTCTAGTTGTCCGACTCGTCCGTTCAGTTGTTCGCACGTGGTGGAGATCTCCAGCACTTGTTTTGTTGTGGAATCTTGTTTGACTCGCAGGTCATGGACTTGGTCCTCCGTGACCCTTATCCGGCCTGTCAGCGTGCCCAGTTCTTCCTTAAGCACCGCAAGCTCTGATGTGAAGAAGGCTTTGAGATCGGATACCATGCCCGAGAGGTCCACCTTGGTGGCCATTTGGGGTTCAGTCTGCCTGTGTGGCAAAGCTTGATTGTTTTGTTGTGGTGTCAGCATGGGCACATTGCTGAAATCTTCACCCTCTGAGAGCGAGTCCAGTGCTTTATTAGGTAAGAGGTCTGCCATCTTGGGCCTACAGGGCTGGGAAAGTAACTGGCCGATATAGCGGGTAAGTCCTGTACTTTGCCCCCGAGCCTTTTTGGAGTGCTTCCCCATGATGTACTAAGGGTCGTAGATGATCTAGATACTGAGGGGTGAGGCAATAATACGCTCTGCAGTTCTGTATTTGTGTGTTTTTGTCAGAGCTCCGGCGCCATGCGTCTTGTCGGCTCCCCAGCTAGCTCCGCCCTCTTTTCTCCAATAAATCATTTTTATATCCTCAAATACCACATCAACCTCAATTGTTCCCAGTGTCCTGGCTTAGTGAATATGAGACCATGACATCTCTCTTCAGTGGCTTGTCTCATTCAGAGTTATTTCTCGTCCTATGTAAGCTTCATCACCTAATTTTTACGTTGTCTTTAGCCAGTTGGGTGAGATAGATACCTCTACTTTTGGACCTCATTTAACTAGAGGGGATATCACTTCTAAGAGAGTTTCTTTAGGTAGTTCCCTAGAGAACCTCCTTAAGGCCGCAGATTAGTCACAGGAATCTACTTTCTGTGAATTTTATCTTCGACCTTCTATACATTTTGCTTCTCCAATTATTGCTCTGCTTAAAATAAGCATAATATGACTTTATAAATTTCCAAGATTTTACTATTATCATGACGTAAAGTCATGATTTTCTCAAGATACGAAGGCGAATATTATTCCTACTCTAGTTTTCTTCTATAGAAACCTTTTTGTTTCTTCCCAACCCTTTCTTTATCTGTTGGGTAATTAAGTAATTATATTTTTTACATGCATTTATTTTCTTAGTTTTGTTATATGTACTGTTGATACCTATTGAGTAATAACATATAACAATTTGTCCCTTCTAAGGTATACTTATTAATGTTTTTTCTTTTAGTGTGGTTACCTCAGCTCAGACTTCCAATCCAACAGAAATATACATTTTCACCTGGTCCTACAGATTATGTTAGTTTGTTCCAGTTTACTTGTTAAATTGATCTTTTAGTGTATGCAACAACAAAGATTACATACAACTACATATGGATGGGAGATATTGTTGAATGTACTGATTGGCTGTGGCAAAGCCTATGTTAAATATTAATGTTCTAAATCTATGTTATAATTTAGAAGTTTTCAAATGTTTTTTCTTCTCTCTCTTTGCTGTGGAGGGAATAAAGAAAGTGGCACAATATGAGCCTCTGTGTCTTTATAAAATCATGAATTTACGTCATGATAATAGTAAAATCTTGGAATTGTGTATCATATTAAGTGCTTTAGGCAGTTATATCTCTGTCCATGGCCTCTTTCACTGATTACAACATGTTGGCACATTTCAGTTCTGTATTTTTTTTCTGTTCGTGTGCCCTAATGCTTAATTGCCTTATACCTGCTGTGTGAGAATACAGAATTGACAAACTGGGTGAACTTTCACCCCATTCAGCAGACTTTGCACCAGCTTAGCATCTACGGCAAAGTAAATATTGCACAGTGTCATCCACCCCCCATATAACCCCTGGATCTTTGCTTCTTGCATCATACAATTACATATACCAGGGATATGCAAGTCATATTGAGGTCACTGCTCCAATTTAGTAAACGTCCACCCATCCCCAGTGCAACCTCTGCTATCTAGTACTTTTTCACGCAAGGTTTTATCACTAGTTACAACACCACCACCATATCTCTTCTGAAACTCATCCACTCATAGTTATCTATGGGCAGTTATCAATGGCTGAACTTCGTCCTTCAGGTGCCCTGTGCAACACTTAGTGCCCTGTCCAGTATGCACCCACTCATCACTATTGGATGTCATAATTTAATGTAGATAGAAGTAAAAGCTACTTTTGACATAAAACAGTCAATCTCTCACAGGCACAGGGTTTTCGATTGTGTGTATGTGACTGCTAATGCATTAAGTAGTTTAAAAAAATGCTATTGCATTAAGTAGTTTAAAAAAATTTAAATTTTTTTTAAATATTGTTTTGTGTAGTATTGGGGCATGCAAAGGGTTTATGTGTGTGCAACCATTAAGATTGCGTGTGAATATTATTGCCATTTATATAGCACAAACGTATTGCTTAGTGCATTACAATGTTATAGGGAATTAGAGGGGGAATTTGCCAACAAAAGAGTTAAAACTATTACCAATTTTGACAGGAATGCTAGGTTGATTAGGGCTCACCTCCAGCGAGCTTACAATATAGAGAAGGTGGGGTATATAAGCCACAATAACAATAGGAAGGGAAGCATGGGGGATAGGAACCTCGTGAAAACATGGTTAAATCAAAATTGGAAGGTGGGAGTAAAGTGAAGAATGGACCCACTAATGAAGTTACCCATGGAGGCCACAGACTATCCTATAGTAGTGGGTTGTGAGTTTTAGTGACAGGATGTTGGGAAAAGAAATGCTTGACAAATTTGACAAACGGAGAGTTTTCTTAATTCCACATCTGACCTATTACTGGCAGTGTGACAGCACCCTTCTTCCCTGTAGGTATTGTCCCCTCTGCCTATTGCTCTGCAGCTCTGCTTACAATGATTGCTATTGGCTTTACAAAGGCACTTCCAGCTCTCAGGCCTAGTTCTCTTGATTTATCCCAGGGCTAGCGAGATCATACAGACAGTCAACAGGTCTGAAGACTCTGTTACTGGGATCCCTAAAAATCCAGACAAAAATCCAAAATGAATATGAATGCAACGTTTTATTTTTACTTGGGACTAGCCCATATGCTTATTGCATCAAGCTTGCTGTGACAAACATAATAAAATACAAATAACCAAAACATGTCAGAAAACATACAGGAAACTATAATAACATGTTTATAAAGAGGTGGGGAACACAACATATCTCTCCTGCCTGCAGGAATAAGCAATATGCAAATCTACCTGAATTTGCAAATTAACAAGCCTTGCTATTCAGGTAGTGCATATAGCTGTTGCTACCTACCAACAGAGGATGCTCTAGAGGCTCCATAGCCAAATCCACTTAGTTGGTAACAAGCATCAGCAGGACAGGAGAGCACACAAAACAATTAACAATATACAACCACATTATAAACAACCTGCACATATGATGGACACAGGGTGACTTAGACATAGGAGTAATTTAGGAATCTTTGTAAAGTGTCCTTCTGTTCCCAGTGATGGTGACTATTGTTACACCCCTTCTGTGGCCTAAATCCGGCCCTTATTTCAAACTCAAGTCTCAGTTGTTTTTTTTTTTTTTGCATCTATCTCTGAGTGAGTCTACATGGACTACTTGTTTGTTTTCAAAAATGCTACAATAGTAGCTCCTACTTGAACACATATTGAGCAGCAATTGAAGACTACTTGCATCCATTATATGTGTTTCTGTTAGGGAATTTTCCACTGCATTTAGAAGTATTTCGTTATGCCTTATTTCGTTTAGTAGAATTATGCACTCGGTTTTAAATTATTTGCAATTTATCCAAATTTTGGCTGATTAGCCGGTTGTCCATTTTCCATAACTCTTAACCACTATATGGACGTGTCATGGAACAAATGACACGGACAGTGGTTAATTGATGGTTTGGGGACAGCCACTAAATCAAATAAATAAAAGACTGAAACAAGAAATAAATAAACTATTCAGTCAGGATCTGGACGGACAAATTCTGACCGGAATTAGTTCAATATATATGTACACTGATCAACCATTAAAACCACTGACAGAAGAAGTAAATAACATTGATTATATTGTTACAATGGCACCTGTCAAGTGGAGGGATATATTATTCAGCAAGTAGACAGTCAGTTCTGGAATTTCATGTATTGAAAGCAGTAAAAAAGAGCTGAGAGACAAGTGCCAAATAATGGTGGCTAGTTGATTTGGAGAGAACTTGTGGGGTGTTCCCAGTGTGCAGTATCTACCAAAACTAGTGCAAAGAAGAGCAACTGGTGAACGGACATCAGGATAATGGGCGACCAATGCTCATTAATGGATGTGAAGAGCATAGGCTAGCCCACCTTACAGTGCATCACAGTTTGCTGTGCATAGGACTGCATCAGGAAGCCCATGATGATGGTTGTTTGGTCAGATGAATCATGTTTTCTTTTAGATTAGTTGGATGGCTGGATGCATGTGTGTTGTTTACCAGGGGACATGATGGCAGCAGGATGCACTATGGGAAAAAGGCAGGCCGTCAGAGGCAGTATTATGCTCTGGGCAATGTTTGCTGGGAAACCTTGGGTACTGGAATTCATGTGGCTGTTTCTTTGACACAAACCACCTACCTAGAGATTATTGCAGGCCACATACATCCCTTCATGACAATGGTGTTCCCTGATGGCAGTGGCCTCTTTCAGCTGGATAATGTACCCTGCCACACTGTCAAAATTGTTCAGGAATGGTTTCTGGAACATGGCAAAGAGCTCAAAGTGTTGCCTTGGCCTCCAAATTCCCCAGATTTCAATCCAATTGAGCATCTGTGAGATATGCTGGAACAACAAATAGATTCACAGAGGGGCCACCTCACAACTTGCAGTACTTAAATATCTTGCAGCCAGATATCACAGGACACGTACAGAGGTCTTGTGGAGTCCATACCTTGAGTCATCAGAGCTGTTTTGGCAGCACCAGTGAAGCATACACAATATATAATCCATGGTTTTAATTAATTTAATGGATGGTGTGGTTGATCAATATATATATATATATATATATATATATATATATATATATACTCTGAACAAAATTATAAATGCAACACTTTTATTTTTGCCCCCATTTTTGATGAGCTGAACTCTATGCTTCTATGTACACAAAAGGCTTATTTCTCTCAAATATTGTTCACAAATCTGTCTAAATCTGTGTTAGTGAGCACTTCTCCTTTGCCGAAATAATCCATTCACCTCACAGGTGTGGAATATCAAGATGCTAATTAGACAGCATGATGATTGCACAGGTGTGCCTTAGGCTGGCCACAATAAAAGGCCACTCTAAAAGGTGCAGTTTTACTGTATTAGGGGGATTCTGGGGGGGGGTCCAAAAACTAGTCAGTATCTGGTGTGACCACCATTTGCCTCACACAGTGCAACACGTCTCCTTCACATAGAGTTGATCTGGTTGTTGATTGTGGCCTGTAGAATGTTGGTCCACTCTTCAATGGCTGTGCGAAGTTGCTGGATATTGGCAGGACCTGGAACACACTGTTGTATACGCCAACCTAGTGCATCCCAAAACATGCTCAATGGCTGACATGTTGTCAGGAGTCTTACCTGATGGGGAGTCCGGCTCGCAGAGTTATACGCTCACCCTTGCAAAGTAGACAGAGACCAGGGTGACCAGGTAAGACGCCACCTGACCTGTGAGTCTGTGCACGGGGGCTTTCCAGGAATAGTGCTCCAAGTAGCAGTACAGCAGGGATTAGCAGAAGCGTAGTCAAGGAAAGTCAAAGTCAGTGGAAGCCAGAGATCAGAGTAGTCCAGAAGGAAAGCCAAGGTCAGAAGCCGGACTCAGACAGGAAATACTGTCTGATACGGAGAGACAGCAGCCAGAGTCCAGGGAACGCTGATACGGAGAGACAGGAACCAAACAAGGGAACCAGAGTCAATGAACTGACACCCTTCCCAGAGTGAGGCAGGCTTTTATATCCAGCCAATCAATATGGGATACAGGTGTGCTAGAGCAGCCACGGGTAAGTTCAACTCCCAGTGCTGGAAACAAGGCAAGGACACCTATTAGGCAATACTATGAATGACTGGATAGCACAGTGGTAAAAGAGCAGGATTCAAGAAGTCAGGGTTCAAATCCCGCCAAAGCCACCAGGAAGGTAAATCCAGCATTACACATGTCACGATGGAGATCGTGACACATGTCCAGTGAGTATGCTAGCCATGCAAGAACTGGAATGTTTTCAGCTTCCAGAAATTGTGTACAGATCCTTGTACATGGGGCTGTGCATTATCATGCTGCAACATGAGGTGATGGTCGTGGATGAATGGCACAACAATGGGCCTCAGGATCTTGTCACGGTATCTCTGTGCATTCAAAATGCCATCAATAAAATGCACCTGTCTTCGTTTTCCTTAACATACGCCTGCCCGTACCATTACCACAACGTTGACATCAGCAAACAACTAGCCCACATGACACCATACACGCTGTCTGCCATCTGCCCTGTACAATGAAAACCGGGATTCATCCGTGAAGAGAACACCTCTCCAAAGTGCCAAAGCATTTGTCCACTCAAGTCGGTTACTGACAGTGAGATGGTTTCTGACAGTTTGTGCTGATATTCGATTGTTGCAGCAGGTTGGTCTCAGACGATTTTGGAGGTGAAGATGCTGGATGTGGAGGTTCTGGGCTGGTTACACTTGGTCTGCGGTTGTGAGGCCCGTTGGATATGGAGGTTCTGGGCTGGTGTGGTTACACTTGGTCTGCGGTTGTGAGGCCCGTTGGATGTACTGCCAAATTCTCTGAAACGCATTTGGAGATGGCTTATGGTAGATAAATAAACATTCAATTCATGGGCAACAGCTCTGGTGGACATTCCTGCAGTCAGCATGCCAATTGCACGCTCCCTCAAAACTTGCGACATCTGTGGCATTGTGCTGTGTGATAAAACTGCACATTTTAGAGTTGCCTTTTATTGTGGCCAGTCTAAGGCACACCTGTGCAATAATCATGCTGGTTAATCAGCATCTTGATATGCCACACCTGTGAGGTGGCTGGATTATCTCGGCAAAGGAGGTGTGTTCACTAACACAGATTTAGACAGATTTGTGAACAATATTTGAGAGAAATAGGCCTTTTGTGTACATAGAAAAAGTCTTAGATCTTTGAGTTCAGCTCATGAAAAATGGGGGCAAAAACAAAAGCTTTGCGTTTATAATTTTGTTCAGTATATATATATATATATATATATATATATTGTAGTACCGTGATAGGGTTTGGGTTTTTTTTGGCATATTTATGGTTTGTCTGAATAGGCTTTTCCTGAATTGTTTGCATGGACAATATTCAGACAAGCTGAACTACTGTGTTGACGAAATTCTCTGACCAAATAAAAAAATTTTTCTTTTTTTCTGCTGTACACAAGTCTAGTAACTAGTCTATTCTTCTTTTCTTCATCCAAATCCTAAACTCATCAACTGCAAAGCTGATCTACTGCTTGTCAGCTTGTGGACTTCAAAATATCATCAGGAGAAGATCACCATCATTCTAGCAATGCTATGATGTCACTTCATTATAACCAGTGTGGGTTTACTGTAGCTCTGTATAATGAGCTAGCCATGTGCACTGATATACAAGGTGCTGAATTTAGGTGAAATACAGCAGTTCACCCCATGCAGAAGGTTTATAGGTTAGAGAATGTTCACGGTTACTTAGATTTAGGATTTGTGGGGAATGAAACATACGATTTTGGTAGGTTTCTGCACTTGTAGTGTTAGGGGTCATTAGGGTTAGTGTTAAATGGTAATAAGAAGGTAGTGGTGTGTACAAGTGGTTCCCTGAGAAAAGGGTCAGACACAGTAAGGCAGTGTAGCTAATTAGTACCTGCTGTAGCAACTACTGGGGATTAAAAGATGCACACCTACACAGGCACACGAAGAAAGAAAGACAGAAAGAAAGAAAGTTAGATCTGTCGTCAGAGAGAAAAGTAAAGATTGTGTGTATATTATTATAGAAACCAGAGTTGAGCAGAATATCACAACAGCATGTGCCTGTAATAGAGAGATAGAAGACAAACACAGACATAGAATTAGAAAGAGATAAACGAGGCACAGTGTTAGAGAGGTGGATGTGCCTGTGTGAATCCAATTCTTAGAACCCAATAAGTGTCAGGAAGAGAATTCGGAACAGGAGGCAGAGAGGGGAGGAGGAGGCTGTGTAGGGGGGCTGCTGGAACAGGAGTAGGAGGGAGGGATGGGACAGCGGCTGTCTTTTTCAGATAACATAATCTGCAGAATAACATAGACCCTTGGACCTGTGAGGAAGCTTTAGTTCGCGAAAAGCACTAAGCACAGAGCAGGCAGAGGAAAGATCTGTAAAGATGGGCAGCATCAGCAAGGAGCTCACTTTTGGCACTGACAATCACCATCTGCATGACAAACGCATAGGCACCAAAGAACACATCCTTAGTGACAGCAGAGTGCTAAAGAGGGATTACCACCATAGGTGAGTGCTTACCTGGGTGGGCAGAGAACACCTAACCTAGGGTGGCAATAGATCTATACAATGTGTGTTTCAGATCCTGTAGATTTTGACAAAAAAAATTAAGTTTCATGTAGTTGCATGACTTTTTCATTGACTGTATGATAAATATCTTGCATTGCTGAAGAACTCAAATTGGCATACAGGGTTATAGCCTATTAGTCCACTATCCCGGTGGGTTTAATACGAATTAGAGTTACAGTAATGCTTAGGTTTACTTCCTGGATGTTGTGTGTAATATTTCAAGCTGCTTTGTGTTCCAGACAGTTAAACTGTTCAGTTTACTGTCGTAAAGAAAGCAGGCATACTCTTATACATATCATATTATTCACATTTGGACCTCACAGGCTTATTTAAAGCCAGATGCCATTTCTCTTAAATAGGACTTTGGCTGAACTTTTATTCACGTTAGGTGCATTGCAGGTCAAATAGTCAGGGTTGGCTTATTTTTAATAAGGTAAGAGTAAATATACATATTGGTATTGTCATTGCCTTTATTATCAGTGTAATTCAATGAAGGGTTTACCCGTTCATAAGCCTGGAATAACCTTTAAACCTATTTGGTGCTCTCTACCAAGGTGTTCCCTTGATCAAAAAGTAGATATTTCTTAACTGATTCAGTTTAGAGCAAACTGATATCATTCTAGGTAAGAAATTGTGAATTGTTTGCTTATATATAGGCTAAAAACCCATCTTTAGCATCAGTTCTATAAGACATATGTGTAAAACTGTGAAAGATTACTGTAGCCTGCTGTACATCGCATGGCAGGGTGGAAAAACATATAAGGATGCTAAGTGCCACTGAATGTGTCTCCAGGTCTTCCTGTTCTACTTAACTCAGTTGCTGTCTAACTAAGTCTGTTCTAATGTCAAGACAAGATGACAAAACAATAAGAAGCTGTTAACATAGTTCTAATCCCACTCCTACCATTATCTGGGGGCACACAGCAAAAGATCTATCTGTTCTTTCCAATACATGGCCACATAGAAGGTGTAAGGTATTGGGTTAGAGTACAATGAGTCCCTCCTACAAAATTCCATGGTTTTCACACAAACAGAAAGAAACTATAATTTTGTACACTCAGTCTTTCCCGATTTTTATAGAATGGTACAAGCACTGGTAAAAAGTGTGTCAGGGCACATACAACCCCAATAACAGGGCAATGCAGTCACAAGAATATAATGGGACATACAGTCTATCCCATGTACTATAGGCGACATAAAGAAAATGAGGCTCTATATATATATAATCTCATTACAGATTAATGGTTCCCAGTTAAGTATACGTTCTGCTGTTGTACTGTAGTCCCGTCATTCAGTTTCAGCCGCAGGGGCAGGCCAAAGGACATTACTGTAGTTTAACAAAGTTTGTCAATGGAAGGTATAGAGGGATGGCCTGCTCTACAGATTGACACAAGAGGTTGCAGAACCTGTTGTCTATGACAGATGTCCAAGACTGATACTTGGTCTCTCTCCACAGAGTGTTCGTGAATCGGAGCCTGTCCATGGAGAAAATAAAATGCTTTGGTTTTGATATGGATTACACACTGGCTAGTGAGTTATTGTCATTTGCACATGTAAATAATGGGTACCTGAGAATGGCTGGTCTCTGTGGTGGAAAGGATGTATAAAGGGAGATAAAATAATAAAAACATTTGAAGAGCATGATTAGTTTATTGGATACATTTGACTGCTTCAGTATTGCTTACTAAAAAGTAAGTATTCTGATGTTCTAATATATGGGCTATGGGAGGTCATTTGTTATAGGTCACATCTCCATTTCTGTAAGCCTGTGGCAGGACCCATTTTCTGAATACAGACAAGTTATCCAGAAGTGGCTCACTTTGGTTGACCTATCTTTGATCAAACTGGCTGAAGTTAAAATTTTGTCCACAAGTGACAACCCAAAACTGGAGTTTGGATAACAAGCTCACAAAATGTCCATTCCCCAGTGTAGGGTTGTACTTTGTCAGACCATTTAGTGATATAAGTAAGTGTTATTCGTCAATGTGACTAACCTAAAAATATTTCAACCCCCTAAAACAGTCTTTGTCACACACGATATTAGAGGTCTAAACTGTGCTGGGTCAGCTTGGCAAAGATCCCATTAGCAGTTAAACTGTGGTTGGGTGTCATTCACAAAGTTTAATAAAATTCACTTAGAGGGGAACTATCCCTTCCAGGTATCTTCTCCTTAACGAATATGTATTTGAGATGTGAGATGTGAAAAACAAAATTAAACATATCTTGATATTGCCTGGTGTTCAACTAGAAGAAAATCTCCAGTCTATTTCAAGAAGTAGTGGTCTGGTACCAGCTACAGCCAGTTACATAGCATGGACATGGATGTCTATCACACTGCATATGTAGAGAGCTGACATGGGCATATAAACAGTTTATTTTTTTTTTTTTTTATAACTTAACCCCTTAAGGACTGAGCCAAATGTACACGTTGTGAACAAAACAAAACGTAAACAAAACCTGACATTTGCGCTACATGTCTGTCCAACCGTAATTCTCCTCTTTCATAGTAAATGCACCCACCCTTATTATATATCATTTTATTCAGGGGAAACAGGGCTTTCATTTAATATCAAATATTTAGCTATGAAACATAATTTAATATGACAAAAATGGGAGAAAATAATATTTTTTAAGATTTTTTTTTAGTTCTACAACACATTTTAACTGTCAATGTCATAATACTGTTTCCTTTTACTGCAATAAAATACACATATTTGTATTCAGCAAAGTCTCACATGTAAAACAGTACCCCCTATGTACAGGTTTTATGGTGTTTTGGGAAGTTACAGGGTCAAATATAGCACGTTACATTTGAAATTGAAATTCGCCAGATTGGTTACGTTGCCTTTGAGACTGTATAGTAGCCCAGGAATTAAATTTACACCCATAATGGCATACCATTTGCAATAGTAGACAACCCAAGGTATTGCAAATGGGGTATGTCCAGTCTTTTTTAGTAGCCATTTGGTCACAAACACTGGCCAAAGTTAGCGTTAATATTTGTTTGTGTGAAAAATGCAAAAACCGCCAATTTTGGCCAGTTTTTGTGACTAAGTGGCTACTAAAAAACTCTAGACATACCCCATTTGCAATACCTTTGGTTGTCTACTATTGCAAATGGTATGCCATCATAGGGGTAATTTTCATTCTTGGGTTACCATAGGGTCTCAAAGGCAACGTTACCAATCTGGCGAATTTTAATGTGAAAAAAATGAAACACAAGCCTTATATTTGACGCTGTAACTTTTGAGAACACCATAAAACCTGTACATGAGGGGTGCTGTTGTACTCGGGAGACTTCGCTGAACACAAATAGTTGTGTTTCAAAACAGTAAAAAGTATCACAGCAATAATATTGTCTGTGTAAGTGCTGTTTGTGTGTGAAAAATGCAAAATAATTCACTTTTACTGGCGATATCATCATTGTAATACATTTTACTGTTTTGAGCAAAGTCTCCTGAGTAAAACAGTACCCCCCATGTACAGGTTTTATGGTGTCTTGGGAAGTTATAGGGTTAAATATAGTGCTAGCAAATTAAATTCCCTATACTTTCGGCATGGGTTGTCAGGCAGGTCCCGCTAATTGTAATGAATTAAAATACCTAATTATGTAAAAATATTATATAAATATATATTAGAATTAATATATGTATATATATACGTATGTGTATATATATATATATATATATATATATATATATATGTATGTGTATATATATATATATATATATATTTTTTTTTTTTATATATAGGTATATATATATATATATATATATATAGTGATATATACGTATATATTTATGTATAATATATGTAATAGTAGGGATTGAAGAAACAAACACGTATTTATGACACTGTAGTGCTGGTGTGGTAGTTTCGGTGACCAGCCTTGCTCCGATCATCCTGAAAAAGTGAAATTACTCACTATTCCCCTCACACCACGCCAGTTTTGCTTTAGCTGGTCCCGCCTCCATGACTGGAATAATCAGTCTTGATGATCTCAGCCAGTAAAAAGAAAAGTAGAAAAGTATTGGGAAGCTATTGTGCATGCCTGGTAAAACACTTTGCTGCGCCATTCAGCATCTCCTCATGGAGATTCATTGAAACAATACATCTCTATAGAGAACATTCAGCGTCTCCATGAAGAGCGTGGAGACACTGAACACCAGTTCTGCACATTGTGCATCACTGGAATAGGAAGCACCTCTAGTGGCCGTCTGGGTAACTGTCACTAGAGGTGTTACTAGACAGCAATTTAAACAATGCATTTTGTCTGAAAAGGCAGCGTTTACATTAAAATGCCTACAGGAGCAGTATAAAGATACCCGAACCACTACATTAAGTTGTAATTGTTCTGGTGACTATAGTGTCCCTTTAAATTAATAATAGTTGTGGTTACTTTAGCTGCATTACCAAGCTAATCTAGATCCTTGCAGGGTAGTCTGTAACTCCTCATGTTCAAATGTGAAGTGTAATTTGAAACTTTTCAAATAAATACAACTGACAGTCGCTACATTTCTAGATCAGGGTTATTCCACGTGCCCGTATTTCTTTTATCCAACCCATATCGTGCCTGTTTTAGAATTATTATTGGTTTAGCCAGTCAAATCCCTCAGTCATGCATTGGAATACTCCATGGCTTTCTATTGTACTTTTATAAAACACAGATAATTTGTCATTTTCAGAAGTAATATTTTTCCAGTACAAATGTTGAAAGACATGGCATGTATCAAGCAAGGTGCGTGCTGTTTTTATTTAGGGTTACCAGATCCACCATGTTTTCAGGGACACATGTCACTTATACAGATTGATGGGCAGCACATGAAAAGGGTTGCCGTGCGGTATGTAGAACTCAGAAGAAGGTGTATAAAATAAAATGATTTGGCAATGTAAAATCCTGCAGAATATGCATTGTACATACTGCTGGGCAAACCTTTTCATGCGTTTTCATAAATATGCTGCTCACATCAAATCACCTGTATGTGTGTGATAGAGGAATAAGCATGTGCCTTCTCTAAATCTACTGGTGTGTATTCTTACTGTTCAGACACCAGGAGATGATTGCTTAAGCACGCCACTGTTAGAGGCCCAGGAAGAATAGGGTTATTTACTAAAGTGAGAATTCAAATTGTATTTCAAATTTAAGGGAAAAGTAGCCGGAATGTTTCTCCAAGTCAGCTATTTGGTTTGGTTACTTTGTCTTAAAATGTTCAATTCACTTTGAATTTGCACTTTAGTGAATAACCCTGTAAATGTTAAAACATCAAATTTTCTAATAATATGGAATCACTGAGTAGGGGTGACATAGGAATCTCCCTGTATGCTACAGCTTGATCATAGAGAAAATAATGGCATATACTGTATTTTTCCATCTATAAGATGCCCCCATGCATAAGACAACCCCTAGTTTTTGAGCCCAAACTTAAGAAATACATATTTTAAACTGTAGCACTGAAGTCCCTACCGCTCCCGGGTCCTTTCACACTCCGGTAGGCTGCTCCCCATCCTGCTGTTAGCCTACTGGGGATGTCGGGGCAAGACCTCACCCTGCAACGTCTATCTGTTGTCTGGAGCCATGAGATCTTGGCGTGGTCCAGAGTGATGCGAGAAAGCATTCAGTTGTGCAAGATCTCCGAGACCTGCACACACAATCGATCAAATTCACGGAGAAGCGCCTCATCAACTTTAAGTATGTCAGCAGGTCGCAGAGGTGTAGAACACCTATGTCCGCGGGAACCTGGCAGTAGTGTATTCAACCGTCAGCTGAGTGTTCTGTCAGCGAGTAGCCAAGTTCTGTACCCCAGTTGCACTGAGTAAGTACTGTAAGTATTTGGCCTAATAATTAGATTTTTGAAGGTGCTCCAGCCACATGCGACTAGCTTGGTTGGCTGTCAAGCCCTGCGCACAAGTGTTTTTTTTTAACCCTTGCAATGTCATTCCATGTATAAGACGACCACCAATTTTAGACACAAATTTTTTAGAAAAAAACATAGTCTTATACATGGAAAAATACGGTAAATTACAAAGAGCATGCTATCATTTGGCTGTATTTATATACATTACCTTAAGGTTTATTTAAAAAATGTGACATCATACATCTCAGTTCTATCTTGACAGAGCCATGGTACAAAAGTGATGGCACCAAATCTGTCCTTCTACTCTATATCAATATATTAGTAACAGTTTTACCTGTAATAACATTCATATTGATTGATAGCCTTGAGAGTTTGTGACATGGATAGTTGTTTTGTAAATAACCATTGCAGGGCCTTTTCTTTATAATTTCCAGAAGTTTTTTTTTCTCTTTTCTGCCCTGAGCTTACCGCTCCTATTCTCCCCTCCTGTTGGTAAATTTGGACCAAAGATATGGGACATATCAACAGAGAGAAGAATTCACATAAAGTAGGCCAAGACAGTTAAATCTTGTTAGAAGAGTTAGGTTCAGTTTACACTACCTGGGATATATGGCATGAATGATTTATCAGCTCACATATTTCCTTTATATTACTCTGTGGAGTAAAAACTTGCAAGACATCACTTAGAATAAACAAAACTGTTGAGAAAAAAAAGGTTAAAAAAGCAAATACTGCTCTTTTTGTTTACTTCTTTTCGTGTTTATTTTTATTCATATTTTCTTTTTTTTTATGCTCTTATCTATAATCATTGCTACTACTTACATGGGGACCCCGCTCTCTCAACAGTGTTGAGAATATCAGACACCTGCACCTTGCACAACACAGGCAGACGGACCCCCTACGACCGATAAAATAATGGTGTCTATCTTAGCTAAAACCCCTCCCCCTGCCACTCCCATGGTTATAGGTAATAGATAGGATGCCACATAATGTACAATGTATATTGGAGCAATGCACACACATGGTACTCTAACATGTCCAGAACTACTAGGAACTCCTTAGACACGTACATGCAGGCATCCAAACCTATAAGCTTGAGCTGTTTTTTTACACGCTGTTAACAACAATGTATCGCAAGGAAAACACCTTACCATAGTTTGTCAAAATGATAAACCAAGCACGAAAAATAAAGAATTAAAAAATAAAATAAAAAGCAAACTAGGTTACTCTACTTTGCACATATTAGCAAACACAAATTCTAATATTCTGTCTCTAATTTTCCTCTTTGCCACTCTCACCTGTAGTGTACCGGTCGCCTGACTATGAGGAGCTTGGGTTTGAACTGTTGTTGGACCGGTTGGTCTGCATTGGATATCCTCATCAGACACTGGAATATAAATATGATCCCACTTTTCCAGCAAGGTGAGTGATTTCACTTTTATTACCATTTTTCCAACTCAAAATGGCTTCTTTATGATAATGCAAACTGCTGATAGAACCTGGACACATACTTTTGGTTGGAGAATAGAATCTTGGTCAACAAATTCCTATTGAACACAAACATGTATTGAATCAATGCATCTTTATGAGGAAAGTTTAGTGTCTGCATGCAAGGGGTGGAGACACTGAATGGCAGTATTGCACAGGGTGCTGCACTGCCCCAGGAAGCACCTCCAGTAGTCATCTGAGGAGTAGCCAGTGGAGGTATCCCTAGACTGTAATGTAAACATTGCATTTTCTCTGAAAAGACAGTGTTTACTGCAAAAAGCCGGAAGGGAATGCTTCTAATCAATAGAACAAATACAATTAGTTGTAGTTGTTCTGGTGACTATAGTGTCCCTTTAACAGCATTGAATTCTACCACAATTTCATTTTTTTTTACCCTCGTATTGGCATTTTTCTTAGTTACATAGTAATCCTGGTTAAAAAAGACTCAAGCCCATCAAATGCTACCTTTCACATCTCTGTTGCTGTTGTTGATCGCAAAGAAGGAAAAACTCTGATTATCCAGTTTGTAAAAAAAAAAAAAAAATATATATATATATATATATATATATAATCATTTAAACAATATTGTTACCCAAGTGCATGATGGCACTGTTACAAATGCTTTGTACATTCTCAGCATCACAGCATATTGCATACTCAACATCGAACCTAATATGCGTGGAATTACCTAGGTGCAAAATTTATAATAAGGCAATTTTGGTGTTTCTGCTCATTCTGATAAGTGAACGTTGTTGCTCTTGGCTTTGATTGAGAGTATTTAAACAGACATTAAAGGGACACTATAGTCACCAGAACCACTACAGCCTGCAGGCTGAGCACTGTAAATGTTGCATTTTCAGAAAAGATGCCACTCGGGGCGCTTCCTATATCAGTGGTGCACTGTATGCAGCACTGGCGTTCAGTGTCTCCACACTCTGCATGGAGATACTGAACACTCTCCATAAAGAAACATAAGGAGATGCTAATTGACGCAGAGCAGTGTTTTGCAGCGTATGCGCTTCAGCCTCCCAATACTTTCCTATGAGAAAGCATTGGATTTGCTGAAATCATCAATGTTCATAATCTCAGCATTGAAGTTGGAGACAGCCGTGGCGAGACGACCGTGGCATGTAAGAAAAAATGAGTAAAATCACCTTCCCCATGCGATCGGAGGGGGGCCAGTCATCTAAATAGTTAAACGATATAGTATCCTGAAATACATATTTGTATTCCTGACTCTATGGTGTTTCTTTAACTATCAATAACTGTAGTGTCAAGTGGTACAGGAGATACTGTAGCTGGACCAGTGACTATAGAGCTATCTCATTGGGCCACTGTATTGTAGAAAATCCCCCACACGCACAGAGATAAACAAGGCAAATATCCATGAGACAAAACAAAGTAAAAGTATATAGTTTGTTCTTTTGTTATAGTTTCTCTCTGATAATGAACGAAAGGAGAATTTCAAATTTAAGATGAAAATAGCTAAAAATTCCCTAAGTTGGCTATGCTTTCAGTTCAACTACTCTAGCCTTAAATTTATAATTCACATTGAATTCACCTTAGAAAATAACTCTGTATGTACCATGAAGGGATATTAATGATTGTCAGTCCTATGAACACAAATTATTCTACCATACTGTCCCTTTACATTGACTTCTTGTTCTTTTCGACATATACATATTACATTCTTACTTTGTTCTACATTCAAAAGATTACATCGTTTCTATTCTACACACAGATATTATATTGTTTTTCTGTTCCATGGCTAAACAGGTGCTATTTTGGGGGCAAAGTGCTAAGCAGTTGAAAAACATTCTATTAGTTTCCATGCTGTTAGCTCCCTAATTACATTAGAATAGCATATGTTTCTGCCTTAATAGATCCTGTACGTTGTTACTCTTATCTACATACAGATAATACATTGTTATTCTGTTCTACATATAGCTATTACATTATTTTGTTCTACATACAGGTATTACTTTGTAATGCTGTTATGCATACATAAATGAAAGTCTGTTTCCAAAGTACAAATTCTAATTCTAAACTCTCTCATTTTCTGTCCCATTTATAGCTATTATTGTCTTTTGTAACCCCACATGCTCCAACCTGCTGCCCTATATACAGATATTGCAATGTCACTTTGCTCTACATACAGGCTAACTGAGTATTCTGATATTATTATTATTTATTATTATTGTATTATTTATATAGCGCCAGCAGACTCCGTAGCGCTGTACAATGGGTATGTTTACATATATTATATTGCCACACATATACTACACCTATTTTACTATAATGATATTAGTGGTGTTCTGTTTTATTTGATCTTACATGCAGCTATAGATTTATTCTTGTGTTCAGTTTTCTTTCTGATTGCATGTATACTCCTATGTGTATGTATTACACTTCTATATAGTCCTACTTACATTGTTATTTGTATCTAGATGAATGTGTTATTTCTATGTGCAGATTTGTCAGTGCTATGCTATCATTTGCACAAAGCCTGTTATCTCGTGTAGGCAGATACTATTTTGTGTTGTGTCATGTTACACCTGTGTATTCTTTGATATTTAGATCACATTTGTATTCTATATTTTTAACCCGGAACATGTAAATGGCTTCTCCAAAATATTAACAGGCTCTTCTAAAGCATTTTAATTATGTAATTAAAAACCCAGTGTAGGGGGGGCGGGGCCTGACCGCCATGCTGACTGGTCGCGTGCGGGAGAGGCTCTTGCACAATCTGGCCATCTGGGCCGAAAACTACGGAACAAACTGCTCTTATTTCAGCCTAGAGGTACAGCAAAGTGAGCAGGGAGCTGTGGGCACTACTGCAGGCCCCAAGATCGGGAGCTTTGGAGACCCTGAGGGTTATACACAGCTTTGGAGCCTGTGGCCTAAGCGGGAGAGAAGCGGGGTGGACGGCCGCCACCCTGCTCGATAATCTAGCAGCCACACAGCAACCCTGTGACACTCCTCACAGGCCCCGTCCCCCCCCCATGGCCCGGGGGGGTTATCCCGGTCCACAGTGGAGAGATCTGACACCATCAGGAGCAGATCCCACGGACCTTGGTCTGCTCTCGGACACCCGCGCTCTCTAAACAAAATGGCTGCCTCACAGTCTGAACTAGAAAAGCTGACTACCTGCAGACAGGAACCACAACACTGCTAAATGCTGGCTGGAGCACCCACTCCTGGACTGTCTAGCCACACCAGCAGAGGAAATGGCAGCCCAAGCCTTTGTGCCAGGCAACTGGGTCCGGCTGCCCTCCTGGACATTGAGACGTGAGAGGATGTTCCTCACATCGCAACCCAACGCCAGCACGAATTACACCAGCCAGGACCCCCAGATACAGGACCAGGCCTTAAACCGACGGAGCAGTACTTACCGAACTCTCCTACTTGCTGGAACCCTGCCATCACTTCCTGCACACAAATCAGCAGCGGGAGTGTGCTGAAGATCGCATACCTGAGGGGACTGTGTTCTGTCTTTGTCTGTAGCACCCAGGTTGACTTTTTGTTTCTCACCACCTCTTCTCATTATTTTCGCACTGCACTAAGTCCCCCATGTCACACACCACTACACTTGCACTGTATATTTCATAGCGACAAACTGATCAACGAGACTGTTCTTAAATGTCTAGAATCTTAATACCTCACCTACTGTGTTTTCGCTGCTCAGGCCTGTCGTGATTACATGGAATGTATGTCTTACAAGCAAACACAAATAGGCATAAAGGTGGTGATGCTTAGATGGTACTGCGAGGATACTCCACAAAATAAGCGTGATCAAAATCTATACTTAAAGCATGTTAACCTAAAGAGTCATGTGACTAGCCAACTGTATTGCTATTGACTGCTCTTCTGACTCCATTACTTATTTTTCAATAACATAAAATGTGCATTATTTCTCATGTCACACAATTGTTAAGCTCTACCTGATGTTAAGCATGCACCAGCTGTTGTGGCTGTGCAACCCTGTATGTCTAACTGATGAACAAATAAAATAAAGAATTGAAAAACCCAGTGTACAGTGGATAGAATAGCCATTTTAGTATTCAGGTCATAATTTCTATCCCTGTACTGCACGGATACATGTAATTATTTTCTGTAATGAACCGGCAATGATGCACAGATCACCTACGTGCAGTTTTAGATCCCTCATCTTGGAGAAACCAGGACATAAACGCAACAGTTTGTCTGAGATTAATGTACATTACACAGGGCCGGTGCAATGATTTTTGGCTACAGATGTGTCTCTCGTAACCCCCCTTTTGAATTTGTGGTTGTTGTACAGGGGGCTTGGATAGGGGCTGCCAAAAAGATAAAAAAAATTGGATAAAAAAACCCAAAAAATTTATCTCCCCCTCCTTGAGGCTTACCTTGGGCCAAGGAGGAGTGAGATAGGAGCTGGAGCCTGCAGCCATCACACAGCAGCAATTTAAGTCGGCCGGCTTCTCCTGATGATGTCTGGAGGAGGGGGCGTGACTTCCACTGCTCTTCTCCCATCCGCTGGGGAGCCTGGGAGAAGAGCAGTGGAAGTCACGCCCCCTCCTCCTGAGAGGTAAGTTTAAAAATCCGAGCCCCCACACAGAGGCAGGGGAATCGGATTTTTACAGCCGCACGCCAGAACTGTGGTGATGTTTCCACTTGGGAAAGTACATAAATATAAGGCCCTCCAATTAACCCCTACACTACAGTAAACTATCAATAAACAATAAGCACTATACTATCAACAAATCTCTTAAATTACACCACAATAACTATTAACCTGGCCTATACTATGCTAACATCCACCCTCCACTACTCTAACCATTATACCTTATTATCCTTACCTAACATTTACATTAACACTAATCCTAACATTCTACTGTATCCATTATAGTGAGGTATTCTATACTGTGCATCCATTAAACTTTGATATTCTGTACTCTGTATCCATTCTACTGTGGCATTCTTTACTATGTCCATTATGCTGTGATGTTCTATATGGAAACATTGTTAACAGTTACAATTATCCCTACAATGCCTATAACAAGCCCCTAAAATTGAGTATTGCATAATGATAATAATAATTATAACAAAAATAATCAAATAATAAATAAAACCTTTATAAAGTACTCACATTGAAATTTTCATTATGAACAGAATCGTTCTTTCTCTTTATTAGTTGGAGGATTTTCAGTGAGCTAAGACCAGGTGCTGTCGTTTTGGCATTTGGCCACAAGGAATTGTTTGTTCCAGCATCCGTACAAACCTTGATCTTTAAAGCGGCTCTGTCACCTTCTGGGGTCTTCCCTTATTTTGCCCAGGTAGTGACTCGAGTGCTCGCAGCGAGGTGGCTGCGGGGTGGCGGGAAAGGTGAGTTTTACATACATGAACCTATCCTTTACAGCAGTGATGGTGAACCTTCTTGAGCCCAAATGCCCAAACCGCAATACATGCCAAGTTTTTTTCCATACCAACACTCCAATTAAACCTGAATACTGAGGTTTAAGTTTAGAAAAAACAACTCGTACGGTTGTCCAAACTAATTAACATCTTTTGTTTTAAAAGAAGAACACAACAACAGAGAGTTTAATGATACAAATTTTAAATAATGATATAAATAATAGATACGATTAAGCTTATATTTATTAGTATCACCAACAAGTGCAATACATACATACAATACATACACACAGACTGCTGAGCACATTCACACTCCGACTGCTGAATACATACACACACTGACACACACACAGACTGCTAAATACACACACAGTCCGCTGAATACATGCACAAAGTCAGCTGAATACACACTCAAACAAACATACACACAGACTGCTGAATACATACACACAGTCCGCTGAATATATACACACAGACTGCTGAATACACAGACTGCTGAATACACACACACACAGAATGCCGAGTACACACAGACAGACTGCTGAATACATACACACGGTCTGCTGAATACATACACACAGTCTGCTGAATACATACACACAAACACACACACAGACTGATGCATACACACACAAAGTCTGCTGAATACACACACACAGACTGCTGAATACATACAGACTGCTAAATACACACTCACACACACATACTGCATTGAGTGGTGCGATGTATGTGGTTGTGTGTACAGGTGCAGAGTGTTTGTGGAGTGCTGTGTGTGAAGGGTGCTGTGAAGGATGCTGTGTGTGTGTGTCTGTCGGGTGCTGTGTGTATGTGTGTGTTTGAGGAGTGCTGTGTGTGTGGGGTGAGGGATGCTGTTTGGGGAGGAGGAGTGCTGTGTGTGTGGGAGGGGTTCTGTGTGTGTGGGTGGGGTGCTGTGTGTGTGAGGGGTAGGGGTGCTGTGTGGGAGGGAGTGCTGTGTGTGGGGGGGGTGCTTTGTGGGGGGAGGGGTGATATGTGTTTGAGGAGTGCTGTGTTTGTGAGGCTGGTGCTGTGTCTGTGGGGGGAGGGAGGGATGCTGTTTGGGGAGGAGGAGGAGTGCTGTGTGTGTGGAAGGGGTTCTGTGTGTGTGGGTGGGGGTGCTGTGTGTGTGAGGGGTAGGGGTGCTGTGTGGGGGGAGGTGCTGTGTGGGGAGGGGTGATGTCTGGGGGGAGGAGTGCTGTGTGTGGGGGAGGAGTGCTGTGTGGGGGTGGTAGGGTGCTGTGTGGGGGGGGGGGTGGTGGTAAAGATACATTAAGAAAAATACATAAAATCTTAATCCCCCCCCCTCCCTTTTTCTTACCTTTGGTGACGGAAGGGGGACACAGCCAGCCCTGGTGGTCCGGTGGTGGTAAGTATGTGTCTAGCTGCAGCTCTCCTGTCCTCCCGTGCAATGCTGTGTGGTACGTTGCCATGGCAACGCGAGGCAACGCTCCAAACAGCCTGCTTACGGGGGGACAGGAGAGCTGCTTGCCAGATTCCTCGCTCTGCCTCCTGGTCCTCCCGATACGAATGCAGAGTAGGCGTCTGCCGTTTTGGGGCCTACTCTGCATTACTGCCAACTGGTGCCGGCACCCACCCCCCCCACCAACCCCTCCAGCAAACTATGGCCGCACGTCCACAGAGAGGGCTCAGTATGCGATAGGTTCACCATTACTGCTTTACGGCATTCTATCAGATCATCTTCAGCTCCTGATGCTTCTTTTGCCAGGAACCAACGTCAATGCTGTATTCTCTTGTATGTGCTGGAGTACAACACTGGTGTCTGTGGAGGACCAGGAGAGACTTCAGGATCCTCCACAGACAGAGCGTTTTTCCCTCGGCTATCACTAGTGACGGCTGAAGGCTCGAAAAAGTTTGACAGTGGTAGCTCTGCTTTTTTGTCAAGATTTGTCAGGTGTTGGAAAAATACATACTTTGTCTTTTGATATCTTTTGACTGGGCTGGAATTTCAGTGAAATTCAAATCTATTGAATTCCTATTATGGAATACGCCTTTTGGGGGAGGGGTGACAGAGCAGCTTTAAAGGACCACTATATGCACCCAGACCACTTCAGCTCAATGAAGTGGTCTGGGTGCCAGGTCCATCTAGTGTTAACCCTGCAGCTGTAAACATAGCAGTTTCAGAGAAACTGCTATGTTTACATTAGGGTTAATCCAACCTCTAGTGGCTGTCTCATTGATCACAGTGAGAAGACCCTATAAGAACCTATAGAGCCAGGAAAATGGGTTTGTTTTCCTGGCACTATAGTGGTCCTTTAACTTTGTCTCAGCAATGCTTATGATTTTACTGTGGTTTTGTCCAGTTTGTATTTTGCCTTTATAAATTCCTGTGCTTTCTTTGTAAGAAATAAGGTGGTTTCATTTTTTTAAATTTAAAAAATATATAGTCATGGGAATAAGAACATTCACCCTCTTTGAATTCTATGTTTTTACATATCAGGGCATAATAATCATCTGTAAAGTCTGAGATGTAACTCTTGGGTTTTTTGCGATTTCTCTGCACTGCATTGCACAGTCTGCATCGACCTGGAAGATTGGCAACTGTATTGATAGTTTTCCACTGTTTTCCACTTTTGAATAATCTTTCTCACTGTAGAAAGATGGACATTAGATTGCATTGCACAGTCTGCATCGACCTGGAAGATTGGCAACTGTATTGAATGTTTTCCACTGTTTTCCACTTTTGAATAATCTTTCTCACTGTAGAAAGATGGACATTAGATTGTTTGGAAACGGCCTTATAACTCTTCCCAGTTTGATGGGCAGCAACAATTGCTTCTCCAAGATCATTACTGATGTCTTTCCTCTGGCATTGTGTTAACACACATCTGAATGCTCCAGACCAGCAAACTGCTAAGACTTTGACTTTAAAAGAGGTGGTCACACTTGCTGATGATCAGTTAATCAATGACATTTGATTAGCAGCACCTGTCTGCTACTTAGCCTCTTAATTCATATGGAAGCAGTAAGGGTGTACTTCGTTTTTCACACATGGCTTCTCCATTTTGGCTTTATTTTTGTTATATAAATCATGACACGGTGTAATAGGTCATGTGCTGTTGTTCATCTGAGGTTGTATTTACCTAATTTTAAGACCTGCTAATGAACAGATGATTGTTATCATGAGATGATATGTAAAACCATAGAATTCAAAGAGGGTGCTCGCTCTTATTCTCATGATTGTATATATAATTTGTTTTTAAAAAATTTTTTAAACATTTGTTTGTTTTGTTCCATTTGGAGTTTGCTGTTACACTACATCCTCTTTGTGAACAGATTACTCAGTCCGTGTTACCTTGTTCCATTTGTTTGGCAGGGGCCTGGTGTTTGATTGCCACCGTGGGACCCTGCTGAAAGTTGATTCTAATGGGAACGTACTTGTCTGCACGCATGGCTTCCGTTTCTTGAAAGGGTGAGCGTGGGGAGGTCTGTAATCCGTGTATAACTCTCTCCTGTTCCCCTCGGTGAGCTCAGCCTTGGCTATGGGATAGAAACAAGGACTGGATAGAGAACAAGATAGCTGTTTGATGCTGTCATGATACTATATTCTGCACAGCTGACTTAACTTTCATATCCCTGTGGGTTTAATATCTCTATAAATAAGTCCATTGTCCAGAGGCCAGAATTCCTTCCAATCAACTCTATGTCCTCCATTTGTTCCTTCCCCGGACCCTTGCCATGGTGCAGACAGCCCTTCACAAGATGTTTACTAAAGAATAAATAAACATTGGGATCTGCTTTCAGGGTGAGATCAGGTGAATTGTAGAGAGCCTTTCTATCTAGTGCCGTATAGTTGAAACTGTTGTTGAATAGAGAGGATGAGGGAAGTTGGGGGGCTAGCATAAATTATTAGTAAGTCACTTAAAACTTCTCAACATAGCTCTTCCCTGGCCACACCCCTAAAATTAAAGTGATAGGCTTCTTATAAACCAATAAGGGTCCATTATGTCCATCTCTAATCTAATTCCAATCAGCTCAGAAATCTGGGATATTTATCCAAATAAATTCATCCAGAGAGATGACACCAAGAGGTTCCATGTCCTCAACACACTCTTCAATCTGTCGGGTGAGTGTTAAACATTTTACATTATTTTTATAATATTTTAAACTATTTGTTGATATTGGACCACAAACCAACCAGCTACAGCGTCCCATCCAGTGGAATGTATATAACTCAACAAGATTGCTGAATTAGGCAAATCATGATTCTGCATCTCATACATAGAAAAGGTTCTGTGTTTTAATGCTCTTTTACTAACAATATTTTAATAAAAGGGACACTTTACTGCCCAAATACAAAATAAATAAAAGCTGCTGTTTAGTAGATATAACCCCAATTAACACTTGCATGCATTTCATTTTTTCATTGGGGTTATATCTAAAATCAGCTTGCAAAACCTGCAGTTCTGTTGTGAGCTGCCTTTGCAATCTCTCCCCTTCTAACCCTACCCAGCCTTTCTGTGGCTGTCCAATCACAGCTCAATTAGAAGTCTTTGTAAGTCAGTAGCTCTTAGGCACTTGCTGCCTTTTGAGGTTAGCTGCACTGAGCTAACCAAACCAGGAAGTAATGGCACATGTTGTCTGCTTGAAAGCCAAGAGGGTGTAACTAGGTTAATTTACAAAAGAGTCACTTTCTATTGAAATCTGCACTGTTTGAAAAATTAAACTTTTTGCATAAAGCTTTTCAGGAAGCTAAAGTTGCTTAGGGTTCTGGAGTGACCCTTTAACCATTGAGATAGCACAAAGCAGATTAAAAGAAGATCATGCACTATTACAGGTGTCAGATATAACAGTTCCCTGAAAATGGTACCTCCGGTCATTAGGATTGTCAAGTTTGCCCTGTTCCAAAAGAAACATTACCTCGACATCCACATCCATGCTGCTGCACATCGTATTTACAAATTATATGTAATCAGATCACTTTATTGCTGTAGTCTCTTTGGTAACACTGATGTCTGCATATGAATTTTGCACAATTTACCGGAAGAGATTAAATGTATTTGATGACAAAAACAGCAGATGTATTAGCCTTGCTAGTCAGTCTGTTTTAATGCATCTCCTCTTAAAAAAAAAACAAAAAAAAAACATATAGTGTAGATTGGATTAACTATATTAGTCGAGTAGACAAGATGCCAAAATACCAGTGTTGCAGTATGCAATGATACCTTTTTTAGTCCAATAAAAAAAGGTTACATTGTATATGTATGTATGTATATGTGTGTGTGTGTGTGTGTGTGTGTATGTGTGTGTGTGTGTGTATATATATATATATATATATATATGTGTGTATATATATGTATATATATATATATATATATATATATATATATATATATATATATATAATCATATAGGGGCACACCTGGATTTAGAAACTTTAACTCGATTTGTTGTGCAAAAAAATGTTCAAAGAATGTGCAGCTATATGATTTTTCATTATACTGTATATCTATCGCTGGTTTGCACCCTGGTTATATCTTATAAATTCAAGTTATGGGAATAGTGCAATACTTACTTTTTGCAAATATATATATATATATGTGAAACTTTAGACTTAAAAAAATAAAACAAAACCAGAAATGCAACTATTTGCTCTCCCTTTACAGAAACATACCTGTATGCCTGTTTAGTGGATTTCTTCAACAACTGTTCTCGATATGTAAAGTAAGTGTGTGTCCTCATTCTATTAATATATGTGTTAGAGGGGGTTACAGCGAAAAGAATGTGTTGTTTTGAATGCTATCTAAGTAAAAACGAAATCTGGATTCTACTTCATTATATACAAAAAAAAAAAACACAATGTTTTTTGATTGCTAAATTATGTATATTAATAGGTATTATCCCTATCAATGACACCTGACCAGAGAATTATATGATATTTATATGTGTGACACACTGTGCAGAACTCAAAATCCCTGGGAATGTAAATATCACGAGGTTATATGGAGTAATAGGAGGGGTTATAGGGGAGGTTATATGGAGTAATAGGAGGGGTTATAGGGAGAGGTTATATGGAGTAATAGGAGGGGTTATAGAGAGAAGTAATATGGAGTAATAGGAGGGGTTATAGGGAGAGGTTATATGGAGTAATAGGAGGGATTATAGGGAGAGGTTATATGGAGTAATAGGAGGGGTTATAGGGAGAGGTTATATGAAGTAATAGGAGGGGTTATAGATTATATGGAGTAATAGGAGGGGTTATAGGGAGGGGTTATATGGAGTAAGGGGAGGGGTTATAGGGAGAGGTTATATGGAGTAATAGGAGGGGATGTAGGGAGAGGTTATATGGAGTAATAGGAGGGGATGTAGGGAGAGGTTATATGGAGTAATAGGGGTTATATGGAGTAATAGGAGGGGATGTAGGGAGAGGTTATATGGAGTAATGGTGGTTATAGAGAAGAATTATAAGGAGTAATAGGGAAGATTATATGAATACATTTAGTTAAGCAAGGCAAGTTGTTATAAGAAGATATTACAAGGAGCAGTATAATTGATAACTCAATTTGTATAATCTACTTTATATCATATATAATCATACAGAGGAGTGTTTAGATCTATATGTGTATGTGTTTCTCTTTCTCTCTCTCTCTCTCTCTCAATACTGTTTTTTTTTTTTAAAACCATGAACTGAATGCCCTATGTTCCTGCATTTCTCTGCAGCTGTGACACTGGGTATCGCCACGGGAACCTATTTATGTCATTTCAGAGTATATTCCAGGACGTGCGAGATGCTATGGACTACGTGCATGACTCGGTGAGGTTAATGAAAGGGTGTGGAGGCCTTTCACACTATCTCACTGCAATGTATGCCTGCTGCACGTCAACACAGGCACTATACACTGGCGATAAGAGCTCAGAATACTCATCTCCTTCTGTGCTAAAGCATAGTGGGCTAGAGGACATGCCCACAATTGTTTTGCAAGAGATAATGTTTTAAAAAACGTATCCAGTAAAGACCTGAAATACATGCACATAGTTTCAGGAAGGCTCTGTATGTAAAAATAAAAAAAATGTCTTATATATACTAGGACCTAAACATTGCTGAACCAGTAATCACCACATTCACTAGCAGTAAGCTTTAGTGTACTTTTCACAGGATGTCTTTATAAATGTTGCAATGTGTAATAAATAGGTACATATGCTTTAGTTACTATTAGGAGACTGGTCTTTGTACTTGAATTAGTATTCTGAACACATGTATAACAGGACTAATATAAACAAACGGATGGTGCTAAAACTTTAGAAATTCTAGGAAGTCATAGTAAGACTTGGTGATTGGGTTCTAAGTGTTCTAGAACTTTGGAATGTGATAGACTTGC
Organism: Pelobates cultripes; assembly: GCA_933207985.1. NCBI lineage: Eukaryota > Metazoa > Chordata > Amphibia > Anura > Pelobatidae > Pelobates > Pelobates cultripes. The sequence continues at coordinate 126,769,320 of OW240914.1, read as the reverse complement.
TTCTATGTCAACATGGAGTACTCTTATTGAGGAACCACGACCATCAAACCAATCAGAAAATGAAAAAAAGACTAGGCATTCTCAATCAGTAATGTAACAAAATGTTATCTTCCTTCTTAACACAGAAAGAGAACATGTATAATGTATTGTGAGACAGTAATCACCTAATACATGGATTAACATTATGAAGGACCCTAATGAAAGTCCCACTTTCAGACTCTATTTTAGCAGTTTAGTCAAAATAAAGGTTGTTGTTAACTACTGTCCTGCAGTATAGTACTTGCTATATTCTATAGTACGGCCTTCCCAATGCCATGCTACATAAGCAGGAATAAGGGATTCAGAATGTTAACTCCACCTCTCTTTGCCTATTTTTCCCACAGTCCCATGTATGCTAATTCTTAATACCTTTGCTTGTGCGTTATTCAGTTGCTATTAAGTATAAATGTCTTTTGACATTGAAGTTGGTTAATGTGGGTTCATTGAGGAAAGTGGGAGCATTTCAGTTTTGTTTTTTTTAGATGGTACTCATTTTTTCAAATTCCTGTTTTATGGGAAAACCTTATGAAGGAGTCAATATGCTGTGCTATAGAAACATATGGGAAATTTAGCAAAGCAAATTGTGTCTTATTCAGAAGCAATGCAGTGTTTTTCAGTTTACACATTTATTTTCATTCATATTTCCTTTTTTGTCTCAGTATATCTTACGTTTCACTTATAGTTATAGTTATATTCTGTCTCTTTTCAATTCAGGGCTGTCTGAAGGAGAAAACCTTAAAGAATCTGGATAAATATGTCGTAAAGGATGTATGTAATTTATTTTCTATATTGAGTCTTTAGGGATATTGTGGTTCATTTTTAATTATTGTTCATTCACGTAATTTCCCAGGATGCATTTAATATTGGTATTTTAGATACATATTGAGTAACCTTTTGCTGCACATTATACACAAATGCTGTTCAAGGACAACCAAAACCTTGCGAGCTCCATACCTCTACCTAAATATATGAAATGAGCAATTTGTTAACCAGATAAACGGATTATCTTCCAAGAGATTATTTTACATACTTGGTTAGTTAAAATAGTGTTAACAATTCTGTGTTAGAGCTGGGAAACCCAGGAAGAAATCCTGGTCAGAGCACTTGACATCAAATACTGGGAGATTCAGGTTTGAATCCCAGTCGGACCACCTGTCCTGAGTGTCCTCAAATACTCAGATTGTAAGCTTGTTTGAACAGGGCCTTCTTATAATTGTAAAGCACTATGGAATATGTTTTTTGCTAAATAAATGCTAATATGATAGCAATGGCTCTTAATCCTCGGGTAAAATTTGGAGTGGGTCAACCACCAGTAATAATTCAGATTCTTTAGCAGCTCTGACTTTCTACATGCAGTGAAGTCCATGACACAGAGTATTCTAATGCAGACTAAAAACGTCATATGCACCAATGTGCTGTAGTAGTTTTTTTTATTATTATTATTATATGTAAAGCGCCAACAAATTCTGCAATGCAGTACAATAGTGGGACTAAAAAACAAGTTGTCACAACAAGACATGTTAGACGTACAGGAACAGAAGGTGCTGAGTTGCTACTCAAACAAGCTCACATTCTAAGCCAGGAGTTGCATGTCATCCCCCTATTGTAAGTAGTTAAATCATCTTATAATGGGGTATGCCCAACCCCACTCCATGGCTCCACTCAGTTTTTAGAGAGCTCAAAGCTCTTGCTTACGATTCTTGTTAGGCTGCATTGGAGATAGGGAATGGTGCCCAATGGACCCCAGGTAAGAAGACAAACTGTACTGAATCAGTTGACTACTTACTTTGGGGGAAGGCTAGCACCAGGATACTCTTGGCACCATACACACTACAGTGAGCTGGAGTGGTTATAGTTCTACAGTGAGCTAGAGTGGTTATAGTTCTTAGAGCGTTCCTGTAATACACATAACAGTAGAAGAATAGGTCTCTAAAGTAATTGTGGAATTGAAGAATGGGTTGGCGAGGTAATGCTTTATATGTAATTTGGGTCCTCATCCCAAAATGTTAAGAATCACTACTAAAGTGTGAGGGTTTGTTAAATCCCAAAACCATTAACTAGATGAATCTTCCCATAATCCTTCTTGCTTTTTTCTTACAGGCACGGATTCCTTTACTGTTGAGTCGCATGAGAGATGTGGGCAAAGTCTTTTTGGCTACAAACAGTGACTACACCTATACAGATGTGAGTATAAATAAGTTTATTCACTCTGATTGCTAAATAGAGTTTCTACTCCATGTATAATTTCCCTTGTCTTTTCTACAGGCCATCATGACCTACCTGTTTGATGTTGGTTGTGGTATATGCAAGGTGAGCCTAATTTAATCTGTATTCCAATATTTCTTCTACACTGTGATATTTGCAAAATACTCTCTAAATTCACTCTAACACGCTTAATTCAATGTGCGTGTACCGAAATACCTTTTATCATAAAAAAAATTTGGGGCCTATTAAATTAAATAAGGCTGCTTACTATATAGGGCCATCATACATATATTGGCATTGGTTATAAATGTAATATTTGCCTGTGATGAGCACAATAGATCAAGTGCATAGCTGTGAGGCGTACAGCTGAAGCCTCAGCCAGCATTTTATAATGTTTGCTCATCTGTCTAACACACTCTGATAGTCTACTGAGTAACCACCCTGCTAGTGCATCTCCCAAATATTGTGTGTGTGTGTGTTTATGTATTCATTATCAGTGTTCACATGGAAAGCCTCACATGTAAGTTAGAGGGCAACCATCACTTCTCTTGAAATATGCATAATGGAAAAACATTGAAAATCACCTATAACTTGTGTGTTGTATTCTTGTTGTTTCTCATGAAATGCTCTGTTTTCTTTCAAATTTAAATTAAATGGTTAGCATAGGGCTGGGCCGTTATCAGCCACTGCAAACATTGCATTTGAGGAGAAGAAATAGAAACTTTTAAGGATAGTCACTGAAGTAAGAATTGCTGATTATTCACAGTGAATTCAAAGTGAATTTAGAATTATGGTCAAAATTGCTGAAAAGGAAGCATCGCTGACTTGAGACATGTTTCCAGTTTAGCTATTTTCTTGAATCTTACATGTTAAATTCCTGACATAACTCACTTCAGTGAATAACAATGATTGTTTAATTACTCTTGTAGGTTTTCTCTATGCTAAACGCCAGGTGCAAAGGACAGCATTTATGTATGACCTGCAATAGCATATGGCAGAATATCAGTGTCTGGAAACATTGGTGTGTGGTTGATAACAACATGCGTGTCCAGGACAGAATAATATTTCTACATGAAGGATACATTTAGGATTTTCAAATACTAGATCATCACTTGTATGTATGAATATCAATGGGCTTACATCTGTTTGTGAATGAACAAGTGCAAGATTGGGCAAGTGTCAACAGCTTGCTGTGAATGAGTCAGAGAGATAAGGAACACAGCCATTGTAAGTGGGTGAAGGCTATAATAACTAGCGTAGTCTGTGCACAATTAACTTCATGTATAATAATATTGAAGTTATTTGTTCTATGGGTACATAACACTGGCCCTTTAAATACTGTTGAGATACATTTCCCATGATTCTCAGCTAGATATTGCTATGGGATGGAGTTAATACTGTTCTCCATTTTTTTTTTTTATGTGCTGTATAAAGCCCGATCAAGAACATGTTAATATCTGTGCTCTCAGTGTTCTGGATTCTGAATAATGTAATCTCCGGGAATGGTACATAGCTTTGAGAGCTGTGCTGTTCCGTTCCATAGACTGAGCTCCAATGACTGCCTGTACATTGTGTTTATCTCACATTGTTCACATGTGGTGGTTTGTGCAATGTTATAACACAGTTGTAGTGTTTACTGGCGAGGCTGTCTAAGCTCCTTAAATCCTTTTTCCACTGTAGTTAATAAAATTATTAGTTTTAGGGATTTATTTACTTATTGTAATTCCAAAGAGAAACGCCAAGGTTAAATACTTTACAGGAGGGTGTTTTAAATGTGATCCTAGACCAAATGCAGTCGCAAATCCCTCACAAATTGTGGCCCTCAGTCTCAGATTTTCATTTTAATTAAATGTGGCGTACTATACATTACGATATCCATTCAAGGTCTTCAGGTTCACTTATAATCATTACATTATAGCTTAAGTAAAGTAAAAATTTATATTAGAAATCCTACTAGATTAAAATAGTTTTTCCACTTAAAAAAACTACACAAATTAAAAAAAAAAAAACATTTATTGCATAAACACACAATATAAGACGACTCAAAAAGGCAACTCCCATAGTTGACCCAATAAAATAAATGTCCTGCAATAATCAAAAACAAATGGTTTTAATTAGAAACATAGAAACATAGAAACATAGAATGTGACGGCAGATAAGAACCATTCGGCCCATCTAGTCTGCCCAGAAACATTCCATAAATAATCCCATGTCAGAAGGATTGTAAAAAATATCTACTGTTCTAGTATTTCTTAGCAGTGGTGCTAACTAGAGGCATTGCTAGAATTTAAAATCACCCAGGGCACAAGCCTAAAACACATATTGGTGACCCCACACCAAAGCCCCCACCCATGGTCCTTCCCAAAATCCACCCCTTAATAAAGCTTTTGACGGACTCACTGATACATACATAAATATACACACTCTGTTAGATACGCACAGATACCTACATAAACCCATAGATACACAAACACGCACAAAAGTATGCATTCACACACAGGACCACAGATAAAGGTACATACACACAGACATGCACTATCATACACACAGAAAGGCACATCCAGACACACACATAGGAGAGCACAAACAAAGACAGGCATGCACGGGAAAAGACATATACACACACATACTCATGCATAGACACACATACACAGCCATATGCATAAACAAGCATGCACAGTCAGATACATAGACAGACACACAGGCACAGAAATTCACAGACGCACACAGCGACACATACACAGAAACTCTGACACACATACACAATAAGGCTCAGAACAACACACAAAGTACAAAAATGGATGCTGGTTCCTTTCCCAGTATCAAAGATCAAAGTATGTCTCTGTGCAGGGGGTAGTAAGTGAGCAGGCCACGGTGTCTGGCTTACTCTTTCAGGGCTGGCAGCCAAAAGCCTCTTCCTGTTTAGTGTGAGTAAGGGAGCATTTGGAGTAAGCCGCCGGCCCTCTGCTTCGTCTTTAACTCAGGCATCTCTGTAGTTCCATTCTGCTGTCCCTGCCCCGTCTCCTCTGTGTATCTTAAGAAAAAGGAGAAGCAACAGTTAAAAAACACAGGGACACAGGAAGAGGCTTTGTCTTTATTTAAAAGGTGCTGCTTTGACTCTCGGCTCAGACTCTCTGAGGAGACCAGGCAGGGAGAGCAGAACAGAACTAGAGATCTGATGGGGTAAATGAGAACCGGGGCTGAACAGCGGCACATTTGGGGCTGCAGCCCCCCAGCCCTCCCCTGTCTTTGACACTGGTGTTAACTAACAATGCAATTCCATTTTGATAACATGACATTCCATTTCATGAAGATGGGTCTGTCACCTATGCTCCGCTGAATCAAAATATTTTTGGCAAATGTCAGATAATAATTGTTGAAATAACTTTACGTTCTGGCCTTGTACTGGTTGGTCTCATATCTCATACTTTTTTTTTTTTTTTTTTTACACTTGAATTTTATTGGAGTTTAAATACTCAAAATACAACTTAGACTTGATATGTAAACAATAACAATTTTGCATATAAGTAATATCAATTTTGCATGTATATTGTTTCAGTTTTGCATCAACATCGTCTGAACAACTGACATTGGCTATAATAGGTTTTTGTCTATGTGTCTGGCAGTTGCTAGAGGTTAACATGGGCATATGGTAACGATAGCCTTAGGGGCATTATGCAGTAGGTGTATTGCTACCCAGGGGGGTGTGAAAACCTCTGTGTACAGGAGCTGTATGGGGCTATGGTGGTCCTTTTGGGTCGAGTGTCCCAGGGCTGGTCTCTCGTGCGCCGTGCCATATGGCTGCTAGGGCCTGCGAGAGTCCATCAGGTGGAGTGTAGTTTCCACATGCTAATGCTTAGGGCTGTCTCTTTGTTAGAGTCGGCGCGTCGGTGTCTTTACTCGGCCCCTTGTTGCTCTTGGGCTGATGCTGCACTTGGTTGTCACCCCCACCGGTCTCTCTCTTGTCCGCATGTTGTAGGTTCAGCTTCCTGAGGAATATCTCCTGGTCATCGTTGGAGGACAAGGTAAGCATCTGGTCTCCCCGTGGTACCACCAGGGATCCGTCTGCACCCCACCGGTATCTGATTTCAGCTTCCTTTAGTCTTTTTGCTATAGGCGCCAGTTGTCTCCTTTCCACCAGCGCTGCGAATGGGAGGTCCTCATAGAAGGCCACTGTGCTACCATTCAATTGCACTGTGCCGAGGGTTCTGGACCGCTATTGTGTTTCTGGGCGTATCCACTGGCGCTGTTGTGGCTTTGCGGATTCTGAATGCGGAAAGTGTCAGGCCAGGCTCGGCGCTCCCCTTAATGCCCATCACTGTGAGTAAGTGTCTGTGGGGCAATAAGGCTTCTCTTCCAACACTCTCTGGGATGCCTTGGATGCGGATATTCCGCCGTCTATGCCGTGATTCCAGTGTTGTAACAGTTCGCGTAAGTGTCTGGACCTGACAGCTAAGGACTTGCACCATATTATTGGTTTGCTGCAGCTGGTGGTCCCTTGTGTTCTCTCTGGATTCCACCACTGTAAGCCGCTGCTGGAGATCGCCCACCTCCTTTTTTGTGCTCCGCAGGTCTCCACACCTCTCGCATTTCTTCTAGTAAGTCTCTTATGTCCCTCTTTGTTACTGGAGAGGATTCTTCCTCTGATTCTGAGGCTTGGTAGTGGGCCCCATCTTCTGCTGGAGGCAAGGTAAGGTTTTCTCTGTCCTCATGGGAGTCGTCTGAGGTCTCGCTGAGTGCTTCAGGCGCCATTTTGGAGGGAGCTGGTGGAGAAGGCCTTGTAAACACATGCCTAATATCGGGGGTTTTAGGCAGCTCCGTGAGGTGGAAATTCTTATTTTGCACACCGATGATGTCTCTGGGTGGGAGGCTTGTGTGTGGATGCTTGTGGGAGCCGTTTTTCGGGTCTTCGGTCTTTGGTACGGAGCTCCACAGCAGCACGTCCGTTCAGCAAGGCAGTTGGCCATGCCCCCCTCATATCTACCTTGTTATATAAATGTAATGATTTTTGGTATCTGAGACAATCCTTTATGTGGAGAGATAATTAGCTTCATAGATATTATAGGTAATTCTGCATATTTAGTAGGTATGTAAGTCTTTACACAATGCTCACAGCACACTTTTCCATACAAATTTTTGGTTTTGGTTTGGATGAGTCATATTGCAATTAATAAATAGATTAGCTCTTAAAGGGTTAACCTTAGTTTCCAATACTTGGTCTGGTGTCATTTTATTGTCCATCTGGAAAAACAAACCTATTGTGATTGAATTAAAGTCACTGAAGGACTAGAGGTGACAGTGGGATAATATGCATAGTATACTACCACATCATAGTTCTTGTCAAGCTGCCTGATAATATATTTGTTGTTGGCTGTAACCTTACAATTAGGTCGGCATTTGCCACAAGACAGATCAGATACACAGTGCTGAAAAAGCTAAAGAGTGGGGGCATCCAGCCTGAGTCTTTCAATGTGCCGAAACCATTTAAAAGCTTTTTATTTTGTGAAAAAATGCAGCATCAGACATATACTGAAGGTTATTCAACAATGCAAATGAATCTATTACTCATTTCAATGCTTTAAATATTTACTTATATTTGTTTAAAATTCAGCACTTACATGGTTTGTGTGTAGTTTTTTTTATATTATATTACAACATATCCTATTAAAGGCCAATGAAGATCTTTATTTATAAAATATTTTAATGGGAAGGATACATTGAGATTTCTCTCGTTTTCAAGTATGTCCTGGGATAACAATGCAATTCTTAAAGACTCTAATGGAATGGCCTAACCGGTTACCATTAACAAATTTAACAAAGACCTAATGTTAGGTCCCTGTCATCTATGAAATGTGTACCTTGTATATCTCAGGGCTCACAATTTCCACTTAGCTCTAGTCATTGGCAAGTAAAAATGTAGCATTGGTGAGTAGAAATTCACCCTTAGTGAGTCTGCTGTGGATCCTTGCAATGGCAAGTAACTTATTAAGTAACACTCCAAGCACCACTACAGTGTAGTTTTAGTGCCCTGGTTCCACTCCTTGCCTCCTCTCTGCAGGAAGTGAGAGCCTGAAACGCCTGCTAGAAGCTTCCAATCACACTCTTGATCGAAGCCATCAAAGTCATTGGCAGAGACCGAGAGCTGATCTGCACTGCCAGGCTTTACCCATGTTGTGCTCTACAGTAAGGTAGATATCTGCTTGGTTTTAATTTTAAGGACATGTCATCACTAGTGATGTCCCGAACGGTTCGCCGCGGACGGCGAACATATGCGCTGTTTGGTCCGCCCCCTATTCATCATCATTGAGTAAACTTTGACCCTGTACCTCACAGTCAGCAGACACATTCCAGCCAATCAGCAGCAGACCCTCCCTCCCAGACCCTCCCACCTCCTGGACAGCTCACTAAGAATGCAGCTTCACAATGAATGTAAAGTGGATGCTGAGGTACAGGGTCAAAGTTTACTCAATGATGACGAATAGGGGGCGGACCGAACAGCGCATATGTTCGCCGTCCGTGGCGAACCGTTAGGGACATCACTAGTCATCACCTCCAAGACCTGGAGTTGGAAACCCTTGCTTTTGCATCTGTGAGTATAAAAGGGTTATTTACTAAAGTGAGAATTCAAAGTGAATTTCACATCTGGGGTCTATGTCAGCTGTGCTTCCATTTTGGCTGGCCTTAAATTTGAAATTCACTTTGAATTTTCCTTTTAGTGAATAACCCTGTAAGTGTTCTGCTGTGCTAGTTGGATTTGCTCAATTTAACTGTTCTAAATATGTCCTTTTATCTCATAGAACAGTGATTCCTCACAAAAATTGTGGCGCTCTTATTTTGATCTGATCGTTGTGGACACCAGAAAGCCTCTCTTCTTTGCAGAGGGCACAGTCCTACGCCAGGTGGACACTGTAAGTATTTAATAAAATGAAGAATTCTGCACATTATCTCCTACTGCAGTTTGCTAGATTACCACCTTACTCTGGTGAATAAGAATGCAGTCCAGTAATGGTTAAATAGTTCCCGCTATTAATTATCTAACACTTGCTCGATTCTGCATTTACCCTCTGCTTCATAGTGTATTAACAATAGGGGGACAAAAGGCCGGGATTCCAGGTACAATAGTTGTATGGATGCTCCCCCCAAATGGTGTGGTCTTCCCAGCTGATCTCCACTCCTCTAGGACAAAGCTATAGGTAGTTACAAAGGAAACAAAGAGCAGACTGCAGGTACTGAACTAAAACCACATAAATCAACATAAACCAGAAAAGTAACGTAGGATTAGGGGAGATAATAGGTGGAGGTTAGGTGTAGTTAGAGGATCTGTAGTGTGTTAGGGAATTAGAGTCAGCGTTAAGAATTGTTTATTACTAGGGGAATTAGAGTTTTGGTTAGAGGAGATTAAGTTTGAGAGTTACCCCAATTTAAGTTGCCGTGGACTGGAATTGCCATAACGTAGTAACTGAGCTTGTCCAAAACTTACCACACACAACCAACCTGGTTGAGAGAGATGTGACTTACAACACACACCATCTTTAAGGTAGATAAGCCATAAACACAAGCCTCCCATGCTTTAAAAACACCCATTATTAACCTTAACTACCACTCTACCTACATTTTGGGATACACTCTCATTTCTAATACTAGCTATCCCTATACCTACTCCATGGGATAAACCACATCAACAGCAGTTGATACAGCAGTTCTGAACAATCTAATCACAGAATTAATAGATATAGCCATAATGGTGCCACGGTGTAGTATCCCTCTATGACACATGGCTGTCTCATATCTAGATCTAAACATTTTTAAAGTGAGTTCTAAAACAGTAAGAAAAAATAATTTTATTATAACTGGGAATAGCTGCTAACACGAATCCCATGTGACAATTAAAAAAGAAAAGAATAAACATCAAAACAAAAATGTAAAACCTCAAGCTCTAACTTGACAATAACAGACCTGCATAAAATTTGAAAACAGTGAAAGTTTCAAAATCTCTGATTAGAATTGTGTTGCCCTCTAGTGGTTATTAACCAGAATAAACTGTACAAACCTGAACTTTCCTTTCAAGGGATACATTAATATTTTTAATAGGAATTTCAACCTACCAACAGTTGTGCTCAAATGCTACTTGTATAGCTCTTTTATTCTACACAGGTTATAAAATGGTACATGATTTAAAAATAAAGTAGGGAAACAATCAATAAAAGATTAGATGTCTGGAGAGATTTTTTTTTTTAATAAAAAAGGGCTTAAATGGATTCAGCATATATCAGTAAAGAGCACTAAATAAATTGAATTAACTAAAGTAACTCAATTTTACGTTGTTAAATATTTAGAAAAGCACAAAATAAGAAAGATAACATTTTTTTTTCCAAACAATAGTTAATTAAATACAGAATTTTCAAAAGATAGGACAAATTGTCCAAATTTAACTGGAGTATTTTACTGTCCTAGCCAGTCTAATCAACATGTTTATCCCAGTAGGATTATATATTCCGACAGACTGAGACACCTTAGAGCAGGGGAAGGCAACCCTCGTTACTCCAGATGTTTTTGACTACATCTCCCATAATGCTCTTACACCTATGATGCTGGTAAAGCAACGGGGGGATGTAGTCCGCAACAGCTGGAGTGACAATGGTTGACTACCCCTCTCCCAGAGGGTCACTCATATGCTATTGGGTCACTCATCCACTAACTACACTCTTCTTTGCATAATGAGGTATCACTTCTTTCCAAGTTTTCTTAAATATGTTATTTGAAAATCTGTTTTCTATAATTCAGAATGAAGTCAGGAAAACTCTCATTATTATTGATAATATTGCCATTTATATAGCACGTTACAATATTATAGGGGGGGAGGATTTAACTATAAATAGGACAATTACAAGAAAACTTACAGGAACGATAGGTTGGAGAGGACCCTGCTCAAATGAGCTCTCATCTGTTTTTCCTGCAGAACACCGGAAAGCTGAGGATTGGAACTTATACGGGGCCCCATCAGCACTGCGCAGTGTATTCAGGAGGTAATATTTCCCACACTTGACACCTATGACCAGAGCCACCATAAAAATGTTGGGGGGCACCTACAAAGCTATTGGCCTCCCAACACCCCATGAACAGGCGCACACACACACAAATATGTGCTACTAGACACAGATATATGCTGCTAGATACACACATGCCCACACATATATACCCTCAGACGCACAAATGCATACTCCCAGACACATATATAAATACATTCATATTGGTTTTAGCCACTCTCCTTTTTGTTTACCTTTTGGATGCAGAAAGATGGCTTCCCTGGTGTGTTGTGAGGAGTATACTGTAAAAAGCTAGATGGCTCATTTTGCAATACCACCACATCCATAGAACCCTGAAAGAAAGTGATACAATGTTACATACTTTCCACACTACTGTCCTAGTACAAAGGAACCTGTCAAAGGAAGGGTTTGTTCTACTAAAACTATTTAAGGCAGCCATATCAGAGGAACTATCTCTATGTCCCCAACCAGTACACATAGCAATGCAATGCACTGACAAGCAGATAAGCCCATTGGGAACCTTGCAAGCAAAAGCCATGTGCTCTTGCTTGCCAGAAGACAACATACCCTATTACTTGTCCTCATCGTTTAAAAGTGCTTGACCTGTGCTTGACCTGTACTTTCTGTTAGCCCTACCTGTAACTTCAGATTTCATCTTCTTCTGTTGGTCCATATCTGTAACCCCTGTTTTCCCACTGAATACAAATCAATTTACGGTAAATTGGAAAGTGTACCTGCAGATTTATTCTAAGCATTACATTCTAGTCTCACAAACAACCAGATTAAAATAACAAGCAAATGTGGTTAAAATCCATAATTTGCTGACATTTTCTATTTGTTTAGGTTGTTGAAAAAAAGTTAGCGTTAAAAAATAATTACAAAAGGTTGATCAGTGCATTCCTGCAAATGTATATTTAATAGATCACAAACTAGATCCCTCACTCCATTTCAGGTACCTCTGTGTGTCTGTGTCTGACTCTTGCCCTATCCCTGCATCAGGCTCTTCCGACATTGTGTGTGAACTGCTAGCGGTGAAAGGCAAAGACATTCTTTATATGGGGGATCACATCTTTGGGGACATCCTGAAATCCAAAAAAAGGCAGGGGTGGAGGACCTTCCTGGTGGTGCCAGAACTGGTCAAGGAGCTCAGCATCTGGACTGAGAGAAGCGGTGAGCATTTTTGATTCTCATGGAACCATATACTGTCCAAAACAGTGTTTACTAAAGACCATAAAACACACTGTAGAAAGCATTGTTTGCACTCCTGTGTTCTGCAACGCTATAGTGAACTGTTTAATTGCAAAAATGGAAACGGAACCGCACTCAGTTCACTTAAGACAGGGTGCTTAGCTATACCCAGGGCCTGCACAAGCTCAAAAGATAACAAATACCAGTATTAGAAAAAGGGTCCAGGCACTCTGTCTTCAGGCACCTTTAATAGAACATGCAATGTTTCAACTCCCAGTGGAGTATTTGTTAAGCTGGTTGATGTTCTAATAAAGGTGCCTGAAGACATTGGAGTGACTGGACCCTTTTTCTAATATTGAACTGTTTAGTCACTAGGTGATGTCTCAAATAGTGAGAACTCTGCACGTATGCTGTTCTTAAATAGATCACTTAATACTTATCTTTGTTGAAGTCTTCTTCATATCTCATAGTTTCTCAGTGAATTCCAAGTGAGGTTCAAATTTAAGGCCAAAGTAGCAAATTGGAAGCATAGCTGACTTAAAGAGTTTTTCCATTTAAGCTATTTTGACCTTAACCCCTAAAGGGAATCATGATGGTATATTTTCGTCATGTGTCCTTAATGGGTTAAATTTAAAATTTACTTTGAATTCTCACTTTAGTGAATAACCCGGTTTCTTATTTATTGATTCAGAATGAAACCATCTAATTGCTATTTCCCACTGCTCTGTGAGTGCTGTAGGCCAGTAATCACAACAGTCGTTAAATAGGAGCGGATGCGCGCTATGTTTTTGTGATGGAAACGACAGGATTTGGCAATTGACTGGACATGAGGGGTTAAGGAGAGGTTGGAGTCAGTGATGTTATTTGCTAAATAATTTCATATATGAAAAAGGCTGATACAAGGTACAGATGGTTTTATTCCATAGTATAAATTCTAGAGAGGTGACAGTTGTTCTTTAAACTATCTTTTTTTCCCCATATTTAATTCTCCCATAAAAAAAAGGATATGTCAGTTACCTTGCATGATAAAATATGATGCTGGTACATATGAATGTTTCTGCTTTAGTAACCTTGTTTTACAGCTTTCACTGTTTTAAAACAAGTCCTTTTTTCAGAGCTATTTGATGAATTAAAACGTCTGGACATCATTTTGGCTGAGTCGTATCAGTAAGTGTCTTGCTTATGAGGGGATGTAAGAGCTGTTGCATAGTCTCCTGTCCTTGTGTTGGGCCTTGGGATGTTTATTCTATATTCTATTCATAAGAATCCTTACTCTGACTGCCTATATTGACCTTAATTTCTTGCGATTCTTAGAATGTGCTTCTTACTTGTAGCAACATCATTAAGTCCTTGAGTGTGACTCAGACGGGCTTTACTGAATTGTAAAGGGGAATTTTGAGTACTAGTAATTCTCAGAATAACATTCCAAGATCTTTCACCGAGCTGGAATGAGGCCTTAGTGGTTCCATGCTGTCTATACTGGGTTAAATGAGAAAATCTCCATCCCTGCACTGAGACTCAAACTCTTCAAACCAATGTTTATCAATGTGTCTTTCATGTCTCTGCATATAGGTTCCTATATATTTGGAACCATTTTAGATAAATTTTCTTTTCTCCTTAGGCATATGGACAGTGGAAGCAACGAGCATCCCAACATCAAGGCGATACAGAAGCAGATCCAGGTATTTTTTCCACCAATTAATCAGAAAATGAATAGCCTCAAATGGACATATCAAAACCAGATACAGTGACAAGTTATTTACTAGGGAAACAGTGCCACAAAATGTACTGCTTACAACAGAAATTCAAATCATCTTAGATATATAGATGACTCTGCTCCTGCCTCGTTAAGGCTCATGCATCACCGTATTGTAAATTCCATTGGAGGAGAGGGCTGGAAACTTTTTGATGCTGGGGTCCAGTAATCCCACTTTTTTTTTTTATACGTTTTTGAGATCCTGGGCCACCAGGGCTGCACACAAAACTATACAGTACTGTGCTTGCTATATAAACACTTAGAATGAAATTATACATACATAAATCTTAAAAACCCTGATAAATTACTTTTAATTCTTTCAGAGTCCGTGTGGGTAATACAAATCACTAATATTAAACATGCTAGAGAATTGCTGATTGCTTTGGGATTTGAATAAATAACATATACCACAGCACAGTAGAAACAAATCTCTAATCAAGATTTGAAATCTTTCAATTTGAAAGGAATGAAACAAACGATATGGTGGAAAAAAAAACTGTTTGTTTTCCTCTCTGTGCACAGAAAGCCACCCATGAAATGGATATGTGTTACGGGAAGATGGGCAGCTTGTTCCGCTGTGGCTCACGACAGACTCTCTTCTCCAGTCAGCTGATACGCTACGCAGATCTCTATGCCGCCTCCTTCATAAACCTCTTGTATTACCCCTTAAGCTATTCCTTCCAGGCTCTCCCAGTGTTGGTAGGTACATGACTGGTAGAAGGATTTCCTGATTGTGCACAGGGGTAAATAATCAAACGGGGTTGTGTTCTAAGAAACTCTCCCTTTTCATCCAGATAAAGCATGGTGAGATTAAAAGTTTACTGAGCCATGCTGCCTGTATTAATTTCTCCTTGGCACTCTGATTTTGTACGTATTTCATCCCATATAGTTCTTCCTCTTTTAAAGTGTAGAGAGAGGTAGACGTGCAATTCATTTTGGTCCGAATGTGAATTCGGACGAATTTCGGGTAATTCGGACATTCGGGTACTTCCGAATGTCCGAATAGATGAATTGCCGAATAGATGAAGTGCCGAAGTTCTGAAGTTCCAAAGCACAGTATTGCCTAAGAACTAATATACTTACCCAGTGGAAGAATGAAGAATGTTACACTGTATACAATTTTAAATAAAAAGCATACAAACATAGCCAGGATTCAGCTGTGAGCATTTGCAAAACTTACAACAATCAAGTAACATACATTCATATAAAATGTAAGTTACTTAGCCAGTCAGTGTAATGACAGGAATGAATAAGTAGATAACTCCCTAATTCCCACGGTATTAGGGAGCTATCTACTAAAAGGCTGAAAGGCCTAAATTAGGCTTTCAGCCAGATTTACTAATACTAAAGATTACTTAGTATTAGTAAATTATGCCCCTACTCGCTATACTGCGAGTAGGGGCATGTCTATCAAACAGTGAGCCGCTAGTGGGGGCTTCTAACCTGAAGGGGGACCTATTGGCCCCCACCCCTGAACGGCGGGTGGGGGCCCTACAGTAAAATAAGGGAGGGACCTAATATCCTCCCCTCTGGCCCCCACCCCTGAGCGGCGGGTGGGGGCCCTAAATACCAATGGGGGGGGCCTATTGTCCTCCCCTTCCCCCTGGCCCCCACCCCTGAGCGGCAGGTGGGGGCCCTAAATAAAAATGTTACCACCCCAGGTGACTAGGGGTCCCCAAACCCCTGGTCACCCCTTTCCCCCTCCTCCCCCCCAAAAAATTAACCCCTACCTACCCCCCTCACACTAAAAATAATGAGGGAGGGACCTTTAACTAAGTACCTGTAAAAAAAAATATAAAACTTACCATTTGATGTCTTCTTTCTTCTAACATCTTCTTCTTTTTTCAGCCCCCAAAAACTTTTAAAAAAGCACCTTAAATTTTTTTTAAAAAACGAGCGCAAAAAAAAGAAAATCCATCTTCACCCATGGAGGGCTCCACTCAGACTGAGCTCTGCAGGGCGGGGGAAGGCTTATAAAGCCTTGCCCCGCCCTGCAGTTAGACTCAGAGCACTCTGACAGTGTAAGTCTCTTCATTTGGACAGGTAAATGAAGAGACTGACAGGTAAGTCTCTACATTTACCTGTCACAACACTCTAAATGGTTGGCTTGAAATCCACCAATCAGTGCTCTGTGTCATTTTACACAGCGTGGGAAAGTTCTTTGGAATTTTCCCACGCTGTGTAATTTGACTCATAACACTCTGATTGGTGGATTAAGTAACCAATCAGAGAGTAATGAGTCAAATTACACAGGTCACATTAGGTCCCCCCTTATTAGTATTTAGGGCCCCCACCCACCGCTCAGGGGTGGGGGCCAGGGGGGAGGACATTAGGTGTCCCCCCTTTTTTACTGTAGGGCCCCCACTCACCGCTCAGGGGTGGGGGCCTGGGGGAAGGACATTAGGTCCACCCCCTTATTAGTATTTAGGGCCCCCACCCACCGCTCAGGGATGGGGGCCAGGACATTAGGTACCCCCCCCTTTTCTAATTTAGGGCCCCACCCACCACTCAGGGGTAGGGGCCAGGGGGGAGGACATCAGGCCCCCCCTCTTATTTTACTGTAGGGCCCCAACCCACTGCTCAGGGGTGGGGGGCAGGGGGAGGACATTAGGACCCCCCTTATTAATATTTATGGCCCCCACCCACCGCTCAGGGGTGGGGGCCAGGGGGAGGACATTAGGTCCCCCCCCTTATTTTACTGTAGGGCCCCCACCCACTGCTCAGGGGTGGGGGCCAGGGGGGAGGACATTAGGTCCCCCCCATTATTAGTGTTTAGGTCCCCCACCCACCGCTCAGGGGTGGAGGCCAGAGGGGAGGACATTAGGTCCCCGCCTTATTAGTATTTAGGTCCCCCACCCACTGCTCAGTAGGGGCAAAATTTACTAATACTAAGTAATTTTTACTTAGTATTAGTAAATTTGTCTGAAAGACCAATTTAGGTCTTTCAGCCTTTTGGTAGATAACTCTCTAATACCGTGGGAATTAGGGAGTTATCTACTAAGCGGCTGCACGAGAAGTCCAGAAGTTCTGAATTGTTGAAGTCCCGAATTTTGGAATGCTGAACCGAACTGAAAATTTTCTCCATGCACATGCCTAGAGAGAGGTATCTCCTGGCCTAGTTCAGAGCAAGATCAAAGGAACATTATATTGTTAGAAATACAAACATGTTTTTCTAATGCTATAGTTTTAATCTATCTCTATTAGTGTCCCCCCCTCCACTGTGTAAGTGTGGCAAGGGTTAGTTTTACTTACCTTTCAGCCCCCACCGAAATTGGGTGGCTTGTGTGCACTCACAGCAAAACGCCATGGTGCTCAAATCATCACCATCTGACTGAAATAGCTGAATTTTACTTGATCATTTCGGACGAATAATCTACTGGAATTTCCCATCTATAGCTAATTTCTGTTGCATGCATGTTAAAGACTTGATTAAGCTCAGGTAAGTACATTATTTAGCTTAATGATTTATTCAAAGACAAGAGGGGCTCAAGAGAAGACATCAGATTAGTCAAGGATATTTTGGTGCCACTTGGCTTTGGTGGTAAGGATTGTATTGGGGTTAGGGTAGATTAGCAATAGACCAAAGCAAATTAATGTTTCAAGGGGCAGTTGTCTAAGGTCACGTTATGGTTAATCCTGTTCTGCTTGCAATCCATTCTCCAAACCCTATACATGATATCCATTTTACAACATTTTTTTCCCCAAGATGGCCCATGAATCCACTGTGGACCACATCAGCATGGATGGACCAGACTGCAATAAGATGCTTGGACAGCAGTTGCAGCATCTCAACTTGTATGGAAAAAAGGTTTGTAAGCACATATATTAACATAGTTCACCTACACAGCTGATATCATCATAAAGTGGACTTTCCATAACGAAAATATATTGATGGCAAGGTTTTTCAGATAGATACATTCAATCAATATAATGTCTTGTGGAAACAAGAAGAAAATTTACAACAATGGAGATTTCATTGTTGGCTTTGTGCAGCTGCCCCACCTCCACGTTACATGTGACATTCCTCCATACCTAGTGTGCAGTTACACTTGAGCGGTTTTGGGTGCCAAGTGAGTCATTTCTGGTGGCGGGAGTGGATATGTGTGTAATAGATATTTACCGTATTTGTAGGTGAAATAGAATTTAAAAAAACAAACATTTGAGCATTGATAATGGGAAAATTATACAATGATGTTGTTTTGGAGGCATTCATAAACCATATGTCCCAACATCGGCAGTCCAAACAGGGGGAGATCCCGTTTCTTAAGGAGGTGGACCGTTCCACCTTACTGGCAGGGAATACACACAAGTGGGAGGCTGGGTGGACTTAATTTAAAATAAAAAGTTTGTGAGAGAAAATGTGTGTCTGTCTGTCGATGTGTGTGTCTCCGTCAGTGAGTGAGTGTGTAAGTGAATGTGTGTGTATGAGTCTTTTAGTGAGTGTGTGTCTTTCAGCGAGTTTGCGTATCTACGGGTTTTCGTCTGTCAGCGAGTGTGTGAATGTGTGTGTGTGTGTGTGTGTGTCTGTCAGAGAGTGTGTGTACATTTTTGTGTGAATGTGTGTGTCAGTTTGTAAAATCAGTGATGTGTCTGTTTGTAAGTGTGTGTGTGTCAAATCAGTGAGTATGTTACGGTACATCTGTCAGTGAGTGTATGTCAGTGTATGTGTATCTGAGAGTGTGTGCCTGTCTATGAGTGGGTGTGTCAGTGTGTGTTGGTTAAACAGTGTGTGTGTGCCAATGACTGTGTTTCTGTCAGTGAGTGATGTCAGTGCATGCGTGCATGCATCAGCAAGGGCATGTGTCTGTCAGTCAAAGTGCGTGTTGGTATTAAATAGGAAGAGGTGCAGCCTTGACAGGAAGGGGTAAGGCATATTTAGATTAGGGTGCCCGAGTTTAGTCATACCTAGGGCAGCAAAAGAAAACACAAAATACACTGGTTGGGAGTCGTGCATAAACTACTGAACCCTTTGTCTTCTAATTTATCATGCCTTCACACCCCTTTTAATAGCATTATTTTCCCTTAATAACCGTTATTTGTTTTGTATGAGGATAAAACAGCATACACAGAGAGAGAAATAACTCTATCCAAGTCCTTTACTACATAGACAGTGCTTTAAAAACAATATTGGCCAATAAATTGGCCTTATTCAATATAGAGCTGGGTTCTCTCATTCAGTTTAGTATACCTGAATTGTACAGTTTAGAAGCAAAACTGTGTTCATTGCATAACCGTCAATCACCTCCAATACATTTATATAACAAACATTACAATTTAGATCTGAATGAACTGTGGCATCTAAAACAAAAATACAGTGTTGTGGAAAATTGATGAGCAATATGCAGATCACAGACCAACATTGCAGAATTACAAACATTTTTCCAGTTCTTCAGAATTGTTTTAGCTCAGCTACTTAGACCTAAATGTCCCAATACTTTGTCACTTCTGCACAATTCATAGATTAGCAAGGAAATCCATTATTGATAGACCATTCCATGTCTTCATGGTCTTCCAAATTTGTTTAATTAGAAATTTAGTATGGCCTGTTTAGATGAAAACACTATCTATTCCTTCCTGTAATTGGACGTTTGTTTTTGTGGCAGAGGCTAAAGCAACTGATGGAAGAAGCAAGTGAGGAGGACGAAGATAATTGAGATGTTTACAATCATTACATTCAGCCGATTATTTTCAGTACAGCAGGAATACCTCAAGTCACTGAGCACCTACAGTTTATTCTCCAGGACATAAATACTCTCGTCAGAGACTCACAGTCCATAAGTATTAAGTTGTCTTAGGAGGACCACACCATCCAACTGTTCTGAAACCCTCTGCATCTGCTTCATATATAAGCAGATAGCACATCTAGACCTGGAAAGGCCAGCACTGGAGTCTCCCCCTGTTACCGAACTACAACTTCAATCATTCTCAGCCAGATACAGAAAGGCTTAAGGGTGATAAACTCTGGCATAGTTTCACACATAAATGCATTAACCAACAGGTTAATTTGTAATAATTCATGATAAATAATGTTTACTACCAGCTTTCATCTGAATGCCATTTTACTTTCATTACCCTTGTTCTTTTTCAAACTAACAAAGAATGACTTTACTAAAGAAAATGGAAGCTTCTATAGCTGTAACCACGTCATTGTTAATGTGATGTTAAATGTTGTGCGTGCCGGGATCACTTACCAACACCAACTAAACCTTTCCCTTTCTGAGCTTTACAGTGTGTCCATTCTAGCAATGATTGTATAACATTGAAAGTAGGTGTATATAAATCAATTTACCTCGCCTGATCGAACTAGGCAATAGGTACTGGCATTTTGTATAAATTACAATCAAAATTCTCTTAAATCTACTTGCCTTGCCTGTATTGCCCATGACCATGTAAGTGGTTCCCACTCAGGTCTGTGAGGCCAAGCAGACCTCCCCATATTTTCACCATTGAATTAAGTACGTAGGTTTACCTGAGATATGATTGGAATCATGCAAAATATAATGTGATGCAAATGATGGCCTAGCTCTGTCTTTTTTTACAAGCCAGATGTCACAATGAAATCATCTTAAAGCAAGCATGTCAAACTCAAAGGCTTACATGGGCAAAATAAACAAGGTTTATGTTTGTTTGGGCCGTAAAAAAACAGAAACTTCAGTTTTCATAGAAACATAGGTTTATTTAGAAAAGTACAGTATAATAAAAGTTGCCTGACACTGGACGTCTTCACGCTCGTAGGGCTTCAAAGTAAACAAAAGAGCAAATTTATTTTAAGGAGACATGCATTTGCATATAACCAATGTTTCAGTTCAACTACCTTTTTGGTAATGGGACTCAAATGGTGAATGTATGCTGTCGCACAGCTGTAAAAAAACAACTGATGTTATCTTGTTGATTTTGAAGTGCTATAAGTGTGTTCTTCCCTTTGGCTGAGATCATCAAACTTGATAATCCCAGCCAATCCAATGCTTTCCCATAGGAAAGTATTGGGAGGCTATTGTGCATTTGTGGCAAAAAGCTGCGTGGCCAATCAGCATCTCCCTGGGGAGCTTTCAGAGCCTCCATTCAGACCCAATCTAATACACTGCCCCCCTCCCTCCACTCTAATATGCTGCCCTCCCCAATTTAACACACTACACAGGAAGGTCCCCCAAGCCCTTCTTCCCCTACCTTAAGATAAGCAGCCCATCCTCCAGTTCCAGCCCTGCTCTTATCTGCTCAAGCAGGCCAGAGGCTCCTCTGGCACTGCGAGCAGGAGTGAAGAGGGAGTGGCTGGCCTGCTCTACAGACAGACACTCTGCACTCTTGTGGCTGTGGGAGGGAAGACAAGAATCAGACAGTGCAGGCAGGCTGCAAATATCTTCATTGTGGGCTGCAAGTTTGACATGCTTGTCTTAAAGGAACAAATGTGTATTCCCGACCACATAGGTCTAAAAAGCGGTTTAGGCCCCCTGCTCACCTTTTTCCAGTGCTGCACTCACTCAGTGATCTACTCACCTTTTTCCAGTGCCGCACAGGTCTGTAAACATTTGGCCCTGCCCACACTCTGTTCCCAATCCAATGCATTCCTATAGGAAATAATTGGAAGGCTAGCGCACCAATCAGCATCTTCTTGTAGAAATGCATTGACTTAATACCTCTCTATGGGGAGAGTTCAGTATCTCCATGGAGAGCATGACCCAGGAAGCACCTCTAGTGACTGCTACTGGAGGTGCCTCTAGGCAGTAATGTAAACACTGCCTGTTCTATGAAAAGGCAGTGTTTACAATAAAATGCCTGCAGGGACAGGCAATAGACACCAGAACAACTAAATTCCTGAGATGGCGAACAGATAATTGCAATAAATTCTCAGATTAATTGGCAACCACGTTTGCCCGACCTTACAGCTCCCGATTACTGCGGGATATTTGAAGGAGTGGATGTACATGAACAGCTCAAAGAGAATATCTATGCTTAAATTCAAGAACTAGAGCCTCAAACATTAACTTATGTTATGAACAATGCAATTGAAAGTGTCCCACTTTGCGAGGCAGCAAATAGAGCTCATTTCTAAGATGTCATCTTTCATACCTAGTCAATCAACTCTCCATACATTAAGCATTCATTGTATGTAATATCATTGAAATTGGTTCATTAATAAATAAAAACGTTATGGACTCCTCAAACCCCAATTTGAATTTTAGCCCACCCTGTATAAACTTGAATGAAACATAACCAAAAAGAAAAGAAACATAAATAAAATGGTGTATGCTGTGATAAATTTAAATGGTGAAACATAACTATTGACTAACTCACGTTATGTAGAGCCAATTATAATATTTCTGGCTCAAAAGGAACTGCAGATGGTACCTTATAAGAGTCCACCACACCTCTCCTCTGTGTGTGGAGTGTTTTGGCAGGATTGACCTCAGGAGGGAAATAGGAATGCAGTTAGTGCAAAATCATTAGTAACCTTTTCAATAATATAAGATTTAAATGCACTCATGTGGTTACGAGTACTGATGTCGCGAACCGTTCGTGGCGAGCTCCGGTCAGCTGACACATCCCGGCCAATCTCCAGCAGACCCTCCCTCCTCCTGGACAGCATCCATGTTGAAGGCATCTTCAACATGGATGCTGTCCAGGAGGTGGGAGGGTCTGGGAGGGAGGGTCTGCTGGAGATTGGCCGGGATGTGTCAGCTGACCGGAGCTCGCCGTGAACGGTTCGTGGCGAACCGTTCGCGGGAAGTTCGCGAACGGTTCGCGGCATCACTAGTTACGAGCCTTAAATTTCAGTAACATACCCCACTTTTTGCAGCAAAACGGATTCTTTCGATAGTCACCTCTCTGTTAAATATACTTTTATTTGAATTCAGAAGCAAAATATATTCTTATAGGAAATGTACAATTTAACCCAACAATTTATTTTATATATAAATTGTTAATTTTCATACTTTCATGTTGGTTACCAGATGACCACCATATATCCTGGACACTCTCATATTGATCATCACATGAAAACCTCTTCCCTACTTAATGAGGAATTTACATGGCTCTGGAGAGAAATTGGATAAAATTCCAGCCATTCCTTTGGATTTCTTCTTGGTCAATGATTAAGGTTTGTCAGCATATGAATATTATGTCATACAAAACAGCCCTTTTAATGGGCTGCCCAAGAATATGAGCACGTGATATTTGCCCAGGAAAACAGGAAAGATCCAGTAGATCTGGAAACTCATAATACAATACCTCTATGACTGGCAACTGAGCTTACTCACTTTTTCATACTTAGCTTTCCTGTGCATCCTTAACCCCTTAACGACCAAACTTCTGGAATAAAAGGGAATCATGACATGTCACACGTCATGTGTCCTTAAGGGGTTAAACAGACATATTCACAAGAATGTTTTCTTGTAATCTATTAAGTACTAACAAATGCCGTAGTGTTAGATACATTAGTGAAAAGTGTTTGCTGCAAAAAGTCTGAAGGGAATGATTCTACTCACCAGAACAAAATACAATAAGCTGTAGTTGTTCTGGTGACTACAGTGCCCCTTTAATGAAATACAGTAATACAAATATATCTAACTAGCTACAGTTTAACAATCACTGTTATGTTGTGATTTATAACTCAAATCTCACTGCCTGTGTCAGTGAGGCGTTTTTCCCCCCTGCTAGACCCAGGTAAAGGAGGACGACACACTACTAATAGTGACAGGCTGTCACCCAGGGGCAGACTTATGCCCCCCACCCCACTCCCAGACTGCACAAAACTCAATTAGTACAGATGTTAAAAGAAACATGACAACAGCTATTTTTTGCAAAGGCCAATCTAATCTTGACCAGCTAGCTTTTGAGAGATGGCTGTTGTTGGCGAGGTAGATTTTGTGGAGTATATACTTTATTTAGAAATAAATGTATTTCCTCCCCTTTACCATCACTAGCTGCCATTGTCTAGCTCGACATCCAATTATGTTCAGTCCGCACTGCCATAGTGCATAACTGCATGATACTCTAGCTGGGTATGATTATTTACAGTGATTTACGTACTTTACATCTTTTAATAAATATGCTTTAGTTGGATATGAAAAATACTATCAGCTGTGTGAAATTAATAAAGAGGTGACTATATTAGACTGCAGCCACCATAATGTGTACTCTGTTTTCAGACACTGATGCATTTGTACTTGAAAAACAAACTGTTCAAGTTTTTAAATTAGAACAATACATAGTCAAAAAAAAACATATATGCAACGACTTAGCTATGCCTTTCGTTTAGGTGTACGCTGGCTTATATTGTAAAAGAAATAAAATGCATATGGTGTTTAAACAAATCCTGTCGTTTATTGTTTAATATAGTCATGCTTTCCACATGGCTGTGTGCAATACATATTAATTATGGGATTTTTCATATAAATTAGAAGAGCTCCATACCTTTTCTCAGGTAAAAAAAACAAGAACACTTGGGAACTGTGGTTTTGGAGATAAGAAACTATTACCAGGCCAGCTGGCTCAACCCAGCTTGTATCTAATGTTTTGGTAATGCTGTCCAGGCCCGATTCCTGTCACGCATTAGCTCTGCAGTGGTTTGCTGTAGGTTTGTGAGAATCTGTTTAATTCCAAAATCTGAAATTCACTCTGCATTACAGGCAACTCACACTTTGGTGCACAACCTTGTCAGCATTCCTAGAGTTTAGCTACATTATATTAACCAATTCAAACTTCTACTCAATAACAGTAAATGTACTGCTGTAAACTTATTTATGCAGGTCTTATTGGATATTGTAAAAATTACACGACTCTTGCATTCTAGACATGCTTTAATAATATAAATGCAGGTTACACCTACAGTTTATAGACATAAGAGATAATGGGTACTTCATAATTTGTCCAAGTTCATACGCAAAACACTTCGGACAAATTTGAATAAGAGCAAAACCACAATATCTTGGTGTAATGGGAGGCAGTAGCTTTCATTTCATACTTTGCAAAAAACAAAAAACAAAAAAAAAAAACAGTCACTACAGAATCCATAGTATTGTTTTAAAAATGAAATGCATGAGAAAACTTAAAAAGTAGTAACAGGGCAAGCCAAAAACGCCCCCCACATATACCTGTAGGACATTTAAATACTAGATTAATTTTATTTTACATATGGCAGACGTGCACCCTCTGGTCAGTCAAACTTATCAAAAAGATATTGGATTGGGTGTGTGCTTCAGACTTTAAGCAGGGTGTAAACCTCAAGGCCTAAAAGATCCAAAGCAAGTCAGTTTTGGGGCATCCGTGCAGAGGTGAGTTAAACAGTTTCAATTAATCTGACTTCTCCACCTGTGCGTAAGCAGGAATATCCAGTCCTGCCATTTTGCGTTCTTAACCCGATATATAGACAGAGGTACGTAAAAATTTGGGCATTAAAACATACTGTACACTTCACACCAATTCTCTTACAGTATCTCTTGTATGTATATGTACAGAGATTTACACTGCACACCAGTTCAATGGGGGTAGTTAGCCCCCTACTTCCACTTGACATGAAGCAGTTGTGTTTTATCTTGAAACTGTAATTTCAAGAACATTGGACATACTATAAGAATGTATTGGCCATTAAATACAACAATTAGTGCAGATACAAGTAAATAAATAAGGTAAGTTTAAAAAAACAAAACAACACTCAATAGAGTGAAATTGGGTTAAATATATATATTTTTGCATTGTTTATTGTCCACAATAACATGGGACATATTTAATAACACTGCACAGTAAACATTCTTTTACATTTGCTGAGCGCAATATTTTAGCTCTATTCAATGGGGTGGAGGGATGGTATTGGGGAGACACAGTGAGAACACTGGAACAGGAGATATGGACAACCCTGTTCAGTCTAGAGGACATAGAGAACAATTACACAAGAGGTTAAAAGCAAGTTGAAAGGTTAAAAGTATATGAAATTGACAGTTATGCAATCTCAATTTAACTAAAATGCTGAGAGTACCTTTACAGCAGGGCTGTCCAACCTGCGGCCCGCGTTACAGTAATGTGGCAAAGGGCAAAAAGGAAAGATAATTTGTGTTAAAGGTAGACTGCAGTAGAGACAGAAATGACACGGTCATTTGTGAGTGTCCAAGACAATGGCTTTCTACAAGAAAAATGCAGACCAACAGTATTTCTATAAGTGGGAGTTGCAGATGTGGATATGAACAAATGACCGGTTAAGGTCACCAGAAAGAGACACCGAGCAATAGTCCTAAGTGTGTAATCAAGACTAAGGATGGCTGAGGAGAGTTGGAACGAAGAGAGTTAGTCTGGTATATTACAAACCACTCAAGCAACCTCCATGCTAAATGGAATAAAAGCGATGAGACTGAAGTTAGATACAGTTAGACGAGAATATTTTGTAGGATGGGTGTAATTATTGCATGCTTGAAGAAAGCGGTGAAAAAGTTACATAACAGAGAGAGACTGAAGATCCAGTCTTAAGACTCAAATCTTACATTTTACTCATATTGGCAGCCGGTTGATGGAAGGTAAAAATTACCAAATTTGCTAGTAGTCTTACTGGGCTAAGAAGACCATGTATAAGTGCAAAGTAAATAATTTTAGTCTCAATTCAAATCTGGAAAGAAAAAGCAGCAAACACCATACCAGTAAATTCTTGACATAGTCTATTAGCAAAACCATCTGCTAGATAAAAGAGATGTTAGCGTGAACTGGTATTTCCGGCTTATGGACTTTCTCACTGGTGTCCAGTTGCACGGAAATAGAAGAATGACAAAATAAAGTTAGCCTAGACTCTTAAAAAGCCATATTATACATTTCGTGCAACGTGCAGCAGGTAATGCAGGCAACCTTGACACAGATGCTCAGAGTACATAGATGCATGGACAGCCAGTGCACTGTACTTTCTTTTACAAGCCATAAGTGGTATCTGGGGTATGTCATACTGGTCCTTCACTCTGTTCGGTAGAGTCTTGCTTTATCATCAGTTCAAGAAGGTGTAAGTCTGCCTCCTCTGGTAGAGCTTCATTTCTTGTGTACAGGTAGGCATCTGTATCTGCCGTGTCCAACAGCTCTGTAAGTGAGGCCACTACGGTGTCATGTTCCTTCAAGGTTTCTGGATAGCAAGACATTGCCTGGTTGATCCGTAAAGACCTCCGTATAGGGGTTAGGAATTTCCACTCTTGGCTGGCAGGCTCTTTCTTTTTGCTGCAGGGAAAAGTATGTCATCTTAATTATACAGGTTATAGATGAATCATTAACTGGAAGATATAAATTACATTTGTGTTACAAGAAGCACTCCAGGTTTATCACTCATTTTGTTCTATTTTAATCCATTGCAGTGAATATGTTAAAGGAACACTGGTGCTGGAGAGAAGAAATATTTATTTTTGTTTTATTTCTGTTTTATATTAGCAGGCAGGCAGTCTAAAGCCAAGCATGGGCATCAATACAGTAGTATTAGGAATGCAGATATGGATTTCTAAAGCTACAATGTCCCCTTTAATTAGCACCCTCATCACATCACAATAAATCCCTCTTTTGCAACAATTAAATGGACTTTCTTCCAGTGCATGAGATTGCATGCTGGTACTTCCACAAGCATTCCATGGCACAATTATCTCATACAAATGTGCACAATAGATCTTAAAGGAACACTATAGTCACCTAAATTACTTTAGCTAAATAAAGCAGGTTTAGTGTATAGATCATTCCCCTGCAATTTCACTGCTCAATTCACTGTCATATAGGAGTTAAATCACTTTGTTTCTGTTTATGCAGCCCTAGCCACACCTCCCCTGGCTATGATTGACAGAGCCTGCATGAAAAAAACAAACAAAAAACTGGTTTTACTTTCAAACAGATGTAATTTACCTTAAATAATTGTATCTCAATCTCTAAATTGAAGTTTAATCACATACAGGAGGCTCTTGCAGGGTATAGCAAGCTATTAACATAGCAGGGGATAAGAAAATCTTAATTAAACAGAACTTGCAATAAAGAAAGCATAAATAGGGCTCTCTTTACAGGAAGTGTTTATGGAAGGCTATGCAAGTCACATGCAGTGAGGTGTGACTAGGGTTCATAAACAAAGGGATTTAACTCCTAAATGGCAGAGGATTGAGCAGTGAGGCTGCAGGGGCATGTTCTATACACCAAAACTGCTTCATTAAGCTAAAGTTGTTCAGGTGACTATAGTGTCCTTTTAAAGCAGCCTCCTATATCTAGAGGGTGGCATACAATCGAAAATAGGACCATTTACGCAGGTGTTGAGGAGAGAATAGCATTTTATTAATTCTCCTTTGTGCAACTGCCCAAGGACATTTAGAGAATTCTAGATTTGAATCAGTACAAGGGGGCCAGCGCCATCCCCTGCTCACATGAGTTTTAGAATTTAACACTAAAAAAGAGGTGATCTTTTTTCCCGACGTAAAAATTATTTTAGAAGGCATCTCATATTAATCACCTTATTGCTTAAAGTAGGTAATTCGACAGTAAAATGGTTACCTGGAAACCACCTGAAACTTGATGGCAGAACCATGCTCACTGGTGGCTACCGCTTTGAAAGGTGTAGATACTCTGTTTATCTTGGTACTTGTTCTGTTCTGATTATTGCAGCATTCTACAGGCTCATCGCCATGACTCTCAATGGCTAAATCAGTTTGAAATCGGACAACTAAAAATATAGAAAAGCCAGCTAAAATTAGGTGAACAGTTTGAGAGAAACACATATACATACAGTGTACATACAGTGTCTTGCAAAGGTACCCTGATCCCTTGAAATAATACATATATCACAAATGTTGAAACAGTATTTTATTGAAAACTCATCTGCTCCAAGAGTACATTTTAAAGTTAAAATTAGATATTTCTACGCAGATATTTTAAAATGGAAAAATGCTGCTTACGCATGTATTCAAAACCCTCTTCTAAATATTTAGTTAACGCACATTTTACTTTAATGACCGCCTCTAGTCATTAGGTGTAAGTATGCACACCAGTCGGGAGTAACTATTTCCTTGGCAGATTTGCTGCAGGCTGTTTCAGCTAAGAGGCTGATGCTGGTGGACTCCAGTAGAATTGAGAATAGGACTTACATCTTTCCTTTGGATGTGCAGCCTGACTTCTAGAGTAGAAATGTTGGATTTTTTCATCATAACGCCAATGTACTTTAAATAAATTATTTTTGCATTTAAATGCGTACAGATAATACACAAAAGTTAAAAGTAAGAATTGGACAAGGGGTCTCAATACCTTTGCAGGGAATTGTGCATAAACACGAATTTAACAAAAGGATATAAAATCACCTTTTGGTTTTTTGTTTGTAGATTTTAAGATATCAAATACAACATCTCTCAGCTCGTCAATTGGCTGTAAAATACAGAATAACGGTGATTAACACAGGTTTGCCATTACCAATATCACATATAAAGAACAAGGTCTTCTTTTAATCCTACATAGACAAAGTAAATTTAAAAAAGGTTTTAACTCTTTTTAGCACCATCTCTTTATTTTTTGGTCCCCATTACAGTTCATTCCTTCCTTTCTGCCCTGTTCAACGTTTTCCTCATTCAAGTAATAAGAGTGTACAGCCACTTCTATTTCCTCATTAAAAAGGGATAAAAAGTAGGGATATTTTCCGTTTACTAGTGAGATGGGTTCTCATTCATCTTTTTCAGTTAATGAAAATGCAATAATTATGGATTGGTTCCCATGCATCAGAAACCAAACATTCTTATTAAGTTTTCTGATTTTTTTATGGCTCTAGATAGAGAATGTTTGCCCCAGTTTGGAGAGGACTTTAAAAAGACTCACCGAAGCTCCAAACTTGACTGCCTTCTCGTACAACTCAATAACATCAAAGATTCCATCTCTCTCAAGAAGTCTGGCTTTACAGACCCAGAATCTTGCAAACTTCTTTGCCTGAGGAATCTTGTCCAAGGTAGCATGTATGTCCTCAGAGGGTACACCCTATGAGGAGAAAATAAAATGGTTGATAGAACAGGAGCACATTACCAAGATCAATTGTTAACCAGCCCCCATCTATCAGTGCTAATTTTGGCAGCAAATTTCAATTTAGTTTTAGTCATAGTCTTTTGACTAAAAAGCCATTTTAATTTTATTCATCTGAATTTTATTAGTCAACTAAATCTCCAGTAGATTTTAATTGACATGACTAAAATCTAATGGGTTTAGTTAAAGCCTCAGTCTCTTTTTCCCATTCCACAGCCCCTCTGTTTATCTTTTTGTCCTCCCAGGCCCTCTAGGCGTCTGTATCTTTTGCCCCTTCCACAGCCAGCCCCACTGTGCAGCGGCAAATGTTAAATATAGTTTTAGTCACAGTCTTGACTAAAATGCCATTTTAGTTTTAGTTGTATTTTAGTCATCTGAATTGTTTTAGAGGAAGGTTGTTTTTCTATATTGTTTTAGTCGACTAAATCTCAAAAAACTTTAGTTGACTAAAATGGTTAGTCGACAAAGAACATTGCCATTTATGTCCTCTGGTTATGCAGCTTCTTACCAAGGTTATCCTACATGTTTTTTTAATCATAAGTAACAAACAGAATTCCTTTCCACTACAAAGAATAACTAATGTCTGAAATAAACTGTTATACTCCCCTCCCCCCATAGCTTTTCTTGCTCGCAGACCATTATCATATGGTAACTGATCAGCAGAAGTCAGCATAAACAAGTGAGATAGTACTGATTTTTATCAAATAAAGTAATGTGAGTGAATAAGCTAAAAAAGCAGCAAGCAAAGTTTCTTATGTTAGATAAATAAATCAGGCTACATCCAACTTAAAATAATTATTCCACCTAAGCTCCTACTATTTATATTTTAGTTAAAGGGACACTGTAGTTAACAGCCGTTTGAGAGAAAAGGCAGTTTTTAAATTGGTGCCTAGTAACACCAAGAGTGCGGTCATACTTTACAAATCTGTATTTTTGAGCCTTTGGTTCAGCACCCGGCACATTGCCATCTAAAACTAGAGTACAAGCATTTGGATCAATAGGTAATGTTTGAGGACAGAATATAGGAAATTGCACATAGAGCAAATCCGACGAAAAATCAACAAAGCAAATCCATGCAAGTACCAGATTATAAGTGCAATAAAAAAAATAAATAAATAAATTTGCACTAAGAAATATGGACCATTTTTATGTAAACAGCTGATTCCCTAGCCCTGGGCGCTGATCCGGAAACTGACCAGCAACAGCTCTGTTACACACACACACACACAGGGGAATCCGCGGACGCAAGGAAGGGTCTCCCATCACAACCCAGAGCCGAGACTGCAGTAGCTTGCAGCAAAGCCGAATACTATCTCCTGGGCAGCAACACAGCCAGTACCATCCTGTGCCAATAGGTGGAGACAACATGCCTGGAGTGGAGCTAGCCTTCACTTATGGCCCAGCAGTGGAGTAGGGCGAGCCTGGAGGCTCCTACCATTGCACCAGGTGTAATACCTGAACTCTAGAGGCTTATAGTCATGTTTCACGTTATATTTTTGATCTGTACCTTCATCATTGTCACATTCAACATACAACCAGTGGTAATAAGTCTGTTTACGCACTACAGGACTGGGTATAATGCGAATCACTGTTGTTTACTGCTCTAAACCTCACATTAAGCCTAGTCTTGTTTTCACATCTTGTAACTTATCAATCCACAGTACTATCGTGCTGTCTAATACTGATCAGAACGTTACTCTAGCCTGATTTCTAGAATGTTTAGCTTTACTTGCCTACCGACCTTCACTTTTACTAACCTGTTATCATAATACTAAAAATTAGCAATTTCTCTATATGCCATTGTGACGAACCGAACCTCGTCACAGGCTCCTAAAGGAGCCTGCTAGCCAGCCTCCTGCCCCAGTATTATTGGCCATGCAAAATACACCTAAAAAAGGCTCGGATTGTGCAATTGGGCTTATATTGTTTGGGAACCGAATAGCCGCACGAACCAGAGACCACCCGGGTGCTTGGTAAGGCTAATTGATACTTTGTAGCAATTTCCACTAAAGTGTTCTAAGTGTTCGTCTGGGTGGCCGCATTTCACATGAACAACCACGAGGTGGCGGCCATCTTGTTCCCGTAAACGCAGGCAGCGGTGCTTGGGCATAAATCTCACGGAACTAAAAATCAGGCACAAACTCCCGAAAGACGCTGGACTACCATCATCGCCTGCGTTCGGTTCTACCCCACTTAGAAAGGCACTGTTCAGTGTAAAAGTTCCCACAAACAAGGGGAACAGGCTACATAAGTAACTTACCGACCGTTAACCCTGATATCCTGGAACGGTTTTGGGCATAGGACCATGTGCACGGTCGGCCAAATAATTGACTTCCATGACAATTGACAGGTGGTCCGACTCCCCAGTAGCAGAATGGTTCAAAGGGAGAGGAGACTACCGGTTCCTCTCCCCAGCAGCAGTGCCAGGTATCAGGAGACAAGACGAGTAGAGCGGTGGGTACAGATGGGACCGAGGTCTCTGCATCAACCCGATAGGGAGGCTAGGTAGCCTTTCCAGATTCCCAAATGCAGCAGGAGTTTCAGGGGGTAGAGACAGTCGGACTCTCTCATCAACAGCCGAGGACCGACCCAGCGGAAGAGCTATTCATCAGGGCAGAGCACCGTTGCTCTCTGCCAACAAGTCTGTGAAGCTTTTTGCATGGGAGGGGTGGATTGAACCGTGGTCTCCATCCCTGGAGTACAGAGATGCTGGGCAGTTGGCCCGGATCCCCAGCCCCCTAGTATGGGAGCCCAAGTCACCCTGGTTTTGCACCTTCAGCAGAGCCAGTGCCTGGGATATGGTGCCCTCCATTTTTCTCCCCAATGGTGCTGTCTATCCCGGAGAGGGGAGAGTTGTGCCCTTTCCCTTAAGGAACAACAGGAGGCCTCCAGAGGGGATAACTGTTGCCTTGCCCAGCAAGACCCCAGAGTTATACATTGGAGCAGGTGGCAGGAGGTCCTCCTGCATGGTCGGTCAAATAATTGGACTTCCATGAAAATCCCGAACCCCTGAACCGTTGTGGGTGATTTTTGGACAGGTTGGTCATCCAGATCAGGGCTATCAGGGGGGTTTCATATATTGTACTTGAGAGAGAATTTAATTGTGTTTGTGTGCTCAAATAATTATCTCTCCAGCACAGGGGAGGAGTGTGTGGAATGTTTTCTTGTAACTAGTCTTCTCTCAATATGTTTAAGGAAACCCCTTACGTGGGGAGTTACATAAAAGACCGTGTGTGGCTCCCATTAAACACATTCGTTTTAGCCCTTCATGAATTTTAGGCACCTGTTTGGGGGATTGGAGAGCACTAATCACTTCTCTGCTGGACACAGGAGAGCTATAATCACTGCAGCACTTGGGATTTGGGAGACTACTAACGGATATACTCAGCCGGAGTATAGGGGATCCGGTACAGCCATGATGCTATTATGGTATCGCTGTCATGGCGTATCCAGCCTATTTGTTATTACTTGCACAACAAAAAAAATGAATTAAAAACAAAAAACCTAAGAGGGCACTGGACACATTTATTGTCCAGCATAGATACTCTATAAATGCAAGGTATGTTGATAAAGCAACACAAAACATGTCCGGTGTCACCTTAGGTTTTGTGTTTTATGTTGGGTGTCCCCCACCACTTTCTTACTGTACAGGATAAGGTAGTTAGACTAAGATATTTTTCTTCTTCACAATAAAAACCTTTACCTGGTGAATAAGAGCCAAGCATTCGCTAAGGGTACTGTTGATTCTTTCGGACAAATGTAAGAGCTCCTCCTCTTCCTCTATTTCCGCCCACAGAGAAGAGTTATGAATGTCACGCTTCTTGCTTTTCACGGTCTTCTTGACAGTCACAGACATAGGTGGGCGCTTGTAGGTCTTTCCTTTTGTGCTCAGCCATTCTTCCAACTGCTTCCTAAAGTCAATAAAAAAGACCCATTTTCACATTATATTCTGCACTATGATCCCCAAGTGTTTCTCTGTCCTCACTTGTGGGGGTCACAGTAGATACACTTACCTATGGCATTCCCTTGCAAGTACTGCCAGCTTCCGGACACTGCATTTTACACGTGCAAGAGTACAGAACAGAGCTTTATACAGATCCCACAAATAAAAAACCCGGTATTACCCCCCCCCCCCCACAAAATGACAAAACTTGATGGCAGAAGTGCTGCATTAGCAAACTTTGTCTTATAGTATTTATTCATAGTATTGGAATTTCAACTGAATCCCACCTCTCATGCTCCCTGATTCCCATTTTCTATTTATACGTTGCTCATGGTTTACAATGGTTTTGTACACCCCTTCAAAAATGTCAAAACGGCAAGTTAGCTGTGCACACTGTCCTTTGTGATTGTAAACTGCACGCCATGACACAAGTCAATGTATAATTACTTTCACTTTAAAGAATAGAAATTCATAAAGATTTCATGAGGATTCTGTTTTTATGAAATACTCACAAGTGACACATAACAACCTATGCTCCTTAACAAAGAGGGGCAAAACCATCCAAAGTTAAAGGCAATACTCTAAAATGTGTGTTTAAACTTCACCCAAGGAAGGGGAATAACCCTTTATTATTAAATAAGTACCCAGAAATGTAAAACGAATCTAGCACAGAGCCAGATCAAATTCTTGGGTTAATGGAAACAGCCAGAAATTAAATAAAAACTGTTATTCTTCAGGAAGACCATATAAGACATAGACCATACACCAAGGTGACCAATTAGTCATATCCACTGAGTGTGGCAGAGTGTTACACGGACTTCTGACGTGGTCTGGGTATCTATAGAAGCCTTTCGATATAGGC
Source organism: Pelobates cultripes (assembly GCA_933207985.1). NCBI lineage: Eukaryota > Metazoa > Chordata > Amphibia > Anura > Pelobatidae > Pelobates > Pelobates cultripes. The sequence goes on along the minus strand of OW240914.1, from coordinate 126,734,293 downwards.
TACTATTGATACTTTGGGACATTTTCTGCAGACAGCAGTGGATACAGTGTTACACACTGCCACAGTTGGTACACATGACAAAGCAGGAACCTTGGGATCCACAGAGACGTTTGATTTTTTTTTTTCCCTTCTCCCTTGAATTTAGTCTAACTCTGTGCTAGATTAGTTTTACTTTTCTGGGTACTTAATCTATACTCTTTACATAGGATATGGTACAGGGAGACAACCTGTCACTATGGCCCAACACAATGACTGATAACAGTGATTTGAATAAAAGAAAAACAAACTGCAAGTATTATTGTACTCCCTCACTAACTGATCAAAGAAGCTTATGTCAGAGTTCAACAAATCATTTTGAGACACAAAAGGGATTAAGGAATTATCTGACAATATCACAAACTCATGGCATAAACTAAATATGTATGTCTACCTGTAGCTTGCATAAATGACATTTCTGGTATACACCAGTTCTTATACATCGTGCCCTAAAGACATCAGTACTTATGAGTAAAACTTACTTGCGATCTTCAGTAGCCATCTTTGGTGTTACACACGGCTTGTGTGTAACATTACTGGCAGTTTCTGGGTGACCATTATCTTTTGCACGCACAGTTCTACTGTTCTGTGTCTGACTCCTTGAAGACACTGTTTCACCTCTTGCTTTAAACCAAGGTTTAATGCAAGTAGCACTACTCTTAGTCTGGAGTTTGGTAGGTAATGTCCTGCAGACAGGCTTTGAGACTTGAGTTTTTGCTGATTGTTTACTTAGTGAGTTAAAGCGCTCTTTGTTTAGTGCAGTTTGTGTCACGGTTGTCAATTTTGGCTGTCTTGGCCCATTGATTGAAGAACCTTTCAAGTTAGTGCTGGTATTAACATGGTTTTGTTTTATGGCACAGACACTCCCAGTGGCTTTGCTTACACAGTTAGTAATTTTAGGATTTAACAACTCAGATCTAGAGGAGACAATCTTGTAGGTGCCAACAATGGGTCGCGATGCAAGCTGGCTGCCTCTAGATACTGTGCAAGTATTTCCACTTTGAGCCTTCACAGTAGGTTTATTCAATGTTTTCTGGGTGTTTGTAGCAAGAGGGGCAGACTTTGGAATGTTCCAAGAAGAAGTTTGTTTGGTATTGCTTGGGTTTCTAAGTGTTAAAGCAACTCTACTAGAATTTTCTGTTTTCTTCCTCATATGATTTGCTGAGGATTTCAACTGAATTATCCTATGTGTTTGCTGCCGATTCTGCTTTACGTTAGATGCATTATCATCATGTCCAGTCTCAATGTTTATTGGACTGATTTCACGGTTATCGGCATCAACATTAACAGAGCCCTCTTTGATATCAGCCTCTAAAATTCCCTGGCTTGCCTCTTCCTCAACATCCAGTTCCTTTGCACAGTTTGTGGGAAGTGAAACGGCAGCCGCTTTGTTTTTTTGTGTTTTACAGTCGACATCATTCTTTTGCTGGTCAATCCTAGTATCAGTCTGAATTATTTTTGTAGGTATGGTACCAGTGTGTAACTTGGCACCCCCAGGTTGTTTAATGATTTTTAGGTTTTTTTGAGGTGCTGCTTTTGGTCGTTGCTGAACTGTGATATTACTTGCTTGTTTAACTTTCTGCCCTTGGAAGACCAGCTTTGTATCCTTGAGAAAAATATAGGTTAATAAAATTCACACTCTGTACTCTCAATACATATACTACAATGTTAATAAGTGCATTCTGGTGCATGAAATGGTTTTCTAACTGCTTACCTGTGTAGGTTTAGAAGAACGAGCCTGTGGTTTATTTTGAAGATTGGTGGTATCTTTCAGGTAGTGTCTGGAAATAGTAAACCTTGGATAGTTAAAGTGTACAGAAATACTCAACATTCATGTCGATTACAAATCCATTAACAAATCAAATCAACTCTTATCAAACCATGGTAGTATTGACTCCTGGTATCTCCTACCCTGAGAGCAGAAATACTGCTCTAATACTGCTGACATACTTAAGGCAATCTTTTCCTTTCCAATTAGGAAGGAGCCTGCTTTAAACAAGATTTTCGTTTATGCCCATTTCTGTAAGCTACCCAGGGTTGAGCCTCGTTTCTCTGAAGACCCAGTAAACTTTTAATGATCAGGGGTTTGACATAAGCACTCACCATAAGGAGATGGCAACGATGATTTGGTACATAAGGAAGCCTCTAGCTGAAAGCAAATTAGACTGTCAGTTTGCAAAATCTCCATTTGGTGGAACATAGTTCTGAATCAGTTCAAATATATCTATCCCAGCTATTTTGTGTGGCTTTCCTCTCTCAAGTATGTGCATCAATAATTAGTATATGGGTTTCTGTAACTCTTGAAACTTTAACTGTGGCTTACATTTAGGAGGCTATTAGTGAGCATCTAGGCAAGTCTTATAGGCCTAGTATCGGGGCTAGATAAAGTTCTGCTAATGGCCAAGCTTCATGGGAGTTTACCTGTATACTGCAGCCCAGGGGACACAAGAGACGCTAACATCTCAACTTTAAGGCATGCCTAACTGTATAATACATTCCTGAGTACAGAAAAAGAGGCAAGTATTTTTCAGGTAAAGTATACAGTGTACAAGACAAATGTGACTAAGTCCACTTGCCATAAGATACATGCTATCGATGATCCTGTGCTTTTAGCAAAAAAAAAAACAGGCGTCTATCAAAGAGTGGAATATTTGCGTGTTTACTGCATATGTAGGAGTTATTTATTTTATTTGGTAGCTATATACTCATGAACAAGTACGGATAAATCTATATTAATTATTATCACTGTTGGGTCTAGGCTGAGGGCACTATTGCCAATCTATACTTACACATTTTGCTCTTTTAGAAGTTCACATTTATGTAGATCAGTAATGCTTATTGTACATTTTAGCTATTACTTAAATACTTTAATTATTGGTGCATTCCATTACACATGTAGGTTGGTTATTACCCATGGGTCAATAGTTTGATTACGAAAATAAAAAAATCACTTCCATAATTACAATAAGATTCTTTTCACAATTATAGCCATGGCAGCATTATGTCCCACCCTTCTTCTTCCGAGGTTGTGGATCTAGTCCTAAACTTACAATTGGGGAATGAGCAGCATTAAAGTTATACTAATTTCACAGTACTGTTTTCTAGACTTTCTGCTATGAGGGGAGGAGCTACCCACAAAACAACGCTGCTAAAAGGACCACTATAGTCAGTCACCCAGACCACTTCAGCTCAATGAAGTGGTCTGAGTGCCAGGTCCCCCAGGTTTTAACCCTTCAGATGTAAACATAGCAGCCGCTAGAGGCGCTTCTGCGACGCTGAATGCGAAAATCGCATTCAGCGTGCAGAATGTCCCTAGGAAAGCATTAAGAAATGCCTTTTCTATTCTTAATGCGCGCGCAGCTCTGGCCGTGCATGCGCATTCCGCTCCACTTGGGAGAAGACGGAAGGGGAGGAGAGGTCATCAGCGCTGAGGGGGCCCGGCATTGGAAGTAGCTGAAGAGGTTTTAACCCCTTTAGCCCAGCGGGAGGGGGGGCCCTGAGGGTAGGGTGGGGGGACCTAAAGGTTATATAGTGTCAGGAAAACAAGCTTGTTTTCCTGACACTATAGTGAACCTTTCATTAAAGGGATACTATATATAGTTACAAGAACAATTACAGCTTATTGTATTTGTTCTGGTGAGTATGATCATTCTATTCAGAGAAAATGCAGTGTTTACATTAAAATTCCTATGGCTACCTCCACTGGACACTCCTTGCATGGCTGCGAGAGGTACTTCCTTTAGCGTCTTCACCCTCTGCATGGAGACACTGAACTTTCCTCATAGAGATGCATTGATTAAATGTATCTCTATAAGGAGATGCTGATTGGCCAGGGCTGTGTTTGGCTTGTGCTGTTTCTGCCCCTGATCTGCCTCCCTGACAGTGTCAGCCAATCCTATAGGAAAGCAGCTGCAGACTTGAATACAAGTAAGATGTTACCAAATTTGAGGGGCAAGATGGGGTTTTTAAACTATAGGGTCTGGCATACATGTTTGTACCCTATAGTGTTCCTTTAAAGGACCACTCTAGGCACCCAGACCACTTCAGCTTAATGAAGTGGTCTGGGTGCCAGGTCCCTCTAGGATTAACCCCCCCCCTTTTTTTTTTTTTGAGAAACTGCTATGTTTATAAATGGGTTAATCCAGCCTCTAGTGGCTGTCTCATTGACAGCCGCTAGAGGCTTTTGCTTGCTTCTCACTGTGAAAATTATGCTTTCCTATGAGACTGGATGAATGCGCGCGCAGCTCCTGACGCACATGCGCATTCAGCCGAAGAGGAGAAGAAGAGGTGGAGAGCTCCCCGCCCGGTGCTGGAGAAAGAGGTAAGTTTAACCCCTTAACTCGCCATCCAGCCAGGCGGGAGGGGGTCCCTATAGTGGTCCTTTAAGAAAAGAAAGTTACAGTATGTATGGAATACAATTTTCACTGAAGTGGTGCCACTTTATTCATTCATGAAAAAAGTAAAAGCTATTTAGGCTAGGTAATAAAATAACTATGACTTGCAGTAGTCATCACTGCTGATTGATTTCACAGTGGCAGTGTAAAAACCTTTTACAAAAAGCTATGTTAGAGTTCATACCGTTTCTCGTGAAAGCACAGCCATTTCAATTACGATTAGTTACACCTGCCAGTAGTGAAAATATTAAACCATGCAGATAGGGAACAAGGGACATAGATAAGTACTAACAAAAATATTTTCTCTTGCTGACATACATATGTATGTTCCAAGAAACAATACAAAGAGAAAAGTATGTCTTCATAGCCAAGTGAAGACCCAAAAGGCATTTAGTGTGAAGAATCTCAGTTATTTTTGAGGTAGAGTATACTCACTTTGGGTTATTCTGAGGTTTCAGCTTCCCCTTGACAGCCAGGTATTCAAGAAGCTTCTGCTTGAGTTGTTCTAGTGAAGTTAATAGCAGAGAGTTAGATTGGGGACATTTGGTACAGCAATATAGTTTATTTTTTGGGGGGAGGGGCATTCACAAAAACCAAACATGTTAGTAAAATTATATTTCAGTTCAAAAATGTATTATTTTTTTTCCCCATCAAAAAAGGGAAACAACTGTGATAATGGATAATGGGCACTGTGACAGGTAATGGATGTTGGGCACTATGGTAGATAATCACTGGATGATGGGCACTGTGACAGGTAATCACTGGATGATGGGCACTGTGACAGGTAATCACTGGATGATGGGCACTGTGACAGGTATTGGATGATGGGCACTGTGACAGGTAATCACTGGATGATGGGCACTGTGACAGGTATTGGATGATGGGCACTGTGACAGGTAATCACTGGATGATGGGCACTGTGGTAGATAATTACTGGATGTTTGGTCACTGCGGCAGCACCTTTCATACAAAATGCAGGTCTGGGGAGTGCCCCCTATCCTTTTTCTGTAGGTATTGGATGATGGGCACTGTGGTAGATAATTACTGGATGATGGGCACTGTGACAGGTAATCACTGGATGATGGGCATTGCGGTAGATCATGGATGATGGGCATTGGGTTAGATCATGGATGATGGGCATTGGGTTAGATCATGGATGATGGGCATTGCGGTAGATCATGTGTGTGTCATGTGATGCAGTGCTATCAGACCGTGTATGTGCTGGGTTCCGCCCAGTCCGTACAATAACAATCTCCGCTGCTCTCACCTTGTGCCGTTAGTGGTTTATTTCCTTCCATGATCACACGGACACCGGACTCTCTCGCGCTTCCAACAGTAACCGCTGGCTTTCGAACTGACCAATCAGAATGGCTGTCGGTGTTTTTCTTTTTTTTTTCCTTCCCCCATTGGTAAACAGTTATCATAGAGCTGTTCTAATTGGACGGGATTAGTGCCAAAGCCGAGTGATTGGGTAAAACCATAGGGAAAACGACATTGGCGTTCTGTGATTGGATGACACACATGATTTGCCAGTTAAACATTGGCGCTGCATGATTGGGTGCTTGGATTTTAGAGCCGTGTGATTGGTCGATTGAGCATTGACTCCTCTGATTGGTCGACACATTGTGGCAGGTTTATTGCAGTCATGTTTGGCTGCTCAGTGACAGTGAATGGAGTGATAGCTAACATAGAAACTTTAGCCAGTTTGTGAATCTGGGGTTTGAGCCCTAAAAAAACATAAAATCCAAGGAAAATAAGGGAGGTGCAACAATAAATCTTAACTTTTTATTGATATCATAAAAACCCATCATAAAACTTTACACAAAGAGCTTGAAGATAAGAGACCCACATGAAAAGTGACAAACGTGAAGCCACATAATACACTGTTACGCTTTTATTACAAAGCTCCATCTCCGAGGAATAATAACAACAACAAAAAAAATCATAGAAAATATTTCTTATTATGTCTGGTTGTCTGTGGGATACGTCATCTGCCCATGCTAGGCAGCACTATGAAATTCCCACGCATGCCCAGTTAAACACTGGGGCATTGGCTATTGTCCAAAATTTGGACAGGAATTTTGTCCATTCATTTGTCAGAAAGACGAATGAATAGAAATTTCAGACAAACACGTTGGTGTTCGTTCGTTTAGTTTATTACAAGGAGGGAGCTACTGGCGCACAGCTCCCTCCTTGCAATATGTAAAAATAGAAGCGGCAGGGAGCTGTGCTTCCCGACACTTCCTAAGCCCCCCCCATGTTCTCCCTCACTCTGTGTGGGTCAATATGTCCTCCATATTAACATAAGGGAGATTGAAATCTCCCGAATGCCCCTACCTGCTATGCCATGAGTAGTGGCATGTATACTAAACAGTGAGCAGCCTGTGGCTTCTCGCTGTTGTAAAAATAATTATACCCCCCCCCCCCCAGTAAATGGGGCTTCTATTAACTAGCGGGGGGGGGGGACATATTGGCCACCCCGAGCCCCCACCTGTGCCCTGTGAGTAGGGGCTATTCAACACTATAAGGGACAAAGGGTCCCCCCTGACCCCACCCACGAGCGGTGGGTGGGGCCCTAAATGACAATAAAAGGGGGGACCTACTGTTCCCTCCCCCCCAGCCCCCATCCATGGGCGACGTGGGGGGGCTAAATAAAAAAATACTCCCTCTCCCCAGGTGACTAGGGGTCCACAAGCCCCTAGTCACCTCCCACCCACCCACCCACCCAAAAAAATAAACTAAAGCCCTACCTACCCCCCTCACCCTAAAAATAGTGAGGGGGGGACAATAAAACTAAATACCTGTAAGTAAAAAAAAACAACTTTTGATGTCTTCTTTTTTCTAAAACCTTATTGTTTCAGCCCCCCAAAAGGCCAAATTAAAATCCATAAAGCCCGTCCAACTTAAAAAAAAAAAACAAGCGCAAAAAAAAAAAACCATGCCGACAAAAAATCCCATGATGCTAAAAAAAATAGCGTAGGAAAAATACATAAGACAAAATAGTCCCTACTTTGTCTTATGTTTTAAAGAAAACTAGAGCAGACAGGAAAAAAGAAGAACAGATCCTGAGAGAGAGAAGATGAAAAGATTGGGGAAAGGTAAGTTCGGCATGACAGTGCCGCTTTAAAGGGAAACTCCAGTGTCAGGAAAACAATCCGTTTTCCTGGCACTGCAGGTCCCTTCTCCCTCCCACCCCCCAATCCCCGGTAGCTGAAGGGGTGTAAACCCCTTCAGTTACTTACGAGAGGCAGCGACATGTCTCACGTCACTGCATCTTCCTCCGCCACCACTTCTCCCAGTGATTACGTCGGCCGGTGGGCAAGACTTATCCCGCCCACCGGCCGGGGAGACCTAATGCTCATGCACGGCAATGCGGTGCATGCGCATTAGAGCTCCCGATAGTAAAGCATTGAAAATGCTTTCCAATGCTTTCCTATGGGGAAATGAGCGACGCTGGAGGTCCTCACACAGCGCGAGGACGTCCAGTGACGCTCTAGCACAGGTTTTCTGTGCTATGATACAGGAAGTGCCCTCTAGTGGTGAAGTTAACCCTGCAAGGTAATTATTGCAGTTTATAAAAAAACTGCAATAATTACACTTGCAGGGTTAAACGTATTGGGAGATGGCATCCAGACCACTCCAATGGGCAGAAGTGGTCTGGGTGCCTGGAGTGTCCCTTTAACAAGTTCCTCAAAATCCATCTATTCAGGAAAGTTTATGGCCTCCAAGAAAACTGTCTTTTGCTCTCTCTCTTAAAGGGACGCACTTCATTCTCACCTTCTAGTTCTGATACTTTTCCACCTTGTTGTTTGGTGGCTACCCCCCTCGATGCCCTTATAACCCACCTCCTCTAGACTGTAAGCTAGTTTAACCAGGGCCTTATCAATCTATTGTTCCTGTAACATTTTGTAAAGGTCTCATTTATTGTTAGACTTCCCCTTTTTATAATATTATAAAGTGCTAGCTGGAGCTATATAAATGCCAAATAAATGAATAAATAGTATAAATAATTCCCTTATTTCTCCATTAATGTAGAAAAATGTAGTCATAATTAAGCACTGTCACCACAAGTGGGCTCCATACAGCCTCAATAATGGAACAAGCATTAGAGAATTGTAGATTATGCTAACGTAGTGCACCTATAATCTTAATTTTAGTAATGACAGGAGGCAAATATTTTGCATAGCTCTTTACTGTAAAATCCAACAGCACAGATCAAAACAGACACAACCAATCAGAAACAAGCATCCAAATCCATAAAAGGCCCTGCTAGCCTGAGCACTTCCTCTTTCTTTGCAGCGGACTACTACACACAGTCTAGAACAAAACCAAGTCCTGAAGAACAACGAAACAGCAAATAACATCCAGAAGTCGAGAAATAGATGACCGGAATTACACCGTAAACAGTCCAGCCATGTGAAGAAGTTGATCACACTGAAAAGAAACAAAAAGAAGTGAAAGACATCTGAAGTGGAAAGATGTCCACTTGAATAATTACCGTAATATAGTCAAGTGACGTAATAAATTCAACTAAATTGATCTAACCATTAAAGTTCATCTAACTTAACTGTTCTCTTAACTTAACTATATATAACCATAATGGACAACAAATACTTTGGCAATAAGAATAGTGCGAGAAATAAAGACGCAGGGTGGGAAGCAAAGCAGGGTGGGAAAATATTTGCCTCCTGTCATTACTAAAATTAAGATTATAGGTACACAACGTTAGCATAATCTACAATTTTACCACATGACAGGAGGCTTCATATTTTGCATTTTTAACGCTTAGAATTTAGAAAAGTGAAAGAAGTATGAGAAGTCTGTCTGAAGTAAAAAACACAGAGAGTATGTTTCCGTGTCCAATCTGCACATCTCATAATGTCCAATAGACATGCTCCAGACAAAAATGCCAGTGCCGCGGACCAGTGGCGTCGCTAGGGGGGGCAGGCCCCCCCTACATCATGCTGTGCCCCCCCTTTCGGCCCCCCCAAATACCAGCAACATGTTCTTACATTCTATTCCCTCGGGCTGTAACAGTGTGTCACAGCCCGGGGGAGGGAATGCAGGGCAGAGGAGCTCAGCTCGAACGGTGCTGGGGGCTGTCTGTGGCCGGAGGGAGCACTGACAGGCTCCCCGGCACAGGCCCCGCCCCCAAACGAAGCCCCACCTCCCACACATACGCCACGCCCCCGCCGTTAAGCAGCAGACCATGCTGCTGCTGGAAAGGCAAGAAGATGGCTGTCTGACCCCCAGCAACAGGTAGGCTTGATATGCTCAGGTGTGTGTGTGTGTGTGTGTATGGACTCAGCAGTCTGTGTGCCCCCCCACATCATGCTGTGCCCCCCTTGGTCCCCCTCAAATGCCAGCAACATGTTCTTACATTCTATTCCCTCGGGCTGTAACAGTGTGTCACAGCCCGGGGGAGGGACTCAGCAGTCTGTGTCTGTGTGTGTGTGTGTGTATGGACTCAGCACTGTGTGTGTGTATGGACTCAGCACTGTGTGTGAATGGACTCAGCACAGAGTGTGTATGGACTCAGTAGTCTGTATGTGTGTATGGACTCAGCACTGTGTGTATGGACTCAGCAGTGTGTGTGTATGGACTCAGCACTGTGTGTGTATGGACTCAGCAGTCTGTCTGTGTGTATGGACTCAGCACTGTGTGTGTATGGACTCAGCAGTCTGTATGTGTGTATGAACTCAGCAGTGTGTGTGTATGGACTCAGCAGTGTGTTTATAAACTCAGCAGTGTGTGTGTATTGACTCAGCAGTCTGTCTGTGTGTATGAACTCAGCAGTCTGTGTGTATGGACTCAGCAGTGTGTGTATGGACTCAGCAGTCTGTCTGTGTGTATGGACTCAGCACGGTGTGTGTATGGACTCAGCAGTCTGTATGTGTGTATGAACTCAGCAGTGTGTGTGTATGGACTCAGCAGTGTGTTTATAAACTCAGCAGTGTGTGTGTATTGACTCAGCAGTCTGTCTGTGTGTATGAACTCAGCAGTGTGTGTGTGTATAAACTCAGCAGTGTGTGTGTATTGACTCAGCAGTCTGTCTGTGTGTATGGACTCAGCAGTCTGTTTGTGTGTATGGACTCAGCAGTGTGTGTGTATGGACTCAGCAGTCTGTATGTGTGTATGGACTCGGCAGTCTGTCTGTGTGTATAGACTCAGCAGTCTGTGTGTATGGACTCAGCACTGTGTGTGTATAGACTCAGCAGTCTGTGTGTATGGACTCAGCAGTCTGTCTGTGTGTATGGACTCAGCAGTCTGTATGTGTGTATGGACTCAGCACTGTGTGTGTATGGACTCAGCACTGTGTGTATGGACTCAGCAGTCTGTGTGTGTGTATGGACTCAGCAGTCTGTGTATGTGTGTGTATGGACTCAGCAGTCTGTGTGTGTGTGTGTGTATATGGACTCAGCAGTCTGCGTGTGCATGTGTATGGAGTCAGCAGTCTGCGTGTGTGTGTGTGTATGGACTCAGCAGTCTTTGTGTGTGTGTGTGTGTATTAACTCAGCAGTCTGTGTGTATGACCTCAGCAGTCTGTGTGTATGGACTCAGAAGTCTGTGTGTATGAACTCAGAAGTCTGTGTGTGTGTATGAACTCAGAAGTCTGTGTGTGTGTGCACTCAGCAGTCTATGTGTCTGTGTTTGTATCGACTCAGCAGTCTGTGTGTCTGTGTGTGTGTGTGTGTGTGTATGGTCAGCAGTCTGTGTGTCTCTTTGTGTAAGGACACAGCAGTCTGTGTGTGTGTGTGTGTATGGACTGTATCAAGGGAAATGTGTTTGTTTTTTAATAATTCTTGGTGGAAAATAATGAATTTTCCACCAGGGATTATTTAAAAAACAAACAAACACACATTGTGTCGGGGGGGCTTAACATGCGGCAGGGCCGGGATCAAACTGATGTGAGGGCGGGGTTAAATGTGCCCCCCTACTTTAGTCCCTGGCCCACCATGTGCCCCCCCTAAAAATGAATCCTAGAGACGCCACTGCCGCGGACCAAGTGGGCTCCAAAAGATAATTCTATCCCAGCCATGGACAACAACCAGCGAATACATCTAGCCCTGGCCGTGACTGGTTTGAGGGGCTTAACATAGGAAAAGAAAAGTTGTCCTGATGGCGTAGCTCGTAGCGAAGAAGTAACTTCTACGTACTTTAATAGCGCGTACAAGACGCATAGCCGAGGTGCCGCCTTGAAAAAACGTCTACGTCGAACGACCCGACAGAAGGAAATGAGACACGGCAACAGTGTCAGTTTAGCTGATAGCTGCCGAAGGGACAAACTCGCATTGTCCGGCCATTCCCGAAGGAAACGTAGTACTATATCCACGTCCCAGAGACGAGAATATTTAGGCGCCGGAGGCCTGGACAACTTAATGCCACTCAGAAGGCGACATACCAGGGGTCTTGCCCCACTGGAACGCCTTGGAGGAGAATGTGAGCCACCGAGATATCCAAGTGTACCACGTTAATACGATCAATGGAAAAAAGATGAGACAAGTAGTTCAGTATGACTGGGATAGGTGTTGTAAAGGTGTTGCGGCTCCTGGGCCGCCGCATGGCACAGCCGTGCACGACCGGCACAACTTCGCCGATATTGCGAGCTTACCCGTTAAATGAACCAATTAATCGGTTAGGCTTTAACCTGGGCTAATCCCTTATGGAAGAGTGGAAATCCAGTTGCCCGTGATTACAATGTATTCCTAACAGCTTTTAAAACTACTTTTGAGCCAAAAGGGAGAGAAAAGAACGCTGCCAGAGCCCTAATGAGAATAAAACAAGGCAACCGCTCTGCAGCTGATTACACCATAGAGTTCAGGACATTGGCGTCTGAGGTTGACTGGACCAATAGAGGTTTGGTGGCTGCTTTTTCCGAAGGTTTGGCGGAAAATATACAAGACGAGACCGCAGCCAGAGATCTTCCAGTTAACCTTAATGACTTTATTGCATACATGATAGACATTGATAACAGGCTCAGAGAGAGAGAGAGAAAAACAAACAGGGTACTAGATGTTCTAACTTATCCATAGCCCCTCGTTTCTCTAACCCAGTGGTAATTAGCCATGCTCCACCTCCAGAACCTGAACCCATGCAACTGGGCATTGCAACACAGACGCAACTAGGGGTTGTGTTTGTATTGTGGCAAAAGGGGACATCAAAGGTTTTCATGTCCAGTTCGGCCGGAAAACTTGCACACCTAAGGCACGTTCGTGGACCGACCTTAGGTGTGATGTATATGTCCCCTAAATTCAGTGGTGTATCCTGGTTTTGTGCTGCCCTAGGCAGGACAAAACTCAGGCGCACCCCCCCCCCCGCGCCAACCCCCCCAACCCGCCTTCTAAATACACACACACACATACATTCACTGACAGATACGCATACACTTGCTAACAGAAACACACACACACTAACAGACACACTCACACTGACACACACACTCACAGGCAAACACACACTCACTGACACACAGTCAGACACACACATACACACTAACAGACAAACACAGTCAGACACACACTCACTCACTAGCAGACACACACACACACACACTAACAAACACACACACATTAACAGACACACACTCACTGACACACACACTCACAGGCAAATACACACACACACACTAACAGACACACACACACACACTCACAGGCAAACACACACTCACTGACACACAGTCAGACACACACATACACACTAACAGACACACACACTCACAGGCAAACACACACTCACTGACATACAGTCAGACACACACATACACACTAACAGACACAGTCAGACACACACTAACAGACAGACACACACAGTCAGACACACACAGTCAGACACACACTAACAGACACACACAGTCAGACACACACACACTAACAAAACACACACACATTAACAGACACACACTCACTCACTCACATTAACACATTTTTTAAATTTATTTTTTTATTTACCCCCCCCCCCACCTCCTTACCTTTGGGAGTGCTGGGGGGGAGGGGGGTTCATTACCTCCCTGGTGGTCCAGTGGTTGCCGGCTGGGCTGGGCACGCGAGGGAGCTCTTTCCCTGAGCGGTCTGCTCAGCTCCCTCGCGCGCCGCAAAGTGAGGCTGGGAGCCGGAAGATGACGTCATCTTCCGGCTCCCCGCCTCACTCTGCGGCGCACCAGGGAGCTGAGCGGACAGCTCAGAGGAAGAGCTCCTTCGCCAGCCGCCTGCCCAGCGCCGCCCGCCAGCCCAGCGCCCAGCCGGTCAGTTAGCCGCAAGGCTAACAAGGCATTTGCCTGGGCATTTCGGTGCGGAGTTTTTTGCCGCCCCCTGAAAAATGCCGCCCAAGGCAAATGCCTTGTTTGCCTCGCGGCTAAAACGCCCCTGCCTAAATTGACTTAGAACCGTTTCCTTATAAAAAATATTTTGTCTTGTAAGAAAACCACTGTACAATGTGAGGCTATGATTGACTCTGGGGCAGCGGAGAATTTTCTAGACAAGGAATTCTCTGCCAAACATCTCCTGCCCTTAAGGCAGAAAGATAGACCCATAGCAGTTGAGGCTATCGATGGGAGACCTCTTACCCAGCCTCTCATCGCGCACGAAACCCTGCCAATTGCTGTCTCAGTGGGTATCTTACATTCTGAAGAAATGGTTTTCCAAATTATATCTTCACCTACATGTCCGATAATACTGGGTTTCCCTTGGCTCCAGAAACACAATCCATGTTTAGATTGGGTTGAAGGAGAAATTGTGAGTTGGGGTGAGAGATGGGGAGGTATTTGTTTAAAACAGGTGCAACAACGAATTGGTACCCTCAATATACCTATAACGCCTCCCTTGACCACAAAAATCCCACCGTATTTGGACGTAAAGGAGGTATTCAACATGGTACAGTCGGAGGTATTACCACCACATAGACCCTACGACTGTGCCATAAATTTGTTACCAGGCACTATGCCCCCTAAAGGAGGAGTATATGCACTATCTCCCCAAGAAAATCTTTGTTTAGAAGAGTACATATAGGATACTCTCAGAAAGGGTCACATACGTAGATCCTCTTCACCTGCTGGGGCTGGGTTCTTCTTTGTTTCTTAAAAAGAATAAGACCTACACCCTTGTATAGACTATAGGGGTTTGAATAGAATATCAATAAAAACCGCCTATCCCATTCCCTTTATTTCTGAGTTATTCGATAGGTTGAAAGGGGCCAGAGTCTTCACTAAGCTCGACCTCAGAAGTGCTTACAACCTAGTCAGAATTAAGGAAGGGCACGAGTGGATGACATTAATGGGACATTACGAATACCTAGTTATGCCGTTTGAACTGTGCAACGCCCCAGCGGTGTTTCAGGATTTCATTAATGATGTCCTTAGAGATTATTGTAACGGATCACCTGGCACCCCGACTGGGTACCTCCGTGAATGGATGCTCCTAGCGCTTCCTGAGGATTCCAAGCACTGCAGCAGACACCACAACCACCGAACCGGAGAAGCATACGAATAATCTCTTGCATATGAATGCTGTAAGCAGCTGAACAGGAAAAGCATACAATCAGCTTACACTCCTGGCAATCAGCATACAATCCAATTCCCCCAATAACGAGACGACACTTCGTTTTGAGGTCAAGCAGAACTGCCTGTACTGGCACATACAGCCTCTTTTATTCACAATCCACAAACATAGTACTGCCCACAAGGTTTTGAAATACAACCAATCAATCCGCACAATACACACAGACACTCCCACACAAAATCCTCCCCTCTGCCTGTGATATGATTACTGAACACAATGGCTAATATAATTATCACAGGCAGAGAAATACAGTATTATAAAACATATCACAGGGACCCCAAAACAATGGTTCTTAAAGGGTCAGCAGCAGCACAACACAAATCCATTATGCCCAAATCATGTCTTTAAAGGGCAATACATCCAAGTGGCCATAGTCACATGGCAGGAGGCTGGCAATCAGTCTTCTCCAATGTCCAGTGGCGAGGTCGGTTTCGCCACATTTCTCCCCTTTCCCAAAAAGACTAACAAGGTATCTGACCACCTGTCGGTCAGTGCCTTGGTTAGTCCAGCAACCCACCCACAAAACATAGTCAGTAGTGCAGCCCACCCACAATGAAAAGTTACTGCACCTGGGAAAACGTGCTGCCAGTCTTTGTCCAGGGGCTCCATCACGGCTGTGTGGGGTACGGGTACTCCGGATCTGTGGGTTGCTGAGTGGGCAGAGACCAGCGGTACTCTGCCCTGGTGCCAGCACTTCAGCTGGCATAATCTGGTTGGAGCCCAGCTGTGAAGAGGGAGTGGTAGGCTCCTCTCCATGGACCCGGTGCTGCTGCTGGAGGGGGAGACCAACTGTCTCCCCTTTTGATAAAGTCCTGCTGCTGTGGATCTGGGAAGGCTGTCCCGCAGCCCTGTAGACCTGGTGCAGAGACCGCGGTCCCATCTGCCCCATCTGGGAGAATAAGGTCTCCCCTTTGGGGAATAAGCTGCCGCTGGGGAGAGGTGGTAATCGTCTCCTCTCCCTGACACTTTCTCTGATGGTTGAGAGGGGGACCGACTGTCTCCCCTTCCTGTAATACAAAAGTCCAAACAGTGTCTGTGAGTTAAAATGGCCACCATCCATTGTTCTCACCATGTGCTTCATCCATTGTTCTCACCATGTGCCTCTGATACATGAAATGGTGGCCACCCAGTAACTCCACAGTATGTCCCCAGATGGTTCTTAAAGGGTCAGCAGCAGCACAACACAAATCCATTATGCACAAATCATGTCTTTAAAGGACAATACATCCCAGGGGCCATAGTCACATGGCAGGAGGCTGGCAATCAGTCTTCTCCAATGCCCAGTGGCGAGGTCGGTTTCGCCACAATTATCTCCACATGTTTGTTTTAGTGTATCTAGACGACATTCTCATATATTCCCCAGATTTAGAGACACGTCACGAACATATGAGAACAGTACTAAAAACCCTGTTAAAGAACGGCCTCTACTGTAAACTGGAGAAATGCCAATTTGACCAGACTGAGATACAATTTCTTGTTTACGTTATATCTCCGTCTGGTTTCAAAATGGACCCATGCAAATTGGAAGCAGTCTTACAATGGCCATTACCCATAGGCCTTGAAGCTATACAACGCTTTATAGGTTTTGCGAATTATTACCGCAAGTTCATTAAAGGTTTTTCCTCTGTAATCTCTCCTATTACCAACCTAACCAAAAAAGGAGCAAATTGCAATTCATGGCCCAAGGAAGCGAAGGAGGCATTTGAGCAATTAAAATCTTTATTTGCCTCAGCACCTGTCCTGACACATCCCGATCCGACCAAACCATTTATTCTAGATGTAGATATGTCAGAAACAGGAGTAGGAGCCATTCTGTCTCAAAGAGAAAGTCCCGATGCGCCTTTACATCGCTGTGGGTTTTTCTCTCGAAAACTAACACCTGCAGAGAAAAATTATGACATTGGAAATAGGGAGTTATTGGCCATTGTATTTGCCCTTAAAGAATGGAGGCATCTCTTAGAAGGTTCCAAAGAGCCACTTCTGATTTTTACCGATCATAAGAATTTGGCTTATATTGGGGACGCTAAGAGATTGTCCTCTCGTCAGGCTAGATGGTCATTGTTCCTCTCCCGATTCAATTTTGTAATTACGTATAGGCCCGGGACCACCAAGGCAGATGTGCTGTCTAGGCAGTTTGAGACAGTTGAGGTTCCTGAACAAGAGGTATTCCCTATCATACCTCCAGAATGCCTTATTGCCACTACAATTTCCAAAGTGTCTTCTCCACTCTTCTGTGCCAAATATCTCACAAATCTCCTCCTGGGCTGCTACAACCACTGCCGATACCTAATGCTCCACGGACCCATTTAGCCATGGATTTCATGGTAGATCTGCCCAGTTCAAACGGATTTAACACAATCCTTATGGTCATAGATAGATTCTCAAAAATGGCACATTTTGTACCTCTTAAAAAATTACCATCTGCTCAAGATCTTGTACAAATATTTTTGAAAGAGATCTTTCGGTTACATGGAGTGCCAAAAAACATAGTATCTGACAGAGGTACCCAATTTATTTCTAGGTTCTGGCGTGCCTTTTGTAAGCAATTGGGTATAGAACTTTATTTTTCCTCAGCGTATCATCCTCAGACTAATGGCGCAGCTGAGAGGGCCAATCAGTCTTTAGAATCTTATTTACGTTGTTTTATCGATGCCAATCAGTCTAACTGGTACAAACTCTTACCCATGGCTGAGTTTGCCAGAAATAATGCGACTCATGAATCCTCTAATTATAGTCCATATTTTGTAAATCAGGGTTATCACCCCACTGTTTTACCTTCTGAATTTTCAGACACTGATATTCCTGCCTTGAACACCCATTTGGATTCTATTCATGACACTTGGGATTCCATCCATACAGCACTACAGAAGGAATCAAAACGTGCTAAAATCCAAGCTGACAAGAGACGGGGTGCCAATCCTGTCTATCAACCAGGAGACAAGGTGTGGTTATCCACACGTCATGTCAAACTTAAGGTTCCTTCCATTAAATTTGCCCCTCAGTACATAGGTCCTTTTCGGGTCCTCCGTCGTATCAACTTGTGACTTATTCATTGGCACTTCCTGCTCACATGAGAATTGCCAATTAATTTCATATGTCTTTGCTTTAGCCTCTTACTTGCAATCGATACACTAAAGTGGCTGCCCCTCCTCCGCCCTTGGTAGTGGGTGATCAGGAGGAGTACGAAGTTCCTTCTATATTGGACTCCAAAATCTCCAGGGGTATTTAGTCTTATCTAGTTGACTGGAAAGGATATGGTCCTGAGGAACGTTGTTGGGTCCCTGCTGACCAGGTACATGTGCCCCGACCGGCACGACCTCGCCTCAAATTTATACGGACGTGCGTGTGACGTCACCCTCTGACCAATCAGAGCCCAGAGAGGGATATTTAAATCCCTAATTCACTCCAGTTCCTTGCCAACAAGCTATTTATGTGTTGGTCGAATGGGGCTATTTGGGTACCATGATGTCACCCCTGCAGTGTCTGTCTAAGCAGAGCAAAGCCCAGGTGGTGTGCTTTGTACAACAGAAGACACCCACAAAGGTAACTTAGAATTATGCACAGTGACCTGTGTGATACTCTAAGTCAGCAGAGTGTAATCAGGTTTAAATCCTCAGGAACTGGTATGTCACAGTTTGATAGTCACAGGTAGTGGAGCTATTTCAAACAATATATGACTTTTTCTCTAAAGGCATGGACTCTTGCAGAGGTTCCAGGACAAGTTGTACAACTCAGGTGAGTAATCCTAGTGTCCGGATCGTGGAAGCGCCGATCTGGAACAAAAAACAAGATGGCTGTCGCAAATCTTGCGGTACTTGCAAGATTCAAGATGGCCGCCACGCGCGCAACGGTCGGTGAGGCCTGCAGTTGTGGGCCTGCCTCACACCGTAAGTATACAGCACTGGACGCCCCCACCATCCTCCGGATTCCCACAGAGCCAAGGTGGCAAGCCGGGAAGAAAGCAAAAGTGAAAGCGCGATCGCGGGCCGCGTCGCGCTCGAGATTAACTGGAAATGCAGGCAACTACACAACTCTGAGGTAGGAGAGGCAGGCCACAGAAGGGAAATTTAGCATACAGCATATAAACTATCATAAGAAGGGGATGAGGAGGAGTTAGGGCAAAGGATCAATAGTATATAACTTCTAATAAAGCTACTAATGAAACCCTAACAATCTAATGCATAATAGACATGAAACAAGTAAGAGAATCACTAGGTAAAATACTCTGACCTGTGCCAGTAGGAGCATCAACGAAAAAGGAAGTGCTCAGGGACAGGTTATTGGATAATTAGGGTTTAACCCAATTTAAATACAATTAGAAAACGAATGGAGAAAAACCCACAAGGGGAATAACTCGAATAGAAATTACCCCAAAGGACAATTATTCAATAACAAGTGTAACCTGGAAACAAAAATAAAATTATAGCTAAAAAAACAATCCTTTATTGAGTCTTTATTATTACAAAATAGAAAAAAAATGAAAATACATACTATAAAGAACTGTGTGAGTTCATTAAAAGATAGCTGATGTGCCATTGTAATTGATATCAATGCATATATATAAACCCGGTATTTTTTAATTATAATGAACTATTGAATTTATTATAATAAATGTATAAAGTGTTTATGTCGCACCAGATTTAATTGTTTCAACTATCTCAACTGTTGAACCGTTGGATCTTATAGGAGGGGAGATCAAGAATGGTAAATTAAATACAGATTTAACTGCTTGCATCCAAATAGGACTCACTAGATATGTGCAAACTATCCAATATCTAAGGCAATAAACTGTAGTAAAAATCAAGCTGGTTGAGTATTACAGCTGAAGTGTTAACAATAATTATATTTTTATACAGTATATACATATGCCACTATTATGATACTAGAGAGAGAATGTGAGACAGTAAAATGTATTAAAATTCAAGCTGATTAAATGTTACAACTAGAGTGCTGACAATAGTTAAATATTATTAAAATATACTACTCCTGTGTCTGTCTGTCAACGGCACTACCATCACCTCTACCTCGCAGGCTTACTGCCTAAGTGTTCTCTTTGACTCTGACCTCTCCTTCACCTCTAATGTCCAGTCGATTGTCAAATCCTGCCACTTCCATCTCAAAAACATAGCGCGCATCCACCCGTATTTAACGCTTGTTGCGGCTAAGGTGCTTGTCCATGCCGGTGTTCTCTCTCGCCTTGACCACTGCAATCCATTTCTCAGTTGTCTTACGTGTTCCCAGCTTGCACCATTGCAATCTATAATGAATGCGGTGGCGAGGCTCATCTTCCTGTCCACCCTCTGTCAGTCTCTACATTGACTTCCAGTTAGATATAGGGCTAAGGTTAAGATTCTGGTGCTTCCTTACAAGTCTCTACATGATGCTGCTCCAACCTACCTATCCTCCCTATTACACAAGTATGTCCCTTCTAGGTGAGACAGAACAAGGGATACAGGGTGCACCAAATAAAACAGATAAACAACTTATGGTAAAAATACAATAAAAAGGTACCAAAAGCAAGCAATAAAAGTCTCTAGATATCAGTAATCTTCAAGTGTTCGTGTGACAAACAAAAACAAAGGGGGAACAATGGTGCAATATAGTTGATAAATATGGCTACAGACAACACTGAGGTTAAAAAGTGCCAACTCACATTTAAAAGAGCTATAACCAGCTCCAGGTAAAACAGTGTACAGTGGTATTTAAACTTCACACTTGTAGGATATCCCTCTGATGGTAGTTGCAGTGTAGGCCATATGTAATAAAAGAAGAGGAGAAGGCCCATAGTGCTCTCTATATGTGTAAGTACAGGAGGTAATAAGAAATATACTTACAATTTAGAGTCCCTGCGCTCTGCCGAAGATCTACATCTGTCCTCTGTCCGTACTCCCACCTTTGATGCCTGCCTTCAAGACTTCTCCAGGGCTGCACCTTTTCTGTGGATCTCCCTTGTGGCGAAACCGGCCTCGCCACGTGTCCTTGGAGGGGGCCGCTTGCCCGCCTCTTGCCTTTGGACTATGGACCAGACTTTATGTGAATGTGTTAACCCAGATAGCTATGCCATGGAGCCCATTCGTGTAGTTAAAGACTTCGGCTCCATGGCAATTGAACTGTGTGAATAGGATCTGAGCGCTATTCGGTAGTTTTGTGCGCTCAGATCCCAGCTATCTGGGGATATGTGAAATGTCTGTGTGTTATGTGTAAAAGGTGACTTTATGTATTTTAAAGTGTTTTATGTCTTTTTGCAACCATGTGCTCAATGGAGTCTGCCTCTATCCCTGGATAATTGGATTACTTTCCCCCATTGTCTCCAGGATAGAGGGCTCTGTAAAACCTGTTTGAGCCAGATATCCATGTGCCAGCCAGGGCCCAAAAGATACTTTTACTAACTTTTGAACCCCTGGTCGGATTCATGCCATTTTTTAATATGTTGTTCCCCTGAATGGATTGATTGTGAATATGTAATTTTATGTGAATGTGATGTATGGTTTTAAAGTTATGAAAGTTGGGTAGAAAGTATGTTTTAACTGTATGTGTAATTGAGTTTCCTCTCAGGATAAGGGGAGGGAATATGTGGGATGTAACTGATATGTGATTGGTTGTTTTATACCTCCCTGTGGGCGGTCCTGTATGTGAAAGGCTGTGATAAAAACCAGGCTGGTTAACCCTCAAAGTAAAGTGTCGTCTCATTATTGGGGGAGGATTTATTGTATGCTGTTCCAGTTTGACTGCTAGGAGTTTAAACCCATCCGTATGGTTTCAGCCTATTCAGCTGTTTATAGCATTCATATGCTTGAGAGAAGGTATACGCTTCTCCGGTTCGGTGACTGTGGTGTCTGCCAGAGTGCTTGGAGTCCTCAGTAAACGCTAGGAGCATCCTTTAACGGAGGTACCCAGTCGGGGTGCCAGGTGATCCGTTACATCCCTTTCCTTCTCCGTTAAACTTTCACCCAGTCTCCATTCCTTCAAAAAAATGGGAGTGACACTTTAATTTGTTGTAATTATATTTTGAAGACAGTTATAATCTCAACCACTAGATGGTAGCAACATGCTTAAATATATACATTTATACAGGGTTAGTCATTAACCCCTTATGGACTAAGGCAGTTGTACAAGTTGTGATAAAAAAAAAAAACTTAAACAAAACCTTGAATTTGCACTATATGTCTGTTCAGGTGTAATTCACCTCTTTCATATTATGTGCACCCAAACTTATCATATATAATTTTGTCCAGGAAAAACAGGAGTTTCATGTCACATCAAATATTAATGTAGTAAACATAATTTCATCTGAATAAAATATAAAACAAATTGAGAAATTAAGAAATGTTGTTATTTTTTTATTTCTGCGTGGCATTTTAACTGTGAATGTCACAATACGGTTAGCTGTTACTGTAGTAAAGTACACATATTTGTATTCAGCGATGTCTCACGGGTAAAACGGTACCCCCTATGTACAGGTTTTATGGTGTTTTGGGAAGTTACAGGGTCAAATATAACATGTTACATTTTTCAGTTTATACACATTGAAATTGGCCAGATTGGTTAGGTTGCCTCTGAGACCGTATGGCAGCCCAGGAATGAAAATTACCCCCATGATGGCATACCATTTGCAAAAGTCGACAACCCAAGGTATTACAAATGGGGTACGTCCAGTCTTTTTTAGTAGCCACTTAGTCACAAACACTGGTCAAAGTTAATACAGAGGATAATACAGGGATAGTACAGAGCCCCTATTAAGTATTGTGCAACGTATATGGAGAGTATGTAAAAAAGAATTTAGGAAAGACTTTTGTCCCAAGTAAAAGAAACTGGACATAGAGAATGGTGGGAAAAAAAGTTAATATATAGAATGGCATCAAAGGGAGATGAAAAAGGAAAAATTTATTCTTTAATTATTACATTACATATATTTATTACTCACACAGTAAGCTGACTTACATTTTTACACTTTCACAATTTTGACCTTAAACTTGTAATCCTATTTGAATCCACCTTGAATTCTCACTTTAGTGAGTAACTCAGAAATAATTTTGCACATTACATATATGTCAGGGTGTAATATACATGGATATACATTGACCACCCAATTGTAGCTAATTGAAATCTGCATTGGAACATTTAGACCAATATAGCCAATTTGTGACTAGAATTGAGTTGGTCAATTTCTCCAAATCAGCTTAAATTGACTTAATTTTGCTATTTAAATTTCACTTCACTACCATGCATAGAATTTTGAATACACCCCATTTTGTATATAGGAGGAAGGGTGAATAAACTTGGCTAGACATAGGGTAGCAAAACAACAGTTAAGACATTATGCACAAACAGGTTTTTTCTTTTTTTTGACAATCTTTATTTAAGTTTTTTACAGTAACATATGAGGTAGCAGGAATATACTTTGTATACATATGTGCATAACAGTATGATTTCAGCAGGCAATCAGTAGGCGTTGACATTTTAACAATGTTGTGAAGAGTTAGCATGTAATCGTTTAGTTAAACAATTAGGTAGTCAAATTAGTTGTTACCCTATGGCATGTACAGAGGGTTAGGTAGGGCAGGCAGGACGTGGGGCAGGACAGGTGTATTGAATTGTGAGAGAATTTACATTGACAGGCAGTCGGGCCTGTGTCTACGTGCAATGTTTGGTTGGTGAATTACATAGCTGGGTGTGAGAACTGGTTTTGGAGTTTGAAGATATGTGAAGGCCTATGGCATATGTGGGGAAATGGGAGGAAGGAGGAGAGAGACGGAGAGAAAAAAAAAGGGGGGGGGGAGAGGATAGGGTTGATTGTGTCCTATGAGTTGGTCTAAGTTTAAGTCAGAGCAGTGTGACGGGGCCTTAGTTCTGTCATTCAAGACGTTGCAGTCAAGCGGGAGACACATTCCAGCCATGGAGTCCAGGTTAGGATACACTTGTCAGAGTGGCCTTTTAGGGCTGCGGCCATTGATTCCATTCTATATATCTCCTCCACCCTGGACACCAAATGCTGGAGGGTCGGCGCCCTCAACTGTTTCGCACAAACAGGTTTATATAGAACTGATTATCCAGTGCGCATAAGTGAATGCATAATTTATATGGGCACTTGGGTATAGTTTTAACTATAAAACAGACAGAGAAGCTTTGGATTCAGCTGATATATTCTACCACTTAAATCCTCCGTTTCTCACAAGTGTAGCGCTAGGTACAAATATACAAAGTGAGTTTATCAGTGAAAAAAGTGCTACAAAGGCACTTACCCTCTATGTTACACTTTAGTTTTCTTTATAACATATAGAGAGAAACAAAAACAGAAAAAATACACAAATAATAGTGCAGTATGTCAAATGAATATTTGGAAAAAGTCCTTTTTCTGCGAGTTATAAATTGAAATGAACTCACATTTTTTAGAGCCTTTTACAGTTTTAAGGCTCTAAACTTCCAGATGTCTGTGTCTTTTTGGGTAGATCACACGACCCCTCTCTCAAGGTGTAAAAGCGTATATTCCTCTCCACATTGCGTAGAAAAAAGACACAGATATTTCCAATCTAAGTGTAGTATTTTAAATACTGATATAAATCAATGTAAATAAAATACAGAATTGCTCACCTTATTTAGAGCCTTTTGGTAACTGGCTCTAAGTGTATAAGCCTTGTGTCAATTAGTGGAGTGACACTGCCCCTCCCTGGAATCACCTGCGCAGGATGCAACTCAATTGTAAGTATAAAAAAATATATATTTATTGTAAGAAAGTACTATTTAAAATGTATACATACTATTTCTAGAAAATAAAAACATATAAAGATAATACAAATGTATTTAGTGGTCTATTAGCAGATCCACCTATTTAGCCAAAACGCGTTTCACTGAAAAAACGGCTTCCTCAGTCAGCTTCAGATGATGTCCAGTGTGTACCTCCTTTTAAATGTTCAAATTCCCCGCCAAGAAATTTCCTCCTCTCCATTCAGGTGAGCTGCGTCTGACGCGGTCAGAGTGCCGCCACGTCATTTCCGCTGCTCTGTACTACACGTCCTATCATGCTTTGCATGTATAGGCATCACTTCCGGTTGACAGGCCAAAATGCCGCCGCGTCATTTCCTGTTTCTCATACTACACGTCCCACAATGCTATGCGCGAATACGCATCACTTCCGGTGCGTTCTAATATCAATGTGGGAAATGTAGTCTTAGATGTCGTCACCTTGTAGTCATGATTTTGGTCCACAGATGGACTCAAATAATAATATCGAAAGAAAACAGCGGAAAACAAAAGGGGGAGAAAGAAAACAGGAATATGCATATCAATGTATATTATCAATGTGTTGAACCAAATGTCATTGTATAGTATAATTCAAAAAAGAATAAAAGTTATAATAAGCACAATGCTTGATGTAGACTCTTTTATAACTATATTTCTATTATATCTAAGATAGAAGAACATTTATATTAACTCTATGTTGAGATTATTTTTAAGTACATTTGATCAACATAAAAAACATAATAGTGAAAATTTAATTACGATATTTTTAGTGATATATATATAAAATAACTTTCTAATATATATATGACAGACATAATTTGCACAATAAAGAAGGCAACAGTGGTGGTAGAGGTGTTTAGTTTGAATAACTATGATGTTTACCCTACTCCCAATTGGTGTATCTTATCTTACTATTATAAAACAAAAGAGTATCTGATAAAAAAATTCCCTTGAATAAAAACTTATAAAAATTATAAAAAATGACAAAGTTCAAAATCTGCATTCAAGCCTAAAGGGGTTAGGGTATTCAAATTAAAAATCCATTTTGTTTCTAATTGTCTTAGTTTCCTTATTTCGTCCTCCCCTCGCCAATTTAAAGTGACTTTTTGAATGGCAAAAAAATCGAAAAATTGCGGGTCCTTATCATGTACTTATCTAAAATGGTCCGAAACATGTGTTTGTCATAGCCCTTCTTAATGTTTCGTATGTGCTCATTTATTCTCACGTGTAAAGGAAGTTTTGTTCTGCCCACATACAAAAGATTGCAGGAACATCTTAATAAATATATAACCCTTTTTGAAAAACATGTGGTCATTTCTCGTATTTTATACTCTTTTTTTTTTCTCGTTGAATCCTGGAACTCTTTGATATGTCTTTTAGCACTTTTTGTGTTTCTGCAGGCTAGACATTGCCCACAACCAAAGAAAATACGCAATGTGGAGAGGAATATACGCTTTTACACCTTGAGAGAGGGGTCGTGTAATCTACCCAAAAAGACACAGACATCTGGAAGTTTAGAGCCTTAAAACTGTAAAAGGCTCTAAAAAATGTGAGTTCATTTCCATTTATAACTCGCAGAAAAAAGACTTTTTCCAAATATTCATTTGACATACTGCACTATTATTTGTGTATTTTTTCTGTTTTTGTTTCTCTCTATATGTTATAAAGAAAACTAAAGTATAACATAGAGGGTAAGTGCCTTTGTAGCACTTTTTTCACTGATAAACTCACTTTGTATATTTGTACTTAGCGCTACACTCGTGAGAAACTGAGGATTTAAGTGGTAGAATATATCAGCTGAATCCAAAGCTTCTCTGTCTGTTTTTTGGTGATTTTCTATGTGTGGTGGGTTAAAAGGAGTACCCACGGAGTGTATAGTGCAGCTAAAACCTATTTAAATATCTTATTAACTGTATAGCGCCACCATTTCCACTTCTTTTGTGTGTATATTCATAGTTTTAATGTCTGCAACATCCAGCTAAGGAAACACTCTAAGCACCATAACAACTATAGTATATTGCAGTATTTATGGAGTGCCCATGTGGTCTGCTTTAGTCTCCACAACCCTGCATTGCATGGCTTAGCTTATTGGCTGAGAGAGATCAGCTGACCAACTCAGGCAATGTGCTTATCCTGCCCTACAGGCTTTAGTTCAGGAGAGCTAATGGAAGCAACTGAATAACAACTTTTGGCTCTTCGGCTGAGGTAGTGAAGTCGGGGTTTAGCATCTTGTAAGATGTTAAATTGTCCTAAAACAGTTAGGTTACTTACAGTGCTATGTAGTGCATTTCTTCCCACTTATGCAAACCTAGAGACAAGCACTGGCATCTTAATGAATTGTTCTTTGGGAACCTGAATTGATTGAACATACACACAAGACTTTCTCATTGTATTTTCTAAGCAATTCCTCTCTGGAAAGACGGCTGCCTCTTTGCTGTGAGAAAAATACAAATGCATATTATTAAGTTTCGTTTCCAGAGGAAAAGTGTGGAGATTGCTTGTGAGTTTCATTCTTACTATTGTCCAAAGTGTAATATCTCTTCTCCGTGGAACTCGGATGGCTGAGGCAGTACAGATACTGGATTCTGTATTCACAATTGAATAATTACTTTTTAAATCTTTATTTTAGGACAGGAAAAGGCATTTACATAATATTGAAATCAATGTTAAAAAGATACACGGTCAGCAGTTCCTATTAGTTCTGTATAAAAGATAAGCACGTGTAAACATAAATATATTGTAAACAAACTGAATCATAACATAAGGACCCATGGAGTTTATGAATCATATACATGTAATTTCGGCTCGATGCCCAACTATTATCAGAGGGTTTGACTATAGATGTCCTAGGCTTGGAACCAGCATCATAAAGACAAGTAATAAAAAGTGTAGTATTATGGATTGGAGACTAGAGGCACAGCAGGCTCCAAACCTGAAGATTACTCTCTTACGGGAGGTTTGCAAATTCATCCCACATAGACCATATTTTATGGTTTTTGTGCACTTCCTTGTAGACCCTCTGCCAGTCTGGAGAGGAGATATGACCCTGGATCTAGCTATAGCAGTCTCTGGAACACCTTGTCTATCAATTGTTCGTTTGGTGTCAAATCTCTTGATTTTAAGGCATTGCCACCACTTATGGATATAAGACCCTTTTTGTCCGCATCGTCTCCAACAATGATCGCTGGGCATTTTGTCCATTTGGAATAGTTTGACTGGGATCATATGTGTCATGGGAGTCATACCCCAACATGCAGGAGCAGTGGAAACCCACAAAAAGGTGGATCTGAAAGGCGTATTAGTGGGCCCTAGAGTGGCTGGACTAAACGTATTAATATAGTGAGATACATGGTTAGAATAAGCCAAGCTCAGGAATACAGAAATACAGAGAGTATATACAAAGCTTGGTCAAGATACCAGAAAATCACGAGTCAAATACGAAGCCTGGTTTAGGATACCCGAAATCACAAGTCAAATGCGAAGCCCGGTCAGAATACCAGAAATCACTAATCAAATACGAACCTGAGGTCAAACACAGGAAATCACAAGGGAATCTCTAGTAGCGCTAAACAAGCATCTATAAAGAAACCACGATAGGGGAAAGAATAGGGGCCCAAGCAAGCCTTAAATAGACTTACCTGTTCTCTGATTGGTCCACGCCATCATTGCGACTCAAAACAGATTAGGGTTGCAATGATGACGTGGTCACTTTAAGAGTGGGCATGACATCATGCCGAAACGTTATTTAAGGACGCACCCCCAAAGCAGGCAACTTCCGAAGGTCTGAGTTGTGGCTGGACGCTGGTGAACACAGTGGAGCGATTCTCCGGCACCTTAAGGGTAATTACGATATTTATATCTAGGTGCCATACCGCCGTTGGACCACGTAGAAGGAGGAAGACTGCGCGGCTCGAAAGAGGTGAATAAACACTACAATATGACATTGGAAAAGGATTTTATGCACACGGAGATAGAGATAGAAGCTAGAGTTTCACATATGGCCTCCCATATCTCTTCAAATTTTTTCCCAAGTCTGTCTCCCACTGTCTGATGTATTTTAGGTCTCCCAACATGCAGTTGAGCATATATGAGTGTAGAGATGGTGGGTATTAAAGGAACACTATAGGGTCAGGAACACAAACATGTATCTAAATTCTCAACTTTTTATGGGGTGCGTCCCCTCCTTTGGCAGGAGCACCACATCATGTATATATTGATATATACTGGTAAAAGCAGTGTTAATGTCACTCCCTAAGACCTGGGAAACTCAGGTTAGTAAGCGTACTTGAGCAAGACACCTAACGAAATATATAGCTGCCTACCTCATAGATTGTAAGCTGTTTGAACAGGACCATCTTTTTATGGCCATTATAAAATTGTAAAGATAATGATAACACCTATTTATTTATGAATTGTTTGCTGATAAGAACATAACTGTCCCTACTCTACACAGAGAAAGGAGAGCCAATTCAGGATCATGGGTTCATTATCCAGTAAATGTGGTGGCATGGTATTGCTTTCTCAAGGATTACTGGAAGTGACACAATTCAAAGTATATACTGTAACGAGAATATACCCCTACACGCAGGATCCAGCTAAACAGAGGCAAATACAGAGGAGAGATACGTCTACCGGACCTTAGAATGGCCGGACTCGACGTATATGAGAGGAGACAGAGCCAGGAACAAACCGAGGTCAAGGGCACAGAGAGACAGCGTAAACTAGGACAAGCCGGGGTCTGGTACACGGAAAACAGCAAGCCGGCAAACAGTACAGATAAGGATAAAGCGAAAACGAAGTCAGAATACGAAGCCAAAGTCAATACGAGAAAACACAACTGAACACCACAAGCGCTAAAGGGAACTGAAACAGAAACCACGATAGGGCAACGAGCTAAGGGAAAAAGGTAAGTTTAAATAGCTTTAAAACGAAAGTGATTGGCTCCTGTCACTTCCACACCCCCTATAGGTAATTGTACAGGGAGTGTGGTATGACAGGAGCCAATGGGAGCCTTTTGGCAATTAGGCTCCCACTGTCTCTTTAAGAGCGCGCCCGAGACTCGCGGCGCGCTCTTAGTTTCAGGCGGGACACGTGACCGCTTCACGCGGTCACTGCCCGCCTTCCATCCAAAGCAGTCGGATGAGCCGCGCGCGGCTCGTGCAGCCGCAGGACCGCGCGCGGCTTGAAGAGAGGACCGCGACCGGCCCCCGGTTAAGGTAAGTAACGCTACAGTACCCCCCCCTGAGGACACGCCCCCCGGGCGGGTAGGACCAGGCCTGGCAGGAAAACGAGAATGGAAAGAGCGCACAAGACGGGGAGCATGGACAGCATCAGCCGAAATCCAACTGTGTTCCTCAGGCCCATAACCCTTCCAATGTACCAAGTACTGAAGTCGACCCCTAAGGAAACGAGAGTCAAGAACAGCAGACACTTCAAACTCCTCATGACCCTCCACCGAGATAGGAGGGGGAGGAGGAGTATGCCGGGTATAGCGGTTGCGTACGAAAGGTTTCAACAATGAGGTGTGAAAAACATTAGGAATACGTAGATTCTTAGGCAGGCCTAAGGCATAAGAAACAGGATTAACCTTATGTATAATACGATAAGGTCCAATGAAGCGGGGAGCCAATTTCATAGAAGGCACCCGGAGACGAATATTCCGCGTGGAAAGCAAAACCCTGTCCCCCACAACATAGGACGGAGCTGCTCTGCAATGCTTGTCAGCCTGAGCCTTCTGGCGAGTAGCAGAGTCCACCAAAGAACGCTGAACCTGCTCCCAAGTATTACGCAAACCAGCCAAATGCTCATCCAGAACTGGCATGCCCTGTGAGGAGAATGCAGCCGGAAGAACAACGGGATGCTGGCCATAGACAACGTAAAAAGGGCTCTTGCCGGAAGAATCATGAGTGGCGTTATTCCGAGCAAATTCAGCCCAAGGAAGCAGGTCAGACCAATTGTCCTGATGGTGAGACACAAAACATCGGAGGTATTGCTCCAGAGACTGGTTGGCACGTTCAGCAGCCCCATTAGACTGGGGATGATAAGCGGAAGAAAATGAGAGAGAAATACCCATTTCTGAACAAAAGGCCCTCCATAACCTGGAAATAAATTGGCTACCCCTATCGGATACAATAGATACGGGAATCCCATGTAATCGAAATACTTCTCTAGCGAAGATATGAGCCAGTTCCTTGGATGTGGGCAACTTGTGAAGAGACACGAAGTGAGCCATTTTGGAGAACCGATCCACTATCATCAGGATTACTGTGTTACCATTTGAAGGGGGTAATTCAACAATAAAATCCATGGACAGGTTAGACCAAGGTCTCTCGGGAACGGGTAACGGATGCAACAGCCCACAAGGAACTCTACGGGAGGATTTCATACAGGCACAAGTAGTACAAGCACTTATATAGTCAGTGACATCCTTTCGTAAGGAATCCCACCAAAAATACCGAGAAACAGCTGACACCGTTTTGGAAATACCAGGATGTCCAGCAGTCTTAGTATCATGATATAATGACATAATATCCCGTCTCTCAGGAACATCAATGAACAGTTTATCATTAGGCCTCTCGCTAGGTGCCATGCTTTGTTTCGCTTGTATGGCCTGCAAGAGGGACGAGGAAATAGACAAAATAGTAGTAGCTATTATCCTGTCTGGGGGAATGACAGGAGTAACATCAATCTCCTGTTTGTCAGTAGTTTCGAACTGTCTGGACAGAGCGTCTGCTTTAGTGTTGCGATCACCTGGCCTATAGGTGATAATAAAATTGAAACGGGACAAAAATAGTGACCACCTAGCCTGCCTGGAAGACAATCTTTTGGCTTCGCTAAGGTAGGATAGGTTCTTGTGATCCGTAAAAATGAGGATAGGATCCTTAGTTCCTTCTAACAAATGTCTCCACTCTTTAAGTGCTAAAATAATAGCAAGGAGTTCGCGATTACCCACATCATAATTTTTCTCTGCTTTGGACATTTGTTTAGAAAAGAAGCCGCATGGATGCAATGGCTTTTCAGGCGACTCTCTTTGGGATAAGACAGCACCTACCCCAATATCCGAAGCATCAACTTCAAGAATATAGGGCAGTGAGGGGACAGGATGCTGTAAAATAGGTGCAGAGGCGAACGTAGTTTTAAGAAATTCAAAAGTGCCTCGGTAGACCAAACACGAGTATTGCCATCCTTTTTAGTCATAAGGGTAATAGGTGCTACAATGGACGAAAAACCTTTGATAAAACGTCTATAATAATTGGAGAACCCAAGGAAACGCTGAATAGCTTTCAGACCTTGCGGTAGAGGCCATTCTATTACAGCAGCAAGTTTCTGGGGATCCATACGAAAACCTTTAGCGGAAATCAAATACCCCAAGAACTGGACTTCGGTTTGGTCAAACAGACATTTTTCTAGCTTGCAATAAAGACCATTAGCAAGAAGGGTCTTCAAAACTGTCGTAACATGTCTGTGATGAGTGTGTATATCTGTAGAATATATTAAAATGTCGTCCAAGTATACGATAACAAATGTGTGAATAAAATCTCTTAAGACATCATTAATAAATTCTTGGAATACTGCTGGGGCATTGCAAAGCCCAAATGGCATAACAGTATATTCGTAATGACCGGATCTAGTGTTGAATGCAGTCTTCCATTCGTGATTTTCCTTTATACGTATCAAATTGTATGCACTCCTAAGGTCTAATTTAGTGAACACAGTGGCATGTTTCAGCCTGTCAAATAATTCTGTAATTAAAGGTATAGGGTATGCATTTTTGATAGTGATTTTGTTTAGACCTCTATAATCTATACACGGTCTTAAATCACCTTCTTTCTTCGATACAAAGAAGAACCCTGCTCCAGCTGGAGAAGAGGATCTCCTAATAAACCCCTTTTCTAGTGATTCCTTAATATACTCCTCCATGACACGGTTTTCTTGAACCGATAAGGGGTACACCCTGCCCTTTGGAGGTATAGTGCCAGGCAACAAGTCAATAGCGCAATCATAGGGTCTGTGAGGCGGTAATTTCTCAGCCTCCCTTTTATCGAAAACAGTCTTTAGAGATAAATACTGAGGGGGTATAACCGTAGACAAAGGAGGACTGGTAGGTACCTCAATAGAATTCAAAGGTGTGACTTCCAACGTACAAGACTCGTGGCAGGCCTCACTCCATGATTTTATTTGCCCTGTCTCCCAGTCAAAAATGGGATTGTGAGCACGTAACCATGGATACCCTAATACTAACTGTGAAGAGGGAGAGGTGATGACCTGGAATTGAATGGTTTCATAGTGTAAAACCCCTGTGTACATGTGTAATGGTACAGTCTCATGAGTAACACCTGGAGAACTTAATGGTCTACCATCTATGGCCTCAACGGCCAAGGGTATCTCCTTCTCTCTGATGGGAATGTTGTTTCTCTTTATAAAGCCAGAGTCTATAAAATTTTCAGCTGCCCCAGAGTCAACCAGAGCATATATGTTGTCAACTATACAAATCTCTCCCATATATAAAGAAACCGGGAGAAGCAAGCGGTTAGGAGGCAATTTAGGAGACTTAGATATCACACCCAAGGCCAGTCCCCTATAAGGTCTTAGGTGCGAGAGTTTTCCGGGAGTAAAGGACATTCCTTTACCATATGGTCTCTCCTACCACAGTATAGGCAGAGTCCCTCCCTTCTCCTATGTAATTTCTCAGTATCAGAGAGTTTGGCAACCCCTAATTGCATAGGTTCCTCCTCAGACACTTTAACACTCTCTGGTATATTAACTCTGGGGTTAATGGGTGTAACAAAACGTCTATTCCTGTTCTTGGTATAGAGCCTGTCACGAATTCTATTATCTATATCAATGAGGTAATCGATAAGGTCCTCTAAGGCAATAGGAAGCTCCTTAGCTGCTACCTCATCCAATATCGTATCTGACAAACCTTCCATAAAGGCAGTAGTTAACCCATTGTTGGTCCAATCTACCTGCGAAGCAAGAGTGCGAAACTGAATAGCATAATCAGCCACAGATCTAGAACCCTGTTTAATTCTCATTAATGCTCTCGCGGCATTCTTTGACCTTTTCATTGTGTCAAAAGTTCTACGAAAAGCCGTAAGAAAACTGTTGAAATCATGTACCATAGGTCCATTAGCTTCCCAAATAGGATTTGCCCACTCAAGTGCCTTATCGGTAAGTTGGTGCATAAAGAACCCAACCTTAGACCTCTCTGTGGGAAATGAACGTGGATACATTTCGAAGTGAAATTCAATTTGATTAATAAACCCTCTGCAAGTCTTAGAGTCCCCTCCATACCTAGGAGGAGGTGTTAAATGGGCCGAAGTATTAGGCAAAGTAGATACTTCAGGGAGAAGGGGCGTAGGAGGGTTAGGTGTGGTTGCTGGAACGGTTCTAGCTAGGAGCGTCTGGAGAGCCTGAGCTATCTGATCCATACGGTGATCCTGCTCTACAAATCTTGCCTCATGGGACGCCATCTGTTGAGCTAAATCTGCGGGGTCCATGGCCCTATCGTAATGTAACGAGAATATACCCCTACACGCAGGATCCAGCTAAACAGAGGCAAATACAGAGGAGAGATACGTCTACCGGACCTTAGAATGGCCGGACTCGACGTATATGAGAGGAGACAGAGCCAGGAACAAACCGAGGTCAAGGGCACAGAGAGACAGCGTAAACTAGGACAAGCCGGGGTCTGGTACACGGAAAACAGCAAGCCGGCAAACAGTACAGATAAGGATAAAGCGAAAACGAAGTCAGAATACGAAGCCAAAGTCAATACGAGAAAACACAACTGAACACCACAAGCGCTAAAGGGAACTGAAACAGAAACCACGATAGGGCAACGAGCTAAGGGAAAAAGGTAAGTTTAAATAGCTTTTAAACGAAAGTGATTGGCTCCTGTCACTTCCACACCCCCTATAGGTAATTGTACAGGGAGTGTGGTATGACAGGAGCCAATGGGAGCCTTTTGGCAATTAGGCTCCCACTGTCTCTTTAAGAGCGCGCCC
Source organism: Pelobates cultripes (assembly GCA_933207985.1). Classification (NCBI taxonomy): domain Eukaryota; kingdom Metazoa; phylum Chordata; class Amphibia; order Anura; family Pelobatidae; genus Pelobates; species Pelobates cultripes. The sequence goes on along the minus strand of OW240914.1, from coordinate 126,699,559 downwards.
GAGACTCGCGGCGCGCTCTTAGTTTCAGGCGGGACACGTGACCGCTTCACGCGGTCACTGCCCGCCTTCCATCCAAAGCAGTCGGATGAGCCGCGCGCGGCTCGTGCAGCCGCAGGACCGCGCGCAGCTTGAAGAGAGGACCGCGACCGGCCCCCGGTTAAGGTAAGTAACGCTACATATACATGTCTTCTTCAAGGAGTTGATCCAGTTTCGTACTAGGCCCTCAATTTATTATTGCTAGATAAACTTTTCAAATGATTTAATATTTTTGGATAAACTTTTAAAAATATTTTTTCTAAATATTTAAATCTATTTAAACAAATGATAAAAGAAATATCAAAATATTAACTTTTAAAAAAATAATATTACATGGTTTTAAAAATGTATCCAAAAATATTAAGTAATTTAAAATGCTTATCCAACGGTAATAAATTGAGGTCCAAGTTCTTTAATAGAGACATTTTATCCATCCATATTTACATCCAATAAAGACTTTTAGAAACAAACACAGAGTGTGATAGTTACTCCATACAATCCTTCAACGTACAATGAAAGATAAATATATCGGAAAAAAGATAATACACTCGATAAACACAAAATAATTAAAGATAATCATTGAATGAGAATTAAGTGTAAATATACTCTCGGAGTGGATTTTTATGTTCAGCTATTTCCTCAACCACATTGTTTTCTGGCTATACATATATTGGCTCTGCTCATTATTGTCTGCGAGTAAATGTATTGTCTACATTGTGCAAATTGTATGACTAACACAATGCAGGGTCCTTCAGATGTAATGAAACTGAAATGTAAACATCCGGTTGCAATTTGACCACATCAGTTTTTTACAAGGTAATCTCACACACCTGCAGCCCTCCAGCATATGTCGTAATATGTCTTGGAATGCTTTACTTTCAAGACAGATCAGAGAGATTGGTGGATGTTCATGTGTGAAACTTTCATGCGTCTACCTGTCAATCCAGGAATGAAACAGGATACCAAATAAAAAAAAAATCCCAATACCTGGGGATTTACATATTTGCTGGGTAGTTACCTAACACTATGTAGAAAACAAAAATCGTTCTCAGGTGAATATAGTGCTTGATGGAGTACCTGCAATTAGATTCCCCTACCAACATTTGTTACAAAAGAGGTTTATACAAAGGTTAAGGGGTTTCCTGGGGCTTTTAAATCTTCTATGTTGACGTGGTTAATATTTTCTGTGCATTTCATGAAAGCGATAATCAGAAAATCAATTATTTGGGTAGTAAATGTACAAGTAATCAATATGGTCTTTACATAAACAAATACCTTACATTAATGGTTGAAAGGAAACCAGGGATTCAATATATTTTACAAACTGAATACAGTATGTCTAAATGACATCCTGTTGTTCCTGATCTGCATCATCTGCAGGTATTGAGGCTCAAACATGTCAGTGGTCAATTAAGTCAGATTCACTTGACTGCTATGATAAAGATGCTGACAGCTTGGAATTTTTTTTTGAGTGGCTGATACAACACATGAGGGGCATGGATTTAGTGGGGCACCATCAGGAGCTATAATTCCAGGAAAACAACTTTATTTTAATGGCACTATAGTTTCCCTTTAAGGGCTACTTTAGAATGAGAATGCAGTTTTTGTTTACAATAGAGGCCATTTTTTCCTAGTACATATTAATCATTTGTCTTATTTGTTTGAATATAATACCGGTATATGGTAAAATAATCAGGAAAAAAAAGGAGCAAAAAATCTCAAAGAGTAATAAAAAGTATGGAAAAGGGGGGGGGTGGAGCCTGACCGCCTAGCAGTACGGAAGCAGGGGACAAGAGCTCCTGAACATCGGGCAGAAAACTGGGCACAATCGACAACTACATAGTCCAAGTACTCACCGGGGTGCACTACCCATGTCGGGGGTGCACTCCTGTATCGACCAAGACCTTACCAGGGCCAATCGGAGTCAGGGGACCGAAAAACCAGGTGCGGCCTACTGCAGCTGGAGCCGGGGAGAGGCGGCTGCTCTCTCCAACACTGGACCCCCCCAAAGAGTTTGTGGTTCGACTTCTCCCTCCCCCCCAGGATCAGGGGGGGGTTATCCCGGACCCCGCTAATCAAGCAGATCGAAACAGCAGACGGGAGACTGGCTTTACTTGAGCCTCTGAGCAGCATTGTATGCCCAGGCTGCATCCCGAACGATGGCCTTGTGGATCCGTCTGGCAGACAACGCCATTTTGGGCTCCCACTCCAGGCCCTCAGGGCCCTCAAGGCAGACATCCGACCCCACAAGCAGCAGAGACCACAACGGCCGGAAAACGAGCCCTGCAAACCGGGCGTACACAACCACTCCAACAAGCCTTGGAGCAGGGACAAGAAACAGCCCCCACACACCAGCAGCTCACCTAACCCACGACTCGCGGAACAGAGTGCCACTAATTCACTCCTCAAGGCACAAGCTGGGCAGCATACCACTACACAGGAGGCAGCCTTATGGACACACGTTGGAAACAAAATTAAGCCAGAGGACATCACTGAGTGGGACTCATCCACAACCTTAAAGCCATTTCCCACACTGAGCATAGGCTGAACGGGAATGTACATACCAGGAAAGCGCAGGGGTCCATGCTTAGAGCCTCTGCCGTAAAGGACCCTGTCCAGACCACACAGCAGCTTCCCTAATTGAGACTCGCTAAAACCAGTAAACACACTTAAGATATCCTAAATGCCTGATCTTTTCTTTTTTTTTCTATTATTGCGCTTGGCATTTTTATAACAATACAATAATGACCGTATAATGTTGTGTCACACACGCAGGTTGCGTTCCCGGATGGTCGGACACCTGCTACTCTCATATCTATATGCCGGTCTACCTGGTAACCTTTCTTTTACTCGTGTTTTAACAGTTCACTCAGCCTGTTTAATTATGCCTATATTATAGATAGTGTGTACAACATTCACATGCCTCACCGCATTTCCACAACCCGCTACTAAAGCATAGCATGTTTAACCCGCGATGAACCAAACTAAGTAGCTGCTACTCACTCTCACGCAAAAGCTAAACCTAACGTGTTACTCTACACTGCTCTTGCACTCACACGACACCAATCAATATAAGCTTACAATAGGTGTATAACTTGTACCAAACTGTTTAAAAAGAAAAAAAATGTGCAGTTCTATAGTGCCAAATTGTGAATTTGTTGGATAATAATGTGCTGCTGTGGCACATTATTCATGCCTGTTATTTCCACGCACAAGAAAAATAAAGAATTAAAAAAAAAAAAAAAATTATGGAAAAAATGTCCCCATTGTGTAAAGGTGGAGTAAGAAAATGGCACAATTTCACAAAACTAGCGCAAACACGGAAGAGAAGCCTCATATGTATTGCATCAAATGACGGCTAGAAAATGCAGAAGATGTGTAATATTAAATAATTCAATTATTACCTTCCAAACCTGCAGAGACAAGTTACCAAAATGTATGCAATGTTTTATACACTTTTTAAAAAAATCTAATTAATAAATATATTGAGTTTTCTCTGATTTACCTAACTCAATGGAACTTTTTTTTTAATCAACTGCAGAAAAATGAAATACTATTTTGATCTTGTTAAGAATAGGACATAGAATTCTGTAGTTTGAACAAGCAATATCTATAAATATATGTCAATAATTACACTATAACTGTATCTGCCATACTTCATAATAATAATAATTAATGAGCAGCATTATTACTAAAGTGTTTATTTTCATTTCCTCTCTACAGTATATTATGCAAGAATGGATTGACATAAACCTGTCTCTGATGGGAATCTACGCTGTTTCTAGTCTTAGCTTGACTGATAAAGTGGACGTGCATATTTCTTCTGTATCTATATTGTCCTTTTCAAAAATATTTTAGTTTAAAATTGCAGTTATTCATTCTTGGAGAGGTTAGACGAAAGCTGAGATGTGTCAACTGAGCATGTACACATTCGTTTATAATCCAGTAATATGTTACATGTTTTTCATCTCGCTGCTGATTGTATGTAGATAAAGGTTCACACAGACAGCAGGAAATTGCATCAACTACAAGTCTCGATCTATGTAAGAACTCACTGCATGAGTGAGAAGTCCTAGAGTAGCTGAAGCTGCAATTATCTGGATTTTTCTAGGTGAAGACAACATGGACTGTCACAAGTTTTAACTCTATCTGGAGGAGCTTACAATGAGTGGCGCATATTAGTGTTTCACATATGCCATGCATATATAATATATTTCTCATTCCATTGTTGTTGTTCCAGTGCTGCTTCCATTGTTATGAAATTGCCCATAATGCTCCCACATGACTGTACACACTCTGACTTGTTGTCATCCATAGCCCCATCCCATTATCTCCCTTAAAGTGTCATTGTGGACCCCCAAATGAACCTTTCAATAAAAACTGGCATTTTTATAAATTAACCTGGTTATACTCCCTGGCTGTTAATCAGACAACAGGTCCTGTTTCTTCCTTGTTTGTCTAGCACAGTGAAACTAAACTCAAAAGGCAGCCATTGCTCAGAGCATCAGCCTTGCAAAGACGTCTCATTAAGCTGTATTGGGAAGTCTGTGATTGGACAGCCACAGAAAATCTAGGTGGGGTTAGAAGAGGGGGATTTGCAAAGGTTGTAGACAAGAGATCTTCAGCTTTTGCAAGCTGTGGAACAATAACGTAATTAAATGCATGTATGTTTTCATATGTAGTTCATGGTAGATCTGAAAACATATTTGAATATTTGTAGTTTTTTTATTTTAGTGGAGTGTCCCTTTAACTTTCACTCTTTCTCTCAACCCCCAAGCTGCCCTCCCAGGTGCATGCTACACACAGAGATACTAGCTGTCTTGCTATGTTGTACTCAATATCCTACTCTACTCACACAAGCAGATCTAAGTTGGATTAGCAGTCTATCCAGGCCCAAAAAGAGATTTCACAAATCAGGACATTACGTAGTTACATAGCTGAAAAGATACATGTGTCCATCAAGTTCAGCCTATCTCACGTTTGTTTTTGCTGTTGATGCTAAAGAAGGCAAGAAGCGCCTCCAATTTTGCAACAAACTAGGAAAAAAATCCTTCTTGACCCCACAACGGCAGTCACATATCTCCTTGGATCAAGAAGCTATTAACCCACTAATTAAAAATGATATACCTTAATATTAAGTTTGTGCAAGTATTTATCCAATTGCTGTCTTAAACATCTGTATAGGCTCTGTTAAAACCACCTCTTTAGGCAGAGAATTCCACATCCTTTGTTACTGTAAAAAACCCTTTCCTATGTTTTAGACTACATCTCCTTTCTTCCAGTCTAAATGTGTGACCTGGTGTCCTATGTGTAGTACTGTTTGTGAGTAGGTTTGTATTGGCCCCAAATATATTTGTATAATGCTATCATATCCCGTCTGAGGCGTCGTTTTTCCAAACTAAAGAGATTCACATTTTTTAACCTTTCTTCATAACTAAAATGTTCCATTCATTTTGTAGCCCACTTCTTCACTTTTTCTAGTTCCATGCTATCTTTCTTTAAACAGGTGCCCAAAATTGTGCAGTATATTCAAGACGTGGTCTTACCAGTGATTTATGAAGAGACAAAATTATATTTTCATCCCGAGAATTAATGTCCCTATTTATACATGACAATACCTCACTGGCCTTAGCAATTGCCAATTGACATTGCACATTGTTGCCTAATTTGTTGCCTTCAACAATTCCCAATTTTTTCTTGTGTGTTGTCATCCCTAATTCAGTGTAATTTAAGGCATAAATTGCATATGCAATTTTGACCCCAAAGTGCATAACTTTGCATTTTTCTACATTAAATTTAATCTGCCATTTGACTGCCCAGTCCCCCAATCTATCTAAATCCATCTGCAGCAAAACAATATTCTGTTTACATTGTATTACTTTTCAGAGTTTTGTGTCATATGCAAAAACTTAAACATTACTTTTAATGCCTATTTCAAGATAATTTATAAATAGATTAAATAGAATCAGTCCCAGAACAGAACCTTTAGGGACTCGATTTACCATTTTGTACAGCTTGAAAATGTACAATTAATGACAACTCTCTGTACTTTGTCTTTAATCCACTGTTCCACCCAAGAACAAGAGCTTCCACATAGACCAATTTATTTTAGTTTGTACACTAACCTGTTGTGAGAAACATAGAAACATAGAATGTGACGGCAGATAAGAACCATTCGGCCCATCTAGTCTATCCAAAAAGAGGAGGAGGAACCATATCAAACGCCTTGGCAAAATCCAAGTAGATCACAACTGTAATACTCTGATATATACTTCTACTTACTTCGTCTTAGTATGCAATTAAATTAGTTTGACGTGACCTATGTTTTATAAAACCATGCTGATTATTGCTAATAACAATGCTCTCCCCAACGAATTCCTGAATATTCTTTTATTATTCAAATACTTTCCCAGCCACAGAAATTACCGTATTTTTCGCTCCATAAGACGCACCTCACCATAAGACGCACCTAGTTTTTAGAGGAGGAAACCCAGAAAAAAAAATATTCTGAACAAACTGTTCCATAGTGTTTCTTACCATGGGACAGTTTGTTCAGAATATTTTTTTTTCTCCCCTGTCCCATAATGATCTTTAACCCCCCTTTCCTCTGTCCCATAGTGATTGTTAACCCCTCCTACCCTGTCCCATAGTGATTGTTAACCCCTCCTACCCTGTCCCATAGTGATTGTTAACCCCTCCTACCCTGTCCCATAGTGTTCTTTAACCCCTCCTCCCCTTGTCCATTAGTGTTCTGATCCCATAGTGTCCCCCCCTCCCATTGTCCCATAGTGCACTTTCCCTCCCATAGTGTCCCCCTGCCCTTGTCCCATAGTGTCTCCCCCTCCCCTTGTCCCATAGTGTCCCCCCTCCCCTTGTCCCATAGTGTCCCCCCCTCCCCTTGTCCCATAGTGTCTCCCCTCCCTTTCTCCCATAGTGTCCCCCTCCCCTTGTCCCATAGTGTCTCCTCCCCTCCCCTTGTCCCATAGTGTCTCCTCCCCTCCCCTTCTCCCATAGTGTCCCCTCCCCTCCCTTTCTCCCATAGTGTCCCCCTCCCCTTGTCCCATAATTACTTACCTGTCTTGGAGCGTGGGCCGGCTTCACAGCGTGGGCCGGCTTCCAGCGCGCTCCGCGGTCCAGGAACTAATATTTCAGGTTCCGGTTTCCGGCGGGACTGAAAGGAAGTGTGCACACTCAGTGTGCACACTTCCTTTCAGTCCCGCCGGAAACCGGAACCTGAAATAGAAGTTCCTGGACCGCGGAGCGCGCTGTGAAGCCGGCCCACGCTCCAAGACAGGTAAGTAATTCTTCACATTCGCTCCATAAGACGCACAGACATTTCCCCTCACTTTTGAGGGGAAAAAAAGTGCGTCTTATGGAGCGAAAAATACGGTAAGTTAACAGGTCTACAATTTTCAGGCAAAGATTTTGAAGCCAGCCTTACTCCAATCCTCCAGAACAATTCCTGAAAGATAAGACCCCTCTTTATGTTTAGTACCCAGAGAGATGCCCATAATCCCACCCACAATACTGCTTGGCTATGTAGGATCTCCAACAGAACGTTGTATTCAGAGAGTTTGGGTTTAAGTTCAGCACGCAACCCGATGCTCAGATTGCTACAGCTCCCAATACTACTGTTCTGTGAGCTCTGCAAGCTCAATCAAGACCCTGAGGAGTCAGGCAAGGTCTAAACAGAACAGGGACATGTGAGTGTGAGGGTGAGTGTTTACAGAGAAATTTGGTAAGGAGGTCTGTTCATGGTGGGTGGAGTATTAAGGGGCAAGGGAGTAGGTTAGTATAAATAGGTAGGCAGCTTACTGGATAGCAGATGTCTTAATTATCGGTTGGTAACAGCTTGGTAATTGCGTGGCAGTTGCTTCCTATTGTACCTGCTTTCCAAGTGCTGTTTAAGGCCATGGTCTAAGTATGGACATCAAGGCTGTCCCTTCTGCCCTCAGTGCTGAGGCCTTATAAGATGGGGGTCTGCCCCTGCAGGCTCATCTGCAGGCCTCTGCGGTAATTGCCGCCTCCCTGCCTGTAGGTCGTGGGGGTTACTGGAGGCGAGCTCACCCACCGGAACATGTCACCCCTCCTGGGCAGGCTACTGGTTGTCCTGGGCTCAGAAGTGCAGTGAGGCTTCTTTCACCTCCCTGGCGGGCTCCTGCTACTACTCGGTGGTGGGGCAGTCTGCTGCAGCCCATGACCACTTCCAGTCCTCCTCTCCAGACCATCACAGCAGGAGCCACAGTCTCACCTCCTAGACCAGCTAGACCCACATTTCTTGGGCACAACAGAGGCCTGAATTTCATCCCGGGGGACTACAACTTGGTCTGTTGACAGCGGTGGCTGAGGCCCATTGGTTCGATTCCCGGGGGATGCGGTGGGAGCACCTGATGCCTGAAATGGTCTACTTGGTGTTGCTGATGTGCTCTTGATTTATTTGGAGGGAAACGATCTTGGCACTATTCCGGTGTGGGATCTGGGTGAAATGATCCAGAAGGATTTGGCCGAGTTATGGCTCAAGTTCCCGAGGCTTTGTATTATTTGGTCCGAGGAGCAATGCCGGAAATATTGGAGGGGGGCTAGGGACCCAAGGGATCTTGAACAGAGCAGGATCAATTTGAATAAACGTGTTTCTAAATTTTTGAAGGGAATGGGGGGCTCACTGTGCATCACTGCATCTTTGAGCAAAAATGCAGTTATGTATTTTAGGGGTGATGGGGTCCACCTTACGAAGGTAGGACTAGATTTATTTAATTTAGCATTGCAGGATGCATTGGAGGAGGCCATGGCTTTGGTGTTGGGGCGGCTCCGCTGATTTAGAGGATAAACCAGTGGGTCTTGTGGCGGATTGGGTTGGGTTGGATCAGCAGTCTGTGGATAGTGGATATGTAGGGCTGTCCCTCCCCTAACCTCAGGTACAGTTATGGATAACAGACGTGCCCACTGGTTCAATAATCGGCTAGTGGTTAGCATGAGGTGGATAGAAGCCCCAGGAAAAGGCTGGTTAGAACGAGGGGGAGGGCAACTGCCCTAAGTTATGTTTTGGTTGGCAAGTACAGATATTTATTTGCTGAGTAAATAATGTATATATATATATATATATATATATATATATATATATATATAAAATGTTTTATGTTATAAAATTGAAGTTTAAAGTTTTAAATATTTATATTTTAATAAAGATGTGGCCTATTTTCTCAGAAAGCAAGTCTGTGGTTGTTATTTCGGGCAATATGTGATTGTGGTGTTATCGGTGGGTTAAATGTTATGCCCATACACATTTACCCTCTACCTACGCACCTGATTTGGGGATATTGAAGCATACCTTTTTAAACTTTGTATACACTGTTGTGGTTGGGAAGAAGTTATATGTCTAATTTTTGATCACCTTTGTGATCTGATATTCATTTAGGATATTTTCTGATCCATATGATTTTATGTTACTGGTTTCACTTAATGCACATCATTTTTTTTACACAGAGTAAACAGATGTACCTATACCTAGTACTTATCAGGATACCTTACAACCGAGAGAGGTACAGAATGTGTATTCGTTTTAAAGTGTATGCATTTTTTTTTTCTATTAGCATATTTTCATTGAAGAGCAATAATTAACATATACAATCAGGACTGTAATTAGGATAATTAAAATACAAATCTGACAAAAGAAGGGAGTGCTATCACAACCAAATTGATAATAAATACAGCTAATAATACTTTGTCTGTCTTGTGTCAAATAGAAGCTGTAAACATCATAGTTAATCTGAAAATACAGAAGAGACACAGTTTCATAGTGTAAGACAGCAGATATAAAGTTGTCAAATGTAAAGGACGATTGGCCACTCACAGTTTGCAGAGCCAAGTATTGCAGGCTCTGACTATAAAGGCTTGTAGATTGTCTAATGTTCCTTCAGTACTCCATCATCCTGATCCTCCTTGCCATTATCTGGAAACAACAATTATCCACATGCCATCAGAAAAAGTCACCATGGGGAAAATAAACATAATGAAGCAGTTTAACCCCTTAAGGACACATGACATGTGTGACATGTCATGATTCCCTTTTATTCCAGAAGTTTGGTCCTTAAGGGGTTAAGAGACATTTCCTGCTAGTTTTTTTGCCCCCAGAATTTTTTACAAGGTTAGATGTGTTGTGAGTCAGTGGTTATAGTACAGCTGTGAAACGACCATTACAAAAAACCTATTTCATAGCTAGAAGGTTCAGAATGAAATTTTATCAGCAGTGCTGGTATATGATTAAGTGAATGTGGTCATTACAAATTATTTTTGTTTTTCTTAACAGTCCTTTTTAATTTTGTGCTTTCTTTTTTTTTTTATTCATCATACACCATACACAATAAGTGATAATCAAGCCAAAAAGTTAATATGAACCATTTTCCAGTAAAGAAAAAAGGGTCATCCCAACCCAATATTAGAACATGTAGCAATAAGATCCTGTAACACAGTAGTCACCCATTATCTCAACCCATGGATGCCACACTTTTTAATATGTGGGTGAAGTATGGTGTACTGGAGCTGTGAGCAACACGCAGCAAGTGTACTTTGAGGCGTTAATGTAATTTGTTTTGCAGTTGGCCCAGTTTTTTTTTTTGTCCTATCCTTCTAAAAGTCTGTTTTTTTATTGTGCCAAGAGTACTGCTATACAAAATGTCAGGATTTAGGTTTCTGGGAGTTGTAGTTCAGTTGTTAGAAAGGTAACAGTTTAACTACAACACACACACAAACCCATATATTTCCATAAAGGTCGGTAGTGCTGCAGTACATTAAAGAGTTACTCCAATTACCATGGCCACTTCAGTAATTTGAAGTGGCCATGGTGGTAGGAGTAAGTGTGTGCAATGTTTCAGATTGGAACACAACAAACTGAGTTATTGGCAATTGTGTGCTAGTTGTACCCCCAGCACGCATGACATTTGCAGCCCAGAACTCTATTATGGGATGTCTAATGTCAATACTGTGCATATTTTATGTCTGTCATCCACATGCACTGCATGCTGGCCACAGGTGTAAAAATGTTCCCCTTGCAGGTAAATAGCCTGCAAGGGAAACATAGCTTTCCCCTCCTTCCTTCCCTCTCAGTGTGTGCTCCCTCCATCCTCTCTCCATTGCAGACAGTTTAAAAAACAAAAAACCTTCCTTTGTGAGGCAACGTGCGAATGCGCTTTGAACTGTCAATACGTTTAATCACAGGTTTCTGTTTGCGAAGCCTGTGATTGGACCACGCGAGTCTCCAGGGTGTGTAAGTCAGCGCCAGTAGCTTCAGCCAGGTATAAGTGCAGGTAAGTGAAAACATTTTGTTTTTGCAGATTTATTGCAAATGGAGGGGGGGATTCTTTAGAATCATGAATGTAATTTCCTTGTTTGGACAGAGCTCATTGCAGAAACTGTAAGACGTGAATATGCAGCCCATGAAAGAACCACAAAGTTATCTTTAATTGGCAGTTTTTCATACGGCTTAAATGCTTTACCTATAATATGTATTAACAAAAAATAATGGAACAGATCCACTCTGGAGTGTGAGGCATTTTAAGTATGAAACCCACTACACCTTAATGTTTTGGTGCATAAATGCCGTCCTTTCTGTTTGGCAATGTGAAACACTGCCACTTCTGAGAAACAATGTTTACATTTTTCCTAAAATATACCTCCAGTGGCTGTCAGACAGGCACTTTCTCCTTAAGAACTTTGATTTTCAAAGGTCTTCATATTTGCAATGATAATGAACAGCATGTTAATGCTAAACATCAATGTTGAATTGAGTGCTTCTGGTCTGGATTGGCAGAGTGTGGCGATTGCTGCACATAATGCTGTGTGTCCTTGGTGTCTGGAAATGGCCATGGTGGTAGGAGTAAATGTGTGCAATGTTTCAGATTGGAACACAACAAACTGAGTTATTGGTCTTTCCTCCTGCTTCACAATGATGCACTGTTTCTGTCATTAGTGGACTAGTCTGAAACTGAGATGGGTGGGAAAGGTGGATGGGTGAGCCTGAATAAACTTCCCCAGCTGGGAGGTGTGCCAAACAATGCAATCTGATCAAGTTTATAGTATGTTTATAAACAAGCATTACATATTTTTCTTAATCTATTTTGATTTGTATATTTGTTTAAAAGTGTTTGCTTGCAGGTTTAAAAAAGAATTGTTAATTGATGCATGTCCCTTTAACATCTATATTTTTACTATTAAAATATTCTTTTAAGTAATAGAGTGATCACAGCAATATTTTAATTTAGGAAAACAGAACGGTAAATAGAGTTTAATCACCCTATTGAATGCAATTCTTTTATTTATTTATTTAAATTTATTTATTTTTTTCATTCTCATTTGAATTTTATTGTTTTTATTGGAATGGAATTCTTGAGGCAGCAATAACAAGAAAATAGCAAAAAAGTTTAAAAATGTGGAAGTTTCAGCAAAGGAAATAACTGCAGTTTTAGATTACTGGCTCAGAACAGGAAAAGGGTCATTGTTAAAAAGTAGAAGTTGAAATAGTGTGGAAAGTTTGCTTAATTAGTATTTTGTATGAGGTAACAAATCTAAAAAGGTCCTTGCAATATAGAAAATGTAAGAGGAGTTCTCACTTTTCAAACCCTCACCTTCCTGCTTCATAGATCTATGTGTGTGTGAGCCCTGATATGTCTGTACATATGAGCATATAGCATCTCTCTTTGCAGTTAGCTGACATAGCTGCAGTCCCGTGTAATTTAGTTGCTGTAGGAGATTTACTAAGATGGTGTTGAAACCGGAATACAGTTATACAGCTAATGTAAGGTGGATTTTATTGGTTAGAAAACATATATATATATACAGGGCTGCCATCAGAAATGTTGGGGCCCCTGACACAGCTCAAGGTCTGGGCCCCCCGGTGCTTGCACCCGAGTCCACCCAAAGTGCTGTTCCCACCATATGATCTGCCATGTTAACTAACACCAGTGCTGCAGTGCCGCCGTGTTTACATTAAAAGGCCTGCAGGGACAGGCTAGACACCAGAACCACTACATTAAGCTGCAGTGGTTCTGGGGACTATAGTGTCCCTTTAATGTGAGGTAAATTAGAGATTAGTGCCACGAATAATATACTAGATTGCCTACTTACAACCAGATGAGGATGATGATGGGCTCTAGCTGCCGTCTGGCTCCACTGGTCTGGTGTACAACAGGCTCTCTGGAGGCGGTTTGTAACTGTGGTCACAAAAATCAATGTTCTGGGAGAACGGGAAGCAGCTCCATTTATTTGAGGGCCCTTTACACAGCTCAAGGTCTGGGTCCAGGGTCCACCTTCATGTTCCACCAATGAGTTTGTTCACAGGGAGTGGAGTGTGTGTGGGGGATGTCCTGATGTGTGTAAGGAATGCATTGTGTGAATCTGTGTTTGTATGTGTAAGGGCTGCAAGATGAGTTTGTGTATGTATGGGATGCAGTGTGTGCGTCTGTAAGGGATGCATTGAGTGTGTGTAAGGGGTGCATTGTGTGTTGCTGTGTGTAAGGGATGCATTGCTTGTGTACGTGTGTCTGTGTGTAATGCATTGTGTGTTTTTCTGTGTGCAAGGGGTGCATTGTGTGTGATGGGTGTCAATCTCTCCCCCTCCTCCCTGTCAATTTCCTTCTCCCCCCCTCTCCCTCCAATTTCCTTCTTCTCCCCCTCCCTCCCTCTCTCCAATTTCCTTCTTCCCCCCCTCCAATTTCCTTCTTCTCCCCCTCCCTCTCATTTCCTTCTCCCGCCCTCCAATTTCCTTCCTCTCCCCTCCAATTTCCTTCCTCTCCCCCGTCCCTCAAATTTTCTTCCTCTCCACCCGTCCCTCAAATTTTCTTCCTCTCCCCGTCCCTCAAATTTTCTTCCTCTCCCTCGTCCCTCAAATTTCCTTCCTCTCCCTCCCTCAAATTTCCTTCCTCTCTCCCTGCCTCAAATTTCCTTCCTCTCCCCCCTCCCTCCAATTTAATTCCTCTCCCTCGTCCCTCAAATTTCCTTCCTCTCCCTCCCTCAAATTTCCTTCCTCTCTCCCTGCCTCAAATTTCCTTCCTCTCCCCCCTCCCTCCAATTTAATTCCTTTCCCCCCTCCCCCTCAAATTTCATTTCCTCTCCCCTCAAATTTCATTTCCTCTCCCCCCTCAGATTTCATTCCTCTCCCCCCTCAAATTTCATTTCCTGTCCCCCTCCCCTCAAATTTCATTTCCTGTTCCCCCCTCCCCTCAAATTTCATTTCCTGTTCCCCCCCTCCCTCAAATTTCATTTCTTCCCCTTCCCATTTCATTTCCTCCCCCTCCCATAAATTTCGTTTCTCCCCATTTCATTCCTCCCCCCTCCCATAAATTTCATTTCTTCCCCCCCTCAAATTTCATTTCTTCCCCCTCCCTCAAATTTCATTTCTTCCAGCCCCCCCTCCCTCAAATTTCATTTTCTCCCTCCCATTTCATTTCCCCCCCCCTCCCTCCCATTTAATTCCTCCTCCTCCTCCCCTCCCCTGACACCCGGCCCGGCCAGTGAGCACTCTCTGTGTGCTTCCTCTTCAGCTCCCTCGCGCGCCGCGTACTGATGCCGGAGCCGGAAGATGACGTCATCTTCCGGCTCCGGCATCAGTACGGTGCGCGAGGGAGCTGAAGAGGAAGTACACAGAGAGTGCTCCCTCGCGCGCCGGCCGGGTGTCAGCAGGGCCAGCCTCTGGGGGGCCCTGAGGTGACCGGCTGCTGGGCCCCCCAGGAGAAGAGGCTGGCCCTGTGGGTACATACCGGGGTCGCAGGGCCCCCTGCGACCCGGTATGTACCCACTGAATGTGGGGCCCGGACGACCTGAGCAGTCCGGGCCCCCCAGGACCGCCGGGCCCATGACAACCGTTACGGTTGTCATGCCCTGATGGCGGCCCTGTATGTATATATATATATATTTTTTTTTTTTTTTTTGTAAATGCAGCTACAATTCTTCCATTAAGAATGATTGTATTCAATGATCTCTATAGCTGAGCGTGCATGATGTCATAATGTGTTACGGTATGAGAACTGGGAAGTAAGATTCCCGGTTCATATACCCAGAGGACTTGGTGGCGTGGCTTGAAAAAATGTTTTCAAGCCTTCTATTTCGTGAAAAAAATAGTTTGGGGTCTTTGGAGGGGAGGGGATGGGGGGCGCATTTTCAGGCTGTACGGCAGGAGGGAAGCGCACTGGTCTTGAAGCCCAGCCTCTTACCGCCCGCCCAGCTTACTGCCGCCTTAAGAGCCGGAAGCTCTGTGGAGGGGGTGGGCATATGAATTGCATCATATCCCTGCTCCCTGTGTACCACACAGCGTGGCTGGCACCCAGTGATGGGGCTGGGCTGCAAGACAGGACTCCACAGAGCCAGACAGCATGCACCCCAGGTACCCCCCAGGTACCAGCCTCTTACCGCCCGCCCAGCTTACTGCCGCCTTAAGAGCCGCAAGCTGTGTGGAGGGGGCGGGCATATGAATTGCATCATATCCCTGCTCGCTGTGTACCACACAGCGTGGCTGGCACCCAGTGATGGGGCTGGGCTGCAAGACAGGACTCCACAGAGCCGGACAGCATGCACCCCAGATACCAGCCTCTTACCGCCCGCCCAGCTTACTGCCGCCTTAAGAGCCGCAAGCTGTGTGGAGGGGGCGGGCATATGAATTGCATCATATCCCTGCTCGCTGTGTACCACACAGCGTGGCTGGCACCCAGTGATGGGGCTGGGCTGCAAGACAGGACTCCACAGAGCCGGACAGCATGCACCCCAGATACCAGCCTCTTACCGCCCGCCCAGCTTACTGCCGCCTTAAGAGCCGCAAGCTGTGTGGAGGGGGCGGGCATATGAATTGCATCATATCCCTGCTCGCTGTGTACCACACGGCGTGGCTGGCACCCAGTGATGGGGCTGGGCTGCAAGACAGGACTCCACAAAGCCGTACAGCATGCACCCCAGGTACCTGTCTGTACAGTAGGTATGTAATTGTGACTGTCTTTGTATGTATGTATGTCTCTGTATGTATGTATGAATGTCTCTGTGTGCATGTATTTCTCTGTGTGCATGTATGTCTCTGTGTGCATTTATGACTCTGTATGCCTGTATGTATGTCTCTGTATGCTTGTATGTATGTCTCTGTATGCATGTATGTCTCTGTATGCCTGTATGTCTCAGTATGGTTGTTTCTGTATGTATATATGTATGTCTCTATATGTATGTATGTATCTGTCTGTATGCCTGTATGTCTCTGTATGTATGTGTATGTATGTATATATGTGTCTGTATGTATGTATGTATGTCTCTGTATGTATATATGTATGTCTTTGTGTGCATGTATGTCTCTGTGTGCATGTATGTCTGTGCATGTCTGTATTTAGGTAAGTCTCTGTGTGCATGTCTGACTCTGTATGCCTGTATGTATGTCTCTGTATGCATGTATATCTCTGTATGCCTGTATGTATGTATGTATGTCTCTGTATGCCTGTAAGTATGTATGTATGTATGTATGTATGTTTCTGTATGCCTGTGTGTCTCTGTATGTATGTATGTATGTATGTATGTATCTATCTATCTATCTATCTATCTATCTATCTATCTATCTATCTGTCTGTATACCTGTATGTGTCTATATGGATGTATGTGTCTGTATGTATGTAAATATGTTTGTGTCTGTATGTATGACTCTGTATGTATGTATGTGTCTGTATGCCTGTATGCCTGTATGTCTCTGTATGCCTGTATGTCTTTGTATGTATGTATGTATGTCTCTGTATGTGTGTATGTCTTTGTCTGTATATCTCCATGTAACTGTGTTGGTATGTCTCTGTGTGACTGTGCCTGTATGTCTCTGTGTGACTGTCTCTGTATCTTTGTATGTCTCTGCCTGTGTGTCTATATGTATCTGCCTGTATGTCTCTTTGTCTGCATGTCAAAATGCATCTTCTCCTGTGTAGCTAAAAATCTTTGCACTGGCCCTGACAGTACCCCAAATCACAGTTTTGCTCACCCTTTAACAAACAAATATTTAGACATCATAAATATGAATACTCTTTTATTTTGTAGTGCAATACACATTCACATTCATTAAACAAAAATGTCAAACTAAACATATAAATATCATAAGTTATTGTTTGCATAGTGATGCATTTAAATAATTTTAAATATTATTTACAATTAGCAGTGTATAAATATATCCTGTATAAAACATACAAAGGCAAAAGGTAAAATAAATGAATCAATGCTCATTTTCAACCGTAGGAAGAAAGCAATCACAATCGGTGCTACTTGTATAATCTCTCACAGAGAAACATAACCCCTTAAGGACACATGGCATGTGTGACATGTCATGATTCCCTTTTATTCCAGAAGTTTGGTCCTTAAGGGGTTAAACTTTATAAAAGTTAAAACATAAAAACTAAATGCTGTTTACTTTGTCTGGTATATATGTAGAGCTATATTATTTTGGATATGGACATTGTGTGAAGATCTATTTTTGTTTAGAACTGATAATGCATTTTTGTTACCCACAATGCATTGCAAGCAATCCCAGAATGCATTACATACCGGTTCTATAGAGCTATGCATTTCATTGGAATATGACCAGCACAATGTGCGTATAACATATTATTACTATACCAGATGCTTATAGTTAACAGCATTCTGCTTTGTACTTAGTACATACATGCAGGATACTGGGTTGTATAACAGATTATGCTATACATATATAACTATATATATATATATATACATATATATATATATATATACACCCACACATTCTAGGAAAGGACTAAGAATTCTCTGATATATCTTTGATCAGCTTCAGCCTTTATCTGGACCAATTCGTTTTCAGCTTGAGAAGTGCTAATATACCAGCCGGGGCAAGCCGCAGACTCAAAGGTGAATCTAGACCCAAATGCAGACTTCTGGAAAATAAATCTTAACAAGTCCTCATTTTTCACTTCTTTAATGTTATTGACCTCCTGAGTAAAAAATAAGAAAGGTTGGAATTATTATTGTGCACTTGTCCTCATTCATATTTGTAGTCTACGAAAGAAATTGAAAATATATATATATATATATATATATATATATATATATATATATATATATATATGTACACATACTTGAGACTTGAGAAAACTCCCAAACATCGACACATTTTCTGGTGTATGATTGCAAAATAAAGCTTCAAAATGTAGCTACAAAGTCCTGTGAGTGCACCTTGCTTAATATTTATATTTTGGCACCCAGGCAAGGACAAGACTGGTAGAATGCTGGATTCACATGCATTATATATATGTATATATAAAATGAAAAAACTAATTTATTTACTAGCGAGTTGACTACAACATTGCAGAGATAAAATGCTACTTTCTATAACATTTTTGGAGAAACTTTTATAATTATTTAACAATTGGAAAAATATTTGAATATTATTTTTTTTTTAAACGTATTAATACTTGTTTTTGTATATGATATTTTGTAGATGTTTAATACTTTAAAAAATGTTTTAGAAGTTTATCCAATATAATCATATGATTTGAAAAGTTTATCCAAAAATATTAAATTACAGTCTAATTAAGATGCCCGTCAATGCTGGCAAATGCAAATGCTCTTTTGGTTACATTTACTACTTTACTTACTTCCAAATGCAGCTGAGCTTCACCTTCCACAAGGGTGCATGATAGGTAGAGGTTCTTCCCCGCTAGACCCAAAGTAACTGCTTGTTGGTGTGTGCTCAAACTCTGAGTAGCGTAAAAAGACATGGTAATCTTCTCTGTAAAGAAAAGAAAAAAAAAGTTAATATAACAACCCATAATCAATTGCTGCAGAAATTATGATAATAATTATTATTAATAATAATAATAATAATAATAATAAATACTGCATTTAAAGAGGATCTGCATAATCACCAAACAGGTTATTCATTAAACTGAGAATTGGGCAATTTAAGTGATTTTTAATTTACACACAGTAAAATCAATTCTTTAAGTCAGCTGTGTTTCCAGTTCAGCTACTTTGGCCTTAAATATGAAATTCACTTTGGAATCCTGACAGTACTCACTTTTGACAACTGTCTGAGCATCATATGAGACATAATCAGCTACAGTTCCAGATGTTGGCCCCTGGCCTATGGTCTCACACTGAAGGCAGTTTCTGTGTTATGGGATTTCTGTCCAAATGCAGGGTATTGAACAAGTTTTGCTTTTTTATTTCTTTTTAAAGTTTTTTAAATTTTTTCTATTTATTTGCTATAATAAAAAGTCTGATAACTTGTTGGTTCTGGCAGCCATCATTAATTTTATTGGAGTCATAAAAGTGGTGCATCCTCAGAGTTCTATACCCTAGAGCAGAGTTGGAAACCTTCTGCACTCCAGATGTTGTGGACTATATTTCCCATAATGCTCTTACAGCCATAATATTGGCAGGGGAAATGTAATCCACAACATCCGGAGTGCTGAAGGTTGTCTACCCCGGCCCTAGAGATTTACTTGGCATGTAAGGGAACACTACTTTATTTCACTGATGTGGTCTGGGTGCCATATTCCCCCCTGTTTTAACCCTGCGGCTTAAAACATTGCTGTTCTGCCTTAAGAGCATGTATTCTAGCCTAGCAATCTCTGAAACACTGTTACACTGACTTACCTTCTCTCTGGGTGTTTAAACCTTGAAGCGAAACAGCTACAAGTTTGGCGCTCCCAGGGAATTGCTGCAAAGCCATGCTCTTATTATGAGAATCTTTGATATTGCATTCACTTGTTTTAATGTACTTGTACTTGGGGAAGGAAGCGAAAGTGAATTCTGTGTTCTCATATGGAATTTCTTCTAAAAATAAGAACATGCAATCTGTTAGAATTTAATTTTAGATTGAGGAACTTATTTTACTTCCAAAAAATCTACACAAAATCTTCTTTCTGACTGCGTATTCCTATTTTAAATAAAATTCCAGTGTTTTTGTCTATATACTAACTGACATTAGGTCCATTGTATCAACTACATGATTAGTTGTCAAAATTCTCCCGGGTGGGTTAATGTCACTTTGCCAGCTTCCACCTGGCACGGAGCATTCAAATGATCATTACTAATGGGCAATTACTGCTGCCAATAATATTTCAGCTATTTATAACTAACCAATCTAAAATTAGAAAAACAATATTATATTGTATATGTTTATTTCTATTTACAAGCACACAAGATCATATTATATAATTTACATTGTAGCAGTTAAGTAATAGTATCTCAATCTGTTTGTAAAATACAGCACACGCTACACATGTCTAGTTGTGGTACCTGGCAAATAATTCTGGGGACTAGAAAAGAAGCATTTGCCATGGAAACCAATTAAATATTCAATTTGATTGCTCCATTTCTGGCATTTTGTACAAAAATTGTTCTTTATTCATAACCCTCAGTGCTGATAAATTAAATGTAATAAACTCTTCTTAACCGCTTTGCTCCTTACCTTGCACAAAAATGTCATTTAGCAGATTTAGTAAATCTGTGTCTTTGAACCCCGTGTTGCAAATTAACCCTTTTTTCAGTTTTTCAACAGCCACTACGAGTACCACGGTTTTCCTGAAAGAATACCCAGAATCCACCTCTGTGGCCATCTCCAAATGTATTCCAGAACTGCACACACAGGTCCTTCTGTGACAGGAGATGCAGTGGGAATTGTGAACCCCTTTCTGTGAAAAGACAATAGGCCACATTAACTTTGTTTTAAAATAATATTCCAAATACAAGACAGTCAAACACCACATGGCAGATTTAGGGGATTATTCACTAAATAGTAAAAAAAAACAACAACTGAGAAACAGATTGGAAAGTATAAACCAACATTACTGCACTTTTACTATTTTTCCAACCTGGCGATTTTAGTGTCATCTATACAATGTTTAGGGAATACATGGACAGGGAGTGAAATACCTCACACTAATCATTGGGCATAAACATTGTATCAATACTACATTTAAATATAAATATATAAGAGTGTTTTACATTATTTAAATTAAATAGACACTGTGTTTGAATTTACCTTGGCTCCATGGGAAATCACGCCATAAAAATCTCCCTCATATTCACTAAAATAAAGAAAAATGTGTTTAGTTTCTCCTACAAGATACAAAGTTGGAAATACTAATAATACAATAATGATTACATTTTTTTAAATAAATATATAGATATATGTAAAAAAGAGACAATATCTCCTTAGAGCGTACACGTAATTCTGATAAATTAAGCCACGTTACCTGTTATTGTCCATTAGATAGGATTCCATGTCTGGTACTTGTGCCATTGTCATTTCTGTTTAGACATAAAATAAAGAAATCAATGATTTAGCTAACTGAAGGATTTATCCATCTGATGTAGATATGAGACAGCAGGCAGGATGATAAATACCTGATATTGATCTGTCCTGAGACTGAGACCTTGTCGTTTCCCAGATAGATGATATTCTTTGGTATAATCTGCTTCGTCCTCTGCTGCTTTTATAAGACAATGCTAACACGCCCTCTGATTGTGCAAGAAAGGTTTTAACACAGCTTGCTGCAATTGGCACTAGCCATGCATTGCCGGATGTGGGAAACTATTTTTTTCCTAAACAAATTTCTCCATTTACATATGACGTGCTTTGAGATTTTTCTAAATCTTCTAAATTTTCTTTAAAAAAATTCAGGATATGCCTTCAACTGTAGTTTTGTAGTAAAATGTACCTGTAATTTATTAAACTAAAGTGAACTTCTCACCATCATAACTAATTTTTAGTAGTGTTATTTAAATGAATTACACACAGTCCAAAAACCATGCTTGATTATTGACTATGTTAGGATTATTTGAAATTGAAGGAAACCTCCGAGCACCATGACCGCTATAGAACACTTTAGTGGTTTTGGTGCCAGCTGTTCCCTGGTGCATTGTAAGTAGTCAAACTGTTTTAGAATGTTTTGACTTCCTACCTGGCACTGCTCGGCAATGCACATCCACTACTCATTGCAGCCAAGAACTGTTTAAGAGCAGGGCATATCCTGGGTGGGTGTATAGTGTGCACTGCGCCCACGTGCCAAAAGTAGGGAGTGATGACAGGAACAGGCCAATGGCAAAACTACAGAGGTCGCAAGTGAAACCAGGACTCTGTGTTCCGCCTCACACAGGTGGTGTAGGAGGTGGCGGACTGACAACCTCAGGGCACCCTAGAGGCGGGCACTTACTGTATGCCCTACTCTGTCAAAATTTACTTTGGAGAGAGGAGACAGGTGGCGATGAGAGAGCACCAATGTTCTTCCAGTTCCTCACTGCTCTCTTGCACCATGCGGCAATGTAAGGTTTCGGAATATGACATCACTCTGGCCCCAGCATTACTAAACAGCACGTGATGGAGCAGTGAGGAATGAAAATTACAGGATCCACTGGACCTCAGGGAAAAGATCCCCACTGGACCCCAGGGAGAAGTTCCACACCAGCTCTTCCAAATGTAGGGAGGATGGATGGGCCTAAAAAAAACTAGATAATACCACAATGATTTTGTGAGTGTGTGTGCAAGAATGTGTAAATGTGTGAGTGTGTCTGTCAATTTGTCAGTGGCTGTCAGTGTGTTTCAAATCAATGAGAGTGTGTGCCTGTCATTCAGAATATATGCTAGTGTGTCTGTCAGTGAGTGTTGGTTTGTGTCTGTCAATGAGTGTGCTTCAAATCAGTGAAACGTGTATTGGTCATTGAGAGTGTCTGTCAGTGAGTGTGTCTGTCAGTGAGTGTTGGTTTGTGTCTGTCAATAAGTGTGCTTCAAATCAGTGAAACGTGTATTGGTCATTGAGAGTGTGTGTCAGTGTGTCTGTCAGTGAGTGTGTTTCAAATCAGTGAGAGTGTATTTTTGTTTTTGAGAGTACGTGTCAGTGTGTCTGTCAGTGAGTGTGTGTATGTCTGTCAGTGAGTGAGTGTGTCTCTCTGTCTGTCAATGAGTGTGTTTCAAATCAGTGAAATTGTGTATCGTTCATGAGAGTGTATGTCTGTATCTGTGTATATGGTTTTTCCCATAGAAACATGCATGTCTGAACTGGACATTTGCAAAGGGGAGGGGTTTGTAAGATAACTACGCCTACATGGTGACACAAAAAAAATAATTCTACACCCAGGTGTCTAGGATCTGACAAGGCTCAATGTTTTCACTTGCCACTATTCGTTGGGGAGTAAAAATGTAGCTGTGGTGCTTGGGAATTCACCACTGGTGAGTATGGACTCGCCATACTTGCAATGGCAAGAAACTAGAAGGCCTATGATTTAAAATGGTAAGCACTGTTTCTGGTTCTACCAATCCCCAAGTGTAACTACAGTTAAAACTGATAGCCATATAAATATGCAGCATGGAATGGAAGAAGAGTGATGCCAGTTCTTTATATCCCTTCCCACTGGTTTAGTTTAAACTATTGTTCTTGGGTAGAACATTGGCTTAAGGATAGAGTACAACGAGTTGTAATTAATGGTAAATTTTCAGGCTGGACAAAAGTGGTAAGTGGTGTCCCTCAGGGTTCTGTTTTGGGACCACTTCTATTTAACATATTTATAAATCGCTGGTAAGACCACACCTTGAATATGCTGTGCAATTTTGGGCGCCTGTTCTAAAGAAGGATATCATGGCACTGGAGAGGGTCCAGAGACGAGCTACAAAATTGATAAAAGGAATGGAGCATTTTAGTTATGAAGAAAGGTTAAAAAAATTAAATCTGTTTAGTTTGAAAAAACGGCGCCTGAGAGGTGATATGATAACTTTATACAAATATATTCGGGGCCAGTACAAATCTTTATCTGGAAATCTATTCATAAACAGGGCTATACATAGGACACGAGGTCACACATTTAGGCTGGAAGAAAGGAGATTTCATCTAAGGCAAAGAAAAGGTTTTTACAGTAAGAACAATAAGGATATGGAATTCTCTGCCTGAAGAGGTGGTTTTGTCAGAGTCCATACAGATGTTTAAACTGAAATTGGATAAATACTTACAAAAACATAACATACAGGGATATAATTTCTAATTAGTGGGGTAATAGCTGCTTGATCCAAGGAGACATTTGACTGCTATTTTGGGGTCAAGAAGGAATTTTTTCCTAGTTTGTGGCAAAATTGGAAGCGCTTCAGACCAGGTTTTTTGCCTTCTTTTGGATCAACAGCAACAACATTTGTGAGGAAAGCTGAACTTGATGGACGCAAGTCTCTTTTCAGCTATGTAACTATGTAACTATGTAACTATTCTTGATATAGCTGATCTCTTCTTGCCCAGCTCCTCGCTTTGGATACTTGAAGGGTTATTTACTAAAGTTAGAAGTCAAAGTGGATTTCAAAATTAAGTTACACTTCCAGTTCAGCTGCTTTGGATTAAAATTTTAAATTCACTTTGAATTCACTTAAAATTGTTCATCAAGACATTTTTAACATGCATTGTAACAGGTATAGATCTAGTAGTATGATTTGGGAAACAGGTCACAAGTCACGAAAAGCTCTTTTGGAGGTTTATACCTTCATAGGTGTGCGCAGCCTATTGCACAAACGCACGCCGCATGTATATATATATATATATATATATATATATATACATACACACACATACATATACTGCTGTTTGTGTGTGTGTGTGTGTGTGTGCTGTTAGTGCGCTGTGTGAGGGTGCTGTGTGTGTAAGGGTGCTGTGTGTGTGTGTGTGAGGGTGCTGTTAGTGTGATGTGTGTGTGAGGGTGTTGGTAGAGTGCTGTGAGGGTGCTGGTAGTGTGCTGTGTATGAGGGTGCTGCTTGTGTGCTGTGTGTGAGGGTGCTGGTAGTGTGATGTGTGTGAGGATGTTTGTGTATGTGTGTTAGGGTCCTGTTAGTGTGCTGTGTGTGTGCTGTTTGTGTGATGTGTGAGTGAGGGTGCTGTTTGTGTCGTGTATTTGTGAGGGTGCTGTTAGTGTGCTGTGTGTGAGTGTGCTGTTTGTGTGAGGGTGCTGTGTGTGTTTATGAGGGTGCTGTTAGTGTGCTGTGTGTGAGGGTGTTGTGTGTTTGTGAGGGTGCTGTTAGTGTGCTGTGTGTGTGTGGAGATGCTCTGTGTGTGTGGGTGCTGTTTGTGTGCTGTGTGTGTGAAGGTGCTGTTTGTGTGCTGTGTATGTGTTAGGCAGGGCCGGTGGAAGGATTTTTGCCACCCTAGGCAAAAAAAAATTTGCCGCCCCCCCATATATCCTGCCCACCATGTGACATCACAATGCCCCGCCCATATGCTCTGCCATATGGGCCAACGCCAGTCTTCACAAAGTGTCTTTTATCGGAAAAGACAGTGTGTTTACATTAAAAAGCCTACAGGCACAGGCTATAGACAGGGCCGTCTTTAATAACGAGTGGACCCTGGGCAAGTGTTTGCTTGGGCCCCCTGTGCCCTGCCGCTCTCGCCCCTCACTCCCTGCTATGCAATCACGGCATCCATCCCAACGCAGTGGCGGTACTAAAGTAGAATGAATTTTATTGGGACCCCCAATTGCAAGGTTGGACTAAAGGTAGAACCCCATCTGTCGTGCAACTCCAACAATGCTTTGACAGCTGGGACTCTACCAATTTCCCATGCTTGCAGGGTTGTATTTAGCACTGAGCCATGTTAGTATGTTTGAATGTAAACATGTGTTTGTATGGAGTATGTTTGTGTGAATGTGTTTGTATGTGCAAGTGTGCATTTATGTGTAGTGTTTGTTTTTGAATGTAGGAGTGTGCTTGTATGTAGTGTTGACGTTTCAATGCAGGAGTGTGTTTTATATGTAGTGTTGAAGTTTGAATGGAGGGGTGTATTTGTATTTAAAGTTGCGGCTCAGATGCACAGGTACACACTCTGACGCACAAGCAGATACACAGATACATACACTGACTACATACAGATAAACAGGCACATACACTGACAGACACACTGACACAGGTACATATATTGACACACACACAGACACATACACTGGTAGACGTACTGACAGACATACTGACACAGGCACATATACAGACATACTGACACACAGACACATATACCCACATACTGACACACACACACACAGACACATACACTGATCAACATACTGACACACATACACTGACAGAAATACTGACACCCACACACTGACAGATATACTGACACCCACATACACTGAGAAATACTGACACACACACACAGGCACATACACTGACACTCACAGACTGATATACTGACACACACACACACACACACAGACATACTGGCACACAGACAGATATACTGACACATGCATACACATGCACTAACAGACATACTGACGCACTGACAGACATACTGACACATACACATACTGACACACAGATATACACACATATATACTGACACACAGACAGACAGACATACTGACACACACACAGACATGCTGACACACACACACATACACTAACAGACATACACTAACACACACATACACACAAACACACATTATTTTTTTTAATGTAATCCCCCCAGCCTCCTTACCTTTTGGAGTGCTGGAGGGATTCCCTGGGGTCCAGTGGTGCTGCTGGGCTCCTGGGCGGGTGGCCGGTCGGGCAGGAAGGCGGGCGCGCGAGGGAGCACTCACTGCTTCCTCTTCAGCTCCCTCGCGCGCCGCGTAGGGATGCCGGCGCCGGAAGATGACGTCATCTTCCGGCTCCGGCATCAGTGCGGTGCGCGAGGGAGCTGAAGAGGAAGCAGTGAGTAAGGACCACTGGGGAAGGGGGGTGAAGGAACACAGGGGGAGGGGGATGGGGAGTAAGGACCACTGAGGGAGGGGAGGTAAGGACCACTGAGGGAGGAGGGGGGAGGTCCACTAAGGGGTTTGGGAGAGGGAGGACCACTAAGGGGGGAAAGGACCATCCTCCCTACTTACCCCAAGGGGGTCTACTAAGGGGTTTGGGAATGGGAGGACCAGCAAGGGGGGACTACAGGGGGCCAAGGGAGAACACTAAGGGACAGGAGGGAAGGGGAAATCAATAATTGACAGGAGGGTGAGCACTACACAGACACATATAGTTAACCGATTGCAACAATGTTGCAATCGGTAATTAGAGGCTCTCCTGGGTGGCCGTCGTTCGACTACCGACCATGCGGCGGTTGGCCATCTTGGATCCTTTGTTCCCTCAGCGGTGCTATGTCGTTGAACGCATGGTACTAAAAACGGCTATTCGACGGCACGAACACCGCTGAGCCTCCAGGACGTTCGGGAGTTTCGGGACATTCGGTATTTTGTTCCCTGCAAGCAATCGGTTCTTTTCATATGTTTTATCAGAAATCTGTCTTTCGTGCGGCGTTCGGTTATTTTAGCTGGGATCTGAGCGGTAATCTCACGAATGATGCGCTCAGACCCCAGCTATCTACCGAACGTCCATTCGTGTAAATCCACCATATATTCAACAAGTTATGGATTTTCGTGTAAATTGTCGGTTCTGCTGCACGAGGGGATAATCCACTTAACGATGCATTCTGGGAAGATGATCCCTCTCGTGCAGCGGTGCCTGATGGGAGAAATATGTTGTAATGTAAGTCCCCCATGTAGTCCCCTCTGGGAGTGCCCCTGGGAAGGGACTCAGGAAACCCCTTGCATGGGGACTTGTATAAATTGTCCAGCCGATTAAAAGGATGTCAGTTGACTCTAAGAACTGTGTCTCGTCCGGTTACTGGGAGGTTGGGGATATTGCCTTGTGGTTTTCAGCGCTTGACTGGGGATTCGTTTCTGAACCAGCGGAATTCGTGGATTTCGTTCCGCTACAATCGAGGTGGGAGTTGTAATTTAGGAAGTGAGTCATACAAGACAAGTCTTTCTAGAAGCTTTGAGGAAAAAGAAGAAGGGATATGGGACGATAGGTGGAAGGAGAAGACTAGTCTAGGGTTGGCTTTTTTAGGATGGGTACAACAGTAGCATGCTTAAGGGGAGCAGTGACAATACCAGATAAAAGAGTAGTTTAGGATGTGTGTTAAGACATCAGCAGGCATGCTGACATCTCTGAAGGAGGAGAGGTTGGCTGCAGAGGAGCAGTCCCAGCACTAGATAGGAGGCAAGTAATCTTTATTTCACTTAATTTTTTGAAAAGCAAAGTGGGTGAACAGAAGGAAAACAATTGTTATGTTCAGTACCAAAGTTTCCCTTTAAGCGGACTGGTGGGGAGATCAGTACCTTGGTTAGTGTCTTCTGCAGTCCAGTCAGTCACCTAAGCTTGTTAGCAGAGTTGCAGGAACAGTTTTAGAGAGTGTATAACCCACTGCTGTCCCAGCTCCTCCAGTGTCTGTGTGTGAGGCTGGACAGAATGGGAAAGTGATCACTTCCCATCTGCCCGCTAATAGCCTCTCACACAGGGAATTACTTGTAGGAAGAGAATTAAAGTGTTGAGTGATGCACACTGTATGCCAGTTATTGTAGCCCTAATATCATTCATAGAAGGCTGTCTGGACTACAAAATAAATAGGACAGTGAGTACTCGGCAAATAAACCTCAAATTCCTCATGTCACAAACACCCTTTTCACTAACCCTAAACTATGATGCTGACGTTAGCTTCTTATTTGGCCAGCTTCATATTTGAATGCTGCAGATCGCTTTCTATTCTCAGAGCTTCATATTAAGATTGGCTTCTTGTTCATACAGCTTCTTTTTCCATCAAAGTAATTACTTACAAATCATTCAGTAAACTTCAGTTTGAGCCAAAAGACATTGATCTTAAAATCTTGCACCAAACTAGGCATCCTAATGTCTATGCATTCTGAATAATTTCTTTATGAAAACCAAATTGGCTCACACACAAAGTAACACCTGACATATAAATCCGGCCCTGAAAGAACCATACACGGTACAAGAAGTTGTTAATTCAGCATGGGAGGGGGGCAGTGTTATTCATTCAGGTGGCAGGATCACAAAACACAGTTTTGCTCACTTTTAATAAACAAATATGCAGACATCATAAATACGAATATTCATTTATTCCGTAGTGCAATACCATTCACATTCTTTAAAAAAAAATGCAAATGTCAAAAAAAACATAGATATTACAGAATTTGATGTTTGCATTGTAATTCAATTAAATAATTTTAAATATTATATAAAATTAGCAGTGAATAAATATATACTGTATAAAACATTCAATGACAAAATATAAAATAAATGAATGCTCATTTTCAACTGAAACAAATAAGCAATCCCAATCGTGCTACTTGTATAATCTCTCACAGAGAAATGTAAACTTTATAAAAGTTAAAACATAAAAACTAAATGCTGTTTGCATTTTTACAAGTGTCTGGTATATGTAGAGCTACAATATTTTGATATGAACATTGTGCTATAATTGATTTATGTTACAAATATTTTTCTTTAGTTTTGCATGTTAAAAGGTTGTAACCCAAACCCACATTGCATTGCAATCAATCCCAGAATGCATTACATGCTGATTCTTTAGAACTATGCATGTGATTGGAATATGACAGCACAATGTATTGTTTCTATACCAGACGCTTATAGTTATTTCTGCTTTGTACTCGGTACATACATGCAGGATACTGGGTTGGATAACAGATTATGCTATACATATATAGCAATATATAAGTATATATTCTAGGAAAGGACTAAGAATTCTCTGATATATTTTTGATCAGCTTCAGGCTTCATCTGGACCAATTCATTTTCAGCTTGAGAAGTGCTAATATACCAGCCGGGGCAAGCCGCAGACTCAAAGGTGAATCTAGACCCAAATGCAGACTTCTGGAAAATAAATCTTAACAAGTCCTCATTTTTCACTTCTTTAATGTTCTTCACCTCCTGAGTAAAAAATAAGAAAGGTTGGAATTATTATTGTGCTATACCGGCTTGTCACTAGATGGCTCAACAGCTGAGCTGCACTTGTCCTATATATGTGTAGTCTACATAATAATATATATACACGTTTTATCTCTGCAATGTCGTGGTAAACTTGCTAGTAAATATATTCATTATTACACTATATATATATATATACACACACACACTAGTCCATATTTATGCTAGCTCTCAAGGTCTGTAAAAAAAATAATCTTCTTTATACATAAATCCAAAAAACAACAGTACACGTTTCAGTTCGTCTATGTGAACTTTTCTCAGGATATGTATGAATAAAGAAGCTTGAATTTTCTTATGTTTTTGGAAAGCTTTTACAATTATTCATTTTTAGAAAAATATTTTAATATTTTATATTATTGATATACATGTTTTGATATGATATATTTTTGATATTGTAATATTTTGAAAAAAAAATCATTTTAGAAGTTTATCCAAAAAGCCAATAACAGAAACGCATGGAGAGTAAATAATAATCTGATATTATTATACAATTAGGTGCAAACCTCAAGCACTCCCTTCAGTGCCCCAACTAAACATATGTATACATGTATTTGGGGATGCTGACACCATTGAGAAAGGCAGCCAATGAGATGCCAAAACATTGGGGGGAGTGGGGTGTTGGTGGCTCGTGTTCTGTTCTGTTAGGCTTGTGGAATTTGTATAAAGTGTCTTGCCTAGTTTTCTTTGTCCAATTATTTGGTGTATTGTATGTTTTATTTTTTTGAATAAAGAATTTATGAGTAAAATATACTTTGTAGCGTTTAAAGGGTGAATTCTGATTTCTGAAGTTCATCCAAAAATATTAGGTCATTTTAAAAGTTTATCCAAAAATATTAAGTTGCGGCCTAAGTAAGATACCCGTCAATGCTGGGAAATGCAAATGCTCTTTTGGTTACATTTACTACTTTACTTACTTCCAAATGCAGCTGAGCTTCACCTTCCACAAGGGTGCATGATAGGTAGAGGTTCTTCCCTGCTAGACCCAAAGTAACTGCTTGTTGGTGTGTGCTCAAACTCTGAGTAGCGTAAAAAGACATGGTAATCTTCTCTGTAAAGAAAAGAAAAAAAAAATGTTAATATAACAACCCATAATCAATTGCTGCAGAAATTATGATGATAATAATAGATAAGGATTCACTACATATAATAAGCACTGCATTTAAAGGGGATCTGCATGATCAACAAACAGGTTATTCATTAAACTGAGAATTGTTAGCAATGCAAAGTAAATTTTAAATCATACACATTGAAAACAATTCTCCAAGTCAGCTGTGTTTCCAGTTCAGCTACTTTGGCCTTAAATTTGAAATTCACTTTGCATTCCTGACAGTATTAACTTTACTGAATAACCCTGTGATAGTGATAAATCATAGGAGACATAGTCTATATCGGCTTCAGTACCAAATGTTGGCCCCTGGCCTATGGTCTGACACTGAAAGCAGTTTCTGGGTTATGGGATTTCTGACAAAATGCAGGGCATTAAACAAGTTTTGTTCTATGATCAGAAGGAAGAGACTCTGGTTTGGGAAGTTGGAGCTGCTACAGATACAAAAAGCAAGCGCCAGAAATCTCTCTTTCTCTTATTTTAAGTTTTGTTTTATGTTCAATTGCTATAATAAGTCAGACAATGACAATCTTGTTGGTTTTGGCAGCCATATTGAATTTTATTGGGGTCAGAAAAGTGGTGCATCCTCAAGCGTTCTATAGAATGTGTATTGGCTCGTAAGAGTAATTTCTCATAGCCATCAGTGGTTTGATTGCCTGTTGATTTCCTAATGAATCATTATAAGCAGAGATTTTTGCCTATCACTCTCTGACAACACTATAACACTGACTTACCTTCTCTCTGGGTGTTTAAACCTTGAAGCGAAACAGCTACAAGTTTGGCGCTCCCAGGGAATTGCTGCAAAGCCATGCTCTTATTATGAGAATCTCTGATATTGCATTCACTTGCTTTAATGTACTTGTAATTGGGGAAGGAAGCGGAAGTGAATTCTGCCTTCTCGTATGGAATTTCTTCTAAAAAAAAAAAAGGCAATCTGTTAGAATTTAATTTGACATTGAGGGTCTTATTTTTTACTTTCAAAAACTCTACAGAAGTCCTGGTTGCTGTGTGTTCCTACTTTAAATAAAATTCCAATGTTTTTGGTCAACATATTAAGCCGTACTGACACTAAATCCATCTGGCACTGAGCACTCAGATGATCATTAACAAAAGACATTCACTGCTGCCAAAATTATTTCAGCTATTTAACTCTATAGTTTTATAATTAACCAATCTGCCACTAAAATAAGAAATGCAATATTATATTTTATATGTTTATTTCTATTTACAAGCAAACAAGATTATTTTATAATATACATTTACATTTTAACAGTCTCGTAGTAATTGCTATTGATATGTAATGCATCTTGTCTCCAACTTGTGTAGCAGTTAAGTCATAGTATCTCCATCTGTTTGTAGAATAAAGCACACACTACACATGTCTAGTTGTGGTACCTGGCAAATCTTTCTGAGCATATATTCGTGAGAAGAAGCATTTGCCATTGAAACCAATTATCTATTCCATCTGATTGCTCCACTTCTGGCATTTTGTAAAAAAAAAAAAAAAAAAAATGCTCTTCATTTATAACCCTCAGTGCTGATAAATTAAATGTAATAAACTCTTGTTAACCACCTTAGTCCTTACCTTGCACAAAAATGTCATTTAGCAGATTTAGTAAATCTGTGTCTTTGAACCCCGTGTTGTAAATTAACCCTTTTTTCAGTTTTTCAACAGCCACCACGAGTACCACGGTTTTCCTGAAAGAGTACCCAGAATCCACCTCTGTGGCCATCTCCAAATGTATTCCAGAACTGCACACACAGGACCTTCTGTGACAGGAGATGCAGTGGGAATTGTGAACCCCTTTCTGTGAAAAGACAATAGGCCACATTAACTTTGTTTTAAAATAAATTCCAAATATAAGACAGTCAAGCACCACCTGGCAGATTTAGGGGATTATTCACTAAATAGTAAAAAAAAAACTATTGCGCATAAACATTATATCAATACTACATTTCTATCAATTTAGAGGAGTTCTCTCTTTTCATCATCATTGCACGTTACACTTCACCTTGTTCATAGGTGTGCTCAGGGGGTGTGCCTAGAGTGCCTAGGTAATACAAGACCAACTGCCCTCTGCCCCCTTTCTGGGTACATTTGTGTGGGTTGGGATTAGCATATTGTGTTTTTCAATAAAACCTCTGTCTACACCTATTTTTTATTAGAACAAAAATGCACATTTTATAATTCTTCATAATTCTTTCAGTTAAATTTGTATTTTTTAAGCCACGTTTAGATAGTAGTATTTCCTGGGTGGACACGTTATTGTAAGGAACATAAACCTGTGTAAATTTGTATTTTTGCTGGTTACTGTGAATATATTACTTTTCTAATATCAAAAGATTTGTTCAATTTTTAAACGCAAGATCCAAAAAATTGATTAGGAAAAAATATAGCCATACAAGAAGAAGAGGACTTGTTTAATCAAGTTTCCATAAAGGGACTGTTTATTAATTATAATATGTTATGTTTTATATTTCAATTAAATCGACATTGTGGTGGAAATTACCTTGTATCCATTGGGAAAAACTTCATAAAAATCTCCCTCATATTCACTAAAAAAAATAAAGAAACAAATGTGTTTAGTTTCTCTTTTCAGGGACAAAATTGGAAATTCTAAAAATACAATAATGGAAATGAAAATGCTAATGCAATGCAAATATAATCTACAATATATATATATATATACATTTCTCCACGGTCCCAACACTTAAGTTCCCAGGTCTTGTGTTTGCCGTGGTGCAACCTCCAGCCACAATATACGTAAAGAAGAGCGTGCTCCTAATCTCAGCTCGTTACCGGTATAAAAGACACCTGGGAGCCAGAAATCTTGCTGATTGATAGGGGATCAAATACTTATTTGACTCATTGACATGCAAATCAATTTTTAACTTTTTTTGACATGCGTTCTTTTTTTTTTTTTGTTGTTGTTGTTATTCTGTCTCTCACTGTTAAAATACACCTACCATTAAAATTATAGACTGATCATTTCTTTGTCAGTGGGCAAACATTCAAAATCAGCAGGGGGTTAAATACTTCCCCCCCCTCACTGTATATATATATATATATAAAAAAAATTCAATATATATACATATATAAATAGAAAAAAGGGAAGATAGATCCTGAGAGTTCACATGTAATTCTTATAAATTAAGCCACGTTACCTGTTATTGTCCATTAGATAGGATTCCATGTCTGGTACTTGTGCCATTGTCATTTCTGTTTAGACATAAAATAAAGAAATCAATGATTTAGCTAACTGAAGGATTTATCCATCTGATGTAGATATGAGACAGCAGGCAGGATGATAAATACCTGATATTGATCTGTCCTGAGACTGAGATCTTGTTGTTTCCCAGATAGATTATATTCTTTAGTATAATCTGCTTCGTCTTCTGTTGCTTTTATAAGACATTGCAGACACGCCCTCTGTATGATTGTGCAAGAAAGGTTTTACCACAGTTTCCTGCCATTGTCACTAGATATACATTGCAGGATGTGGGAAAATATGTTTCACCATTTATAACATGACGTGCTTAGATTTTTTTCCAAATATAATAGTTTGGATATTCCTTGGCGGTAATTTTGTAGTAAAATTTTACTTAGAATTTATTCAATTCAAGTGAACTCTTCACCATCATAACTCACACTGCTCCCCAAACACACACACAGTAACTGCACCCCTCACACACACACACTGCACCCCTCACATACCCACTGACCCCAAATACACACATTCTAACTGCACCCTTCACACATACACACTACACTACATTTCTGGCATAAACACTCTGAATCCCCTGTGCACACACCAGATTCCCTGTAAGCAAACACACTACATTCCGTAAATACCACAATTTACAACCCCTACACACATTAACCCCTTAAGGACGGAGCCAAATGTACACGTTGTGAACAAAACAAAATGTAAACAAAACCTGGCATTTGCGCTACATGTCTGTCCAACCGTAATTCACCTCTTTCATAGTAAATGCACCCCCCCTTATTATATATCATTTTATTCAGGGGAAACAGGGCTTTCATTTAATATCAAATATTTAGCTATGAAACATAATTTAATATGAAAAAAATGGGAGCAAATAAGAAATGTTGTTATTTTTTTAGTTCTACATGACATTTTAACTGTCAATGTCATAATACTGTATGCTTTTACTGCAATAAAATACACATATTTGTATTCAGCAAAGTCTCACGTGTAAAACAGTACCCCCTATGTACAGGTTTTATGGTGTTTTGGGAAGTTACAGGGTCAAATATAGCACGTTACATTTGAAATTGAAATTCGCCAGATTGGTTACGTTGCCTTTGAGACTGTATAGTAGCCCAGGAATTAAATTTACACCCATAATGGCATACCATTTGCAATAGTAAACAACCCAAGGTATTGCAAATGGGGTATGTCCAGTCTTTTTTAGTAGCCATTTGGTCACAAACACTGGCCAAAGTTAGCGTTAGTATTTGTTTGTGTGTGAAAAATGCAAAAAACGCCAATTTTGGCCAGTGTTTGTGACTAAGTGGCTACTAAAAAAGACTGGACATACCCTGTTTGCAATACCTTGGGTTGTCTACTATTGCAAATGGTATGCCATCATAGGGGTAATTTTCATTCTTGGGCTACCATAGGGTCTCAAAGGCAACGTAACCAATCTGGCGAATTTTAATGTGAAAAAATGAAACACAAGCCTTATATTTGACGCTGTAACTTTTGAAAACACCATAAAACCTGTACATGAGGGGTACTGTTGTACTCGGGAGACTTCGCTGAACACAAATATTTGTGTTTCAAAACAGTAAAAAGTATTGCAGCAATAATATCGTCCGTGTAAGTGCTGTTTGTGCGTGAAAAATGCAAAAAACTTCACTTTTACTGGCGATATCATCGTTGTAATACATTTTACTGTTTTGAAACACTAATATTTGTGTTCAGCGAAGTCTCCCGAGTAAAACAGTACCCCCCATTTACAGGTTTTATGGTGTCTTGGAAAGTTATAGGGTTAAATATAGTGCTAGCAAATTAAATTCCCTATACTTTCGGCATGGGTTGTCAGGCAGGTCCCGCTAATTGTAATTAATTAGGATACCTAATTATGTAAAAATATTACATAAATATATGTGTAGAATTAATATATGTGTATATATATATACATATGTGTATATATACGTAGATATATAATTTTTAAAAATATTTTTATTTATATATAGGTATATATATAGTGATATATACGTATATATTTATGTATATAGATATATATATTATTTCGTTCTACGTGTATTTTGATATAAATATATATATATTAATATCACAATACAGCTAGAACGAAATAACAAACATCTATATATTTTTTAATTATTTATTTTTAATTATTTTTTTAATTTTATTTTTTTTACGTATTTAATTTTTTTTATATTATATATAAATATATATATATAACAATAATTATATATATATATTCAGTATCAGTCTACGTGTAATTTGATAGTAATATATATATATAAATAATTATATATATTAATATTTAAATACACTTCGTGTATGTGTAAATGTGTGTGTGTGTGTATATATATATATATATATATGTATATATATATATATATATATATACTTAGATCATATATATATATAATATATATGATCTAAG
Source organism: Pelobates cultripes (assembly GCA_933207985.1). NCBI lineage: Eukaryota > Metazoa > Chordata > Amphibia > Anura > Pelobatidae > Pelobates > Pelobates cultripes. The sequence goes on along the minus strand of OW240914.1, from coordinate 126,662,921 downwards.
TATATTTTATTTGTAACTGTAATTTTTTTTTTTTAAACTAATATTTTATTTTTATTACAGGACAGGGGGCAGAGACAGTGTCAGCCAGTGATTTCACATCACTGGCTGACACACAGGATCAGTGATCACAGTGACTGCCTGTCACTGTGATCACCTCCTGCAGATTGGGTAATTGACCACAGGGGGGAGTGCCTGGGTGGTACAAGCACTCCCCCCTACCAATCTGCAGGGGGATCATTGCGGCTGACACATGTAACACTGATCGCAGTGACAGGCTGTCACTGCGATCAGAGCGCTCTGAGATCGCAGTGACAGCCTGTCACTGTGATCTCAGACTTAGCAGATCGCGGTCACTGACACCAGGGGGACTGCCTGGGGGGCCAGGTAAATCCCCCAACCGCGATCTGCATAGCAGAAAGCCGCCGGCCACGTGTGTCAGCCGATTTGAAATCGGCTGACACACGGAAAATACTAGAACAGGGGGTAGAGTCAGCGCTAATCAGAAAGGCAGCAGTCCCAAACAAGGACTCCCTCTAGTGTCCTTGGAAATCAAATGGTAGAAACAAGAAAAGATGAGGGGATGGGTCTGCGCCGATGTGTACACTGAGTATTAAGTCCAATATATATTATCTTATCGTGTCCAAAGTTCTACTTTTGGTGGTATCCAGAAGGTATCGGTGTCGTGGAGAGTGGTCCAAATGTGTGAAAATAGAAAAGATCTTACTTACAATTTGCAGAGCTTAATCCAGCTCTGGTGTGGATAGCTTGCAGCGATATTATCCCAGCTTACAGGATATACGGCAGGTGTCCGCTTCTTTGTAGTAACGGGTGGCTGAAGTTAGGAAAAATAAAATAAAAACAGTAATGGTGCAGTATATTCTACACTTGTATAAAAAGTTATATAAAATATGATAGATACACAATGCAGGGCTCTTTTTGTTCTACTGACATGTAGTCTAGTCATAGACTACATGTCCCATGATCTCGCCGGACCGGAAGTGATGTCGCGCCTATGACGCGCGTCACGTGATCCGGCTTAAAAATGTAAATTCACATTAATAAATGCTCGTTTTTATAAAAAAATTATGTTATAAGCACCATACAAGCTATATATATCTAATTTTTATTAAGAAATGTTGTTATGTAAGTGTAAAAAAGATTTGTTTTACTATTGGTTGTACAATTTTGGCGCCCATTTTAAAATAATTTTATACCTATATAAACCCTAACCAGCCAGGTAGAATTGTTTGTTATCCATTGATAAAGCCTTATATTGGCGAAACGCGTTTGGATATTTTTTACTGTTTTATATATTGTTAATAAAAGATTTTGGTCATTTTTACGTTTAAACCATCATCTTTTCTATTACCTGGCTATTTTACAAACGTTTTATATACATTTTATACTATATACTTCTTTTATTATTTTTTTAAAGTCCTGAATACTATACTCCAAGAATCCCAGGTGGGGATCATACCACCTACGCTGTTACATAGAGCAGTTAGTCTGCCCTATATATTGTGAGTATATTTTATTATTTTATTTTATTATTAAGATTTTATTGAGAGCACTATCGCTGTTTTACCTTCTCTTCGAGCTCCTGATATTCCGGTCAAGATCACTCCTCATATATCCTATAAGCGGGGATGATACCGCTGTACGCCTAACCAACTAGAGCTAGTCAAAGCTCTACCAAATGTGAGTGTATCTATCATATTTTATATAACTTTTTATACAAGTGTAGAATATACTGCACCATTACTGTTTTTATTTTATTTTTCCTAACTTCGGCCACCCGTTACTACAAAGAAGAGGACACCTGCCGTATATCCTGTAAGCGGGGATAATACCGCTGTAAGCTATCCACACCAGAGCTGGATTAAGCTCTGCAAATTGTAAGTAAGATCTTTTCTATTTTCACACATTTGGACCACTCTCCACGACACCGATACCTTCTGGATACCACCAAAAGTAGAACTTTGGACACGATAAGATAATATATATTGGACTTAATACTCAGTGTACACATCGGCGCAGACCCATTCCCTCATCTTTTCTTGTTTCTACACGGAAAATACTGATCGCAGTGACAGCTTGTCACTGCGATCAGAGACTGCAGGTCGCGGTCACCGGCCACAGGGGGGGTTGCCTGGGGGGCCAGGCATCCCCCCCAACCGCGATCTACAGCGGGCGATAAGCGACGGCCACGTGGGCGGCCATTATAACGAGGACGTACTATTACACCCGCCGGCGTTTAGAGCCGGCTCCTGCAGGGCGTAATAGTACGCCCTCCGGAGTTAAGGGGTTAAATCGACGACACATACATATATTATAACCCTGATCCACTTTCCACATCCCATATACACACTATGCACCCTACACACACTCTTTTTTCACTCTCTACAGCACCTAGCCATACATTACAACACAGCTAAAACCAACCTCCTATTTACACAAAACACCACACCACAATTGGCTCACTCTACAAACACACAATCCCACAAGCAGGCTCCAAACACATGCACAATACCCTTTCCCAGGGGCGGGCTGGGCCAGGGGGCAGGGAGGCAATTGCCCCCCAGGCCGCCCTAAATTCCTGTAAGGCCGGCCGCGACGGGCCGGCCCTTTAAATACTGCAGCCGCCCGAGCGCTCTG
>OW240914.1:126540906-126660166 GCA_933207985.1 Pelobates cultripes | reverse complement strand
CTATAATTTACCTCACATTAAAGGGACACTATAGCTAATGAAGTGGTTCTGGTGTCTATAGCTGGTCCCTGCAGGCTTTTTAATGTAAACACACACTGTGTGCAGCACTGGCGTTAGTTCATATGGCAGATCATATGGGTGGGGCATTGTGATGTGACATGTGGGGGCAGCAAATTTTTATTTTGTCTAGGGCGGCAAAAATCCTTGCACCGGCTCTGATCCTGGACAGGTGCACCAGTCTACTGGTGACCCACAGGAGGGGAGTGCACTGATTGCACTGCACTCTCCTCCTGTCCAGCCCCATCTTTACCGCAGTGCAAGTGCCCTCTGCCCCTAATTTACAGTGGCTCACACTCACAACAAGCAGTGCCTGGAGCCGTGAAGGAGCGGGTATGGCAAAGAGCTACTGATTAGCATAACATCAATATCCGTTATAAAACCAGGAAAAGGTGGGCATGGATGGTGAACTGATTTGGTGGTGCAATGGGCCACTTGACTGGTTTTGCCCTCCAGGCCTAAGGCTGCCAGCCCTCCCCTGCCCTTTCCTGTCCCTTTTGTCTTCTGGTATCCCACTTATGGAGACACCAGAGACAAGTCACAAACAAACACAGTGCAAGCATGTCAATAAATTTACTTGCACGGCTCAGAACAAATACAGGCCTTTTTCACATGCGAGAGCTCTTCACCAAGGCTATGACCATGGTCTGCACTGGAAGAGCATTGAACCAACATGCTCACTTTGAGAGGAGGCATGCTTGTTATTGGTGATGACAAAACCCCCCTCTTTGGCCCCACCCCCTTCTCAATGGGCCGCTGTTTTCAAAACTCCCCAGTACGGCCCTGACTGCAGCTATATTGATGCACATGGTGTCAACCCGACATAAAGAGACGCACAGATACACATCATATTGTACACAACTGCAATGCATTTGGCAATATGATTTGTCTTTAAATTCCAGCCTTGAAGATGTTAGCGTTCAGCTCTTGTAGCCATTTGTTCCACTAAGAGTGATGCCAGTTCTTTGAATCAAATGAGCCTGGGTTAGTCCAAAATATTCTTGATAGAACTGATCTCTTCTTGCTCAGCTCCTTGCTTTGGATACTTCAAGGGTTATTCACTAAAGTTAGAAGTCAATGTGAATTTTAAAATAAAGGTCAATAAAGCCAAGTTATGCTTCGGGTTCAACTGCTTTGGCCTAAAATGTTATATTCACTTTGAATTCACTTCAGATTTTTACTTTTGTAAGTAATTCTTTAAATTAAACAAAAGGGTGTGTGCCTGGGACAATGTCTTATTAACCATAGTCACCAGAAGATTACAGCTTAATGTACTGGTTCTGGTGTCTATAGCATGTCCCTGCAGGTTTTTCAATGTTCACAAATTGCTGCCCAGTTCCACCTTGTTACTGTGTAAATTTGGAATCCACACAAGATTCATTTTTTTTTATAAAAAAATTTCAGTTGTGCAACAGCATACATTCACCATTTCAATTCCATTACCAAACTTTCCTTAATATCTCAAGGAAGTTGTTCTTAATCATTGATTATATGCAAATGCACATCCCCATAAAATAAATCTGCTCTTTTGTTTATTTTGAACCCCTATAAGTTCTTTCTTTCTTGAAACAGTAATAGTTTTCAATGTTAAGTTATCTTTTTCACCTTATATAGCTGGACACTATGCTGGCACAATGCATTATTGGGCTAATTTAGAATTTTCTTTCCAGAGCTGTTGATTCCTTTCACCTATTGGTCAGTCCAGCATTGCATCCCTCTGAGATTAATATAATAAATACATGATAATACACTTCAACACTTCAGAAATGTAAATGCCCTACCTGTTTTACGGTGGCTTGCAACTAGCTTTCCAGCATGGGGATTCAAGGGATTTCCCACGTTAGAGAGCTGGTCTATTACATAGTTACATAGGTACATAGTTACATAGCAACATAGCCGAAAAGAGACTTGCGTCCATCAAGTTCAGCCTTCCTCACATTTGTTTTTTTGCTGTTGATCCAAAAGAAGGCAAAAAAACCACAGTTTGAAGCACTTCCAATTTTGCAACAAGCTAGGAAAAAAAATTCCTTCTTGACCCCAGAATGGCAGTCAGATTTATCCTTGGATCAAGCAGTTATTACCCTACATTGAAAGATTATATCCTTGAATATTCTGTTTTTTCAAGTATGCATCTAGTAGCTGTTTGAACATCTGTATGGACTCTGATCAAACCACTTCTTCAGGCAGAGAATTCCACATCCTTATTGTTCTTACAGTAAAAAAAACTTTCCTTTGCCTTAGATGAAATCTTCTTTCTTCCAGTCTAAACGCATGACCTCGTGTCCTATCTTCGGGGTAGTTTCCTGGTCGGTAAGTGAGGACAAAAAAACAATCAAAATACAAAGTCCCAGTGGATCCAATAGACAAAATGTGAAACTCTAACACCTAAGTGGGGTCCCCTTAACCAACACCAACAAATATACAATGCAAATATAAACAAGGCGGAGTATCTTACATATAGTTCTGAATGCTTTAGTCTTTAAGGAATGTGGTCCTATAATTGAAACAAGGAAAACAAACAATAGCGCAATATTGTCTGAATATGAAAATAAAGTGAATAAAAATAGGTATTTACACTCACAAGTGTAGAGCCAGTATGTGTTGGCTCAATCTATAAGCGTTGTGGGATTATTCAGAGTCCCACTCCCTCTTCTGTATGCTGTAGTATTAAACGATCATTGGTAGTAGTTACCACTTGTGGCGGAACCAGCCTCGCCACTGGGCTTTGGAGAAGACTGATTGCCAGCCTCCTGCCATGGGATGTATTGCCTGCTCTCCTGTACTGCTGAGGATTGCTACCAACTAGGTGGATTTGGCTATGTAGCTTGTGTAGTGCCCTCTGTTGGTAGCAACCGTAATATGCACTACCTGAATAGCAAGACTGGTCATTTGCATATTCGGGTAGATTTGCATATAGCTAATTCTGCATGCAGGAGAGACATTTTGTGTTAATTATCGTGATCCCCACCCATTTATAAATATGTAATTATGTTATAATAAGTCACTGTATGTTGCCTGCTATGATTTGACTGTTTGTAATTTTATTGAGTTTCCACAGCAATGTTAATGTAATGACCATATGGACTAGTCCCAAGTAAAATAAAGTTTTAGACAGTTCTACTTCATCCTCAATCTGAGTCCTGTCTCTTTTTGGGGGAATCTGCTACAAGGGATTGCTATGCTCTGCATATTCCCTTGCTATAATCACTGAGCTCTTGTAAGAGCTTGTTCCTGTCTTGCTCTCTGAAGGAGTCTACGGGGATTATGGTGTCGGCTGTAGTGCATGGAGCCCTCAGGAAGCTCTAGGAGCATCCTTCAACGGAGGTACCCAGTCAGGGTGCCAGGTGATCCGTTACACCACTACAGTGATTTTCAGAGTGATTTATTTGCCAAACTCTCAGGGTGTCCTTCGTAGTAGGTAAGCCGTGACTTTGTTAGCACAAAATTTCTTTCCTTGTAGTTTATGGGAGAAGTCCTCTTTTTCTGCTGTGACCTTTTTATAAGAAGCTAGTCAAGGATATTTTCTGAATTTATTTCCTCTTCCTGGTCATTTGTTTCGCTTCCATTGAATAATACATCCTGGAAACTTAGCCGGAAAGCTGTAAGCCCGAGTGGAAAATCCTCTCCTCACACTCAGACACTATCACCACTGTGATAGGAGCACGGGCTAAGTTTCCAGGATGTATTATTCAATGGCTTCTCTATGACAAACAATGCATTGGAGGAAATCACTGAAGACATCGGCAAGCACACTGACATCTTGGAAAGAGGAGAGGATGGCTGCAAAGTTGCAGTCCTGGCACTGCATAGGAGGTAAGTAATATTTATTTAAAATATTATTTTAAGTTTTTTAAAAAAGCGACAGGAGTCTACAGAAGAGAAACAATTGTTATGTTTGGTACTTTAGTTTCTCTTTAAGTGGGTTTAAGCCCCTCTGATGAGCCTTGCAGTGAAATGCATGCGTCAGGGGTTCTAAATGTCCCCTTACAATTATCGATTTGGCTAATATACCATGTACACGCACCATGTTTTGTAACATGGACCTTTTTTTGTTGTTGTAAATCTTTATTTTATTCGTGCATAGGAAGAACAAACACGTTTGCACTGCCACGACAGGTGGTACAGACAAATATGTAAACATATTATAACATTGGTATGGCATCGAAAACATAGCACATTTTTTTGTTTTTAAGAGTTAAATTATGTAACAAGTTGAGTGTTGAACATGCTTGTATAGTTCGAGCTACTGCTAGTTTACACGTTTTTAAATCAAGAGATAATCTAGTAGTTCTTTTTAGTAGTATGTGACATGTAGTTTTAACAAAGCTTTGTGTAGACAAGCTTTGTGGAACATGCTTTGAATCTTTTATATTATATGCAGTGCTACTACTAATCTAATATTCAACATTCCGTTCTCTATTAACATTACTAGTTGAGCCTCTGTGAGCAAGCCAAAATTTGCAGACATATTTTATGTATGAGTGGTAGTCGTGAATGGTTAGGCATGCTAGTTGAGCATATATGTTAAGCGTGAGGTGGCAGACGTAGACCAGAGAATGCATATAATTAGGCAAAACAATAGAGAATAAAGCAAGAACAAAACATTACTTAGCACCCCAAGCCTGCCCGTCTCCAGTGCCTGATTAGTTAAAGGGCAGTTGATAATTACATGGCATTGTCACCCCTGCTGATGTAGTAATAGTAAGTGCAGTTGATATGGATGTGAAATGAAAGTCTCTAGTACCAAGACAAGTACTCGGCAGGTGTTGGAGTCAGAGGTGATAGTCAGGCACCATGCTAGAGACAAAGTCCTGTTCTCCCTTCATCTGACGCCATGCATGGGCAGAGCAAGGTTCCCGGGTTGGTGGACTCTTCGTTAGGCTGGCAGGGTACCTGGGTTCCGTGGGTGATGCAGCTGGAGCCCCTCTGAATCTGCCCAGACCAGCCCTCCTCGTTTGTTGTGAGCCTGAGCTGCCATTTAGCTGCGAGGACTGCATGCAAAGTTTCCATGCTGTACCCGGCATGTCTCGCCGGACTTGCTTTGCGGTCTATCGTCGTGGTGGATGGCGTGATGGTGCATAGCTTGCCGTTGCCGCCATCTTGTAAGGTAGGCCTTGGGGGTCTCGTGCTGCCTATTCTCCCCTCATCTTGAGTTTTCCGCCGGGGGTGGGGGCAGGATGACCCCCCCAGCCCACACGGGGAGAAAACGGGACCGGCAAGCCTCTCAAAAAGCCTGTGTGTGGCAGTTGGGGAGGGAGGCAGGGCGCCGGCCGTCCACCCCACTCTCCTCTCGAGTAGGCCGCAGCTCCCGAAGCTTCGTGCTTCCCTCAGGGGACCCAAAGCTCCCGATCTCAGGGTCCACCGCCTCTTCCACCACGAGTGAGCATCTTGTGGGCTCATGTGGAGTACCAGGGCTGCGAATTTTGGCTTAACAGGCTAGATTTCTCCAGAGCCTGTCCTGCATGAGACTGGTCAGCATGGCGGTCCGGCCCCGCTCCCAACATGGACCGTTTTTGATTTTTTGTTGATTTTGATCTTGTGACCTCCCGATGTGGCAGTGGCAGTTATAGAGATATTTTAGTGAATTAGAGATACCATATTACATAGATAGATGCCCTCAAATGCATGTTGAGAGACAGTCTAATTTAGGAATTATCTGAATCACCATATACATGCTAACACTGGGAGAGTGCAACATTGCACATAGTTATTTTATATACTATGTTTCAAAGGCTCGACTTGCTAATAAACATTTCCAATGTCGGAAGACTCTGGCATAACTAGATATTCACACCAATTCTAGTATTAGATATACTTACATATTCACCAAGTGAAATCACTTGCAAACAATATCCTTTATGGAAAACTCTAAGACTACTTATTTAGATCAGATTTTCACTAATAATATTCAGTTACAATCAATATGTTAACAACGACATTCAGATAACAGCAGTAACCACCATTACCAAATTAAACTGGATTGATTTTCTAAATCTCTATTTAGGCAACATTCCATTTGTATGTATAAGCATACCCATGTTGCATCTATCTAATAATGTACTTATTCAAACATATATTTATTTAACAAAATTGTGTTTAGGCGATATTCCATGTTGAGCATTCCGAGGTCATTTATTTTATATAGGTTTACCCTAGTAATATCTAGATTTATTTATTGTATCTACAATGACACTCAGGAGCTGCAGAGAGGTGTGGCTAGGGATGCATAAACAAAGTGATTTAACTCTTAAATAGCAGAGAATTGAGCAGTGAAACAGAAGAGGCATGATCTATACCCCAAAACTGCTGCATTAAGCTAAAGTTGTTTTTTGGCAACTATAGTGTCCCTTTACGTTTTAACGTATATCCATTATGCTACTTCTCTTCGCAAATCTTGGCAAAATACTCCTATCCTATCTTCTGTTTTGATGAGAAGATAATTACCAGGAGCCATGGCTAATGTCCACTGCAGTCCAGTCAGCCACTTATGCTTGATAGCAGAGCTGCAGGAACATCATATTAAGATTGGCTTCTTGTTCATCCAGCTTCTTTAACATGAAAGTAATTACTCACAAGTCATTTAGTAAACTTCCAAAAAGTTCAATATACCTTCAGACAAATGACATTGGTCTTAAAAACTGGCACCTTAATGTCTATGCATTCTGAAAAAGCTACCAGGCTTTTCTCATATGAAAACCATCTTGGCTAAATGAAATATGGTTTGTATTCTACTAATTGGGCATCATACTTATGGAAAAAGGGCAATCTGGCCTGAGCCAAATTATATTCATTGCAAAATATGGCAACAAACGTGGCAATCTAACATCCTTGGATTTCAATATAAGGTCTGAATAATAACCAAGATTTTACTCGATGAAAACAAAATTGGCTCACACACACCTGACTGAAATGACCATATATTTTATATGAAGTTAATTAGGAATAGAAAGGAGTCAGTGTTATTCATTCAGTTGACAATATCCTAAATTTTTGCTTACAGTTTTGCTTACCCTTTAATAAACAAATATGTAGACATTATAAAGATGGATACTCATTTAATCCGTAGTACAATACCATTCACATTTATTAAAAAAATAAAATGTCAAATGTCACACACAAATTACAAAATGCCATAAAATAATTTCAAATATTATTTACAATCAGCAGTGTATAAATATATACTGTATAAAACATACAATGGCAACAGGTAAAATAAATCAATGCTCATTTTCAACCGTAGGAAGTAAGCAATCCCAATCGGTGCTACTTGTATAATCTCTCACAGAGAAACTTAAACTTTATAAAAGTTAAAACATGAATCTAAATGCTGTTTATTTTGTCTGGTATGTATGTAGATCATGTTAGTTTGGATATGGACATTGTGTGAAGATCTATTTTTGTTAAGAACTGATAAAGTATTTTTTTGCATTTGAGAAGTTTATAACCCACACTGCATTGCAAGCAATCCCAGAATGCATTACTTAACGGTTCTTTACAGCTATGCATGTGAATGGAATATGACAGCACAATGTGTGCATAAATTATTGTTTCTATACCAGATGCTTATATTAAACAGCACAGTTATTTCTGCCTTGTACTCAGTACATACATGCAGGATACTGGGTTGGATAACAGATTATGCTATACATATATAACTCTCTCTCTCTCTCTCTATATATATATATATGTATATATTAATCTATATATAGATACACATTCTAGGAAAGGACTAAGAATTCTCTGATATATCTTTGATCAGCTTTAGGCTTCATCTGGACCAATTCGTTTTCAGCTTGAGAAGTGCTGATATACCAGCCGGGGCAAGCCGCAGACTCGAAATTGACTCTAGACCCAAATGCAGACTTCTTGAAAATAAATCTTAACAAATCCTCATTTTTCACTTTTTTAATGTTCTTGACCTCCTAAGTAAAAAATAAGAAAGGTTGGAATTATTAATATTGTGCAATACCGGCTTGTCACTAGATGGCTGAACAGCTGAGCTGCTGCATCATATTTGTAGTCTACAAAGTAAATGAACAATACATTTATATATATATATATATATATATATATATAAAAATAACAAATTTATTTACTAGTGAGTTGACTACAACATTGCAGAGATAAAATGCTACTGTATATAACATTTTTGGTGAAACGTTTACAATTATTTAATATTTAGAAAAATATTTTTTACTTATTTTATATAATGATATATCATGATATTATACATTATATCATTTGAAAAGCTTATTGAAAAATCTAAAATTGTGGCTTAATTAAGATGCCCGTCAATGCTGGCAAATGCAAATGCTCTTTTGGTTACATTTAATACTTTACTTACTTCCAAATGCAGCTGAGCTTCACCTTCTACAAGGGTGCATGATAGGTAGAGGTTCTTCCCCGCTAGACCCAAAGTAACTGCTTGTTGGTGTGTGCTCAAACTCTGAGTAGCGTAAAAAGACATGGTAATCTTCTCTGTAAAGAAAAGAAAAAAAAATGTTAATATAACAACCCATAATCAATTGCTGCAGAAATTATGATGATAATAATGAATAAGGATTCGCTATATATAATAAACACTGCATTTAAAGAGTATCTGCATGATCAATAAACTAGTTATTCACTAAACTGAGAATTTTTAGGCACTGGCCTATGGTCTGACACTGAAAGCAGTTTATGTGTTATGGGATTGCTGACAAATGCAGTTTTTGTTTTTTGTATTTTTTTTTTAATATATATTTATTTGCTTTAACCCCTTAAGGACACATGACATGTGTGACATGTCATGATTCCCTTTTATTCCAGAAGCTTAAGGGGTTAATAAAAAGTCTGATAATCTTGTTGATTCTGGCAGAAGTCATTAATTTTATTGGAGTCATAAAAGTGGTGCATCCTCAGAGTTTTATACCCTAGAGCAGAGTTGGAAACCTTCTGCACTCCAGATGTGGACTATATCTCCCATAATGCTCTTACAGCCATAATGTTGGCAGGGGAATTGTAATCCACAACATCCGGAGTGCTGAAGGTTGTCTACCCCGGCCCTAGAGAGTTACTTGGCATGTAAGGGAACACTACTTTATTTCAATGATGTGGTCTGGGTGCCATATTCCCCCCTGTGTTAACCCTGCAGCTTAAAACATTGCTGTTCTGCCTTAAGAGCATGTATTCTAGCCTAGCAATCTCTGAAACACTGTTACACTGACTTACCTTCTCTCTGGATGTTTAAACCTTGAAGCGAAACAGCTACAAGTTTGGCGCTCCCAGGGAATTGCTGCAAAGCCATGCTCTTATTATGAGAATCTCTGATATTGCATTCACTTGTTTTAATGCACTTGTACTTGGGGAAGGAAGCGAAAGTGAATTCTGTGTTCTCATATGGAATTTCTTCTAAAAATAAAAACATGCAATCTGTTAGAATTTAATTTTAGATTGAGGAACTTATTTTACTTCCAAAAAATCTACACAAAATCTTCTTTCTGACTGCGTATTCCTCTTTTAAATAAAATTCCAGTGTTTTCGTCTCTATACTAACTGACGTTAGGTCCATTGTATCAACTACATGATTGGTTGTCAAAATCCCCCCTGGTGGGTTAATGTCACTTTGCCAGCTTCCATCTGGCACTGAGCGCTCAAATGATCATTACTAATGGGCAATTACCGCTGCCAATAATATTTCAGCTATTTAACTCTATAGTTTTATAACTAACCAATCTGCCATTAAAATAAGAAAAACAATATTATATTTTATATGTTTATTTCTATTTACAAGCAAACAAGATTATGTAATTATATATCATTTGCATTTTAGCAGTCTCATAGTAATTGCTATTGATATGAAATACATCTTTTCTCCAACCTGTGTAGCAGTTAAGTCAATACTTCTAGCTGTGAAGGTTTGGTTTCTCCATTTGTTTGTAAAATACAGCAAACACTACACATGTCTAGTCTTGGCAAATAATTCTGGAAAAGAAGCAATTGCCATGGAAACCAATGATCTATTCCATCTGATTGCTACACTGCTGGCATTTTGTACAAAAATTGTTCTTTATTCATAACCCTCAGTGCTGATAAATTAAATGTAATAAACTCTTGTTAACCACTTTGCTCCTTACCTTGCACAAAAATGTCATTTAGCAGATTTAGTAAATCTGTGTCTTTGAACCCCGTGTTGCAAATTAACCCTTTTTTCAGTTTTTCAACAGCCACCACGAGTACCACGGTTTTCCTGAAAGAATACCCAGAATCCACCTCTGTGGCCATCTCCAAATGTATTCCAGAACTGCACACACAGGACCTTCTGTGACAGGAGATGCAGTGGGAATTGTGAACCCCTTTCTGTGAAAAGACAATAGGCCACATTAACTATGTTTTAAAATAATATTCCAAATACAAGACAGTCAAACACCACATGGCAGATTTAGGGGATTATTCACTAAATAGTAAAAAAAAAACAAAAAACAACAACTGAGAAACAGATTGGAAAGTATAAACCAACATTACTGCAGTTTTACAATTTTTCCAACCTGGCGATTTTAGTGTCATCTATACAATGTTTAGGGAATACATGGACAGGGAGTGAAATACCTCACACTAATCATTGGGCATAAACATTGTATCAATACTACATTTAAATATAAATATATAAGAGTGTTTTACATTATTTAAATTAAATAGACACTGTGTTTGAATTTACCTTGGCTCCATGGGAAATCACGCCATAAAAATCTCCCTCATATTCACTAAAATAAAGAAAAATGTGTTTAGTTTCTCCTACAAGATACAAAGTTGGAAATACTAATAATACAATAATGATTACATTTTTTGAAATAAATATATAGATATATGTAAAAAAGAGACATTATCTCCTTAGAGCGTACACGTAATTCTGATAAATTAAGCCACGTTACCTGTTATTGTCCATTAGATAGGATTCCATGTCTGGTACTTGTGCCATTGTCATTTCTGTTTAGACATAAAATAAAGAAATCAATGATTTAGCTAACTCAAGGATTTATCCATCTGATGTAGATATGAGACAGCAGGCAGGATGATAAATACCTGATATTGATCTGTCCTGAGACTGAGACCTTGTTGTTTCCCAGATAGATGATATTCTTTAGTATAATCTGCTTCGTCCTCTGCTGCTTTTATAAGACAATGCTAACACGCCCTCTGTATGATTGTGCAAGAAAGGTTTTAACACAGCTTGCTGCAATTGGCACTAGCCATGCATTGCCGGACGTGGGAAACTATTTTTTTTCCTAAACAAGTTTCCTCATTTACATTTTTTTCTAAATGTGGTATTTCTGGATATTCCTTCAACTGTAGTATTGTAGTAAAATTTTCCTATAATTTATTAAACTCAAGTGAACTTTTCACCATCATAACTAATTACAGACAGAATTATTTAAATAAATTACCCAAAGTCTAAAAACCATGCTTGATTATTGACTATGTTAGGATTATTTGAAATTGAAGGAAACCTCCGAGCACCATGACCGCTATAGAACACTTTAGTGGTTTTGGTGCCAGCTGTTCCCTGGTGCATTGTAAGTAGTCAAACTGTTTTAGAATGTTTTGACTTCCTACCTGGCACTGCTCGGCAATGCACATCCACTACTCATTGCAGCCAAGAACTGTTTAGGATCATGGCTGATCCTGGGTGGGTGTACAGTTTGCACCTGAGAAAATCTCTATTAATCATTTTTGAAGGCTCTATATTTGGGCAATTGGCATTTACATATGATTGGACAAGTAACATGGTGATTGTAAAGAAGCCTGATAAGTTAAGAATATACAGAGATTCAAAATTCTTGAATCAGGCACTGAGGTGATCTCACTACATCATGCCTACTCTTGAGGATGTGTTGTACAGAATGCCTTTTTTACAATGAAAGTTTGACAATGCAAGTAGTTACATGACAACATTCTGGTCCCCCTAGGGCAGGAAAAGATGCCTCAAATTGCCTTTTGGAGTGTCATTTGCACCAGAGGTGTATCAACATAAGCAACATGAACTATTGCCTGGACTTAGAGGAATTGGTCCAATATTTGATGACATCCTTGTAGCTGGCTGTGGGGATACAGATCGGGAAACAGAACAAGATCATGATGGCCAACTGCTGTAAGTTATGAATTGTTGTAGGCAGGTAAAGCTAAGGCTTGACTTGAAGAAACTGCAATTCAAGGTCAAAGAGATCCGCTTCCATGGACACATACGATCGTTGGAGGATTTGAAGGCTGACAAAAAAAAAAAATCAGAGCCATTCTGGATATGCCGCAACCACTAACTGTGAAATATTTCCAGCGCTTCATAGGATTTGTTAACCACCTAGCAAAATTCCTGCCACACCTCTCAGAGATTTTCGCGCTATTGTGAAGGCTTCTAGACAAGGATGCGGTTTGGCATTGGCTTCCTAAGCATGACAATGCTGTGCAGGACATCAAACGTTTGGTCACAGATAAACCTGTCCTAAAGTACTAGGATGTTACAAGAGCTGTAACTATTCACAATAACTAGTGATGTCCCGAACGGTTCGCGAACGGACTCATCATTGAGTAAACTTTGACCCTGTACCTCACAGTCAGCAGACACATTCCAGCCAATCAGCAGCAGACCCTCCCTCCCCCTCCCACCTCCTGGACAGCATCCATTTTACATTCATTGTGAAGCTGCATTCTTGTGAGCTGTCCAGGAGGTGGGAGGGTCTGGGAGGGAGGGTCTGCTGCTGATTGGCTGGAATGTGTCTGCTGACTGTGAGGTACAGGGTCAAAGTTTACTCAATGATGAGTCCGTGGCGAACCGTTCGCGAACCGTTCGGCGAACAGTTGGGGACATCACTAACAATAACGCAAGAAAAAGTGGGCTTGGTTGTTGTCTATTGTAACTTAGCAGTGGAGAGCCAATCTGTATGACAGGACTAGTCGCTGGAGACTGGGTACCTGTGTTCAGAGGGCTGCTCCTCACTCATATGTTATGGATGCGGAAGGCGCTCTCTACAAAACAAATTATAACACAAGCCTACGAGCAACCTGTACCTGACCCTAAAGAAACGCTCAATGCCCCTAGTCCTGCTGGACAATGTACGCAAGGCAGAGACAATACTGCTGTCATATCTGAAAGATACATTGAGGGTGACATAGTACAGCAGCATATTGTAACGAGAATATACCCCTACACGCAGGATCCAGCTAAACAGAGGCAAATACAGAGGAGAGATACGTCTACCAGACCTTAGAATGGCCGGACTCGACGTATATGAGAGGAGACAGAGCCAGGAACAAACCGAGGTCAAGGGCACAGAGAGACAGCGTAAACTAGGACAAGCCGGGGTCTGGTACACGGAAAACAGCAAGCCGGCAAACAGTACAGATAAGGATAAAGCGAAAACGAAGTCAGAATACGAAGCCAAAGTCAATACGAGAAAACACAACTGAACACCACAAGCGCTAAAGGGAACTGAAACAGAAACCACGATAGGGCAACGAGCTAAGGGAAAAAGGTAAGTTTAAATAGCTTTAAAACGAAAGTGATTGGCTCCTGTCACTTCCACACCCCCTATAGGTAATTGTACAGGGAGTGTGGTATGACAGGAGCCAATGGGAGCCTTTTGGCAATTAGGCTCCCACTGTCTCTTTAAGAGCGCGCCCGAGACTCGCGGCGCGCTCTTAGTTTCAGGCGGGACACGTGACCGCTTCACGCGGTCACTGCCCGCCTTCCATCTGAAGCAGTCAGTCCAGAACCTGGAAATAAATTGGCTACCCCTATCGGATACAATAGATACGGGAATCCCATGTAATCGAAACACTTCTCTAGCGAAGATATGAGCCAGTTCCTTGGATGTGGGCAACTTGCGAAGAGACACGAAGTGAGCCATTTTGGAGAACCGATCCACTATCATCAGGATCACTGTGTTACCATTTGAAGGGGGTAATTCAACAATAAAATCCATGGACAGGTTAGACCAAGGTCTCTCTGGAACGGGTAACGGATGCAACAGCCCACAAGGAACTCTACGGGAGGATTTCATACATGCACAAGTAGTACAAGCACTTATATAGTCAGTGACATCCTTTCGTAAGGAATCCCACCAAAAATACCGAGAAACAGCTGACACCGTTTTGGAAATACCAGGATGTCCAGCGGTCTTAGTATCATGATATAATGACATAATATCCCGTCTCTCAGGAACATCAACGAACAGTTTATCATTAGGCCTCTCGCTAGGTGCCATGCTTTGTTTCGCTTGTATGGCCTGCAAGAGGGACGAGGAAATAGACAAAATAGTAGTAGCTATTATCCTGTCTGGGGGAATGACAGGAGTAACATCAATCTCCTGTTTGTCAGTAGTTTCGAACTGTCTGGACAGAGCGTCTGCTTTAGTGTTGCGATCACCTGGCCTATAGGTGATAATAAAATTGAAACGGGACAAAAATAGTGACCACCTAGCCTGCCTGGAAGACAATCTTTTGGCTTCGCTAAGGTAGGATAGGTTCTTGTGATCCGTAAAAATGAGGATAGGATCCTTAGTTCCTTCTAACAAATGTCTCCACTCTTTAAGTGCTAAAATAATAGCAAGGAGTTCGCGATTACCCACATCATAATTTTTCTCTGCTTTGGACATTTGTTTAGAAAAGAAGCCACATGGATGCAATGGCTTTTCAGGCGACTCTCTTTGGGATAAGACAGCACCTACCCCAATATCCGAAGCATCAACTTCAAGAATATAGGGCAGTGAGGGGACAGGATGCTGTAAGATAGGTGCAGAGGCGAACGTAGTTTTAAGAAATTCAAAAGCCTGAAGTGCCTCGGTAGACCAAACACGAGTATTGCCATCCTTTTTAGTCATACGGGTAATAGGTGCTACAATGGACGAGAAACCTTTGATAAAACGTCTATAATAATTGGAGAACCCAAGAAAACGCTGAATAGCTTTCAGACCTTGCGGTAGAGGCCATTCTATTACAGCAGCTAGCTTCTGGGGATCCATACGAAAACCTTTAGCGGAAATCAAATACCCCAAGAACTGGACTTCGGTTTGGTCAAACAGACATTTTTCTAGCTTGCAATAAAGACCATTAGCAAGAAGGGTCTTCAAAACTGTCGTAACATGTCTGTGATGAGTGTGTATATCTGTAGAATATATTAAAATGTCGTCCAAGTATACGATAACAAATGTGTGAATAAAATCTCTCAAGACATCATTAATAAATTCTTGGAATACTGCTGGGGCATTGCAAAGCCCAAATGGCATAACAGTATATTCGTAATGACCGGATCTAGTGTTGAATGCAGTCTTCCATTCGTGATTTTCCTTTATACGTATCAAATTGTATGCACTCCTAAGGTCTAATTTAGTGAACACAGTGGCATGTTTCAGCCTGTCAAATAATTCTGTAATCAAAGGTATAGGGTATGCATTTTTGATAGTGATTTTGTTTAGACCTCTATAATCTATACACGGTCTTAAATCACCTTCTTTCTTCGATACAAAGAAGAACCCTGCTCCAGCTGGAGAAGAGGATCTCCTAATAAACCCTTTTTCTAGTGATTCCTTGATGTACTCCTCCATGACACGGTTTTCTTGAACCGATAAGGGGTACACCCTGCCCTTTGGAGGTATAGTGCCAGGCAACAAGTCAATAGCGCAATCATAGGGTCTGTGATTTCTCAGCCTCCCTTTTATCGAAAACAGTCTTTAGAGATAAGTACTGAGGGGGTATAACCGTAGACAAAGGAGGACTGGTAGGTACCTCAATAGAATTCAAAGGGGTGACTTCCAACGTACAAGACTCGTGGCAGGCCTCACTCCATGATTTTATTTGCCCTGTCTCCCAGTCAAAAATGGGATTGTGAGCACGTAACCATGGATACCCTAATACTAACTGTGAAGAGGGAGAGGTGATGACCTGGAATCGAATGGTTTCATAGTGTAAAACCCCTGTGTACATGTGTAATGGTATAGTCTCATGAGTAACAACTGGAGAACTTAATGGTCTACCATCTATGGCCTCAACGGCCAAGGGTATCTCCTTCTCTCTGATGGGAATGTTGTTTCTCTTTATAAAGCCAGAGTCTATAAAATTTTCAGCTGCCCCAGAGTCAACCAGAGCATATATGTTGTCAACTATACAAATCTCTCCCATATATAAAGAAACCGGGAGAAGCAAGCGGTTAGGAGGCAATTTAGGAGACTTAGATATCACACCCAAGGCCAGTCCCCTATAAGGTCTTAGGTGCGAGAGTTTTCCGGGAGTAAAGGACATTCCTTTACCATATGGTCTCTCCTACCACAGTATAGGCAGAGTCCCTCCCTTCTCCTATGTAATTTCTCAGTATCAGAGAGTTTGGCAACCCCTAATTGCATAGGTTCCTCCTCAGACACTTTAACACTCTCTGGTATATTAACTCTGGGGTTAATGGGTGTAACAAAACGTCTATTCCTGTTCTTGGTATAGAGCCTGTCACGAATTCTATTATCAATATCAATGAGGTAATCGATAAGGTCCTCTAAGGCAATAGGAAGCTCCTTAGCTGCTACCTCATCCAATATCGTATCTGACAAACCTTCCATAAAGGCAGTAGTTAACCCATTGTTGGTCCAATCTACCTGCGAAGCAAGAGTGCGAAACTGAATAGCATAATCAGCCACAGACCTAGAACCCTGTTTAATTCTCATTAATGCTCTCGCGGCATTCTTTGACCTTTTCATTGTGTCAAAAGTTCTACGAAAAGCCGTAAGAAAACTGTTGAAATCATGTACCATAGGTCCATTAGCTTCCCAAATAGGATTTGCCCACTCAAGTGCCTTATCGGTAAGTTGGTGCATAAAGAACCCAACCTTAGACCTCTCTGTGGGAAATGAACGTGGATACATTTCGAAGTGAAATTCAATCTGATTAATAAACCCTCTGCAAGTCTTAGAGTCCCCTCCATACCTAGGAGGAGGTGTTAAATGGGCCGAAGTATTAGGCAAAGTAGATACTTCAGGGAGAAGGGGCGTAGGAGGGTTAGGTGTAGTTGCTGGAACGGTTCTAGCTAGGAGCGTCTGGAGAGCCTGAGCTATTTGATCCATACGGTGATCCTGCTCTACAAATCTTGCCTCATGGGACGCCATCTGTTGAGCTAAATCTGCGGGGTCCATGGCCCTATCGTAATGTAACGAGAATATACCCCTACACGCAGGATCCAGCTAAACAGAGGCAAATACAGAGGAGAGATACGTCTACCGGACCTTAGAATGGCCGGACTCGACGTATATGAGAGGAGACAGAGCCAGGAACAAACCGAGGTCAAGGGCACAGAGAGACAGCGTAAACTAGGACAAGCCGGGGTCTGGTACACGGAAAACAGCAAGCCGGCAAACAGTACAGATAAGGATAAAGCGAAAACGAAGTCAGAATACGAAGCCAAAGTCAATACGAGAAAACACAACTGAACACCACAAGCGCTAAAGGGAACTGAAACAGAAACCACGATAGGGCAACGAGCTAAGGGAAAAAGGTAAGTTTAAATAGCTTTAAAACGAAAGTGATTGGCTCCTGTCACTTCCACACCCCCTATAGGTAATTGTACAGGGAGTGTGGTATGACAGGAGCCAATGGGAGCCTTTTGGCAATTAGGCTCCCACTGTCTCTTTAAGAGCGCGCCCGAGACTCGCGGCGCGCTCTTAGTTTCAGGCGGGACACGTGACCGCTTCACGCGGTCACTGCCCGCCTTCCATCTGAAGCAGTCAGATGAGCCGCGCGCGGCTCGTGCAGCCGCAGGACCGCGCGCGGCTTGAAGAGAGGACCGCGACCGGCCCCCGGTTAAGGTAAGTAACGCTACACATATACCATCAAGTTCTTCTGTGCCAAACACACCAGTCAAGAAAGAGTGCAGCACCTTATCAATACCTTCTGTAGCTGAACTACTCTCCCCAGGCAAAATGCCTGTTGCCTTGTGTAGTGGACGACTTTCAAGACCACCAGATAGACTCAATCCATAGTGCATTTACCCATACTATGTTTACCCCTGGCCTGAATGTAGTTATATAGTCTAACATGGTTTGTCACACTTAAAGCTTGTAGTGTCATCATTGGTATAACTGATAGTGTCTGTCAGTGAGTGTGTGTCTGTAAATGTGTGTCAAATCAGTGAGTGTGTGTGTCGGTCAGTGAGTGTGTCTAATTACAAAAATGTGTGGGGCTTGTAGATGGAGAAATGGAGGAGTTGCCATAGAAACATGCATGTCTGAACTGGACATTTGCAATGGAGAGCAGTTAGTAAGATAACCTATCTGGTGGCACTTAAAAAATGTTCTGCACCAAGGTGTCTATGATCATGGGTGTCCGCAGAAAGGGGCAAGGGTCCCTGGATTTTTCAACTTACTCTGTCACGGAGAATGCTCCTGCCGTGTATTGAGCTGCTATACTGCCTGGCTCATCCTTCCCTGAGGTCAGACATGCAGGCAGAGACTGGGGGAAGGAGGGAAGCTGCACATGGAGAGTGAGAAGGAGTGAGACTGATCTATAACAAGGATAGGAAGGGGGTCTGAAAAGGAAAAAAATAGGTTCTGAGGAGGTAAGGAACTAGAACAGGCTGTGTCAGAGAGGAAAGTGAGTGGGGCTGGGGTCAAGTCCTGGGGAATAAAGTGTGGGAACTCACCCAAGATTCCCCCCCTCACTCCCCAAAAGTAATATACACTTGTGTGTATATATATATATATATATATATATATATGCATGCACACACACACACACACACACACACAGACACACACATATATATATATACGTGTGCACACACACACTGACACACATACTCAGTAGACATGTGCAATTCGTTTCGGTACGAATATGAATTCGGACGAATTTCAGGAAATTTGGACATTTGGGTACTTCCAAATGTCCGAATAGCCGAAGTGCCAAATTGCCAAAGTGCAGAGGTCCTGAAGTTCCGAAATTACAGAATTTACGAAGTGTTGAAGTGCCGAAGTGCTGAAGTTCCGAAGTGCTGAAGTGCTGAAGTTGCGAAGTTTCAAAGTGTCGAAGTGCCGAAGTACCGAAGTTGCCGAAGTTCAGAATTATCGAAGTGCCGAAATGCCAAAGTGATGAATTGCGAATTTTAGGGCCCCCACCCACCGCTCAGGGGTGGGGGCAGGGGGGAGGACATTAGGTCCTCCCCGATATTAGGTCCTCCCCCCTCATTCTAATTTAGGGCCCCCACCGCTCAGCGTTGTTAGCTCCCTAATACCTTGGGAATTAGGGAGTTATCTACTTATTCATTCCTGTCATTCCATTGACTGGCCAAGTAACTTACATTTTATATGAATATATGTTACTTGATTGTTGTAAGTGTTGCAAATGCTTACAGCTGAATCCTGGCTATGTTTGTATACTTTTTATTTAAACTTGTATACAATGTAACATTCTTCTTCTTCCACTGGGTAAGTATATTAGTACTTAAGCAATACTGTGCTTCGGAACTTCGGCACTTCGGAACTTCGGCAACTTCGGAACTTCAGCACTTCGGAACTTCGGCACTTCGGCACTTCGGCTATTCAGACATTCGGAAGTACCCGAATCTCCGAATTGCCCGAAATTCGTCCGAATTCATATTCGGACCGAAACTAATTGCACATGTCTATAGATGAGTTCAGTCATCTGCAGTTAAGGTTAGATGGCAGGACTAGTATGATGGTTGCAGGATCTCCTCTGCGGTTGGCTGCTGCAAATGGCACTGGCGGAAGATACTCTGCCACTTACTGCTAGTGTGGAAAGCGTTGCGACTTCTTCTCTAGCTTCTCTCATTTACCTTTCAGTCTGTGCATTCAGGGCACAATTCTAGAATGCCACTGAGTACACTGAATGAGCATTCAGGAGAGCAAGATATTCTGTCCAGTCTACACAAGCTGCAGTACAATCCCCTCTACACATCAAAACAAACTGTAAGCAATTTTCTTAACTTAGTTAACTTAGGGCACAGGAGGGGAAAAAAAGAGGGCACAGATAGGGAGATGAGCTAAAGGAACAAAAGAGGGCACAGAAAGTTAAGGCGGGCTACAGAGGACACAGGAGAATGGTAAAATAGGGCACAGAAGGTGAAGGGGCAAAAGACGGCCCATAAGGTGATGGGGGGCTAAAGATGGTACTAGATGGGGAGTACAAGAGGGCACAGAAGGTAAACAGGGGCTAAAGAGGGCACAGGAGAGGAGAAAAAGAGAGCACAGAAGAGGGGGGCTAAAGAGGGCACAGGAGGGGAGATGAGCTAAAGGGGCAAAAGAGGGCACAGAAAGTCAAAGGGCTAAAGAGGACACAGGAGAAGGGCAAAATAGAACAGAGAAGGTGAAGGGAGCTAAAGAGTGCCCAGAAGGAGAAGGGGGAAAAGAGGGGCTAAAAAGGGCAGAGGAGGGAAACAAAAGAGGGCACAGATAGAGAGACACACTGAAGGTCTGGGGGAGAAAGAAACAAAGGGGTTGAGGAAGAGGAACAAGAGACACACAGTAGGGCGGGGGAAGGGGAGAATTAGACACACGGGGAGTTGTGAGGATAGAGACACACAGAGGTGCTGGGGTGAAGAAAGAGACAGAGGGGCAGAGGAAGCAAAAAAACAGAAACACAGAAAGGGGCTGTGTAAGAGGACAATGACACAGAGAGGGACTGAGAAGGGGACAATGACATACAGAGCATGTGTAAGGGGACAGTGACACACAAAGGGGCTGGAGAAGTGGATAATGACGCCAAGAGGAGCTGGGGAGGGGGTAATGACACACATTGAGGGTCTGGAAACAGGGACACACAGAAAGGTTGGCGAAAGGGACAATGACACTGAGGGGAAGGGGACAATGGCACACACAGTGGAGCTGGAGAAGGGTACATTGACACAAAGAGGGTCTGGGTAAGTGGACAATGACAGCTGGGGGGAAGTAAGAGACATATATTGAGCTGGAGGGAAGTAAGACACAAAGGGGAAAATGAAGGACAGAATATACTAAAAGGGGTGCAATATACACAAAAAGGGGTAAGACATTCAAAAGATGGGATAAGAAACACAAAAGAGGGGTTAAAAGACACACAGGTGAAGATATATTATTTTCTAACAGAGACTCTCTAATGGATACTGAGACAACCTCTGTTATAGAGACCCCCCTCCAGGGACCATTATTATTATTATTATTACTACTGGCATTTAGAAGGTGCTGTGGAAGTGTTGGGGATGCAATCTGGTACTGTGGGCACATTTTGGTGATGAAGCCAGTGCTGTGAGTGTCATTTAGTACTCTGGTAACTGCTGTGCATGCTCCCTAGTGCTGTGGCAATAGCTTTGTGTGAAGTTTGGTGATATGGCAAGTGAAATCTGGTACTGTGCTTGCAATCTGACACTGTGATGTAAAATGTGCTGTGGGTGCAAAATGATGTTGTGGGTACAATCTGGTGCACTAACTGGTGCTGTGCATGCCAACTATTGCTGTGACCAAATGTAACATCAAATGCAGATTCTACATTTTTATTTTTATAATTCATAGTGCCTTGATCATGGGTGTATGAAAAATGGGGTGCATTGAATAGTGTTAACTTTAAAACAGAATAGAAATCGCAATACTCAAATCAGACAATGGCAACTTCATTCTTCTAATAAGATTTTGCATCAGGTTTCTCAATCTTTTGCATGCCTCTGCTTTATGTGATAATGACTATGCCTCTCCCCTTCATGACACTGTCAAAAAGGGGCAGAGCATGGAGGTCATTACAGTTATGCCCCCCCCCCCCTCGAAAAATTCCTGTGGACGCCCAGATCTATGATCCTAGGATCTGGCAAGGCTCAACATTTCTGCTTGCCACTATTCATTGGGGAGTAAATATTAGCTATGGTGATTGGGAATTCACCCCTGGTGAGTATGCCATGGACTCCCCAGACCCGCAGTGGCAAGAACCTAGAAGGCCTATGATTTGAAATGGTAATCACTGTTTCTAGTTCTACAAATCCCCAAGTGTATTCACAGTCAAAGCTGATAGCCATATAAATATGCAGCATAGAATGTACTACAGATATATTGAAGCACATAGTGTCAATGAGACACATCATCATGTACACAACTGCAATGCATTTGGCGAAATGATTTGAATTCCAGCCTTGAAAATACCTTAGTGTTCAGCTCTTGTAGCCATTAATCTCAATAAGAGTGATTTCAGTTCCTTGTATCACTTCTTTTGTTTCATTGGTTTAGTTTAAACTATTCTTGATAGAGAGTGGTTATCACTGATACGCTGATTTGTCAAAGGTATAAAGAGATATGTAGGGGAAAATAGGGTAATAATGAGGAAGACACAGGTATGATCAGTCCAAAGGAAATATAACCATAGAGATATTGACTATTATTATATGCTTTTGGGTTTTTTGATTTTGTGTTTTATCTGGTATTTCTCCCTCCCCCCTTTTCTAAAAGTTATTAATCACAAATTTACATAGATATCAATGTTAGATATATATATTAGGCATACTTATTACGAGTGTTTATTAATGATAAGGGATTGTGGTATGGATAGACACAAATTAACACATATGATAAGAAGAGAGAGAGATAAAGGGATGGAGAATTATAAGGGATTGTCATACGGGGATGGAGAATACTTAATATAAATAAAAAATTTTTTTTTTAAATATCATCTTCTCTTCCCTCTCCTTCCCGTTCCTTTCTTCACTCATAGGGATTTATCCTCCATGCTTGCTGCATAGCATTTCTCTTTTTTTTTCTCTTGGCAGTTTACCAAATATTAAGATAGTGCTGCCCCTCAGTATGGATCTCTGTTAGATTCATTAGTAGTGCCTAGGCAGGGATGTATTTACCACAAGGCAAACAAGGCATTTGCATAGGGGGGCACTTTCAGGGGGGGCGCAAAAAAATGCCATCCCAAGCTCCCAGACAAATGCCCTGTTTGCCTCGTGTTCTGGGGCTGTCCACTTTACTGTGAGTGAATGAGTGTAGCTATCAGTGTGTGTCTGTGAGTGAATGAAAGTGTGTGTGTCTTTCAGAGAATGGGTGTGCCTGTGAGTGTGTGTCAGTGTGTGTATGTCATTTTATATGTATCTGAGAGTGTGTGCCTGTCAGTGAGTGGGTGTGTCTGTCAGTGAAAGTGTGTGTTGGTTAAACAGTGTGTGCCAATGACTGTATTCGTCAGTGAGTGTATATCAGTGCATGTATCAATGTGTTTGTCAGTCAAAAAAAGTGGCCTTGACAGGAATTGGGAGGGGCAATTTTTATTTTGGGGGTGCCCGAATTTAATCGTACCTAGGGCAGCACAAATCCAAAATACACCACTGTGCCTAGGTGTATTATGGCACATGTTTGGATATGCTGGAAGGGAATATACCCAAGTATTTTAATGTTATGTATTGTGTGTTTTTTTGTCTGTATGTGTTGCCCTCGCACAGTCCTGGAGTACTGGAGCCATTTAAATGGAGTCCAAGGGAAATGGGATTATTTCAAAGATGCACTATTGAAGGCAACAGAAAATTGCATTAGGTTTGTCATTAAAAGCAAAAAATTCAAGAAACCACTGTGGAACTCCGCAGATGTGGCCAAAACAGTAAAAAACAAAACGTTAGCATTTAGTAATTATAAAAAATAAAAAAAAACAGAGTGAGGAAGACAGAATGATCTATAAGATTAGGCAGAAAGAGGCTAAGCAAGTTATAAGAGCTTCCAAAGCACACACAGAAGAGAAAATAGCACAGTCAGTAAAAAAGGGAAAAAAATATTTTTTTAGATACATAAATGAGAAAAGGAAAGTAAAACAAGGATTAGTTAGATTAAAAACAAAAGAATGAATGTATGTAGAAGAAGATAAATTAGTAATTTGTTACATGTAAGTTTACAGAGGAAGAGGTTCTATTTCAACTGTCAAAAGTAAAGACAAATAAGTCAATGGGACCTGATGGAATACACCCAAAGCTATTAAAATAACTTAGTGGTGTACTAGCAAAACCATTAACAGATTTATTTAACCAATCATTGTTAACAGGAGAAGCCCCAGAAGATTGGAAGTTAGTGAATTTTGTGCCCATTCACAAGAAAGGTAGTAGAGAGGAGTCGGGCAACTATAGGCCAGTAAGCCTTACTTCAGTAGTGGGGAAAGTGATGGAAACCATGTTAAAGGATAGGATTGATGAACATCTAAAAACACATGGATTTCAAGATCAGAGACAACATGGGTTTACTTCAGGGAGATTTTGCCAAACTAAACTTATTGATTTTTTTGATTGGGTAACTAAAATAATAGATCAGGGTGCTGCAGTAGACATTGCTTACCTAGATTTCAGTAAAGCTTTTGACACTGTTGCACATAGAAGGCTTATCAATAAACTGCAATCTTTAACTTTGGATTCCAATATGGTTGAATGGGTTAGGCAGTGGCTGAGTTACAGGCAACAGAGGGTTGTAGTCAATGGAGTATATTTGAAGCATGGGCTTGTCAGCAGTGGGGTACCTCAGGGATCTGTACTTGGACCCATTCTCTTTAATGTTTTTATTTGTGATATTGCAGAAGGCCTTGATGATAAGGTATGTCTTTTTGCTGATGATATTAAGATAAGTAACAGGGTTGATGTTCCAGGAGGGATAAGCCAAATGGCAAATGATTTAGGTAAACTAGAAAAATGGTCAGAGTAGTGGCAACTGACATTTAATGTGAATAAGTGCAAGATAATGCATCTTGGACGTAAAAACCCAAGGGCAGAGTACAGAATATTTGATAGAGTCCTAACCTCAACAACTGAGGAAAGGTATTTAGGGGTGATTATTTCTGATGTCTTAAAGGTAGGCAGACAATGTAATAGAGCAGCAGGAAATGCTAGCAGAATGCTTGGTTGTATAGGGCGAGGTATTAGCAGTAGAAAGAGGGAAGTGCTCATGGCATTGTACAGAACACTGGTGAGACCTCACTTGGAGTATTGTACTTAGTACTGGAGACTATATCTCCAGAAGGATATTGATACTTTAGAGGGAGTTCAGAGAAGGGCTACTAAACTGGTTCATGGATTGCAGGATAAACCTTACAAGGAAAGGTTAAAGGATCTTAACATGTATAGCTTGGAGGAAAGACGAGACGGGGGGATATGATAGAAACATTTAAATACATAAAGGGAATCAACACAGTAAAGGAGGAGACTATATTTAAAAGAAGTCTTAAACTAGAGGGGCAAAGGTTTAAAAATAATATCAGGAAGTATTACTTTACTGAGAGGGTAGTGGATGCATGGAATAGCCTTCCAGCTGAAGTGGTAGAGGTTAACACAGTAAAGGAGTTTAAGCATGTGTGGGATAGGCATAAGGCTATCCTAACTATAAGGATAACAAGAAGAAACAGAAGGAAAGGGGTGTTGGAAACAACCAACTCCCCAAGCTCTGAAAAGGTTACAAGGGATATAGGGGGCTTAACCCCAAAAGTTAATGTAAGAAAAGAGGAGGGGGGGGAGAATGAACCAGAAGGCCACCATACATACTAGTATGCAGGGGGGAAACAGTTCATTCACTAAACTATATCCCTGGAGTAGGTGTACTTGTAGTGAGAAGGGGAATACACGGGGGAAAAAAGGAACATGGGTATTAGTACCTTTAATAAAGCAGAAAACACACCAACAGTGATAAAATCTAACTGGCTCTAAAAGTGGCCAGACGGGGATTCCCCCTTACGAAGAGTATAAATAAGTGAGATATAAACTCACGAATGTTAGCTAAAACGGACACCACTGCAGAGTACTAGATACTGGGGACCAGAAATGTTCCCTTTAAAAGTACAGATATAATGTCCGTCTGGGTTAAACAATCCTGCCAGAGGTCTGAAATAGGTGCAGTGGGGTAATATGGGTAGCGATATAGAGGGAGCCTAGGTAGTGATAGTGCCCCTGGAGGGAGCAGAGTAGTTGCTAATGCAGCCTAGTACATAGGTGTATAAATGGACCATTAGACCAGGTGGTTAATTTGGAAGATATCAATGTATGTAGATGTTACAATTGGCCAAAACCCACCAGACACTGTCCTATCCACAACCTAGATAGCCCTGAACTTACTGAACTGTCTCCCATAAAACAGGGTGACTAAGTACACTACATGCTGCTTCAAGGCAGCCTCAAGGATATCCCTCTCGCTAAACCCCCAAACTGACCAAGCTAACCCTGACACGGATTGAGTAAAAAATAAAAAAACAAAGAAACAAACTCAAAAATCAGAAAGAATGCATCGGCATTCTATAATGCTCGACGCGCGTTTCGGCGTGTAAGAACGCCTTTATCAGTTTACAGGTGATTAACCTCTCATCCTTTCATCTTGAGAGGTCTCACTGCAGGGTCCTGGAAAAGGGTCTATCATTTGTCCCCACGCCCTCTTTTGACAAATTCTCCTGGGTTAAGGATTTACACTTGTTTGTGAGGAAATTAGCACTACATAAATTTCATGCACTAAATAAAGAGAAAAGGGCAAGATCCCTTGGCCTTTCAGTCGGAGATGTTGAATGCCTGCACAATCTGGTAGCCCTGCTAGATGATAACGATACACAAATACCTTTTAGGTATACGGAATTAAAGCCCAAAAGCCGCTTTACCCCGAATCTTTCGTCCTTCAGGAACATTGATCTGTTCCTGGAAGCAGTAAAATACGAGTTTGATAGTATTGAAACAACGAACTTTGCTTCCTTTCCTAATGAAAACCTCTTGTAGCGTTACTTACCTTAACCGGGGGCCGGTCGCGGTCCTCTCTTCAAGCCGCGCGCGGCTCATCCAACTGCTTTGGATGGAAGGCGGGCAGTGACCGCGTGAGGCGGTCACGTGTCCCGCCTGAAACTAAGAGCGCGCCGCGAGTCTCGGGCGCGCTCTTAAAGAGACAGTGGGAGCCTAATTGCCAAAAGGCTCCCATTGGCTCCTGTCATACCACACTCCCTGTACAATTACCTATAGGGGGTGTGGAAGTGACAGGAGCCAATCACTTTCGTTTTAAAGCTATTTAAACTTACCTTTTTCCCTTAGCTCGTTGCCCTATCGTGGTTTCTGTTTCAGTTCCCTTTAGCGCTTGTGGTGTTCAGTTGTGTTTTTCGTATTGACTTTGGCTTCGTATTCTGACTTCGTTTTCGCTTTATCCTTATCTGTACTGTTTGCCGGCTTGCTGTTTTCCGTGTACCAGACCCCGGCTTGTCCTAGTTTACGCTGTCTCTCTGTGCCCTTGACCTCGGTTTGTTCCTGGCTCTGTCTCCTCTCATATACGTCGAGTCCGGCCATTCTAAGGTCCGGTAGACGTATCTCTCCTCTGTATTTGCCTCTGTTTAGCTGGATCCTGCGTGTAGGGGTATATTCTCGTTACACCTCTCCCGTCAAGAACAGAAGGCTTTAAAAACCCTTAGAGATAATGACACCATGGTCATTAAACAGGCAGACAAAGGGGGGAATGTGGTACTGATGGATAAACCTGACTATGTGAGAATGGTACAGGATGTCCTTAACAATAGGGACACATATACGGTCCTACAGACAGACCCTACAAACTCCTTCCTTAAGAGCTACAAAGAGATTCTAGACGAGGGACGCAGTGGGGGGTTGCTATCCGATGAGGAATACCGTTTTATCCTCAACTACTGCCCTAGGATAGCAACCTTCTACTGCCTCCCTAAAATTCATAAAAACCTTCAGAACCCTCCAGGTCACCCCATAGTTTCGGGGATTGACAATTTGACCCAAAATGGGAGTCTTTATATCGATCGCATCCTTAGACCTTTTGTGGAATGCCTTCCATCTTACATTTGGGACACTAAGCAGGCCCTACATCTCCTCTCCAATCTACATATCTCACCCATGTCCAAACTATGTAGCCTTGACGTTGAGGCCTTGTATTCCTCCATCCCTCATCAAAGGGGTCTTGAACACATCAGACACTTCTTAACTCAAAGAGGTACCGAACACCAGGCACATACTGAATTTACCATCAACCTCTTGAAGTTTATTTTAACACACAACTTTTTTGTGTTTAACAAAAAGTTCTACCACCAGGTGAGGGGCACGGCGATGGGCACGGCTTGTGCCCCATCCTACGCCAACCTCCACCTTGGCTGGTGGGAAGAACAAATCAGGACCACTACTATATTGGCACCCTTCATGTCTAAAATTACCTCATGGTTTAGGTACATTGATGACGTCCTGATCATCTGGCAGGGTGACATGGACGAATTCAATCATTTTGTTGCCCTTCTCAATATTAACGAGGATAATCTCAGATTCACCTCTGAATTTGGGGGTTCCTCCTTAAACTTCTTGGATCTGTCCATTTCGATTTGCGGAGATGGTTCCATTAAAACATCTCTTTTCAGGAAACCATCCGCATCGAACTCTCTTCTTAAGTGGGACAGTCATCATCCGAGGTCCCTTAAACAGGGCATTCCAACGGGACAATATCTCAGGCTCCGACGGAATTGCTCTGACCTGGGGGACTTCCAAACTAAAGCTAAGTCCCTGCGCCAACAATTTAAAGACAAAGGCTACCCAAACAAATGCCTTAAAAGAGCCTATAAAAGGGCTCTGCTGACAGACAGGACAGAACTCCTGTCGGACTTGTCAAATGCCAACCCTGGTATGAACAAAACTATCAGGATGATTGGCACATTTGACACTGGGTGGAACGCAATAAAAGAGTCTCTTCAGAAATTTTGGCCTATCCTTCTTAGGGATTCACATTTGAAAGAAGTACTAGGTCCATGTGTTACCATCACAGCCAGGAGGGGCAAAAACCTTCGTGATATACTGTCCCCTAGCCATTTCTCCTGTAAACAGAACCCTCAGACCACATGGCTGGGGCATCAAACACCAGTGGGCACCTTTCAATGTGGAAGATGTGTAGTGTGCAAATTTATTCTAAGGGACTCTAAAATGGTCAAGGATAGCGAAGGAAAACAATCATTCCAGATCGCACATTTCTTTAATTGCAACTCAGTAGGGGTGGTTTATCTCCTCACGTGCAGTTGTAAATTGATGTACGTGGGGAAGACATTCAGGCCTTTTAAAGAGCGCATTAAAGAACATGTGAGATGTACAAAAAATCGGGTAGAGACTCCTATTTCTAGACATCTGAAAGAACATCACGATGGTCTATCAAAGAATATACGCTTCTGCGGTCTTGAGTTGGTTAAACGCGAACCCAGACGGGGTGACTTTGACAAAACTTTGCGTCAGAGGGAATGCAGATGGATATATAGACTCAACACTCTACACCCCAGGGGTCTCAATGAAGGCTTCTCCTTCTCCCCGTTTATCTAAAATTGTATATAGATACGTTTCGCACTGTATTTGATCATGGGAAGCGGGCATATCTGTTTCTC
Organism: Pelobates cultripes; assembly: GCA_933207985.1. NCBI lineage: Eukaryota > Metazoa > Chordata > Amphibia > Anura > Pelobatidae > Pelobates > Pelobates cultripes. The sequence goes on along the minus strand of OW240914.1, from coordinate 126,630,769 downwards.
TCTAAATGCCTGTTTGTCCCACACAATGGACAACAGTGCTAGATATCCAAGCTCCACTAGAAGCTGGGATCTAGGTTTCTCACTACGGTTTAAGGTCATGGTGTGTTTTGGTGTGCACTATTAATGTGATGTCTTTAAGTACTTTGACACTATAGGGAGGGTACTTCTTTACACAGATTAGTTTTTGTTAGCTTTTGTATTATTGTTTATTATTCAATAAGAGTGGTCTGTCTGAACCTTCCAGAAAAGGAGAATAGACTGAACATCCTGCCTGTTTCTCAATGAATAGATAGGTTGAATTTCCCTATTTATTCCTTTACTAATCATGCCCCATTTACATTGACTAATTTCATAATCAATAAGGTCGTAAGGTGTGATTATATATATGTCCAGTGAATTTGAGGAATCTGACTACACTGCCTATGCGTTACATTTTGGGGTTAAGAGAGTTATATGCAATACCTATTCATTGTATTCAGCTCCCTTGCCATATTTTGAGATGTTGTTTTCGTCTTTCGATTCACTTTGTGGGGAACATATGGGAACATAGTAGATTACAGCGTGTACATCCCAAACTGACATTTTGTTAAATTACTAATACAATCTCCGGGGTGATTGCCATATGCTGTATCTCTCTTTATCACCCACGCACCTCTACCACGCCCCCTCCGTGCCTCCCAGCTAACTATTGGGAGTTGAAGACAGTATGTCTTCCCGGGGGCCGGCTTAATGATTAGCCAAGTTGTAATTCACGCCCGCTACCCACGTGGGCTGGCGTTCTCTTCCCTCCTCCCCCCCCTCCCACCTTCCCCTTGCCGGCGCCCCTCCCTCCCTATTCTGATTGGACACTGAACTGATGCGTCCAGGGAGGGAGCGTTACAGGACGGTGATTGGTGGTTGGGACTCCAGAGGCGGGCCGGTCTTCCCCTTCTTAACACGGTCAGGAGGCAGACACCCTTTAGCTCTTGATAAAGGCGTTCTTACACGCCGAAACGCGCGTCGAGCATTATAGAATGCCGATGCATTCTTTCTGATTTTTGAGTTTGTTTCTTTGTTTTTTGATTTTTTACTCAATCCGTGTCAGGGTTAGCTTGGCCAGTTTGGGGGTTTAGCGAGAGGGATATCCTTGAGGCTGCCTTGAAGCAGCAGGTAGTGTACTTAGTCACCCTGTTTTATGGGAGACAGTTCAGTAAGTTCAGGGCTATCTAGGTTGTGGATAGGACAGTGTCTGGTGGGTTTTGGCCAATTGTAACATCTACATACATTGATATCTTCCAAATTAACCACCTGGTCTAATGGTCCATTTATACACCTATGTACTAGCCTGCATTAGCAACTACTCTGCTCCCTCCAGGGGCACTATCACTACCTAGGCTCCCTCTATATCGCTACCCATATTACCCCACTGCACCTATTTCAGACCTCTGGCAGGATTGTTTAACCCAGACGGACATTATATCTGTACTTTTAAAGGGAACATTTCTGGTCCCCAGTATCTAGTACTCTGCAGTGGTGTCCGTTTTAGCTAACATTCGTGAGTTTATATCTCACTTATTTATACTCTTCGTAAGGGGGAATCCCCGTCTGGCCACTTTTAGAGCCAGTTAGATTTTATCACTGTTGGTGTGTTTTCTGCTTTATTAAAGGTACTAATACCCATGTTCCTTTTTTCCCCCGTGTATTCCCCTTCTCACTACAAGTACACCTACTCCAGGGATATAGTTTAGTGAATGAACTGTTTCCCCCCTGCATACTAGTATGTATGGTGGCCTTCTGGTTCATTCTCCCCCCCCTCCTCTTTTCTATCCTAACTATAAGATAAGGCCAGGGACTAGTGAAAGTATTTTTTAAAATTGGGCAGACTAGATCGGCTGAATGGATCTTATCTGCCGTCACATTCTATGTTTCTATTCATAGCAGGCTGTCTGTACTACAAAATAAATAGGACAGTGAGTACTTTGCAAATAAACCTCAAATTCCACATGCCCTAAACACCCTTTTCACTAACGCTAAACTATGATGCTGACGTTGGCTTCTTATTTAGCCAGCTTCATATTTGAAGGCTGCCGATCTCTTTCTATTCTCAGAGCTTCATATCAAGATTGGCTTCTTGTTCATCCAGCTTCTTTTACATAAAAGTAATTACTTACAAATCATTCAGTAAACTTCCAAATAGGGCAATATAGTTTGAGCCAAATTACATTGATTTTATAATCTGCACCAAACCTGGCAAATCCATGCATTGTAAAGTCTGAATAAGTAACCAAGCTTTTACTTTTTGAAAACCAAACTGGCTCACACACACACAAAGTAACACCTGACATATAACAACCATACATGTTAATTTGGCATGGGAAGGAGGCAGTTATTCATTCAGGTGGCAGTATCCCAAATTGTTTATTGCTCACTCTTTAATAAACAAATATGCAGACTGTGACATTAGATATACGAATACTCTTTTATTCTCTATGGCAATACCATTCACATTCCTTAAAAATGTAAATGCCAAATAAAACATAGATATTACAGAATTTGATGTTTGTATTGTAATGCAATTAAATAATTTTAAATATTATATACAATTAGCAGTGAATAAATATATACTGTATAAAACATACAATGGCAAATTTTAAAATAAATGAATCAATGCTCATTTTCAACCTTAGGAAGTAAGCAATCCCAATCGTGCTACTTGTATAATCTCTCACAGAGAAACATAAACTTTATAAAAGTTAAAACATAAAAACTAAATGCTGTTTGCTTTTTTTTTTTTTTTTACAAGTGTCTGGGATGTATGTAGAGCTACATTATTTTGAATATGGACATTCTGCTATAATCTATTTTTGTTAAGAACTGGCACTGTATTTTTTCTGCTTGTGTGAAGGTTACAAGCCACACGAACAATACATTGCAACAATCCCAGAATGCATTATATACAACTGGAATATGACCAGCACAATATGTATGTAAAGTTTTGTTTGTATGCCAGACCCTTATATTAAACAGCACAGTTATTTCTGCCTTGTACTCAGTACATACATGCAGGATACTGTGTTGGATAACAGATTATGCTATTCATATATAGCAATATATAAATACATAAATATATATATATATATATATATATATATATATATACACCCACACATTCTAGGGAAGGACTAAAAATTCTCTGATATATCTTTGATCAGCTTCAGCCTTTATCTGGACCTGTTCGTTTTCAGCTTGAGAAGTGCTAATATACCAGCCGGGGCAAGCCGCAGACTCAAAGGTGAATCTAGACCCAAATGCAGACTTCTTGAAAATAAATCTTAACAAATCCTCATTTTTCACTTCTTTAATGTTCTTCACCTCCTGAGTAAAAAATAAGAAAGGTTGGAATTATTATTGTGCTATACCAGCTTGTCACTAGAGCTGAAATTTTAAAAATTATTTAATATTTAGAAAAATATTTTAATATTTTTCTATTTTTAATATATTGATATATATTTTTTCTGTGTTTCCCCAAAAATAAGACCGGGTCTAATATTAATTCCCTGAAAAATGCACTAGGGCTTATTTTCGGGGGAGGTCTTATTTCGGGGAGAAATATGTGCTAGAAAGCGTGTATATGTTCGAGGGAATTCCCCCGAACATAGACCTATTCACTATTGCATGGAAATCTGCAAATCTATGTTCGGGGAAACTTTCTTGAAAATAGATTAGCTTACTCGCTAACAGAATATTGCAAATTCCATTTGCGAGTAAGCTTATCTATGTTTGGGGAAGTTTCCCAGAACATAGATAAGCTTACTTGCGAATGGGATCTTGCGTATCTATGTTCGGGGAAAATTCCATGAACATAGATTAGCGAACGGCTAGGACTTATTTTCAGGGTAGGGCTTTTTTCCGGAGAAACATGGTATATATGATATATTTTTGATGTGTTAATACTTTGAAAAAAAAATCATTTTAGTTTATCCAAAAATATTAAATGATTTGAAACACTTATCCAAAAATATTAAATTACAGTCTAATTAAGCTGCCCGTCACTGCTGGGAAATGAAAATGCTCTTTTGGTTACATTTACTACTTTACTTACTTCCAAATGCAGCTGAGCTTCACCTTCTACAAGGGTGCATGATAGGTAGAGGTTCTTCCCCGCTAGACCCAAAGTAACTGCTTGTTGGTGTGTGCTCAAACTCTGAGTAGCGTAAAAAGACATGGTAATCTTCTCTGTAAAGAAAAGAAAAAAAAAATGTTAATATAACAACCCATAATCAATTGCTGCAGAAATTATGATGATAATAATGAATAAGGATTCGCTACATATAATAAGCACTGCATTTAAAGAGGATCTGCATGATCAACAAACAGGTTATTCACTAAACTGAGAATTGTCAGCAATGCAAAGTGAATTTTAATTTACACACAATGAGAACAATACTTCTAGTTCAGCTACTCTGGCCTAAATTTGAAATTCAGTTTGGATTCCTGACAGTACTCACTTAAGTCAATATTTCATTGGTAGTGATGGCCCCAGCACTGTGATTGAGCAGTGAGACTGCAGGGACATGATTTATACACAAAAAACTGCGTCATTAAGCTAAATGTGGCCTTGATGCCTATACTATACCTTTGGCCCTCCAGATGTTCTGCACTACATTTCCCACAATGCCCTTACAGTCATTATACTGGCCAGGGCCGCCATTAGGGCATGACAACCATAATGGCTGTTATGGGCCCGGCGGTTCTGGGGGGCCCGGACTACTTAGGAAGTCCGAGCCCCACATTCCTTATATGCACATATATATGTGCACTGCAGTCCCACTGCTACCTGTACATTTCAGAGGGGGGCCCAGCAGCACACTCTGTCTTCCTTTCCAGATTCTCTCCGTCTAACTTTCCTGAGCCCTGCAGCTGTCAGAGTGTTGCCACGGGTTACCATGGCAACACTCCGCACAGCACGCAAGCCGGTGTGCTGCTGGGCTTCCCTCTGCAGTGTGCAGCAGCTGGCTCCCTCCACCATGCCACCGGACCACTAGGTAACACTTTGCACTCACTACAAACACACTCCATTCACTATACACACTCTGCACTCATTACAAACACACTCCATTCACTATACACATTTTGCATTCACCACAATCACACTACATGTACTATACATATTTTGCATTCACTACAATCACACTACATGCACTATACACACTTTGCACTTACTACAAACACTCTACATTCACTATACACATTGCACTCACTACACATACTGCATTCATTATACACACTCTGCATTCACTACAAACACACTACATTCAAGATACACACTCTACCCTCACAACACACACTACATTCACTATACGCACTCTGCATTCACTACAAACACACTACATTCACTATACACACTCTGCATTCACTATAAACACTACATCCACTACAAATATACACTCTGCAGCCATTATACAAACACACACTCTGCATTCACTATGCACACCTACATTCACTACACAGGCACTCTGCATCTAATGCATACAAACATTACATACATTACACAAAACGTACATTCTGCATCCACTATACACACTGCATCCATGACACACATACTGCATCCACTACAAATATTCTACATCCACTATACACACTGCATCCATGACACACATACTGCATCCACTACAAATATTCTACATGTATACCACTATACACACCACATTCAGTACACACACACTTTATCCTTGTGGGCGGACTCGGGGCAGGCCCTGTGGGTGGACTGGTGGTCGGGCCCCCAGACCTTGAGCTGTGTCAGCTGATGACAGCCCTGATGCTGGCAAAGCATCAAGGGAGTTGTAGTCAACAACATCTGGAGGGAACACTATAGGCACCCAGAACACTTCATCTTAGTCTGGAGGAAAGGCAATGTTTTCTTTGCAGGGTTAACCTGCCCTTAGAGGTTTTCATACTGGTTGCTACTAGAGACATTTCTATAAATAGTAATTCATCTCTTGTCCTAGAAGCATGCATTTTAGCCTATGACTCTGACACTGTAACACTGACTTACCTTCTCTCTGGGTGTTTAAACCTTGAAGCAAAACAGCTACAAGTTTGGCGTTCCCAGGGAATTGCTGCAAAGCCATGCTCTTATTGTGAGAATCTCTGATACTGTATTGACTTGTTTTGATGCACTTGTACTTGGGGAAGGAAGCGAAAGTGAATTCTGTGTTTTCAAATGGAATTTCTTCTAAAAAAAAAACACAAAACATGCAGTCTGTTAGAATTTACTGTTAAATTGAGGAACTTATTTTACTTCCGATAAATCTACACCAGTCTTCTGTCTTGCTGTGTATTACTATTTTAAATAAAATAAAAAATATTTGATCTTGATACTAAGCAGTACTGACATTAGATTCATTGTGTCAACTACATGGTTGCTAAAATCCCCATGGTCGATTAATGGAACACTTTAGTGTCAGAAATTCAAAACTATTTCTAACATTAAAGTGTCCATCAGCCTCTGCGGCCCCCTGGTCCTGTCTCCTGGAAATGAAAGTGTTTTAAAATCCTTTTATTCGATTACCTAATTCCTCCACCCATGACATCACACTGATCTTGGCACCTAATGCGCATGCGTGGCGAGAACTGAATCTATATATCAGATTGAGGACAACCAGTGTTGTGTGGCAGCTGCAAGTGCCTCTAGTGGCTGTCTGGGAGACTTCCACTAGAGGCTGTCTTAAAGGATCACTGTAGTTTTAGGAATACAAACACATATTCCTAACACTTTGGTGCTGGGGAGGCTGTTTAGGTGCCCAGCTTTACTCAGAGTGCAGTGAAAAGGTGTTTAACTTATAACTAACCAATCTGCCACTAAATAAGAAATGCAATATTATATTTTATGTTTATTTCTACTTACAAGCAAACACGATTATTTTATAATATACATTTGCATTTTAACAGTCTCGTAGTAATTGCTATTGATATGTAATGCATCTTGTCTCCAACTTGTGTAGCAGTTAAGTCATAGTATCTCCATCTGTTTGTAGAATAAAGCACACACTAAACATGTCTAGTTGTGGTACCTGGCAAATCTTTCTGAGCATATATTCGTGAGAAGAAGCATTTGCCATTGAAACCAATTATCTATTCCATCTGATTGCTCCACTTCTGGCATTTTGTAAAAAAAAATAAAAATGCTCTTCATTCATAACCCTCAGTGCTGATAAATTAAATGTAATAAACTCTTGTTAACCACCTTAGTCCTTACCTTGCACAAAAATGTCATTTAGCAGATTTAGTAAATCTGTGTCTTTGAACCCCGTGTTGCAAATTAACCCTTTTTTCAGTTTTTCAACAGCCACCACGAGTACCACGGTTTTCCTGAAAGAATACCCAGAATCCACCTCTGTGGCCATCTCCAAATGTATTCCAGAACTGCACACACAGGACCTTCTGTGACAGGAGATGCAGTGGGAATTGTGAACCCCTTTCTGTGAAAAGACAATAGGCCACATTAACTTTGTTTTAAAATAATATTCCAAATACAAGACAGTCAAACACCACATGGCAGATTTAGGGGATTATTCACTAAATAGTAAAAAAACAACAACAACTGAGAAACAGATTGGAAAGTTTAAACCAACATTACTGCAGTTTTACTATTTTTCCAACCTGGTGATTTTAGTGTCATCACATGGACTATTGAGCATAAATATTATATCAATACTACATTTCAATCAATTTATAGGAGTTCCCTCTTTTTCATCACCATTGCACATTATACTTTACTGTGTTGCATAAAAGTTTGTAAATTAGTCAGATGTACTTAAATCTCATGTGAAACCAGTTATGATTATTAATTTGAATATATTACTTTTTTAGTTATAAATATTCTGTTCAGTGGTTAAACCCAAAATCCAAGAAATTGATGATAAACAAATATTTCTATACGAAAATAAGAGGACTCTGTTTAATCAAGCCTCTATAAAGGGACTGTGTATTAATTGTAATAAAGAGCATTTAATATTATTTAAATTAAATTGACACTGTGATGAAATTTACCTTGGATCCACAGGAAAAAACTCCATAGTGATTTTCCTCATATTTACTAAAATTAAGAAAAAATGTTTAGTTTCTTCAATCAGATACAAAGTTGGAAATATTAATAATACAATAATGATTAGAAACAAGTTTATACATAATACAATTAAATGTAAATTGAAAAAATAAAATAAATATATATACATATTATATGCCACGTTACCTTGTATTGTCCTTTGGATTGAATTCAATGCCTGATACTTGTGCCATTGTCATTTCTGTTTAGACATAAAATAAAGAAATCAATGATTTAGCTAAATGAAGGATTTATCCATCTGATGTAGATATGAGACAGCAGGCAGGATGATAAATACCTGATATTGATCTGTCCTGAGATTGAGATCTTGTTGTTTCCCAGATAGATGATATTCTTTGGTATAATCTGCTTCGTCCTCTGCTGCTTTTATAAGACAATGCTAACACGCCCTCTGATTGTGCAAGAAAGGTTTTAACACAGCTTGCTGCAATTGTCGCTAGCCATATATCGTGGGAAACTTTTTTTGGGGGGTAATATTTTCAGATTTTTATTTACAGTTTCATTACGACTTTAATTGTAAACAGGAAATGGAAAGAGGAATCTCTGCAACATAAATTGCATAAAGGTGATGGATGCAATGGAAGGTTGGGGTAGGACTTCCTGTTTCTGCTTTTATTCAGATTGTTAAAGCCCTGTTAAGAATATTACTGAATTTTACAGTTCGGTAATATTCTCTCAATTCAAAGGTGGTTTATAACAAATGGCCCAACACAAATAAAATGTAAAAAAATCACGGAGCAGATTTAACAGTAAAGATTGTGGTCTGGTGGAGGGAAAGACTTGTTTCCATATTATTTATCTTCTGTGTTACAATTTGATTAGGCAGTTCAGGTTTTTGTGCAGCCTGCACAATTTGGACGTTTTAGTCAAATCAGCAACTTCATCAACAAAAAAAGATTTTAGAGACAAACCCAAAGTCCTCACTCCTCAAAAGACTTACACATGTATCAAATAAATCCAAATTTATGGTACACGTCAGGTGAAGGTACACCCATCATGGCCCAATAGAACACTTTGTTTGCCAGACACAGAGGTCAGTAGGCCAGTTTCCTAAAATGGCTGTGAACCCAATTCATTTTACATCCAGTATTCCAAAAATCAAAAGACAACACACTTACTGGCACACTTACTGGAATTTATAATTGGTGCGGGAAGAGCTTTGAAAAAAAAAGGTAGATTACACGTACACTCACTGACATACATACATACAAACACACACACACAAACACACACACACACAGGCAGACACTCACTGACAGACACACACAGACACTGACATGCATACATTCACTCACTGACAGGCACACACACACACACCACTCACTGACACACACACACACAGACATACATACACTCACTGACAGACACACATTCACTGACAGTCATACACTCACTGACAGACACACATTCACTGACAGTCAAACATGCATACACTCACTGACAGACACACATTCACTGACAGTCAAACACTGGGGTCTAGTGAGGGGCAGCTCCTCACTTCTCCCGCCCGCTGTTTAGTATGCCGGGCCAGAATGACATCATATTCCAGCTCCTGGCATCACAGAGGGCACGCGAGGGAGGAGTGAGAGGCTGCTGGAACAGCCTCTCTCATTGCATGCCTGCCTGCCTGCTCCATCCCCTCGCCTCCGGTCACCGGCGTTTAGTGGCAGAGCAGGCACCTGCCATCAAGGTAAGCAGGTGCCTGCTCTGCCTTACTGTAGCACAGCAACGGGGGAGCCCTGAGGTGGCCAGGTGGCCACCTCCTGGCCCCCTGTGACAGGGCTCCTCTCGGCGCCCCCTCCTACAGGCGCCTTGAGGACCAGCCCGGAGCTGGGGACGGCTCTAGAGCTGCTTGCCAAGCGATGTAGCCCCAGACAGGGAGAGTCCACCAGGAAACATCCCGGTTGGCACCCCCAGCAGGCGAATGCCTAGTTCGCCTGCATATAAAAGTGTAATATACAGAATTGATTTTTTTAGATTTCAGCAGCATGTAGGTGCCAAATACTCAGGAAACCCCTAACAAAAATTTTAGTAACTAGTTGCAAATGGCATACCATATATGAATGGTATACCATATATATACCCTAGGGTGCAGAAACTGGGTCTTTGGTGATTGGGGAAGTAGTGGGGATAGGTTCTGTACAGGGGTATAATGGCTGTAGTGGGGAATATGGCTGTAGTCTGAGATAATGGTTGAAGTGGGGTATGAAGTCAGCAATGAGGAGTTACTGGCTATAGGAGGGGGCAAAGACTGTAACTGGGGATTGATAGGTGGAGTAGTGGAGGGTTAGGGGCTGTAATGAGAGATAGGGTCTGAAGTAGGGTATAAGGGCTGTAGCATGGGATAGGGGCAGTATTGGGGAGTTAGAGGCTGCACTGGGGGTTATGGGTAGTAGTGGGAGGCTATGAGCTGAAGTGGTAGGTTATAAGACAGTGTGGGGATTAGGGGCTGAAGTGGGGGTTATGAGCTGTAGGGCAGATAAAAGGATGTAGTGGGGGTATGGGGCAGTAGTGGGGGATAGTGGCAGTGGTGGGAAGTAGAAGCTGCAGTGGGAGAAAGGGACTTTAGTGGGGTATAAGAGCAGTAGTATGGGATAGGGGTTGTAGTGGGGAGTTAGGGGTTGTAGTGGACGGTTAGAGGCTAGGAAGGTAGAAGCTGAAGTGATGGGTTAAAACATGTTGTGTGGGATTAGGGGTAGTATTGGGGAATAGGAGCTATAGTTAGGGTTAGAGGCAGTAGTGGGGGATAGGCACAGTATAAAGGCAATAGTCTGGAGTTAGACACTGTAGGGGGAGTTAGAGACTGTATTGGGGGGTTGGGGCAAGAGTATGGATAGAGGCAGTAGTGGGGGGCTATAGATTTCAGGTGGAATATCTAAAATTGATGTCCAGAAGAGTTCAGTTCCAAGAACAGATACGATACTGCGCAGAACCCTGAGCCTCTGGTATTGGACCTGAGAATGAGCAATAAACATACCATCTAGGACAGTGATGGCGAACCTTTTTGAGCCCGAGTGCCCAAACCGTAATACATTCCCTCAAAGTGCCAAAACGGCAATTAAACCTGAATACTGAGGTTTAAGTTTAGAAAAAAACAACTCATACAGTTGTCCGAATTAATTAACATCTCTGTGTATTAAGCAGTTTGTGTGTGTGCTCGGCAGTCTGTCTGTATGTGTATTAAGCAGTCTGTCTGTGTGTGTATTTAGCAGTCTGTCTGTATTTAGCAGACTGCTGAATACACACACAGACTGCTGAGTACACACAGACTGCTAAATACACACACACACAGACTGCTGAGTACACACACACACAGACTGCTAAGTACACACACAGAGACTGCTGAGTACACACACACACACAGAATGCTAAATACACACACAGACTGCTGAGTACACACACACACACACAGACACACAGACTGCTGAGTACACACACACACAGACTGCTGAGTACACACACACACAGACTGCTGAGTGTACACAGACAGACTGCTGAGTGTACACACACACCGACTGCTGAGTGTACACACACTGCATTGAGGGCTACAGTGTATGTGTTTGTGTGTGGGGTGATGTGTTTGTGTGTAGGGTGATGTGTTTGTGTTCAGGGTGATGTGTTTGTATGTAGGGTGATGTGTGTGGGGTGATGTCTATGTGTGTGTGGGGTGATGTGGGGTGGTGTGTGTGGGGTGATGTGGGGTGGTGTGTGTGGGGTGTGGGGTGAGTGCGGGGGTGGTGGTGTGTGGGGTGTGGGTGGTGTGTGAGGTGGTGTGTGGGGTGTGGGTGGTGTGTGTGGGTGGTGTGTGTGGGTGGGGTGTGGGTGGGGTGTGTGTGTGGGGTGTGTGTGTGGGGGGTGATGTGTGTGTTTGTGTGGGGTGATGTGTGTGTGTTTGTGTGGGGTGATGTGGGGTGGTGTGTGTGGGTGGGGTGTGTGTGTTTGTGTGGGGTGATGTGTGTGTGTGTGTTTGTGTGGGGTGATATGTGTAGGGCAGGGGTGATGTGTGTATGTCGTCCGCCCTCCCTCCCCTCAGTTTCCCCCCTCCCATCTCTCCCTCAGTTTTCTCCCCCCATCTCTCCCTCAGTTTCCCCCCTCCCATCTCTCCCTCAGTTTTCTTCCCCCCATACCTCCCTCAGTTTTCTCCCCCCCATACCTCCCTCAGTTTTCTCCTCCCCCATACCTCCCTCAGTTTTCTCCCCCATACCTCCCTCAGTTTCACCCCTCCCATTTCCTCCTCAGTTTTCTCCCCCCATACCTCCCTCAGTTTCCTCCCCCCCATGCCTCCCTCAGTTTCCTCCCCCATACCTCCCTCACTTTCCCCCCCATACCTCCCCTCAGTTTCCTCCCCATGCCTCCATCATTTCCTCCCCCCATACCTCCCTCCAGTTTCCCTCCCCCATACCTCCCTCAGTTTCCTCCCAGCCACCTCCCCTCACTCCCCAGCCTTGCCTCCCCTCACTTTCCTCCCCTCATGCCTCCATCGGTTCCTCCCCCATACCTCCATCAGTTTCCTCCCCCCATACCTCCATCCGGTTTCGCCCCCATACCTCCCTCAGGTTTCACTCCCCCACCTCCCTCCAGTTTCCTCCCCATATCTCCTCGGTTTCCCCCCCCTCCCATACCTCCTCAGTTCCCCAGCCACCTCCCTCAGTTTCCCACCCCGGTTTCACTCCCCATGCCTCCCCTCAGTTTCCCCCTCCCGCCCCACCTCCCTCGGTTTCCCCTCCCCATACCCCCTCCCTCAGTTCCCCCCATACCACCCTCGGTTTCCCAGCCTCCCTCAGTTTCCCCAGCCACTGCACTCAGTTCCCCCCATACCTCCCTCAGTTCCCCCCCCATGCCTCCCTCCAGTTACCCCCCCATACCTTCCTCAGTCCCCCCATGCCTCCCACTCAGTTTCCCCTCCCCTTACCTCCCCTCGGTTCCCTCCCCCATACATCCCTGATATTAAATGAAGCCCTGTTTCCCCATGCCTCCCTCAGTTCCCATGCCTCCCTCAGTCCCCATGCCTCCCTCGGTTCCCCCCATAACTCCCTCGGTTTCCCCCATACCTCCCCTCGGTTTCCCCCCATAACTCCCTCAGTTCCCCCCGCCAACTCCCTCAGTTTTCCCCATAACTCCCTCAGTTTCCCCCCACCCCTACCTCCCTCAGTTTCCCGCCCCCCATCTCTTCCTCAGTCTCCTACCTTGTAGCGTGGCCGAGCGCACCGCGGAGCTCAGTTTCCTGTACCCGGCGGACAGGAAGTGCTCTCTCTGTGAGCACTTCATTTCCGTCTGCCCGGGTACAGAAAACATAAGTTCCTGTACCGCAGCGTGCTCGGCCACGCTACACAGAGTGCCTGGCAGGAGGGAGCGCTATGCGCTCACCTCCTGCCGGTCACTCCGGCTTTGCGCCCGCCGTGCCGGTGCGCCCTAAGGTGGCCACTTGTGCCGCCTTATCGATGCGCCGGCGGAGTGCACCCACCCTCCCTAGGGTGACCTATGGCTGCGTGCCCACAGAGGGGGCTCGGTGTGCCACCTGTGGCACGTCTGCCATTGGTTCGCCATCACTGATCTAGGAGATGTGAGAAAAACAATTTTAAAATATATATAAATACAAAAAGACAGTAATATACAGTTGTGCTCAAAAGTTTGCATACCCTGGAAGAAATTGTGAAATTTTGGCATCGATTTTAAAAATATGACTGATCATGGAAAAATAATATTTTATTGAAGGATAGTGATCATGTTAAGTAATTTATTATCACATGGTTGTTTGGCTCCTTTTTAACCCCTTAAAGACTGAGCCAAATGTACACATTCTGATCAAAACAAAACGAAAACAAAAACTTGAATTTGCGCTATATGTCTGTTCAGGCGTAATTCGCCTCTTTCATATTATGTGCACCCACACTTAATATATATAATTTTATTCAGGGGAAACAGGGCTTTCATTTAACATCAAATATTTAGGTATGAAACATAATTTAATATGAATAAAATACAAAAAAAATGGGAGAAAATAAGAATTTTTAAAAAACAATTTAGTTCTACGTGACATTCTAACTGTGAATGTCATAATACTGAGTGCTTTTACTGCAATAAAATGAGAAAATTATGTAAAATTATTACATAAATATATATGTAGACTTATTATATATATACATGTATATATATATATGTGTGTATATATATATATATATATGTGTATATAATTTTTTCAAATTATTTTTAATTATATATAGGTATATATATATATAGTGATATATATGTATATACATATGTATATAGATATATATATTATTTCGTTCTATGTAAATTTTGATATCAATATATATATATATATATTAATTTTATAATACAGTTAGAACGAAATTACATATATATATATATATATATATATATATTTTATTTAATTATATATTTTTTATTATTTAATTTTTTTACGTATTTACATATTTATTTATTTATTTTATATTATATATAAAAATAGATATAATGATAATTATATATTTAATCAATATCATTCTACATGTATTTTGATATTTATATATATATATATAATTATATATATATTAATATTAAAATACACTTAGACAGTGTATGTGTATTTATGTGTATGTATGTATGTATATGTGTATATATATGTTACCGCTAAAGTGCAGAAATCAGTTATTCTGCAGATTATCTAGGTAATGTGCAGATTAACTAGGGTGATCCGTTAAAGTGCCGAAAATTGTTTCATTTCTCAAATATTTCTCAAATTACCTAGATAATCTGCACATTACCTACTAGGCACTCGTTAAGGTGAAAAGCAAAAATAAGATCTTTGCTGGAACAACAGCAATGTTTCTGTATGCTTAAATTAACATAATGTTATTTATTTATCAACAAAGAAGCAAGTTAATACAATCAAACAAGAATCAAGTTAACATAATGTTATTTGTTTATCAACAAAGAAGCAAGTTAATACAATCAAAAAAGAATCAAGTTAACATAATGTTATTTATTTATCAACAAAGAAGCAAGTTAACCCCTTAAGGACGGAGCCAAATGTACACGTTGTGAACAAAACAAAATGTAAACAAAACCTGGCATTTGCGCTACATGTCTGTCCAACCGTAATTCAGCTCTTTCATAGTAAACGCACCCACCCTTATTATATATCATTTTATTCAGGGGAAACAGGGCTTTCATTTAATATCAAATATTTAGCTATGAAACATAATTTAATATGAACAAAATGGGAGAAAATAAGAATTTTTTAAATTTTTTTAGTTCTACATGACATTTTACCTGTCAAAGTCATAATACTGTTTGCTTTTACTGCAATAAAATACACATATTTGTATTCAGCAAAGTCTCACGTGTAAAACAGTACCCCCTATGTACAGGTTTTATGGCGTTTTGGGAAGTTACAGGGTCAAATATAGCACGTTATATTTGAAATTGAAATTCGCCAGATTGGTTACGTTGCCTTTGAGAATGTATAGTAGCCCAGGAATGAAATTTACACCCATAATGGCATACCATTTGCAATAGTAGACAACCCAAGGTATTGCAAATGGGGTATGTCCAGTCTTTTTTAGTAGCCATTTGGTCACAAACACTGGCCAAAGTTAGCGTTAGTATTTGTTTGTGTGTGAAAAATGCAAAAAACGCCAATTTTGGCCAGTGTTTGTGACTAAGTGGCTACTAAAAAGACTGGACATACCCCGTTTGCAATACCTTGGGTTGTCTACTATTGCAAATGGTATGCCATCATAGGGGTAATTTTCATTCTTGGGCTACCATAGGGTCTCAAAGGCAACGTAACCAATCTGGCGAATTTTAATTTGAAAAAAATGAAACGCAAGCCTTATATTTGACGCTGTAACTTTTGAAAACACCATAAAACCTGTACATGAGGGGTACTGTTGTACTCGGGAGACTTCGCTGAACACAAATATTTGTGTTTCAAAACAGTAAAAAGTATCGCAGCAATAATATCGTTTGTGTAAGTGCTGTTTGTGCGTGAAAAATGCAAAAATCTTCACTTTTACTGGCGATATCATTGTTGTAATACATTTTACTGTTTTGAAACACTAATAGTTGTGTTCAGCGAAGTCTCCTGAGTAGAACAGTAACCCCCATGTACAGGTTTTATGGTGTCATGGAAAGTTATAGGGTTAAATATAGTGCTAGCAAATTAAATTCCCTTTACTTTCGGCATGGGTTGTCAGGCAGGTCCCGCTAATTGTAATTAATTAAGATACCTAATTATGTAAAAATATTACATAAATATATATGTAGAATTAATATATGTATATATATATATGTATGTGTATATATATGTATATTTGTGTAAGGGGCAAATAGCCGTATATGGAGTAAGGATCCAGCATAAGCGTAGGATAGTATAAAGGGAGCAAGTCGGGTGTGGTGTGCCGAGACCGACTATACGGTAGGCCTGTAAATAAAGAGGGCCCACCAAGGAGTAAGAAAGTAAAGTAAATGGAAAGAAAAGAGAAAGTGTTGAAATGAGGAGTGGGTGGGAGGGTCATTCTGATGCTGACCTCAAGCGATATGAGTCAGGAAAGGGGTGTCCCTTATATAGGGGAGTGAATTAATTTAAGCCCCTCCCACAAATACAGGCCAAACGGCCTTAATACTTGTGTAAGGGGCAAATAGCCGTATATGGAGTAAGGATCCAGCATAAGCGTAGGATAGTATAAAGGGAGCAAGTCGGTTGTGGTGTGCCGAGACCGACGATACGATAGGTCTGTAAATAAAGAGGGCAAAAATGAATAATCAAAGATTTAATACAGTCAAAAAATATATACAAATTAACCAGACATTTCCTTAAAAGCATTACAGTATTTAATTCCTGAAAGGATTTTGAAGGTAACCGAAGGTAGGACCGATAGTGGACACCATTTGTTGTGGGTAGGATAGTATGTTATCTCTACTGTTGGTGCGTGTTGACTCGTTTCGGAATGTGGTAGAGCCAATAGGTAATGATATATGTGTTTACGTACGTGGGATCATTGAAGACAATGATCTGTCTGAGTGGTGGTGATGGTAGTGGATTCTCTGGCCTGAGAAAGGCATAAAAGGCAATGTGCATAGCTGGTAATGGCCGACTTGGTAGTATAATTGAATGGTTGTAGATCTAATAAGTCTGATAATGATGAAAAGTTGGATGGCTATTGGTAATCTCTGAGAGGAACGTGGGGGAATGGATTCCTGAAAACCTCTGAGTATATTCTTGTCTGGTATGATAGCATGAAGTTATGGTAGTTTTGGCCATAGGTTATCCTGTGTTGTTGAATGCCTGTAAAATATATAATTAATGGTGTGTGAGATAGTTTAAGTTTAAGGTGGCAAAAAGAAGCAAAACCTAGGAGAAATGTTATGACACAGGTTGAGCTATGTTGTGTGCCAATGAGATTCTTTAAGCCAGGTGGAAAGCTGTGTTATGTGTTCTACAAGTATGGGACGAAAGTGCTAGGTGGGATAGTGCATGCTATGCTGCATGAGTATGTCTAATCCATGATTTTGTCTCTGGAACGAAAGAGTGGACCGTGACTGTATGGGCGGCTGTAGGAAGCGTATGATGAACATGCCTGGAATATAAATGAGACAGTTGTCGGCAGGGATGTATACCCCCGTCTGGTACATGAAAGTCATTCTGATGCTGACCTCAAGCGATATGAGTCAGGTAAGGGGTGTCCCTTATATAGGGGAGTGAATTAATTTAAGCCCCTCCCACAAATACAGGCCAAACGGCCTTAATACATATATATATAATTTTTTAAATATTTTTATTTATATATAGGTATATATATAGTGATATATACGTATATATTTATGTATATAGCTATATATATTATTTCGTTCTATGTGTATTTTGATATAAATATATATATATATTAATATCACAATACAGTTAGAATGAAATAACATACATCTATATATTTTTTAATTATTTATTTTTAATTATTTTTTAAATTTTATTTTTTAACGTATTTACATATTTTTTTAATATTATATATAACTATATATATATATATAACAATAATTATATATATTTAATTAGTATCAGTCTACGTGTAATTTGATATTAATATATATATAATTATATATATATTATTAGTAAAATACACCTAGACAGTGTGTGTGTGTGTGTGTGTGTGTATGTATATGTGTATATATATATATATATTATATATATATATATATATATGATCTAAGTATATAATTATAATTTTTTTACACTTTATTAACTTTATTTTATTTTATTTCCAGCCAGCAGGGGGACTACCTGTCATTACAGGCAGCCCCCCTGCTGGCAATACAGCAGCCAGCTATCCCAGCCATGTTATCTTTCATAAGGGATCTGCTTAAAAATAAGGCTTTTGAAAACTGTTTCTCTAAAGGGTTTGAATTAAAGAGTGTTTTTATTCTATTTACCAATAACGAACCTGATTTTATTAAATGTGATGTTAAAAAGCTTTTTAGTCTTAAAAAGTTAAATAGTTATTTTGAGGGTAAATGAAATTCATTCATCAGTTGGGGGAAAGATTTAAGTGCTCCATTTAAAAAAAAAAATCTTTATTTTTTCGTGCAATAAGGTTAATAAACAGGCCTGTGGTGCCACGATAGCACAATCAGGCATATGAAAGCACATATCATCATGACAGGATTGATTTGCACATTTTTTGTTTTAAACAAGATGTATACGCATGGTCAGCAGTGAGATATTATGCGTAATGGCATTAGTGATATTCATGTACATGTGAAACAGACAAGTGTAACTTTTTCCATTATAATAATAACAGTAATAACTGGAGTTAGCATAAAACTTAGGTTGTGCTTGTAAACTGACTGCTTAAATGTAAGTACATGGTTAAGAAATGAAAGCAATATTCAGCAGTGAAAAGCTAACCCCTGTAACAGGCATGCTGACTAAGCTTGGTATCTGGCTATGCTTTACATTGTTTCACAGTTAGCTGACGCTTGGCTTAGCAGTAAATGCATATGAGTATCCCTGGGTAATCAAGTGTATATTGCGAACAACTAGACTCTATTGTGCCTGGTTCTAAGACTCCCTCACAACATGGCTCCTAGGATTATGACAGTGTTTAGCCTATGCCCTTCACTACTCGCCAGCTGGCCCTGCGATATGGATTACAAGAGTCCCGCTTTACTATGCCTTCTTGGCCTCCCGCTTTGGAGCAGTTCCCTTCTCCCATCACAGAAGTCCCTCATGTGGTTGCAGAGCAGGGGCTTCTGTGAGAGTTACGTCACTTGTGGAGGGTGACGGTCATCCATCGGAGCGTTTGGTAAGGGAGGCTGTTTCTCTTGGGGAGTTGTGGCCCATGTGCGCTGCGAGATGTACAGGAAGCAGGCCGTCCATGTAGGTGTTGGTGCAGGGCCTCCGCTTTGCCCTCCACCGTGCCGCTTGTGGCTTAAACCCAGTCTTCCTCTGCTTTATGAGTGGGGTCAGATTGGGGCGGAGTCGCTTTGTTCCGCCGGTTGTGGCTTGATCTCGCTCCGCTCGATCTATCCCGATGAGCCTCAGTCCTAGAGCTCCGTTGTGTGCGGAGGGCCTTCCGGCTGCTGAGGTGGTTTGGTGTGCTCACCCTTGTATGGGCCTCCTGTCCAGAACTGGTTGGACGGGCTGCTGCAGTATGTAAAATTCTCCATATGTCATAAAAATGTTTTTCGTTTTTAATCTTATTTAAAGATTTGGCCCGTTTAACAACCATTTTATTGATTTTGGCCCATTTTATTAATGTTTTATCTAAATTGGGGTCGAGAACTGAATTAAAATTTCCTGCAAGTAAATTTTGTCCTTGCTTTTATTTCTTCTACTTTTTCTAATATTTTAGTTTGAAATAATGCTCTCTTGGTACAGCATGGAAACGTATAACTTTCTCCTGCGCAGAGGAGTAAACATTAATATTGCGTTACTGTGGTTAACTGTACTCATTGTTGGGTTCTCTAGTGTTCGGGTACATACAAAATTGATACCAACTTTATTCACTGGTTTTCAACTGTTAACTGAATGCCTGTTGTCGTGGTTTCCTGAGGTCAGGTGAGCTGGTGTGATTATGGTCATTGGGGTCTAACCATGCTGCTTTTCCTCCTATTAAAGATGGAGTTTTCTGTTATGGTGTGTGCGGTTAATTGCTAGTGCTATATGGTGTGATGGGCTGTTTTTGGGGGTCACGTAGGTGCCCCTGCGTGTGGCTTCATGATCATGGGAAACCGACCGTTCATCAGTCCGTCCGCCATGAGGGGGCCAGTCTGGTGAGGTTGTGTGTGTGTTCTGCTGCTATGCAGCTTCTGACTTCTCCCTCCGCTGCTATTGTTACCTTGAAGGTGCCGCCGGGTGGCTCCCGGCCTCGAGCTTTGATACTGGCATGGGGAAGGGGGGAGAGGCAAAGGAGTGGGATGGGGTCAAGTGATAGGGTGGAAAGTAGAAGTGGGTGAAAGAGGAGAGGGGGAGATTGACTTTGTGGGGTCGGTTCAGACCTCAGCCGTCCCTGCGAAGTCTGCTGATGCCAAGAACTCCAACAAGTAAACCATCGCTGAGTGTATCTATCTCTCTCCTTGATTGTGGTGGCCTTCAAGTCCTTAAACCTTCTGGTGTCCTCCGACTCCTCCACCCATTGTGTGTCATCGGTTGTTTCCAATAGAACGGGGTGGTGACTTTTACGGCGTTCCGGAGTCTCATGATTACCGAGCGTCTGTAGCCTTGTGTCGGTTCCGCCGTGTGGGGTAGTAAGCACATTTGGATCAGGGTGAGCATCTTGTTCCATTCTGCCTCCATGAATGTCCACCGGAGATCCTCTTCCCAGCTGCGTATGCAAGGTGGTGGTAGTAGATAGCAGTTGGCCACTAGCATAGTATATATTGTAGATTTCATTTTGGGGGGTGTGGACTCTTGGAGGCTGAGGTGCTCGAATTCAGTGAGTTCTCTGGTGAGGTTGGGCGTTTGTGGGATTGAGGCCACATAGCTCGAGAGCTGCCATCTTGCCAGTGTGTGGAGCAGCATATGTGTCATGTCTAGGAATAACTCCGGCACCCGGCAAGTCTTCCCGTCTTGTCACAGTACATCCTTCATCCTTTTGAAGGGGTCGCTTTCTGTCGCTTTTCCCAGCGCTCCCTCAGTGCCTGTCTGGAAGTCTGGGTTGCCCCTCACAGGCAACATAGGGCCTGGGCTCGTCGTCAGGTAATGTTTGGGTTCCTGTCTGTGCCATAGGCATAGCGTCGCTGTGATGAAAGGTTTCGGGTTGCCTCACTTCTGCTGTACTTGCTGTCCATCCATGGGAGGGCCCTAAAGGTCTCCTCTAATACTATCTGCCTCCAAGCGTACCCATATCTTGTTGCCCCTTGAGGGCTGAGGATCCTTGTGTGCTGCCATGTAATATTTCGAAGTCTGGTAGAGCCAGGTGATCTTCCTTTCCAGATGAATCTCTGGACTTCTGTCTTGAGTGTCTTGAAGAATGGTTGTGGCACCTTAAGTGGTACCATCTGGAATAAAAAGAGGAGCTGAGGCAGCAGTGTAATTTTGACCACATTTACGTGATCCATCCAGGAGATGTATCGCGTGTGCCAATGGTGTAATTCTATGTGGCTTTACGCAGTATGGGTTAAAAATTGTGTGTAAAAAAGACTGTCGGGTCCTGATCAGCCAGACCTTGAGATAGCGCATTTTGGTTTCGCAGTGTCGGAATGGGAATCAGTCCATCAGGCTCCCTCTGTCAGGATACTAGTTGATCCAGCATGTAGAAATGTATCACACCTAGGACTAAAGGTAACATCTTACCAGGCGTTAGAATGGCCAGACTTAACGTACCAGAGAATTGTCAGAATACTTGCTGTGGTAGGGGACACAGAATGAGACAAAACGATGAGGGAAAGCCAAAAGTCAAGGATACCAGAATACAGGGAAGTCAAAACGAAGCCAAAGTCAATAACCAGAAATAAACTCTCAGGAACACACTCTCGGACAACCACTAAGGGAAACCACGACAGACTCCTTTAAATCTGATTGGCCGTACTCAGCCTCTGACCCCAGAACGTGAGTGCGCGTCCTTTGCGTGACGTCACATGCACGTTGACATCGTCAATATCGTGGGTGGACATCGGGCTATAAATTGGTATGGATCCGTAGCGGCCGGTGTCTTTCAATATGCTGCAAGAGTCAGGCACACCAGCACAAGGCTGCTGATCAGCATATCTACTAATGCCCGGAAGGTCGTTAACCCCGGAGACACTACAAGGTGAGGATGAACATGTGACACCCTCGTTAAGCCCGGTCAGCTGTCAGGTTGAGAAGTTCTGATTTGTTATAGTTGATCCGGAGGTTAGAGATTGCGCCGTATGTGTCAAATTCCTCCATGGCATGGCGGAGCGATTCAGTTGAGTTTTTGACAACGAAGAGCAGGCCGTCCACGTAGGCCAGAACCTTGTGTTGCGTCTTCCCCACTTGCATGCCTTGGATTACTGTGTTGTTCTGTACGTGGTTTAGAAATGGCTCCAGTGTGAGGACAAAGAGGAGCGGGGACAGGGGGCAACCCTGCCTTTGTTCTGTTCGTGATTTGGAACGGGTCTGACAGCGCTCCGTTTATGCGCAGTCTTGCAAATGGGCTGGTGTACAGGGCCTCGATCCAAGACATGAACTTCTGGCCCACTCCAAGGGTGCGCAGGACGCCGAACATGAGCTCCCAGTCTACCCAATCGAATGTTTTTTGTGCATTTGTTGACAGAGGTAGTACTGGGGTGTTGTCTCTGTGTGCCAGTGCTATCAGGTTCAGTGCCCTAATGGGCACTCGTCAAGCATGATGAGAAATTTAGCTGAAAAACACCTGTTACAAAGATATAATATTCCTTCAGGATCTTTCCTATTACACAAGAACCTGGAGAGAATAATTTTCAACAGTATTTCATGGAACCGTAGATTTGAACTTATCGATCTATCTTCTAGTTCCGATATTGTTTGTTCTAATCTATTGATTTTTATTGTTAGATTACCTGTTGTTTCTTTAAGAGACGTATATTGATCTTCAATAGATTTTAATTTTTCTTCCATCATATTGATTGCTTCTGTAATCTTTTTTGTATCCTGTTTAGTCTCCTTAAAGTTGGATAGCATGTCATATCTGAGCCCTTGTAAATGTGTCTCTAATAATTGTTTTAGGTGTTCTTGTAAGCTGTTATGATCAGTGGACTGTACAGCCATAGGTTCATCATTTATTGTCACAAAATAAACTTTCTACTCCAGTTTGTGCTTCTTGAGGATCTTTTTAGGGGCCAGGAGTGAAGAAGCCGGAAAAGTCTCTTTTCAATTTTTTGTGGTGGTTTTGTTTCTTTTCTTTTATCCGCTGTGCTTTTTTTATTCCATTTCAAGAGGAAGAGAGGAAAAGGGATTATTTGTTTTAAATTATTTGTGGTTTCCTTTTCAATCTTCGTATTCTCTTGCAGTGTTGCAAAAAATAAAGTTGATAAAAAATGTCACTTTTCACCAATTATATGATTATATTTGGAACTTCTTACTTCTTGCTTCTTCTACTAAACTGTTAAATCTGTTAGTGTCAAATTCATGTAAAAGTAAAAGCTGACATTTTCAGATTTTAAAATTTTTCGTCCATTAGAATTAGAGAGAAAAAAAGACAAAAGACAGCAGCAAGTTAAAATAAAAATAAAATAAAAAAACAAACAGGCTTATATGTGTTATTTAGCTTGCCCTCGGTGCTTCAGTTTTCTTATATTGAGTTCAGCTTCCAATTGTGCTCATTTTCAGCTTACTTCTTGTAGATTGTTTCAGAAGATCTTGTTCATGTGCACATTTTCATTAAGTAAATTATTAAGGTTTTCTTACACCACAGTAAAACGACCCTCGTTCTTTCCAATCCACTGCAGAGTCAATTACGACCTTCCTGGTCTGTCATGAATTTTCCTGCGGAAGCCTGTAGGTATTTCACTGCTTAAACTACAGCCACTGCTTTTTCTTATTTATTGGAGCCCCTTTTCTGCTCTCTCAGTGTAGACTTTTAATACAAACACCAGGACACTGGAACACTAGAACACCATGTACACATGGAGCTCAAACGGTTGCGATGCCGATCGGATCTCCCAAGCAGCATCAGAAGGTTCGTTCTTGCGTCGTCTTAACCGGACTCGCCCATCTCCTGTGCGTGTCACGTCATCACGCCCTACCACCCTTCCCCCACATGAAATGGATTTTAAAGGAACACTCTAGTCGCCAAAACAACTTTAGCTTAATAAGGCAGTTTTAGTGTATAGTTCTTACCTCAGAAGTTTCACTGCTCAATTTTCTGCTATTTAGTAGTTAAACAACTTTTGTTTTTCTTTATGTAGCCATAGCCACACCTTCCCTGGCTGTAACTGAAACAGCCTGCATGGTTTCGTTTTCAGATGTAACTTTTTTTTTTTGTTTAAAAGTTTTTATCTTCTGCTCTGTAAATTAAACTTTAATTACATACAGGAGGCTCCTGCAGGGTCTAGCAAGCTATTACCAAGCAGAAGATAAGAAATTCTAAATTAAACAGAATTTGCAATAAAAGAAGTGCAAACATTAGATAAAACATGAAAACAATAGGTGCTTTGCTAAATACTATAGAGAGGCAGCAAATCTTATAAGTATTCCCCAACCTTGTGACTACTGTAGTATTCTGTACCCGCAGTCACATGTATTAATTAATAATCTGGCTGTTAGTATTTGGTTGGTAAAATAGTAAGTCATTTAACAGTTCTACAGTTTAAACTTTATATTTAGCACACACATGCATAATGGTTGTGTTAAATAACCTATTATTTAAATATTTCAAGGATCAATTGAGAAATCTCTGATATGAATTTGATCGGCTTCAGGCTTTATACAGAATAGTTTGTTTTTATGTTGTGATGTGCTGATATACCAGCAACGGCTTTTGTGAAATCTCATGTTTCCATATTGGTCAAATCAATTCTACATTTCTGTTATAGTATGCCTATGATATCCTTTACCTGAAATTGGACGGTTGTTAGGATCCTTTTCCCAAGGGATATCCTGTATATTAAGACTAGCTGACTAGATATAAGATACACCTAAAAGGACAGAGGTAAAAAGAAATTCATAGGGCAACACCATACAATAAAGTAATGGCCCCGTGGTAATAATATTGCACTCACAGGGGCCATTACTTTATTGTATGGTGTTGCCCTATGAATTTCTTTTTACCTCTGTCCTTTTAGGTGTATCTTATATCTAGTATTTGTGTCTGAGGATTTCGAGGAATCCTGTGTTACTACCTAATATATAAGGGAAGTAATAACCTTTATTTTTTAATTTTATTGCTGCACCTGGGTGGACTACTTATATATAAGACTAGCTGCTTGTCTGATTAGTTTGAGTATATCTAATCTTTTTAGATAAACCTGACTCTGTCCAGTCATTGACTTAGATACAACGTTGCATTTTGGTAACTATTGTTGCAGAACGCTTGATCCCTAGAAGTATATTTCGTTAATTGTTCTAAACTAGAAACTAATGTGGAAAACAATTCTGCTACTGTTCTCTTGTTACAATGATCTAATGCAGCGTTGAACATTGTATCTGGTCATTATTTATATGCACACATCTATCTCCTCGCTCATCAGCTTTCTTTCTTTCTTTTTTTTCTTTTTTATCCTGTGGATAACCTGAACTGTAGTTCAGAGGATGAAAAAGGATAACTTAAATTGAGCTAGCAATCAATAATTAAAGTGGTAGAAAAAAAGAAAATAAATTTTTAAAAAAAGGAAATCTTACAGAAAAGTAAAACAACAACCACAGCAGAACGTAGGTTGTATTTAACTTTCCTGACTAGGTGGTGCTCACTGCCACCTGGGGACAGTATGCTGAGTGCCAGTCAAGTCAAGTGACTGCAGTCTTGGATGAGTGTCCCGAGGGGAGTCGAGGGGTAAATACGGGGATCTTCGTTAAATTCAGGCCGGCCAGGCGGGTATCTGTCGCTATGGTGACATTAGTGAGGCACATTCCGCTCATGCTGTCTTCTAGGTCTTGGAGACTCTGTGATTTTTCCCTTGGTGGGAGAACAGAAGTAATCTGGGGATACCCCAGCGGTAGGGAACTTCCCTGTTTTGGAGGACTTGCAGCACTTGCTGTGGCAGGAGTAGTTGATGACTTAGTTAGCCGGAACATGCCATCTATTTTCATTCCTTTAGCCTGTTTAGGTGACATTAGAGTTTCACACAGCCTTCAGATGTAGTGTGGCAGCTCCTCTGTGCCAATTGCGTCAGGGATGCCCCTAAGTTTCAAGTTATAGTGTCTTACAGTGTTTCCATTCGGGTCTCCATGGTTCGCTGGGCCCGCTGGATTTCTTCCAGTTTTTGCTTCACAGCCCCCATCTTTGTGTCTTGAGCACCAGAAGTAGACTCTAGGTTTGTCATTCTTGAGTTGGCATTTTCCATGGCCATTTTAAATTGGGAGATGTCGGCTGCAAAGTTGGTGCGCAGCTCCCCCAACATAGATTTAGGCAGGGTTGCCGTGACTGGCACTCGATCTCCTGCAACAGAGTCCTGTTTCATCACAGTCTGTTTACTGCTGGAAGCGCCTGTCTCCAGGACTGCAGCAAAGTCCT
The DNA here is from genome assembly GCA_933207985.1 of Pelobates cultripes. Lineage (NCBI taxonomy): Eukaryota > Metazoa > Chordata > Amphibia > Anura > Pelobatidae > Pelobates > Pelobates cultripes. The sequence continues at coordinate 126,604,048 of OW240914.1, read as the reverse complement.
CAGATAAGTAGGAGAATTCATCGTCCTGCGGTGCCACGTTAGACCAAGTAGACTGGTGTGAGTGTCGAAGGAGGTCGCTGATATCTCAGCTTGTGGGCACCTTACCTTGTCTTGTGACCCATGACTTTGAGTGCAAGTCTAGGATCGTGTTTCCACCCTATCCGGGTAAGTATTTCAGCTGGGTTTCTCCTATTTCCACAAAAGTATTGCGGAGCTCACACCGTGCGACCACTCTGGTTCGATGCTAGCCACTCATCAGCTTTTTAAAACACTTTAATACACTTTTCACTTCACACTACTAGTACAAACTCCAATAGTAGAAAGTGCATGTGGTTGTTGTTGGGTATGTAATAAGGGTGGGTGATTGCATTTGACTTGTGAAGGATGTGTGACAGGGATTGGAGTATATAACTTGCAGGACTTCTCACGGGCGGCTCCCTTCCTATGGAATAGCCTGCCTACCACCATCAGACTCTCCCCTAGTCTTGCATCTTTTAAGAAGTGCCTTAAAACCCATCTCTTTAGGAAAGCTTATGGCTTTCCAGACTAACCTCTACCTCACATACCTGTTCTTTGCGCTCTCCTAAAAGGCAGCCCACTTTATTTGATTGCAAATTCCTGTCCTATTGTGTTTTACACCCCACCTCCTATAGAATGTAAGCTCGTTTGAGCAGGGTCATCTCCAACCTATCGTTCCTGTAAGTTTTTTGCAATTGTCCTATTTATATTTAAAGACCCTCTCTCATAATATTGTAAAGCGCTGCAGAATCTGTTGGCGCTATATAAATGGCAATAATAATAATAATAATAATAACTTATGGTGAGTATGTGTGACAGGTTGTGGGTTAAAGGGATTCTCCAGTGCCAGGAAAACATATCTGTTTTCCTGGCACTGCAGAATCCTGCAGTGCCCCTCTCCCTCTCACCCCCCATCCCAAGATGCTGAAGGGGTAGCTCCACCTACTCTCCTCCCCGCCGACGTCATCTGGCAGGGGAGACCTAATGCGCGTGCGTGGCAATGGCCATGCACGCGCATTAGACAACCCCATAGGAAAGCATTATACAATGCTTTCCTATGGGGATTTTGGCGATACTGGAGGTCCTCACATAGTGTGAGGACGTCCAACATCGCTGAAAACACTTTTTGTGTTCTATGAACACGGAAGTCCCTCTAGTGGCTGTCTAGTAGACAGCCACTAGAGGAGGACTTAACCCTGCAAGATAATTATTGCAGTTTACGAAAACTGCAATAATTACACTTGCAGGGTTAAGGGTAGTGGGAGTTATCACCCAGACAACTCCAATGGGCAGAAGTGGTCTGGGTGCCTGGAGTATCCCTTTAATGTATGACTGGTGATGAGTCATATACAAATCATACACCTAGAGCCAACGACGCCTAACCATCCCACGTCACATTACTACCACAAGTCACATAGGTTATGTACCCATCCTATAAATGCAGTACTGTTACAATACTGCAGACTCACTTTCCAGGAGAGTTGCAGCAAAAGTGCCTGGCTTGGTAGAGCTGTGACTGCATCAATGTTATAGTTCCCCAGTGAGGGTGGTCTTGATGATGCAGAGCATCTTTTTGATAGTGGTTATATGGGCTGTCTTTAGATCACTGAGTCATGCAACTGAGTCCTTGGTGGCCGAACAGTGTGATGGGAAGTTGCGAAAGTCCACAAAGTTGTGGAAGCCCAAGAAGACTGTTTTTGCAGACCCCTTTGTCTGTTCACAGCACCTTTCAGCAACCCTTACTAGTGTTTAGCTGGAACAAGATATGGCAGCGGTCCCATCTTGAAGTCTACCAGCTTTGCCTTCAGCTGTACCATGAAATACCAAAGTGCAGGGCCCTTTGTATACCAGCCTATTCTTGCCCTTGCAAACAAGCCTGGGTGCTATCTGCAGGTTGAGTGTCTTTATGAATCTACTTATTTTATTACATTTATGGTTTGTGTAGAACTCAAATAACAAACACAGTCTAAAAAAAGATTTAAGTTCATATTGTTCATTATACATTTAAATACAGTTTACAAAATAATGAGCGGTAGTGTTTCTGGTACAGAGAGTGTCCTTTCAATCATTGATGACTATTTAAATTTACACATTGTGGGGAAAATAACCAACATGGTATGAATATCAAGTATCGGGTCCTATATCAGACTTCACATTTAACAGCATAGTTATTCCTGCCTTTTGTATACATGCAGAATGATGTATGTACATATACACACAATATATATACATTTAAGGAAGGACTAAGAATTCTCGGATATATTTTTGATCAACTTGAGGCTTCACTCCGACCAAACTGTTTTCAGCTTGAGAAGTGCTGATATACCAGCCGGGATAAGCTGCAGACTCAAAGCTGGATGTTGAAACATTTTCAGACTTCAAGAAAAGAAATCGTGGCAATTCTTCATCTTTTACCCCACTAATGTTGTTGATGCTCTGAGAAAATGATAGGGAGATAATAATGGTAGAATTTAAGCAAAGTGTCAAATAATTAGATTTATGGGTGAATACATTCATGAATAATACAGCAGAATTTAGGCATCACATAACTCTGTTAAATGTCTGTCAACAAAGTCTGTGCACCATAACGATTATAGTCAATTGTGTTATGCAAGCCAGCCAGCTATAGATACCTGCTCTGGGTCAGACACTTATAGACATCTGTTCTGTGTCAGATACCTATAGACATCTGTTCTGGGTTAGATACCTATAGACACCTGTTCTGGGTAAGACACCTAATGTCCCCCAGTAGACATGTGCAATTCGTTTCGAATGTACATTTGGATGAATTTGGCGCAATTCGGACGCTAACGAATGTCCAAAGTCCTGAAGTTCGGTAGTTTGTAAGTGCCGAACCAAACCGAATTACACTGGTCCAAATTGCCAAAGTGCTTCGGATTTCTGAAAAGTGGCAAAACAAAAGAGAGGGAGGGAAAATTATGTGAATGATGACAGGAATCTTGACCAATAAGCTAATTTCTGGCACTGGGAGCCCAATAGATCTGTAAGTGGTTGTGGTGACAATTCCGTCACTGGGAGCTCTATAGATGTGTAAGTGGTTGTGGTGGCAATCCTAGCACTGGGAGCCCAATAAATGTGTAAGTGGTTGTGGTGGCAATCCTGACATGTGATTTTACACAGCATGGGAAAATTCCAAAGAACGCTGTGTAAAATGACTCTCTGATTGGTTGATTGAAAGCAACCAATCAGAGTGTTATAAGTCAAATTACACAGCATGGGAAAATTCCAAATAACTTTCCCATGCTGTGTAAAATGACTCAGAGCATTCTGATTGGTTGGGTTCCAAGCCAACTAATCAGAGTGCTGTGACAGGTAAATGTAGAGAATTATACAAACAAGGAAAGGATAACCACCAAAAGCAGATCACCTTAAGAGTGGAGCATAAAGTATATCAATTTAAACACCTACCCTATATAGGGGTTGTTAGGTCTTTTCTTTATCTTAACTTGTTTGTTATATCCAATTCAAATCAATTTTATATAAAAAAGACACATAAAAAGAGTACAATAGTGTAAATTCGTATGGTCTATTCGTGTTTTTACGTAATTAGTGTAATATGTTTATGTCACTTTCTGAGGAAAAAGTAATGTCCATTTAAAGGGGAAAGTGCCACCAGACGGCACACAATTGCAAGCGATCTGAGCCTATCCTACTTAGGACTCTGACACATGTGAGTGGACATTTCATATAATTACATAAAAACACGAATAGACCATACGGATTTACACTATTGTACTCTTTTTATGTGTCTTTCTTAGATATAAATTGATTTGAATTGGATATAACAAATGAGTTAAGATAAAGAAAAGACCTACCAACCCCTATATAGGGTAGGTGTTTAAATTGATTTACTTTACGCTCCACTCTTAAGGTGATCTGTTTTTGGTGGTTATCCTTTCCTTGGTTGTTTATGTTTAAGGTGGGTGAGAGCGATTCCCACTAGTGTGTAGAAGTGGTACAACATTCATATTTAATTTACATTTAAGCGCCTATATCACACAGTTCTCCCTGTCAGTCTCTTCATTTATCTGTCAAAGCACTCTGATTGGTTGTCTTGGAGTCAACCAATCAGAGTGCTCTAAGTCAAATTGCAGGGCGTGGGAAGGCTTTATAAGCTCATTCTGTGCGGTGCCCTCGCTGGATGAAGAAGGATTATTTTTTTGGCGTTGGGATTTTGTTCTGACGGGTATTTTAACAGGTGGAATAGGATTTTTATTTGGCAATTTTGGGGCTGAAGAAAGAAAAGAAAAGAGGAAAGAAGGCATCTAATGGTAAGTATAAAATTTTATTTTACAGGGTTAGTTTATTGCCCCGCCCCTCACTATTATTAGGGTGAGGGGTAGGTAGGGTATTTTTATTGGGGGGGTGACTAGGGGTCTGGGGACCCCTAGTCACTTTATTATTTGTAGTCCCCATCCGCCACTCATCGGTGTGGACCTGGGGGGGGACATTAGGACCCCCGATTATTTATTTAGGATCCCCACCCACCACTCATGGGTGGGTACCAGGGGAGACATTAGGTCCCTCCCCTTAATTAATTAGTGCCCTCACCCGCCGCTCATGGGTGGGGACCTGGTGGGGGACATTAGGTCCACTCCATTATTTATTTATGGTCCGCACCCTCCGCTCGTGGATGGGGACCAATGGGGACATTAGGTCCCCCTTTAATTAACTAGAGTCCCCACACGCCGATCATGGGTGAGGACCTGGGGGGGCACATTAGGTCCCCCCATTATTTATTTATTTAGGGTCCCCATCCGCCGCTCATGAGTGGGAACCTGTGGGGGGAGCATTAGGTCCCCCCTTTAATTAGTTAGAGTCCCCACCCGCGGCTCATGGGTGGGGATCTGGGGGGGGGAATTAGGACCCCCCTTATTTATTTTATTATGGTTCCCACCCGCCCCTTGTTTATATTAATAGCCTCCACCCGGGTCACGGGTGGCGATGTGGGGGGAGGGCACTATGTCCCCCCCATTTTGTTTATTTGGGTTGTTCACCATGGGGGAACAGCTGGGACATCCGGGAGGATTAATATATAGTGACCCCCATATGTTTTAAGGTGTTGGGGGGAGTAGGAATTAATATTATTACAAGGAGGGAGCTGGTAGCGCTGCTGACTGCTCCTTCCTTGGGTTTTTTTTCTGCGCATGCGCAATGTTATTTCTCCGTGCTGTGGAGGTTAATTCCTCTGCAGCACGGAGTCTAGTAAACGAATGAAACAAAACAAAAAGGTAATGCATTTGCCCTTTTGTTTAGTTTATAATTCATATATAGGGCTTTCGTTTACGTTTTACCTGAATGTTCTGATGAAATCGTACTCGTATAAAAACGAATGCACATGTTTATTACTCACTTCTAATTGTAGTTGAGGTTCACTATCTTCGAGGCTGCATGCCAAGTAGAGGTTCTTCCCCCCTAGTCCTAAAGCAACAGGCCGCTTTTCGCTGATATCCAAATTCCGAGCAGTGTAGAAAGACATGCTTATCTTTTCTAAGAATATAAAAGTATAATAATGTTAAAAGAATACAGTACAGGTAGTGTTTTCCCACTTAATGCAGAATTTTATCAAACAGTCTCATTTGCAATCTTGTCAATAAAAAGTTGCTTTAAGATGTCAGTATGAACAATAGTGTTAGCTAGTAGCAGCTATTAATTACTAACTGGTTTCCAACCTTGTCACTTTTTGTTTTTACTGAATGTCAATGATGTCTGCTTGTGAAGATACAGACCAGAAGACCTGATGGTATATACAATGTATTGTATTGGGATTTTGTGCTATGCAGAATACATTTTTATGGAACATTGGGGTGAATTATTGACAACAACATTCTGGGAAAATAAATATGTAAAAGCAATGTAACTTAAAAGTGAAAGCCAACTAGAGGTAGGTTAACATCTTAAAATATGTTCAGATGAGTGCTGTAGCAGATAGCCATTTAGCAATAGATTGTCATCATGCAGAGAAAAATTGATGGATTTCATCCATGTCCCAGTTCGGCGTGCTGGGGGTACGTTTGAACATTGGGAGGAGCTGTTGTTGATGTTGTGGGCCACGAAAATCCTAGAACAGCAATGAAAGCATTGGTCCCTGACATATCCAAGACCTGCAGATGTTTGCCTCCATGACTGGTCCGCAACTTGAGCCTCAGATCCCAATGGTTGTTCTATGTAAAAGCTAACATGGATTTTTCATATAGGATGTATAGGAAGATTGTGATTAACTTATTTGCACCATGCAAGAGGCTGGAGTAAAATTTTTATGTTTAGTGGCAGTGGTTAAAAAGTATCGCCAAGGTTGGAAACCAACCAGAAACCAGTTACTAAGTAGTGGTTAGTGGCTCCAGTAGAAAATTATTGTCCTTAGCTGCTGCTTGGTGATTGGCCTCATAGCTGCCATCAGAAATTTTGGAGCTCCTTACACAGCACAAGGCCTTTCGCCCCACCTGATCCACCTTGAGTTCACCAACAGGGCCCAACCCTGAGTCCACCCACAAGGATAAGTAAAGTCAATGCAGTTTGTATTGGATGCAGTGTGTATGTATAAAGTGGATGCAGAGTGCTTGTATTTGTATAGTTGATGCAGAGAGAGTGTGCGAGTAAAGTAAATATAGTGTGTGTGTGTCGTAAATGCAGAGTGTGTGTTTATGTAGTGGAAGCAGTGTGTGTATGTGCATAGTTGATATAGTGTGTATAGTGGATGTAGTATGCATAGTGGATGCAGTGTTGGTTTAGCAGACGCAGTGTTTGTGTACTGGATGCAGTGTCAGTGTTTGTGTAGTGTATGCAATGTGTGTGTTTCAGCAGTGGATGTAGTGTGTGCTTGTGTAATGTATGCAGTGTGTGTGTGTAGTTGATGCAGTTTGTGTAGTGTATCTAGTGTGTGTTTGTTTAGTGGATGTAGTGTGTGTGTGTTTGTATAGTGGATGCAGTGAGTAATTTTAAGTAGTGGATGCATTTTGTGTGTTTGAGTAATGGATGCAGTGTATGTGTAGTGTTTGTGCAGTGTGCTTGTGTAGTGGATGCAGTGTTTGTGTAATAATAATAACAATAATAACAAAGTATTTAACCAGGAAAGGTACATTCAGCTTACTCTGGTTTTCAAGTACATCCTTGGGATGTTACCTTTGCCCAACATCCAGGGGTTGTTACTATTACCCAATTTATTGGTACTCAATATGTCTTTATGTAGTGGGTGCAGAGTCAGTGTTTGTGTAGTGAATGCAGTGCGTGTGTGTGTTAGTTTGTGATGTTGCAAAACGGCTGTGGGTGTGTGTGCAGTTTTTTAAAATTGATAATAAAGTTTATTCCCCCCTTCCTGGCCACAGTTAAGAGGCAGGAAGGGGGGAATAAACTTTATACTAGTCTCCCTGGTCTTCAGGTGGAATAGCATGCTTATAGAGGGAACGTGGTCCAGTAGTCTCATTTTCCACCTCCAGCAGGCAATCCTCTCCTTCTCTCATGAGCGTTGTATCACATGGAGCATTGCCAAGGTAACCAACAGGAACTCTCAGACAGCTGCAGCTCGTCAATGGAAACTGCCAGAGGTGGAACTTGGAGTTTTCTGTGCCCCCTCTTCACCATGCTACACAGCAGGAGCCTGCAGGGTTGCATATATATATATATATATATATATGTATATCGGTACTCGCTATATAAATATGCACATTGAGGGTATAGGGCCTGATCCCTGTACAGCCATGTAGGCTATATTCCCCTGATGGCAGCACTTACTGGCTTTAAATAGTGGCAGCTATTACTAACTCTCCGTCACTACTGGTAAAAATTTGCAGTTGGTAAAGAGCTGCTACTAACAGTAGCTTCAGGCATGTTAGTCAGTAATAGTTGGTCCATTAAAAAGTAGCAAGAACATTGAAAACAAGCTAGAAATTTCAATTGAAAATTTAGACTTAAATAGCCGAACTGTGACTAAACCAGATTGGAGAATTTTTCCAGATCAGCTATTTTGGCTACATTATTCAGTTTAGATTTAACATACTGTGAATATCTGTCCCCTAGAACAGCAGAACATTTAGGCCAAGTAACTTAGTAATACTGACTTACCTTCTCTCTGGATGTTTACTCCGTTTAGGTAAATGGCCACAAGCTGGGCTCCCTCTGGGTTCTGATGCAAAGTCATGCACTTATTCTGACGATCTCGCATAGTGCATTCTTTCGTACCAAGCAATTTATACTTTGGTGCAACAAATGCTTTTGTGGAAGTCAAAATTTCTTCTTCTAAAAAACAAAAGTTCTTTTTATGCTTATGTACTTAACAAATGTTGTATAATTTATAATTTGACATAGAGTATGACACTTTTGGGATCCATTTTACAGTAAAGGATATTGAGCAAGAGTCAAAGGGACTCTCTAAACACCATAACCACCTATGCTCATTGAATAGTTTATGGAGCACGCAGGTCAGCTATAAACATGTCCTTACATTGGATTGTCAGTGGCTAATAACAGCAGGATATGCTTTCTATTAGCTTATTCAGCAATCCCACACAACAGATTTACTGAGTGGAATTGTGTCTGGGGTTGAACATGTTTGTATGGGATCAGATTTATGAGACTCTCCTGATTTGTGGTGTCCATTAGGTGAATGAAAAATGATGTCTATTGCTGCTGCTTGCCTGCATCAGTGGCGACTTTGGATATATTTTATCACTTTTATTTATAGTGTACAATGTTTTATATATATATATATATAGTTATTTTTCTAATGCACTAACATCTGGGGTAACCTCCATACCAGAGAATGTCATTTAAATTTTAGATTTTTGTGAATATTTATTTTGCTTAAACATCACATTTCACACTAAAATGATGGATTAAGTTAATGATTCTATTCTCAGGTGCATTTATAGATTTAAAAAAATAATAATTTTAAACTTCATTCTGGATGCCTAATGAGCAGCAACCAAGAAAGGAAGATTGATCTGAGCACTTCAAGTGGATTTAAATGCAGACTTTAGCTTGAGTGTAGTCCCTCTATCTGTGGTATATAATGAGAGGCACCGACTGATTCAACCTGTTTGTGGTTCCAACCTCTGTCTTTTTGCATGTAATACCTTTATACCTTAGGACATTTTGCAATTCCGTCATCCATTCTTTTCCTTCTTGAGCAAAGAAACAGACATAACAAAAAACATGATATATATATATATATATATATATATATATAGTATTAATATTATCTATATTGATTTGTTTAATCCCTTCAGTGCATATGCAGTGCAATGCTTAAAGGGACACTATAGTCACCAGAACAACTACCGCTTAATTTAGTGGTTCTGTTGTTTATAGCCTCTCCCTGCAGGCTTTTCAATGTAAACTCTGAATTTCAGAGAAAAAGCAGTGTTTACATTGGTGCCTAGTACCAACTCTAGTAGCAGTCACTCAGATGGCTGCTAGAGTTGCTTCCACGTCTCCACATCTGCAAAGAGGCACTGAACATTCCCCCATAGATATGCATTAATTCAATGAATCTCTATGAGGAGATGCTGATTGATTCAGTTCAGCGTATTTCCGATGGTAAAGCATTGGATTGGCTGAGATCATTAAGGTTGATGATCTCAGCCATGGAAGTCGAGCCAGCCACTGCAAGGCGTGACATGGGAGAAAAGGACATACCAGGACTATATTGTCCAGAATATATGTTTGTATTCCTGACACTATAGTGTTAATTTAATCATTATACCATGCCTCCAAACTGTGCCCATTTAGGTGAAACTGTCTTTTTTTTTTCAGCTCTGTCCTGTTGAGACAACCATCTGTCCCACTTTTCACTGGTTTTAATTCATCAGTTCAATGAGTTTTAACAAGCTTCTCATCTGAAGACCTCAGCGTCTGAACTTCAAGTCCAGAGCTGATGGGAGGAGTCTTGCACAGTCTGCTATGGTTTACAGACACTGCCTAGGGAGATAAGCTACATTTGGTGTGAAGAGCAACTACAAATAAATCCCCCAGTTTGAGCTGGAGGACAATTACCCGCCTGCCGGTCCTCCCCTGGGGTATGTGTTTCTCAATTCTAGGACACTCCTAAAAGTGGAGTGGAGTTGAAACCAATGGAGTGTTTGATTCCTTTACTTATTTACTAGCACTTGAACTACTATATATTGTATACATAACTCTAACTATTGTATTTTGTGTATCATGCAAACATAATGCTGTACCCTAGATAATTAATAAACCCTATATATCTTACCTTGGACAAAAATATCATTCAGCAGGTTTTGTACATCTGTGTCTTGGAATCTCCTGGGGCAGTAGCTTATTCCTTTTCTCAATTTTTGAACAGCCACCACATGCAGCACGGTTTTCCCAAAAGAGTATCCAGAAACCACTTTTCTGGTGATCTCCATCTGTATTCTAGAACTGCAACCAAAACAACAGATGTGGCGGGAGATGGCGCAGTTTGTGGGAATAGTGGCTTTTCTGTGGAAATACAGTGCATTAAGAGGTAGTTTGAGATTGAAATAACCCATGCAGATTTATGCAAATATTCTATTCACCAGCATTCAGCCACATAGGGATTGTGGGAAATCAAATAGTGAAAGGTAAATAAAAATAGCCAATTTAGGAAACTCTGCCATGTTGAATAATGTTTATGCAATCCAGCTGCCTCATAACGATTTAATAATTTATTCATAATAACTACCATCTTCGTTGCTGGATATAAACCTAAGCACCAGTAAAATATATATATATATATATATATATATATATATATATTATATATATATTTACAATTTCACTTATTTATACCAGACAGTATATATTGCATAAAGCAAATTACATTCTGTATAAGTTTAATCACAGAATTTGTGCTGATGTTTTTTTCTGCAGGGAAAAAATAAACTTGCTGTAGAGATTGTACAACAGACAGGATGATAAATGACTGATACAGACCTGGTTCCTGAGACTGAGCTCTCTTGCTTCTCACAGGCAGATTCTTTAGCTTTAACACCTCTTCCCTTGCTGGTTTTAAAGACTATTTGAGACACCCCCTGTAGCTTGCTTTAAAATAAAAAAAAAATAAAAAAAAGTTTACTTGTGTTTTTTTGCTGTTGTTGAGGAGAAGATCAGAATGAGTATAAAAAGTCTGATTGAAACTTGAACCTTTTTTGCTCCATGTGTTAAGGGACATATTTTATATATATATATATAAACAAACAAAACAAAAACACACACTCTCTAGCGCTTAAGTGGAACATTTTTAAATTAACATTGATTCAAATTCCAGGAATAGTCAGTCATATTCTCTTAAAATATATATATACTGCTAGAAAAATATAATCCTAAAGGTTATCTGATAATGCTATAATTTACTATATTTATAATATATTTACCATTATCGTATAACTTTTAAAAAGATAATATCTATATTTTATATTAAGGATGTGGATATTAACAGATAGGATATTTTTTCTCCGCATAGGGATGGCTATTATTATAAATAATATGAATGTACAGATTTGATCTAATTTATTTTAAGGAAGTTTACTTCAATAATACTAATGTATTTTTTTTAAGGAATAAATTAAATATACACACACAAAACAAACTATCAAAATCAGTATATAAATTGTCAGAAGTGATCTAAACTTGATTTCTTTATTAATTCGAGATTTTTTTAAATAGGAATTATATCTATACTTGAGCTTACTGTATATTCTCTCATCTTTCCTGATTCTAAGAAAAAGTTTTCAGATTGCTTAACAAAAAAAGTGTCAATTTATTCGCATCCTTTTTTGCTATGTTAATTTGATTATTCCACAAGATAGGCCTATTATACATGTCACTATTGTGTGCATCGGAATTTTGAGTGCTGGGAACTTCCTAGATCAGGAGGGCTGGGATTTTTTAGCCTGGGGCTAGTGCAAACAAATCTCAGTGTGATTGTTCTGCTTATGTGAAGCATGAAAGCCATCCATATGACCACACAGTATGAAGGGACAGTCACAGATAGCTTTGCATGCTCAACCCTTTAAAGGGACATGTATTTTGAATGAGACAGTTGCCTCTTTCTGCAGGTATTAAATGCAGGTAAATAAGATTTTTGTTTTTTTATATTTCCCGGTTGCTTCTTCTGGCTTGCTCTTTCCATGCCCAAAGATCCAGTCATCGGTGTCCTGTCCATAGGAATCATGTGAATTGAAGTTGGACATGTGCACCTTGGTTGTGGCTGCGCAAAAGAAGCACAGGGCAGTGTCACTGATGACATCATAGCATACACACCGGCAGTGAATGCCTTGTAATTGCTGCATCTGAATTCAACCACCCTTGTAGTCGCTGTTAATACCAAGATGCAAGGAAAGTAAATATTTCTGTTCTGTGACTGTTTAGCATTCACTGGCACTCACTGCTGCATATGGTGGAAGCGGTGTGAGAAACAACTACAGACCAAATAAAATAAAAATGTTTAATGAACCTACCCCTGATCAAGAACAATGGATTCTCAATGGAAAAAGGGAATTGGGGGCACAAATGCAACATACATTTCTAAACAGTGGAGCTTCCATAAAGACCAAAATCTATACAAAATCCAGATTAGGAAATAGCGTAAAAAACACACACACACACACAAACAAAACACACAGTTTTCAATTTTACAAGCCTACTTAAACTCACTTTTCTTAGCAAACAAATATGGGGATTCAGCTACACCATATGGCCATGTTGTGTTAAGCCCATCACTATGTCACAGTACTCCAATATTGGTGGGTCCTACACTAATTTGAACACAGGAGATTAACATGTTACCTGCCATAAATACTGCATAAACTGTCTTCAGAGACTTTTCTCAATTTATGCTTACTTGTGGTCAGATTGTTTACTATATTTGTATAGTTCTTTACTGAATTGCCAGCAGGGATTTCTTGTTACTCTGCAGACATTGATCTCACCTGCTAGACCCCAGGCTATGGTCTAGGTTACCTTCCATGTAATTTGGCACAGTTTGATGTTGTGCATTCTAAAATGAAGCCTTTATTTATATTTCAATGTGATAACTTTACAGCTGTGCGGTTATGGAGTGGAGGGTTTGGCTGTGATAGTGGACTAGTTCCGGTTGATTGATCAGAGTACAATAAAGCTGAAGAAAGAGTCTCATGTGAATGGTAAGCTGATTCTATTTGTTATGTAACGCTGAGCAACAGTTTGGATTCATTTTCTGTGAGTCTTAGAAGTAAGGTTTGGAAATAGGTGAATGTAGGAGGAAGGAGAGTATTGATGTCAGAGTTCTAGGCTGGTAGAAATTTCCTGTTTTTTTGCACAATTCTTGTTGTGAAGATCTACTTGCAGTACAGGATCTTTCATACAGAGTACTGGGCATTTTCCAGTGCAACTTTAATATCCAGTGTGCTATAGAAAGGTTGCAAGGTATTTTGAAGCTGGTTGGTTAGAATAACATCGATTACATGTACAGAAGACACTAGATTTGATAGAGTGAAATATCGAAGGAGAGCATGTCTGTGTGGTATATTTGAAGGGGAAAGGATGAGCACAATTGAGGGGGATGTGTGAGGTAGTGAAACGGTTTAAAGTTGTATTCCTAACTCCATAGAGGCCTCTGGTCTCCCTCCCCCCCCACCCCCCCAAAGGCACCATAACCACTGTAATGTGCCCTGGCACACCCCTGTTGTAAGTAGTCAAACTTACAATATTCTGTCCATACTCCCACCTCTGATGCTCGCCTTCAAGATTTCTCGAGGGCTGCGCCGTTCCTGTGGAACTCGCTTTCCTCCTCCGTTAGATGCTCACCCAGTCTCCACTCCTTCAAAAAAAATCGTTAAAAACCCACTTCTTCATAAAAGCGTATCAATTAAACTGCTAATAGCTCCTGACTGATTCCTCTTCTGCAACGGTCACTAGTCTAATACTATCCTTACCTTTTTGTGTCATTTTACCCCACTCCCTCTAGCATGTAAGCTCATTGAGCAGCTTACCTGGGGTCTAGGTACATCTGACAGAGCCAGATGTTCGTAAGCAGGACCTAAGCCCTGCTCCAGGTAATCACTCTCAGCCAGTGAGCCAAATCCTGTACTGCCAAACCTTGTTCACACTGAAAGCTTCTGTAGTGGAGGCAGGTGAGCAGTCAAGGTGTTCTGTAAACTGTTTGACTATTTACAAAAGAGGAAGGGTGGGTGGTAGGGGGGTAACCCAGTGCACTCCTACCACCATAACCACACCAGCTTTATGTAGTTATGGTCCATGGATTGTTCCTTTAAGATAACCATTTCACTATTTCTGGATAAGAAATGAGAGTGAAAGGCAAACTCTAGAGTATTTAACCCCTTAGGGACACATGACATGTCTGCCATGTCATGATTCCCTTTTATTCCAGAAGTTTGGTCCTTAAGGGGTTAAAAGACCTTTACAAAGCAGGAGTGGAGGGAATTAGGGAACACCTTGCAGTAATAGACATAGGAAAGAAAATGCCTATTCAGAAGGATTTAAGGGCAATAAGAAGTTCCTCAATAGTAACAAGTCTTCTTGTTTAAAACTCATTTAATGTAAATTTATAACATTTCCTAAAAACATGAGCACAGTATGTACATCAGACCTCATATTTAACAGCATGGTTATTTCTGCCTTGTAACCAATACATAACTGTATACTGGCTTTGTTGGGTGACATATTATAACATACATACAGTATATACATTTTATGAAATTACTAAGAAATCTCTGACATATTTTTGATCAGCTTCAGGCTTCATTAAGATGGTTTCATTCACTTTTCGCGAGGTGCTGATATACCAGCCACGGCACAAAGCAGGCTCAAATTTGAATGTTGGACCATTTTCACACTTCAGAAAGAGGAATCGTAGCAATTCGTCATCTTTTAATCCGCTAAGGGTATTGACTTTCTGAGAGAAAGAAAGTTTATTGGAAATATATTTCAACAAAAAGGGTTACATAATATGCGCTATGTATGTGTGTGTTTTCAAACTGACAAAATTTGGCACACTTTTTCAAAGTGTCCATGTTTATGTAGATATATACAAACACACTTCATTGACAGTTTTCTATTGGTTGTAGAAGTCATTATAAAAGCTGAACTGCAGCCAGAGCACCAGACTAAAGCTGATCATTAAAATGGCAATTCTATTTTAAGTTGCTACTTACTTCCAAGTTCACCTGAGGTTCACTTTGTACAAGGCTGCAGGACAGGTAGAGATTCTTCCCTGCTAGACCTAGGGCAACATGACGCTTACTGGGGTCATCCAGATTCCGTGTAGAGTAGAAGGACATGCTTATCGTCTCTGATGGAAGGGGAGATATATTTATTCATTAAACCAATATTTTGTAACAAAAATCACAGGAACCTTTAGTGATGTTGGCCTGAACACATTATAGGACTGGAAGGACCACATTTAGCAATGGTTTTACTTTCTCTCTCTTAACCACATAAACTATGATTCTTCAGGTTTCCCTTTCATTTGCATCCATGACGAACTGCATATTTATACCCTCCCCATCTTATCATTTCTAGAACTGATTTAAATGCTTACAGATGCCAGCTGCTGAAGGATGGATCTATAAAAAAATATTGTATGTCCTTTAGAAAATTAAACCATACATCTAGCAGCCATGGTATCCTGAATCCCGGATAGACCATGTTTTTGACTTGGGCACAAAATTTTGACTGAAATACAAGCACAAAGAAGTGGATCATTGCCAATACTAGGTTAACACCTTTAGCTTTATCTAAATTGGTAGACTTACCTTCTCTCTGGGCATTTAAGCCTTGGAGGTAAGCTGCCACAAGTTTGACATTCCCAGGGAGTTGCTGCAATACCAAACACTTCTGATCGATATCCCTAATATTGCATAAACTCGTACTGAGCAACTTGTACTTGGAAGCTAGTAATGAATCTAAAAACACATGGGGAAAAATAAATAAATAAAAATATAGATTGTAAGTCGTACAGTTTTACTTGCTTTTAACTTATAAATGCCTTCTAGAATTAATTTTTAAATTTGAATTCTATGACTCAGAATGAGTACTTGGCTAGAGATGCAAATTAAGTGCCAAATATATCCATCGGAACTGGGATAAACCAAATCTCCAGTTTTTTTTTGTTTTTTAAAAATGTTTTTATTGTGCACATAGATTTTAACACAGAAGCTTATGGTGCCCCAACGACAGTCCTCAAGCACATATCTTTGTGTTACATTAGGAGCAATATGAAAAATTTGCTCATTTTTTTTTTTTTTTTTATAATTATACGAGATGTTCAAAAAGTATCTGTGTCATGTTGCTTAGAGTTACAGGTTAAAGATGCATGTTGGTAAACTCGCTGTGTGATTGTGTGAGTGTTTTGTTTGGTCTGGAGGCTGAGATTTCCACGGGTTCCAGGGTCCAGGGCTCAGAGTGTCGATGAATGGTGCTAGTCCCTGTGTCTGTTATAGGCTCAGGTGGTGCTCGTCTGTGGGTGTTTTCAGAGCTGATGGTTGCAAGTATGTAGTAGCCTATGTCTACTGTGCACTGCCAGTCGTTGAGTTGAGCAGTGAAAGGGTGCCAGCTAGTCAGGTGTGTTATGGCAGGTGTATAGTGGCGCTCAAGGACAGGTGTAGTTAAATTATGGCACTTAAGGTTGGGGTTCAAGTCCCGGGTCAGACGACCCCTCTGCTTGGTGGCAGGCTTAGGTGGAATAGTGTGTTTAGAGGGCAGAGTTCATGTGGGTTCCCCCAGTGCCCTGGGCCGTCATGAAGGCCTGCATCCTCTGGTCTCGAACTAGGGATCTCTAGTGGGAGGCCAGGTTCTGCCCATGTGGGGGGCCGCAGCTTGTCCTGATAGGGTGACTCTCTCTATGGCGTTGAGTCAGCTGCTTTTGTGACCGATGCTCCGGGGCTGTTCCCCTTGTGGTCTTCAACCCAGGTGGGCCCTTCTTTTATAGGGATTGCCGGGGGAGGGGGAAAATCTGCTCTTCGCCCGCCCTACTTTGTCCCGCTTACTTGTCGCTGCCAGTGCCGCTGGTTGCACTGTTGATTCTGCAGGCTTATCCTGGAGGCAGCCGGTGAGTGCCTACTCATTTCGCAGTGAGGGCGCCCTCTCTCCCTTTCGGCGTGCACATGTCTGGAAGGCGTCGGCCATCATGTGTTGACCCGCCCCGCTTGCACTGCAAGGCTGGTGCTGGAGCCATGTGGCAGCCCTGGGTTGTCGCCCGTGGGGACCTGGATAACCCCCACCGGTCCATGGGGGGGGGGGAAGACACAGCGATACACTGGTCAGAGACCTGGGGGAGCGGCTGTCTCGCCCCAGCTCAAGCTCGGGTAGGCCTCAAACCTTCGTCTGGCAACTCTGATGCCGCGTCGGGTCGGAAGTGGTACCATCATGATCAGCACCGGCTTGTGAGTGGTTTGGTAACCGCTGTGGGTCTGTGCCCTTTTGTGGCTCGGGTTTAGACGCTCAGACGCGGGAGCTCAGGCAAAGCATGTCTGATCCGGCCAGTGGTCAGGCTCCGCCCCCCAATCTCCAGCATTTTAACAGATTAAGGTCCTAAAATGTGTAATTAATCTGGAATTCCTTGTTTGTAGTATTTCAATAATCTGATGTCCTTGTGGATTGTAGCCAAGTGCACAGAGTAAAAGTTTTGTATGTAGACTAATAATACAAAAAGTTCTAAAGAGTTGGGCACTTGTGAAGAAAACCTGATTCAACTGCTTCAAAATCTAGCATATTGCACCGGAATAGTTCTATATACATAAATCTAAATGTACGATTTGCTCCTCAGGCAAGTCCTTTCTTTCTTAGAACGGATACATCATACTTATTACCAACGCAGTTTGCTTAATAATGATGGTTGAATAAACCCTCTTCATCCAAATGCCTCTTACCGTGCACGGAAAGGTCATCCACCATGGCTTTTCTATCTGGATCTATAAATTGGAAATCCTGAATATCTATCTGTGGAAAGAGAATATGTTAGGCATGTCTTAAATATAATTGCGTAGCATGCTTTACCAATACCAGGACAGCCAAATGGCACATGGTTGATTTGAAGTAAAATCTACAATGCTAACGTTTGCACAGTTCTTAGATTTACCATTATTTACACACTTTAAATGCAGGATAGAAAGGTTTACCAAATAGCAATTTTCCCTTGCACGTCAATGGATGAATTGCTACTCAGAAAGTAGAGTAACTCCTTACTCTAGTAACACGGTTGTTCACTAAAGTGAGAATTCAAAGTGAGTTTCAAGTACAAGGTAAAAGTAGCCGAACTAGAGACATTCTCTAAGTCCAGTTCGGCTACTTTGGCCTGAAATTTGAAACTCACTTTGAATTCTCACCAAATAACCCTGTAAAAGAATCAGTACATGCAAAGTAGCCATGTTTGGAAACTGCCTTTTCAAATATTTTTTGAAATTCTGCTTTGGACAAGAATTTGTAAATCAGTAGTCCATACACCACTTAACTGCTTTCATGTTAAACCCTATAGCTACGACATACCATTTCTGGGTAACAGAAGTATTGCTATTATTTAGACAATATATATTAAAACCTTATTGACAATCTAGGTTTTAATTCTTGCAGCTTTTACATTTACCCCAGTTTCGTAGGAACAATCTTCAGAAGAATTTCCCTCATATTGCCTAAAATACAAAAGAAAAAATGACTAATATTTATTAACTTATTTGTACTACTTGTATCTAAACAACAACAATATAATAAAAACCAGCTGATGTACAGTGAACTTTACTTCATAAAAAAGAAAGTGGCCTATTATTACCTATAACTTTCAATCAGACAAGACTCCATCCTGGTTCTTGGTTGAGATTTCTGTTTAGACCAAAAAAAAAACCAAAAACATAAGTTAATGGATATACAGATACAACACTGTTTTAGCCATCTATCATATAGAGATTGTAAAACAGGTAGGATGATAAATACCCAATCGAGTCCGGTTCCTGAGCTCGTTATTTCCCCAGAGAGATTCTAGGCTTCAGCTTATTTGCCTCTGCTTCTGTTGGTTTTATAGGTAAGCTGATACATCCCCCGTGACTTATGGTACAATAGAGTATTTTACATTCTATATAGACCATTTGTTCCATTTAAAATGGAGTGGGAACTTGGAAGACAACAATATCGTATTCAAATCATTGCTTTTGCTCCATATCCTTCATTTAACATAGATTTTTTTAAATTAAATATATCTGAAGGTTCTTTAAATTTAGGTATATAGGTTTAGCAACTGACCTTTTAAAAAAACACAATAAAAACCAAGATTAAACTATTTAATATAAAAAAAAAAAATACAAAATCCACGCAATGGCTTGTATGGTGCAAGTGAATTTTGGTTAGTTTATATATACATTTTTGCATTATTTATTAATATTATATTTAAAAGTAAACGTGAATAAATATACATACACACACACACACACAAAAAAAAGGATAGCTGCATGGCTTGAATAATGTTACAGAGGGGCGATCTATTGTTTTACTTCAGAGTGTGCAGCACAATAATAATGCAGTACATCAGCAGACAGAGTTTCACTTTCAGAGGAATATCTCATAAGAACTTTTGTGCTGACTGCATAGACTGGTAAAATAGCCCCAAGAGCAGTTTATGAAAAGAAATGTACAAAGGACTTGGCTAATTCTGATGAATATTAAATCTAATGGTAAAATAGCTTTTCATTAATTGTATACAGGCACCTAGTTCAGTTTCAGTAGTTGGCGAAACTCCTTATAGAAAACGTATCGGAGAGCCTAGAATGTCAGGAATTGGTTGGAGTGACATTATGATAATATTGCATTCAGAAGAGTGAACAGTGTCTACAGCATCTAGCAAATGTCACTCTTCGATTTAAAGTTAGGGGTGCTTAGAATTAGGGTGGGTTTTGGATTGGGGGTATTCATGGTTAGTGTTATGGGAAACATGCACCTCTATTCTTTAAAAATTGCTGAGTGACAGCCTATGGGACACAGCTATAGCCTGTGCCATAACAATGATTGTAATTACATATAATTATTTAATAGTTCTATGTAGTTAGAAAACCAGTGAAACATTGCCCAGCATTCTGAAAACAAACATTTTAAAAAGATAACACCTTATGATATTATACCATTCTGTAAGAAATATCACATGTAAGAGACACTGCAATGATCCCCCTCTCAAAAATAAATATTTAGTAGATACAAGGACAGGGACTAATGAAAGTATCTCGAAAATTGGGCAGACTAGATGGGCCAAATGGTTTTTATCTGCCGTCACATTCTATGTTTCTATGATCAGGGTATTAGCCATGATAGCCTCAGTTTTGCCAGCTGGCTTCCCACTTGTACTAAATCTGGGCTTAGTGAATAAGTAAAAAAAAAAAAACAAAACAAAAAAAAAACATCTGACAAGCAGGGGCAGACTGAGAACCCTCATAGCCCCCGGGCAAAATAAATCAAGGGCCCCCTTACAGGACCACCCATGCTCCGCAGCAAGCGCCACCCTTGTCCCGCCTCCAGCCACACCCTACACAATCTTTAGACACAAGGAACAAAAGTGCAATAATCCCTTCAAGGCCCCAGTAGAGACTACAATTGAGGGCTAATGGGCCATGGAGGGGGGGTCTTTCTAGCAGAGGCTCAGTGTCCTTTTAGAGAGTGTGTTAGAAAGAATCCCCTCCAGGCCCCAGCAGAGGCTACAATTGAGTCTAATAGGCTTGGAAGGGTGTCTTTCTAACAGAGGCCATCTCAATATCCATTAGATAGCCTCTGCTGGAAACAGTCGCCTCCAGGCCCCAGTAGAGACTACAATGAAGTCTAATGGGGCCTGGAGGGGGTTCTCTCCAACACTCTGGTTCCTATTCACAATATAGCAACACAACATAGCTTGCTGATACCTAGGCCAAGTTGGCTCTTCTTACCTTAATTACTGTTGTTGGTCGGCAGGCTGTGGGCTTGCTGGCTGCTGCCGGCAGGCTGTGGGCTGACTGGCTGGCCGGCTACTGGGGCACTTGTAGATTATTTAAAGAAATAATCCATGCACAATAACCACTACTTTAAGAACAGTTTGACAACTTACCTGGGGTCTGCTGAGATATGGGGCTGTAGTAGGGTATAGGAGCAGTGGTGCAATGTGTGAGGGGTGCAGTGTGTGTGAAAGGTTCAGTGTGTGTATGAGGGGGCTGTGTATGTGTGTCGCAATGTTAGTATGGGGGTCTGTGTGTATGGGTGGGCAGTGTGTGTGGCAATGTGTGTAAATGTGTATGGGGCCAGTGTGTGTATGGGGGGCAGTGTGTGAATGTGTGTGTGAATGTGTATGGTGTGTGTGTGGGGGCAGTGTGTTTATGGGGCTAGAGTTCACCAGGAATCCCTGGTGGTCACAGTGTTGAGAGTGAACTCTAGCCCGTAGCTCCAGGGCTAGAGTTGACTCTTGTGAGAGCCGGAGCGTTGCCGTGGTAACCGCGGCAATGCTCTGTGCTCGCGCAAGAAGGACCCAGAGGAGCTGCAGGCTGAGCTCCCGGGTCCTCTCTTCCTCCCTCCCCGGCTGCCTGCACGGTGCCTGAGGATCAGGGAGAGAGATCGGTTGGCAGGGCAGGGGGGGCAATTGCCCCGTTGCCCCCCTGGATCCACCAGTGATATATACAGCCCCTCTGTGTGCCTTTTTGTCTCACCCCCAGTCCCTCTGTATGTTTCTTTCTCCCCCTCACTGCTCCTCGGTGTCCATGTCTCCCCTCTCCTTCCCAGTCTCTCTTACGCCTCTGCCCCCCCCCCTCCCCTTGTGTGTCTCTCTCCTTTCTCCCTGTGTCTCTCTCTTCCACATGTATCCTGTACTGGGAATTGTGGGAACAGCAAGGGAGCATGAAACAGAGACATGCTCCTCCCTCCTTCAGTCCTCAGCGCTAGTGACAGGCCAGGCGTGCCGCCGGACCGGCGAGGCTGCCACCTGGCCCGGCAGCTCCAGCGTGGAGCACGGCCAGCCCCCTCAAAGTGTGCCACCGGACCGGCCACCCGGTGGCACCTACTTGCTTAGCCCCTAGATGCCGCGGCCCCGGTGGGCCAATCCGGCCCTGCCGCCGGGCCCCCCTCCCAGTCGGGCCTTTGGACCATGTCCGAAGTACCGACCAGTCAGTCCGCCCCTGCTGACAAGGACTAACATAGACAAACTTAAAAAAGGTACACTATAGTATTAGGAATAGTGTCCTAGGCAATCCTTCTTTAGCTAAATTTTTTTCCCCAGCACCTAGACTGTCAGTGTGCCGCTGCAACATCTACGTGGTGTTGCTTCCACAATCAACGTCCAGTCCAATGTTCCTCAGAGCAGTATTGGGAATGAGGTGCACTTGCATGCGCATCCTTTCAAAACGCTTCTCATAGAAAAGCATTGAATTCAATGCTCTCCTATTAGCGGCATTTGGTCACATGACAGTTTCACACCTTTGTTGCTGCGGCTCTAATGTCAGTAAGACAGCTACTAGAGGTGTGTTTAATCCTGCAATGTTTTATGTTGCGGTGTTAAAACTACAGGGCACTCAGACCATTGCTTTGAGATAAAGTGTTCTGGGTGCCTTGAATGGTGTTTTAACATTACCATAAACCATAACCTTAGAGTGATAAGTTTTGTAATAATTACCTAAATAAATCACATTGATAAAAGCATGATAGGAGTAGGAGTTCTATGGTTTAAGTTAATTGCCTGCACTATAAGATCATATTTGTATGTGAGACTCATGTGTGAATTCAATTTCCCTATTAGAATACACTCACAAAATGGTTTCACTATACTTGCAAGTTAGTCTCATAAAATATTTAACATTCTAGTTACTACATTGTAATACTGGTTGTTGTGCATTAACTGCTAGAATGCTTAAGAGAAATATTCACACGGTTTTAGCAAACACGTTGAAACAATTCCCAATTATAAATACATTTGCGGTCATATTATGGTGTTCTGAATGGGAGAAGGACACACTATTAACCTGTTTGTATACCAATATTTACCAATTAAAAAGAAATACATTTTTAATTTTGGAACCCTAAAGTAGTTCACCTGTTCTATAATATCAACTCCCATCATCCTCATGGTAGCTAGCTGTACAGCTGGCTGAACATCAAGTGAGTCATCATAGAAACATACCTTCAGTCAAAGCTGCATGATAATAGTTAAATATACACGAAAACTGAAAACTCACCAACACAGTTTGGATGTTTGAGGCAGACTCACAAAAGTGAACTCAGGTGTATTTCATTTTGAAGGCATTAACCCAGGAAATAGTTTCTCTTTTTTTTTTTTTTTAAAGCCATGTGAGTCTCAATATATCTATAACAAGAATTGTTTTATTTTTGCCCTAAAACATGTTCTATTTTTTCTTGCTAAGTGAGGAGATATGTACTTATGTAGGATATAAAAAGAAAGCCAGACAATAAAAATGTGAAAACTGCTCTTTAAGGTAAAGGAACAATTGTCATGAAGGGGTTAAGTCACAATATTCCAACACTGCATTGTAACTGTCTGTGCTTCAGTATGTGTGTAAGTAGTTACAAATTAGATTTTTTTTTTTCAAATACCAAGTGAATAATCAGCTTCAGTCCATCTGTTTGTTTAATGATATATTTTTATTACTACTAAGGATACACTCACATATCAGACCTGCTAGCTTTGACAGGTCGGATATCAGGTGGATGGAGGCGTGGCCAGCATGTTAGCATGATGAATACACAATCAGCGTCACAGACAACACCCCCCTTCACCCCCATTAGACAAGCGTGCACATGCAAAAGTTGTATAATACATGGCTGCAGAGTGGTGGAACTAATATAGAGAGGGCGCTCCTGAAGCAAGAATTTTTTGGGCCCTCCTCAGTTGCAAAAGGGGCCAAAAAAAGGTGTGATGCAACTCCAGCAATGCTTTGTCAGCTAGGGATTTACAGTTTGCACATCTTTGCATAGTTGTATTTGTGAGCAGTGTCTGTGTGTTTGAATTTAAGCATGCTGTTGTATGACGTATGTGTGTATGAATGTAGAAATGTATTTGTATGTGCTGTTGTCATTTGAATGCAGTGGTGTGTTTACATGTAGTGTTGGCGTTCGAATGCAGGTGTGCATTGGTGGGTTGTTTGTAGCATGGGCATTGAATACAAGGGTGTATTTGGGTCAGTAATGTTGTACGTCTTGCAGTTCTGGCATGACATACAAACACTGCTCACAAATACAACCCTGCAAGAATAGCCAAATGGTAGACCCTCAGCTGGTATAGCACTGTGGGAGTTGCACAACAGATGGGGATCTACCTTTTCGCCTTTTCAGGTTTGGATGGGACAATAGGTCGAACCCCCATTATTATTATTTAGGGCACTCTCATGCCACAGGGGGGGCTTGGGTTGGCACAATAGTTCCACCCCTTATTATTATTTATGACTCCTACTATCGCCAATAGGAGGGTGCTTGGGGGACAATAGCCCCCACTATTATTTAGGGTCCCCACCTGCTGTTAATAGCTGGTGGCTGTGGGGAAACAATAGGTTTCCCCTCAATATTAGAGTATATCACCACCAGTGATTGTCATGTCTGCTCTCTGTGGCCAGAGATAAGAAGCAGGGAAGAGGAAATAAAATTGATAATAATTTGTAATATATATTGTGGCAAACCTAGCCACTTGAACTATAACTAGAGACTGTACCTTTAAGGGTTGCCTACAGGTCTGGGGAGATATGCGCTTTACCCTTATGTATGTGCTTAATGTATTTTCTGCATTGTCTGTATTATCTGTTCCGCCGAATGCAAATGGCGGTTTGTATGGGTATTCCTGTTCGTTTCACGAACGGCACTTTGGAGGGCCGTTCGTGAACCGAACGCGATACCCCCTAATAGCCCACACACTTAGAGGCGTGTGGCGCTAGTTAACCGATTGCAACAATGTTGCAATCGGTAATTAGAGGCTCTCCTGGGTGGCCGTCGTTTGACTACCGACCATGCGGCGGTCGGCCATCTTGGATCCTTTGTTCCCTCAGCGGGGTTATGCCGTCGAGCGCCTGGTACTTAAAATGGCTACTCGACGGCACGAGCCCCGCTGAGCCTCCAGGGCGTTCGGGAGTTTTGGGACATTCGGTATTTTGTTCCCTAAAAGCAATCGGTTCTTTTTATATGTTTTATACGAATTGTGTTGTTCGTGCGGCGTTCGGTTATTTTAGCTGGGATCTGAGCGGTAATCTCACGAATGATACCCTCAGACCCCAGCTATCTACCGAACGTCCATTCGTGTAAATCCACTGTATATTAACCAAGTTATGGATTTTTATGTGAATTGTCGGTTCTGCTGCACGAGGGGATAATCCACTTAACGGTGCATTCTGGGAAGATGATCCCTCTCGTGCAGCAGTGCCTGATGGGAGAAATATGCAGTAATGTAAGTCCCCCATGTAGTCCCCTCTGGGAGTGCCCCTGGGGAGGGACTCAGGAAACCCCTTGCATGGGGACTTGTATAAATTGTCCTGCTGATTAAAAGGTTGTCAGTTGACTCCCAGAACTGTGTCTCGTCCGGTTATTGGGAGGTTGGGGATATTGCCTTGTTGTTTCAGCGCTTGACTGTGGATTCGTTTCTGAACCAGCGGAATTCGTGGATTTATTATTGGCGTTCCGCTACATATATATATATATAAATAAGAGAAAAGATATATATTGCTCCCACCTCAATGCCCCTTACAAAACAGCACCTATCCCAGCCCACAAATTCACACACACTGCAACCTCTACTCACACACATGCAGCACCCTTACACACACACACACACACTAGATCCCCTATAGACACATATACTATGTCTCATATGCACACATTAAATCAACTCCACACATACTATGGTCCCTAAACACACACTCTCTACAGCAGCAATTCACAACCAGGGGTACAAATTAAAACCCCCCAGGGTGTTTGTGAAAAAAACCCGGTAATGGCTGCGGCACGGGCTGGAGAACGCACGGTCCATCGGGTGGCCCATGCACTCAGGGTCCCCGGAAGGACATGTGCAGAATAGTGATTAGCCTGGTTTGCTCCTCCATGCTTCACCCTACCCCCTCATGCATCACTTTCTTTATCTCTGTCTTACTATATGGTCTCCTACCTGTTTGTACTTTGCTTAATGTTTATAGGCTACTTAGTTTTTTGGCTCATATCTACTAACATTAGAACATTAGAGGATTTATAGTTTTGGTATGGACAGGTATGGACAGTATTGAGTGATTTCAATCTTAGAGTCAAGCTCGATTTGCTCGACAAATTGTTCCTGTGGCTATAAAATGACACATATTATGTTTAAATTTCAACTTGTATCTTACCAATATCATTTTATTGAATACTTAATAAAGGTTATATTTGAAACATAATTAGGCTGGATTCCTTTGGGTCAAAAAAGTGAGAGCGGACGCACACTTCCTCTCAGCTGTAATACACAAAACTGCATGGGAGGGGCCCAAAAAGGGGGTGGGGCTGACCGGGAGAGGAGATAGCCCTCAACTCCCAACAGTCCCAGGCAGCAGGAGCCACCCTAAAGCTATGTGTGTGATGGACTGCTGGCACTCCGACTGAGTACTTCCGCCAATCAATGCTCCTAGTGCTTGCCAAGGACTCCGAGCACTCCAACCGACACCATCAGCACTCCAAACCCCACTTCCAGCGATGCAGCTGCGCCGGGGTCTCGCCGTCTCTCACCCACCCTGGATCCAAGGCCAGGATCCAGCTTCCACTGGGTGAACCTCTCCTGAATCCAGAGAGCAGGAACCAGGAACAAAACAAGCTCTTGCAAGAGCTGACTCTGGGGAGCATGTGATTATAGCA
Source organism: Pelobates cultripes (assembly GCA_933207985.1). Classification (NCBI taxonomy): domain Eukaryota; kingdom Metazoa; phylum Chordata; class Amphibia; order Anura; family Pelobatidae; genus Pelobates; species Pelobates cultripes. Next base: position 126,577,228 of record OW240914.1, on the reverse strand, counting down.
AAGAGTGTAGTTATCCCTTCCCCCAAGCATGAGCCAAGGCTTCAAGAAAGGTGCAAGTAGGTCTGGTTTATTGAAGGCTACCTGCCCGGTATTTATGCAAGTTTCCACCAGGTGGACACTCCCCTAGGGGACCTGATGGAACAATGGGACACATATTGGATATTAGCCAATCACAGACAATACAAACAAAACACTCCCACAGTGACATCACAATCCCGCCTCTCTATCCTGGAGATAATTGGGAAGTAATCAAATTATCTCCCAGGACAGAGTCAAGACTCCATTAACCACATGGTTAAAAACAGACATAAAATTACACAATGTTACAATTACTACATAAAACATATACATGCAACATATCCCCAGATAGCTTAGATCTGAGCGCACATTATTACCGAATTGCGCTCAGATCACATACATACAGTTAAATCTCCATGGAGCCAAAGTCTTTTCCATAGTCTTTTGTTACACGAGTAGGATCCATGGCATAGCTATCTGGGGTAGCACTACTACCATACTGAAAGTCCAAAACGCCCTGACAGAAATACATAAATAAACCTTTCTGCAGGGGAAAATGCAGCTATCAGCACAGGGGGCATAGTCGGAAGGCAGGAGGCTAGCCAGTAGTCCCCTCCTGGCACAAGTGGCGAAGGGCACTTCGTCACAATGTGTATGTGTGTTTTGGGTGTCAGTATTTACGTGTTTGCATCTGTGTATTTGTATCTGTGTGTGTGTCAGTGTATCTGTATATTTGTATGTGTATCTGTATGTCTGTGTATGTGTGTATCTGTATGTCTGTGTGTATGAATCTGTGTGTGTGTGTCAGTGTGTGTATCTGTGTTTGTGTCAAAGTGTTTATCTGTATGTCTGTATCTGTGTGTCAATGTGTCTCTGTATCTCTGTGTCTCAATGTGCATATTTGTATGTCTGTGCATCTGTGTGTGTTTTATTGTATCTGTATGTCTGTATATCTGTGTTTGTGTGTATCTGTGTGTCAGCGTGCATATCTGTATGTCTGTGTATCTGTGTGGGTCAGTCTGTGTATCTGTATGTAACGGATCACATGGCACCCCGACTGGGTACCTCCGTTGAAGGATGCTCCTAGCGCTTCCTGAGGTTTACACTCAGTCAAACTGGAACAGCATACAATAAATCCTCCCCCAATAATGAGATGACACTTCACTTTGAGGGTTAAGCAGGAACTGACTGGACTGGCACATACAGCCTCTTTTATTCCCAATCCACAAACTTAGTACTGCCCACACGGTTTTACAGAACAACCAATAACACGTACAATACACTCAGACACTCACACACAAAATCCTCCCCTCTGCCTGTGATATAATTACCTTACACAATGGGTAATCTAATTATCACAGACAGAGAAGTACAGTTTCATAAAACACATCACAGGGACCCCAAAACATGCAATAACCCCATAAAAAGTTTATATCCTTGGAACCGGGGGGTCTGGGTGAACCACATATCCAAAATTCACCCAGATCCGTTCAGTACTTTGGAAGATACAGTTTAATGCAGATTCTTCAGAACATATACAGGCTAAATGAAAAACAATCACTGCATAATGTGTCCCCTGCTGTATAGTCCAAAACCACTGCACGATGTCTCTGTGCACCAAATACTGGCGAGATGGCACTGTGTTGAAAAGTCCAAACAGTGTCTGTGAGTTAAAATGGCCACCATCCATTGTTCTCACCATGTGCTTCAGCCATTGTTCTCACCATGTGCTGATACAGGAAATGGTGGCCATCCAGTAACTCGACAGTATGTCCCCAGATGGTTCTTAAAGGGCCAGCAGCAGCACAACACAAATCCATTATTCCCAAATCATGTCTTTAAAGGGCAATACATCCCAGGGGCCATAGTCACATGGCAGGAGGCTGGCAATCAGTCTTCTCCAATGCCCAGTGGCAAGGTTGGTTTTGCCACACTGTATGTCTGTGTATCAGTGTGTGCATCTCTATGTCTGTGTATCTGTGTGTGTGTCAGTGTGTGCATCTGTATGTCTTTGTATCTGTGTGTACATCTCTATGTCTGTGTATCTGTGTGTCAGTTTGCATATCTGTATGGCTGTGTATCTGTGTGTGCATTTGTATGTTTGTATGTTTGTGTATCTGTGTGTGTGTCAGTGTGTGCATCTGTATGTCTGTGTATCTGTGTGTGTGTATTTATGTATCTGCATGTTTGCCAGGTTTTTTTTTTATCTGTGTGTCTGTGTATCTGTCAGGGCCGGCCTGTCCATAGGTCCCATTGGGGCTGTTGCTACAGGCAGCACTTTGACAGGGGAGCAATTTTGCCACCCCTGTCAAAGTGCGGGTAAAGCCCAGTCTTCAACGATCAGCCAGTTCACCGGAGAGAGGGCTGGGAGGCCACTCAAACTTTTTAAAAAATGTAAACAAATCGCAAGTGCCTGGAGAGTGAGTCTGATCTGGGGCTGGCCAGGTCCTCAGGGTTATGTCATGTTTCCCACTGCAGTTTCGGCACTCTGAGATTACTAACTGTGCATGCTGGAATGTCAGTGGGAACTTTACTTACAGCAATTTGCGGCAGGGCTGCTGCTGTGGGCTGGCCCCCGGGAGTGACAGAATTCCTCTTTGTGTTTGGCTATGTGTGCTGTAATGGCCACATAGCCAGTACAGGCAGCATGACATGCAGGAATTGGACTGAGCCAGCAATGTGGTAGACAAGAGGAGCGGAGTTACATGGAGTCAATTCACACCCCACTTCAGCTAGGATCCACCGCATTGCGGATACAGAAAATGTAAGTAAATATAAGCTTCAATGTACACAGTGCACTGTACATAGGAATTCCAATTCCAGCACACACACCAAATCCCTAGTATACACACTTCATCTCCAGCACCCACACTAAATCCCCAGCACAAACCACATCCCCAGCACACTCACAGAAACACTACATCCCTAGCATGCACACACACACTACATGCCTGGCCCACACAGACACTACATCACCAGCATACACAGACACACTACATCCATAGCACACACACCACATCCCTAGCACACACACCACATCATCAGCCCACACATGACATCCCCAGCACACACACTACATCTCCAGCATATACCACATCCCGAGCACACACATAGGCACACTATATCACCAGCATACACACACAGACACACTACATCGCCAGCATACACACACAGACACACTACTCTCCTAGCACACACACAAGTGCTACATCCTTAGCACACACATACACGCTACATCCCCAGCATACACACACAGACCCGCTACACACAAGCATACACACACAGACCCGCCACACCCCCAGCATACACACATAGACACAATACATCCCCAGCATACACACAGACTCACTACATCCTCAGCACACACACTACATCCCCCGCACACACACATACACTACATGCCCAGACACTCTATACCCCCAGCATACACACACAGACACGCTACATCCCAGCACGAACACACAAACGCTACATCCAGCACGCACACACAGACAGGCTACATCCCTATCACACACACAGACACACTACATCCCCAAATTGACAAATTAACTTTTTGGTTTGTTATTGTTAGTGATTGACGTATATTGTACTTAGCTAATATTTTAACACCACTGCAGAAGCATATATGTTGTGATGTTTAATTTAGTGTGCACTGATCTAAATATGTTACTGGAATGTATTTATCTAATCATGATATATTTCATTTTGGTTTTAATTATCATAATACAACATAATGAATGTGGGCGTGTTTTGGTGGCCTGGTTTTGGGGGACCCAGGCAGCAAAACATTTTGGGCTGGCCCTGGTATCTGTGTGTGACATTGTATCTGTATGCGTTTGAATGTGTGTGTCATTGTATCTGTTTGCATGTGAGTGTGTGTATCTGTGTGTGTGTGTCTGTATGTCTGTATATGTGTCAGTGTGTGTTTCTGTATGTCTGTTTATTTGTGTGTCTGTATCTGTATATATATGCATTTGTGTGTGTATCAGTATGTGTCTGTTTATGTGCATGAATGTCCATATGTGTGTCTGTGTATCTTTATGTGTGTGTTAGTGATTGTATCTATGTGTCTATGTATTTTCATGTGTGTCAGTGTGTGTGTCTGTATCTGCATGTGTGGCAGTGTTTGTATCTGTGTGTCTGTACATATGTATGTGTGTCAATGTGTATATCTGTATGTGTAACTGCGTGTCTGTATGTGTGACATGTTTGTATCTGTGTATCTGCATGTGTGGCAGTGTGTTTATCAGTGTGTCTGTTCAACTGCATGTATATCACTGTTGCCATCCGTGTATCTGCATATGTGGCAGTGTTTGTACCTGTGTGTCTGTACATTTGTATATGTGTTAGTGTGTTTATCAGTATGTCCTTGCAACTATATGTATGGTAGTGTGTATATCTGTGTATCTGCATGTATGTCAGTGTGTGTATCAGTGTGTCTGGGCAACTGTATGTTTGTCAATGTGTGTATCTGTATGTATGCCAGTATGTGTATCAGTGTGTCTGTGCAACTGTATGTGTGCCAGTGTTTGCATCTGTTTGTCTGTGTATCTGCACATGTGGCAGTGTTTGTGTCTGTCTGTACATCTGTGTTTTTGTCAGTCTGTGTATATGTGTGCCTGTATCTGTATGTGTCAGTGTTTTCTCTGTGTATGCATGTGTGTCTCTTCATCTGCTTGTATCTGTGTATCTTTGTATCTGCATGTGTGTCAGCGTGTGTATCTGTATTATGTATCTGTATGATTGTGTCATTGTTTGTATATGTGTGTCTGTACATCTGTATGTGGGTCAGTGTGTCTGTGCTACTGTATGTGTGTTCGTGTTTGTATCTGTGCATCTGCACGTGTGTCAGTCTGCACGTCTGTGTATCCACATGAGTGTATCTGCACTCTGGGGAGCCTAGGGCAGAAGAAGAGCAAAAGAACCTGGAACAGAAAAAAAGGGGTGATAGGGCAGAGGAAATCACATAACTTTAAAATAACAGCAACTATAATATTTACAAAAACGTTTGCTAATATGAGAGGTACAGTTTATGGAAATGGGCTGCCAAGGGGTACTCAAGTGAAAAGCATCTACACACTCTGCATCACCTACACACACACTCCAAGCCATATATAGACACTAAGACTAGTAGTGTACAGAGGTGGGGCGGGAGGCACTTCGCCCCAGGTAGCAGGTGGCAGGGAGAGGCAAGCGTGTTGCTGGCGTGTTGGGTGCTGCTGGTATTACCCTGCACTGATTTACCAGCTCCCTCACATGTCTTGTACTGTTGTAGGAGCCTGGAAAAAATTTCATCCTAGCCCTGGGAAACATACAGAGTAGCGGGGGACTGTGAAATCAGTGCAGAGACTAATCCCAGAAGTACCCCACTTGATCCCAGCAATAAGGTTCCACTCTAGTACTCCCTATCCAGGTAAGGAAATGGAGGCTGGAAAGTAATAAAATACCATATATTTCCTTGTATAAGATGCCCCCATGTATAAGACGATCCCTATTTTTTGAGCCCAAAATTAGGAAATTAATATTTTAAACATCAAATAGAACGACTTTGATATTTTAGAAGTGACCTCTAAGGAGAACAAAACACTTCTGATTCTCATGCCTACCCTGTGCTAAGGTACGCTGTAAAGTTAATGGTTCTATAGTGCATGCTGGGGACTACAGCTCCCATAATACAGCAGGTGGTGTGAGGGCATGCTGGGACATCACAGTAGTATTCCCTCTGCTCCCTGATCCCCATATCCTCCCCCATAAATATAAATCAGAAAGCAAGACCTACCTTTTATGGTGTGACATGGCTCCATTGGTGGTAGGTGCTGATGTCTGCTGCAGCTCCCAAGCATATAGGGACCTCAATGCGGCAGGCACCATCTTAACTTAGGCCCTGCGCACAAGTGGTTTTTTTAACCCCTGCAGTGACATTCCGTGTATAAGATGACCCTCAATTTAAGACTGAAAAAATGTAGAAGAAAACATAGTCTTATACACGGAAAAGTCTGGTAATATATATTATTTTATTGTTTATTAAAATAAGAATTAAGTGTATGAGTGTAAGTATGTTATTATGAGTGTGTGTGTGCATGAATGTGTGTATGAGTCAGTGCGTTTATATGCATGTGTCTGTGTGTATGTATGTTAATGTGTGTATTAACAGCTCTGGTGGACATTCCTGCAGTCAGCATGACAACTGCACGCTTTCTCAAAACTTGCAACCTCTGTGTCATTGTGCTGTGTGATAAAACTGCACGTTTTAGGGTGGCCTTTTATTGTGACCAGGCTAAGGCATACCTTTGCAATAATCATGCTGTCTAATCAGCATCTTGAGGTGGATGGATTATCTCGGCAAAGGAGAAGTGTTCACTAACACAGATTTAGACAGATTTGTGAATAATATTTGAGAAAAATAGGCCTTTTGTGTACATAGAAAAAGTCTTAGATCTTTGAGTTCAGCTCATGAAAAATGGGGGCAAAAACAAAAGTGCTGCATTTATAATTTTGTTCAGTTTATATTCAAATGTTATATAAAAATATATATATTACTACTTTAAACCATGTATTAAATAATAATTTGCAATTTTAATTTAATAAGATATGAGCCGCCAGACATACTAACAAACAGACAGACAAACGAAAATAACTTTGGATAGAAGACAAAACGAAACAGACTAATTATTTATAAAATACCAAGAGAGAGAGGGGAATAACTTTTATCCAAACTTTTTAACCCCTGCAGTGACATTCCGTGTATAAGATGACCCTCAATTTAAGACTGGAAAAATGTAGAAGAAAACATAGTCTTATACACGGAAAAGTCTGGTAATATATATTATTTTATTGTTTATTAAAATAAAAATTAAGTGTATGAGTGTAAGTATGTTATTATGAGTGTGTGTGTGCATGAATGTGTGTATGAGTCAGTGCGTTTATATGCATGTGTCTGTGTGTATGTATGTTAATGTGTGTATTAACAGCTCTGGTGGACATTCCTGCAGTCAGCATGACAACTGCACGCTTTCTCAAAACTTGCAACCTCTGTGTCATTGTGCTGTGTGATAAAACTGCACGTTTTAGGGTGGCCTTTTATTGTGACCAGGCTAAGGCATACCTTTGCAATAATCATGCTGTCTAATCAGCATCTTGAGGTGGATGGATTATCTCGGCAAAGGAGAAGTGTTCACTAACACAGATTTAGACAGATTTGTGAACAATATTTGAGAGAAATAGGCCTTTTGTGTACATTGAAAAAGTCTTAGATCTTTGAGTTCAGCTCATGAAAAATGGGGGCAAAAACAAAAGTGCTGCATTTATAATTTTGTTCAGTTTATATTCAAATGTTATATAAAAATATATATATTACTACTTTAAACCATGTATTAAATAATAATTTGCAATTTTAATTTAATAAGATATGAGCCGCCAGACATACTAACAAACAGACAGACAAACGAAAATAACTTTGGATAGAAGACAAAACGAAACAGACTAATTATTTATAAGATACCAAGAGAGAGAGGGGAATAACTTTTATCCAAACTTCCAGAGTTAGCTGGTATTTTAAGACTACATTTTTCAAGTTTATTATTACTTATCCTGTCCAGGGGTGTAAACTACAGGAAAGGAAATTATGTCTATTTGCATATACAAATAATTGTATTTTAATCAATTCTGATGAATACTTAAACATTTCCTTTCCTTTCGCTTCACCAGAGTTTTACTAAGTATCTTCATGGTTGAATGAGTGAGGCTGAACTTTTATTTGGCAAATGCCAACATGTATCCCATAGAGGTGCTTTCCTACTAACATTTTGTATACTGAGCATTTTTCCATTTTGTTCTGGAATTTATGTTGATTTTTAACTTGTGACCAAAAACTAATATTTCTATTTTTCCAATGTCTAGATATGACAATTTTAGTAACTAGAAATAAGTGGGTTATAATTAGTTTGTTCGCAGGGGGTGTAGGGGGCCAGTTTAAGTGAAGTAAAGCTACTTCTGGAGATATCTTTAGTTCAAAGTTTAAGCTTGTTAGAATAAATTAATATTTTTTTCCCCCATTTTTTTTTATTTTTATACAGTCCCACAAAACACGAAGGTATGTGCCTATAGCATATAGGCATAGAGCTTCCAATATAGTTTAGCGGTTAGGATTCCTGGTTTTCACCCAGGCGGCCTGGGTTTGACTCCCGGTATGGAAATAGTCCTTAGCTTTTCGTCTTTACCCTCCTTTCTCTTACAGAAGATCATCTATGCTGGAGATGTAAGTCATCTATAGGTACATAGTGTTTTTAACACTATAGAGTCAGGAATACATGTTTGTGTTCCTGACCTAATAGTGTTCCTTTAGTAAATATTGTTAAAAAAAAAAATACAAAAAATCCTTTTAATTTCAGCCATTTAATAAATAATTAAATTTTAAAAATGTTTGAAAAAAAATTATAAAAAATAAATATTTAATATATATATATAAATCAATTGACACGTACAAAACACTTCCTGCTCATAAATAAAATTATTTAAATAAATGTGTAAAACTATATACTTGGTACAAGTACAAACAACCAACAAATATAAAATATAAATATTAAATACACAAACATAGTAGAAAAATTATATATTGACATAAACATATTAATTCTGCTAGTTATTCATGATTGGTTTACCTCCCACTTTATAAAAGTGAAAAGACTAGGACAGGAAAAGTAAAAGCTGTCTTGATAGCTGTAATCAACATCCAAACATGACACGTTTTAAAAATCATTTTGATCTACACATTGTACTGACATGATTACATTACGTATTTTGTTTTCACTTTCAGTGCTATATATATTACTGTACAATGTAAATCTGCAACATCATTTGTGATCCAATATTGCTTTGCACAGAGTTGTCAACTGAAGAGCTTAACCCCTTAAGGACCAAACTTCTGGAATAAAAGGGAAGTATGACATGTCATACATGTCATGTGTCCTTAAGGGGTTAAATAAAGATAGCTCTTATAAAATACTCCAAGCATAATAACCACTTCAGCCTGCTGTTATGGTTATGATACTAGAAGTACTCTGGCCTGGTTCCCTGGTAATGGGGCAAACTGTTTAGCAATGGTTTGCCCCCTTCCCTGGGTCTCTGTCGGGCTACAATATTCCATGGTGGTCCAGTGACGTGCAAGGAAGCAGCACAAATTGCTGTTCATTGGCTGAGAGTGTCAGCTGACTACTGTCAGCCAGTTACTGACATTCTGTGCAATGAAGTTCTAGTTCTGGGCTGGTTGGTGACACCCCAATGAGGCTGTCTCTGGCAGCTATTGAGTTAATCTCTGTTTGTGCAGCTTTTCAAAGTGGAACACTGCGCAGACAGACTCCAGGCACCATGACCGCTTCAAATCACTGAAGTGCCCTTTAAGTACTTTTTTTTCTATATGTTTCCTAGGAATATGACCAGCACAATATGTGTTTCAGATATGGTTTCCTGTACCAGTCCTATCATTTAACAACATTCTGCCTTGTACTCAGTACATACATGCAGGATACTGGGTTGGATAACAGATCATTGTTATACATATGTAGCAATATATAAATATATATATATATATTCTAGGAAAGGACTAAGAATTCTCTGATATATTTTTGATCAGCTTCAGGCTTCATCTGGACCTGTTCGTTTTCAGCTTGAGAAGTGCTGATATACCAGCCGGGGCAAGCCGCAGACTCAAAGGTGCATGTTGCATCGTTTTCAGACTTCAGGAAGATGAAACGTTGTAATTCATCTTGTTTTACTTCTTTAATGTCACTGACCTTCTGCAAGAAAGAAAGACAGAGTTTAACAGAAATATTGAAATTAAGTGTTACATAATGAGCTAAGCAGCACAGTTTGCATCACAGTGTCTGTTCACAATCCTGGATCAATATACCTGTGTGTATCTGTGTCTGCAAGTAAGTGTATGTGTGTGACTGGCTGCTGAACGTTTAGGATATCTCTAAAGCATACCCTATGTACACAAGATGAGTCTCCACTTTGAAGCCCCGATAATTGAACAAAGTAAAATACTACTACTATAGATGAAACTATAAACAATGTGTAACATTAGTTACAAAAAAAAAAAAAATCACCTTGTGGTAAATGTTAACTGACAAAATGTTACTGTATGCAACTTGTTAGTCCACCTATTGTACAGTTCTGCAGAATTTGTTGGCACTTTATTAATAATGACAACTAACTGGAGAAATCCTAGAGAATTCAAATTTTAGGAAAAAACTGCAGATTCTTTTAGTATCTTGTGCTGTTAAACACTAGTCTGCCATATTATTTACAGATACTAGAGAGCACGGTTGAGACCTCACTTGGAGTATTGTACGCAGTACTGGAGACTGTATCTTCAGAAGGATATTGATACTTTAGAGAGAGTTCAGAGAAGGGCTACTAAACTGGTTCATAGATTGCAGAATAAAACTTACCAGGAAAGGTTAAAGGATCTTAACATGTATAGCTTGGAGGAAACACAAGACAGCGGGGATATGATAGAAACATTTAAATATATAAAGGGAATCAACACAGTAAAGGAGGAGACTATATTTAAAAGAAGAAAAACTACCACAACAAGAGGACATAGTCTTAAATTAGAGGGACAAAGGTTTAAAAATAATATCAGGAAGTATTACTTTACTGAGAGGGTAGTGGATGCATGGAATAGCCTTCCAGCTGAAGTGGTAGAGGTTAACACTGTGAAGGAGATTAAACATGCGTGGGACAGGTATAAGGCTATCCTAGCTATAAGATAAGGCCAGGGACTAATGAAAGTAAATTGGGCAGACTAGATGGGCCGAATGGTTATTATCTGCTGTCACATTCTATGTTTCTATGTTTTGAGCAATTAAAGATCTTTGTACATAGTGGAACACTATAGTAGTGCTATGTAATATTGTTGTCTGCAATGTATTAAGCAATTTCAGTAACGACACCCTGAAAAATTATAAAAATAAAATAGAAATTAACAACATATTTGTTATCTGTTTAAACCTCACCATTCACTGGTACACTGACGATTCTTGATAAGCCTAAGTTTTGGAGTCATGAAATCGAAATTAGAGTGAGAGCAGAAATTATCTGCCCCATTCATGTATGCTAATGCATGTGGGGTTTAGACAGATAACATGTTGTAGGTTTGTTGTACTGGGTTTTTTTCTTGTTGTTTTTTCTGTTTTGTAAAGTACCCAAAATAAAACTTGAATTTTGTTTATTTTTCACAATTTGTACTGGTAATACTTTATGCACCACTAGCCCCCACAACATTCACAAGGGTGGAAACAACTGTCCCTCATGATTTCTGCTCTCTATAAGAAGTAGGTCTAGACAGTTTGACATTTCACTTGTTGTGGTGCAGATTTTCCCATAATGCTCAGCATCAAGTATCACTGCAAGAAAATGAATCAGCAATGATAATTTGGGTAAATGTACTACTTACTTCTAAATACAGCTTTGGTTCACCTTCTACAGAGCTGCATGACAGGTATAAGTTGCGCCCCACGAGTCCTAGCGTAACAGGTCGCTTATTGATTCCACTCACATTTTGTTTAACGTAAACATTCATAATTATCTTCTCTGAAATTGAAAAAGCCATCCATAGGTTAGTATATCGGACAAAAATCAATAACGACTAGAGAAATATTTATTCATACACATAATCTTTTATGGATGCAACACATTAATCTAGGTTTTCTCTGTGATTATTAGAAACAGTTTTTTCAAATGGATTGTGTTTGAAAACCAGCCCATAATCTCAACAAGCTGTAACTGCTGTGGTAATCATGAGGTTTTTAATTTTAATAATGGTAAGGTTGTTATAGAGTTCCATTTAATATTGCATTGCCATGAAAAGCAAAGACCGTAGACTAGTATTTGATAATCGATTAGGCTGTAGGTGAAGATTAACCTGTTCAAAGCATTTTCTTTTATCGCAGTGACTTCTAGTAGTCAACAAGGCCCCATTTAAACTATATTCCCTTGACATACTATAAGAGTCTCTGGAGCAGCAAACATAGGCATAGGAACGTAACAAGACAGTAATGCTGACTTACCTTCTCTCTCGCTGTTTAACTCTTGTAGGTAAATGGCCACAAGCCTGGCGTTCCCGGAAGATTGCAGCAATGCCATAGACTTATTATAAGAATCTCTAATGCAGCATTCTTTTGATATTGAATATTTGTACTGGTCATTGGCTGCAAAGGTGCTGCTTGAGGTCTCAAAAGGAATATCCTCTAAAAGAGTAAAAAATATATCAGACCAGAATTCTATAATGAGAATCCTGTTTTGCTTATATTAATTGAAACTATGGTTCTGTTTTAGAATTTGATCAAGTGTGGAAAGCTAGCTAGAATGCCTAAAAATGTAAATGCTGCATTTTCTAACTTAGAAGGTTAAGTAAGGTTAATCAGTGATTGCCTCGCCAGTTCTCCACATTCCTGGTTTAAATCACCATCAAAGAAATCGTGTATTGCATGCCTTTTAAACATGAAACCTATGGAAAGTGTGATCATTTGTGAAATTAAATTTACAGTTATAAGGTTTCTATCATCGATTTTACAAGTAGGTGGCTACCTACAGAAGAACAGAGAAAATTATGTATTGCTTGCTCTTCAATAGGCCTATTTACCTATAAAAAAAACAAGCTTTCCTTATAATAAAATGCAAAAGTTTTGCAAAAAAGGAAGGGAGGAAGGCAAAGAAAGAGGAAAGAAGGAAGGAAGTAAACGGGAGGAATGAATGAAGTAAAAGGAAGATATGAAGAAGAATGAGTGATGAAAGGAAGGAAAAGGAAGGAAAAGGAAAAAAAAGGAAGGAGAAAGAATGACGGATGGAAAAGGTAGGAAGGAAAAAGAAGGAAAGAAGTTGACTGAATAAGGGAGGGCAGGAAAAGGTAGGAAAGAAGGAAAAGGAAGAAAGAAAGGAAGGTGAATGAATGAGGGAAGGCAGGAATAATTAGGAAGGGAGGAAAATTAAGGAAGGAAGGAAGGAAGGAGAATGGATGAAGGAAGTTAAAGGTATGAAGGAAGGAAGGATCCAAAATTACTAGGAGGAACTTGGCAATGTGGTCCCACCTCTGCCCTCATACCACTAGCAATGTTGTGAGTTTTAAAAATGAGTCTCTTCGACTGTACTTGTTCTAAACAGATTGTCAGTTAGTATGGCCCCATATAACTATTGGGAGCACTAGTGTATAGGTAAGTACTAGGTAATGCAAACATCGTACATTATGAAGACAGCCCATGACATAGGATTTGCTAAAATGGGAAATATCATAATTAATGTTAAAATCTGCAATAATTTTACCTATATGATTATAATCAGTCCATCATGTTAAATCTTATGGGGTAATAATGATTCTTCCAAAAGTTTGTTTAATATATCCCAATCAACCCTTCATCTTACCTTGCACAAATATGGTGTTAAATAGGTCAAGTAAATCTGTGTCTTTAAAGTCTCGGTGGCAGTTTATCCTTTTTCTTAGTTTATCGATAGCCACCACTATAACTACGGCTTTCCTAAATGAGAACACAGAATCTTTTTCTGGGATGTACCCAGAGCAACTGCTGGCTCCAGAGAAGCAGTGGGAATCATGAAAGCTTTTCTGTAGAAAGACAATGCGTAACGTTAACTATATTTTTGATATTTTTTTAAAATCTGCATTTCTGCAGATATAAACTGATCACTCCATTGTTAATCTTCAGGACGTAATTAATATATTGAAAACATTTTTTTAACAAGTTTTTTTTGGACAAAACTTGGAATTTAGTAATCTATTATCCAAAATTTACTGTTGACTCATTAAGCCTTACATTTACCTCTCCTCAATAGAGCATAATAAACTTTACTCTTGGTACATACGAAAGCCATATACAGTGCATTAAATCTAGTAAGGTAGTCCATACTATTTAATCATACATAATTGGTGGTGGCATTTACCTTAGTGTCGCAGTAAAAATTGTCATAAAAACTTTCTTCGTAGTCACTAAAATTCAAAAGGAAAAATGTGGTTAGATTTTTTTTTTTGTAATCAAAAAAACATGTCTTTAATTTATGAAGCTTGTAGGTCTATATAATAAAATGGGATTAGAATTAACCTGACATACAGCAAATATTGCACATAAGAGGAAAATATGGGTTAGTGCAGTTAATTCTTATAAATTAAGCCACGTTACCTGTTATTGTCCATGAGATAGGATTCCATGTCTGGTACTTGTGCCATTGTCATTTCTGTTTAGACATAAAATAAGAAATCAATGATTTAGCTAAATGAAGGATTTATCCATCTGATGTAGATATGAGACAGCAGGAAGGATGTTAAATACCTGATACTGATCTGTCGTGATGCTGAGCCAGCCCTTGTTATTCTTTAGTTAGTCTGTTTCGTCCTCTGTGCTCCTATTGCATTTATAAGACAGTGCAAACACGCCCTCTGTATGATACTGTGGGATTTAACCAGAAATCTCTTTGCAGTTTTTTACATGTTCCTCGTATTCAGTCCCCCAGTGGGGAAAAACATTGTATGTAAATCATATTCTCCAAATGACGCACTTGTTTCTTTTTTTATTATTTTATTTATAATATTTATGATTAAGGTTAACGTTGAGTATAGTGACAACTCTAGTTTAATCCTTGATCTGATTCTAACTTTAAAAACAGCAATAGCCAATAACTCTAAACATAATTCTAACCCTACTTTTAGCTGTAAATGCCTGAAGTCTGTAAACCTAATTAGTGTAACCCAAATTTTAAGGGTGCAATATGGCATTCTATCGTATTCCTTGTGTGTAGTATAACATTTTACCTGTATATATATAAATATATATGACCTTTATTAATCTTGCTTTTTCTGATCTCAAATTTAGGACTAAATCCGATTAGATGAGATAAGCGTATTGCTTATAATTTAATATGCACCTCAATTACATAAACTAAGCTTATCTTATCAAATAGAATCTAGCACTGAATGCCTGTAGCATGCTTTGTTTGCAATGTGATGTAGAAACTGAACTGTCTCTCTCCCCTAGACCCAACCTCCATTGGACTCTCTCTCTCTCGCTGTGCTGCGCCCTCCTCCGCCTCCTGGGTACCACCATGGAAGTGTATATACCAGCTTAAATGTCTATGCAAAAAAGTGAAAGTGACAGTACTTCTTTACCTGTTTAAGGACCAATGATATGGCTTGCATGCAATAATACAACTCGTGTTCTCTCAAGGAACTGAATCTCTAACAGTTATTAGGCAGCATTGCAGTATATGCTGGATCTATATAAGTTGTAATAGTAACAATAATAATTACATATTATTATTCAAGAAACATAATAGTACTCCTTGTAATTTTATCTCCTTTTCTTTGTTTTCCTTTATACATTTTTAAGCCATTGCATTGTTGACTGCAGTAGTTTAATTACCACAAATGCTGAGACCTATTTACTTTGGAAGCTAGTTTGCGATGACCTAAAGTACTCCTGAAACTACTCAAATGTTAACTTGAATCATTGGCTACTCTATCTTCAGCGTGTGAGTTTTCGACAGTTTGAGTTCAGGGTCTGTTTTTGGTGAATGAGTAATATCCTGTTCGATGTTACACATTGCATAGGCTTCTAAATGTGACTCAACTGTGTATTTGTGGACACAAAGAGTTAAACACTGGCTGTGATGAAATCTTATGGAGGGAATAACATTTACTATTAACTAAGATTTATTTATTTTTAAAATATGTACACCATATAAAATCATGTGCAAGGGTTTGTTCTTGTTTCTCTTTGTTAGTTTTTTTTATAAATATTTCTTTATTAAGTGGGATGAAGCTAATACATAGTCAAGTTCGCACAGGATACAGTACACCAAGCATGTCAAAGAATATCTTCGTGGCCCGGTGAGCTGTGAGTTTGACATGTTAAGACAGAGTAGGCACCTGCTCTCCCCACATTGCAGCTGCCTACTCTGCAAAAATGTACCTGACTGAGAAGAAGAGGTCGCTGGCGGCAGCAGGGAGCTCATTCTTCCTACTCCTTACTGCTCCCTCGCGCGCGCCCTCTGTAGTGATGCCGGGTGCTGGAATATGATGTAATTCACTCCCTGTAACAACCTCAGCTGCTGGGTAGGAAGGACGACATACTCCACTCCCTGTAACACACTCTGTCGCTGGGGAGAGAGACTGGTCGTCTCCACTCCCTGTAACTCACCCTATAGCTGGGGACAGAGGACAATACTCTCCTCTTCCTGTGATGCACACTGCCGCCTGGGAACAAGACCGGTTGTCTCCGTTCCCTGGACCTCACACTGCCGCTGGGGAGGAAGGACGGAACGCTTCTCCCCCTGGGCTGCATTCTGTTGCTGGGGTGTGGATATGCCCCACCGTGTCCTCTCACTTGCTAGTTCTGCCATGCGCTGGAGGTACTCGGCCACTAGGTTCCTCGAGAACTGTACATATTTCTCAGCTGAGTTGGATCAGAAGAAAGCCAGCCGCACCTTAAACTCTCTGTCAAACTCTGCCTCACAGTAGCTGGGCGCCATGCTTGTTTCAAGATGTGCAGGAGTTCTAGGTGTATTCTGGATGTTCCCCCAAGACTAGGAAGCCATCCCACTTCTACCACCAATGTAATGGAGCTCCCTGTACCACTGGCTGGGTACCTCCACCAAGGACCGCTTCCTAGCTGGAACAGGGGACAAACTGCAGCACTTCTCAAATCCTTATGCTAGGTAACTAACAGGGTTATACACTAAAGTCATAATTCAAAATTAATTTCCCATTTAAGGCCAAAGTAGCCAAATTGTCACCATAACAGGTCTTAAAATGTAAATTCACTTTGAACTCACAACAATTCTCATTTTAGTGAATACCCCTATAATGTTACAAGATCCACCAATTATTCCTTGACACATACCCATATTTATAGGCAATTAATGAAAAGTAAAAAGTTACCTGTGCTCTCTCCTTAATCCCTATGTATATTTAGACAAATGTACAGACATAGGGATTAAGGAGAGAGCACAGGTAACTTTTTTTTTTCTTTGGTTTTTACTACAAATTGGGGCTGATGTGTACTGTGGTCGTTGCTGCTGCCCAGGAGTGATGGTAGGGAGCGCAGGACTTATCTTTTTGTATTAATATATGAAAACTGCTGACCTGCAATGACAAGTTATTCTCTGCATGAGGGAAGTAAATGAATGTAAGAGAAATCATGCAGCACATGAATGCTATACATTGTCGGTGACAGGGCAGTCTTTTTATGAGCTGCCCATCATTATTAAAAAAGTGTTATCTG
Source organism: Pelobates cultripes (assembly GCA_933207985.1). Taxonomy (NCBI): domain Eukaryota; kingdom Metazoa; phylum Chordata; class Amphibia; order Anura; family Pelobatidae; genus Pelobates; species Pelobates cultripes. The sequence continues at coordinate 126,559,922 of OW240914.1, read as the reverse complement.
TTCATGAAATCATAAGTAATGGCAAAAACAAAAGTGTTGCTTTATTATTTTGTTCAGTGTATATATGTTAAAGGCCATAGGCCTGAATTTGTGGGAGGAGCTTTCCCTATATAAACTCTACCCCCCTACTTACCTTTGCCAGGTCCTGATTCGGGTGATGTTGCCATGACAACATCTCTGATCCGGCCTGCAACTTCTCTCCATTTTTCTGACCCGGCTCTCGTTTCACAGACACCGGCCACGAGATGCGGCGCACTTATGTATGTACACGTGGGAACCCATGCGTGGCGTTCCCACGTTCGGGCCTACCAACTGTGGGGATGGACTCCCTTTGCATTTTCATACACGAGGGCCGTTCGTTTTACTTTCGCATGTTTCATAGTGCCATATAGCATGCTCATTAGTTTTTCTGTAGTTTGTCTGTTTTAAATTCTTACGTTCACTGGCTTTGCCCATTCGTACGTGTTTAAATTACTGCATCCATTCCTTTAAAAATTTAGCCTCCGTAGCCACTTTCACTCAGCAGTTCTTGATTAGCCTGTTTTCATAATTTTCACAGTTCGCATGTGTCTTGTACCATATGCTTTGGTATAAACTTTCACTCTTCATTAAGAATACACTGTAGTTCTTCCCATTCGTGCAAGCTTTTCTGTTCGGTTCCTTGTGGCACGTTTTTTAGTAGTTATGTGGTGAGGTTAAATAATTACCTTTCGTGGTTTTCCACTCACTACCTCCTTCTGGAACCTTTCACTGTTGGGCTCAGTTTAGGTACTTTGCATGTGTATGTGTGTATATACTATATCGCACGTTCTTTGTATTTTCTCTAGATTACAGAGTCATACCGTGTTTCTCCGAAAATAAGACCGGGTCTTATATTAATTTTAGTCACAAAAAACACACTAGGGCTTATTTTCAGGGTAGGGCTTATTTATTTACGGTACCGGTATGTACATTGAACCCCCCCTTTAATTAATCCACCCCCCCTTTAATAAATCCACCCCCCTCTAATTAATCCACCCCCTCTAATTAATCCAGCCCACCCTTTAATTAATTCACCCCCTCTAATTAATCCAGTCCACCCTTTAATTAATTCACCCCCCTTTAATTAATTCACCCCCCTCTAATTAATCCAGCCCACCCTTTAATTAATTCACCACCCCTTTAATTAATTCACCCCCCTTTAATTAATTCACCCCCCTCTAATTAATCCAGCCCACCCTTTAATTAATTCACCACCCCTTTAATTCACCCCCCTCTAATTAATCCAGCCCACCCTTTAATTAATTCACCCCCTTTAATTAATTCACCCCCCTCTAATTAATCCAGCCCACCCTTTAATTAATTCACCACTGTTACGGGCAAATGCAAATATTACAAGTTTTAGAATGAAATGTTGTATTTCTTAAACTGTGTACTTTGTCTTTAAGAGATATTGCAAACTGACAAGGTGTAAGAAATGGAACATATTGTTTTTCATAACTGTTTCTTTAAGCAATAACCTCAGTGCATAATATGTTTGCGCCATTTTGTCCCAGACGAATTACAATAACAATAATGCATAAACAAGCTTCAAGGCTATACTACGACACTTGCAGTACACAATATACTGTGGTAACCCCAAGTTAATGGAACTTCCCCAAATCCGGGAATCTCCCACGACTGTACACTTACGACTTAGTATAAACAACAGATAACCTATTTAGACTTTAAGATGCCATCTTGAACTAAGTCAGGAAAATTTCCGTGACGTATACACCCTTTAGTTATGGCCTTGTATGTTTGCCAAGTTAAGGGAGGTCCTAAAATGAATAAAGTAAAAGAAGTGGTACTTTTTCACATATGAACTATGGTAACTCTAAAATGACGACACCTAAGGTATAAATAGGTGTACTTTTAAATGTTAAGAGACAGAGGAGAGACTTGGAGACAGACGCTGCTCCATCTTAAAATGACAGAGAGGCTGACATGATGACATGTTCAGAAGGGTATGTTAACCTATTAATGATATTTGCAAGCATGTAATTTAATCTTATAAACTCTGCTATAATGGATTTTATATATTTTTATATAATAAATATCCAAAAGACAATCTTGCTTCCAAGACAATCCTTATTTTATATTGTATTCTCAATTATTTATATATGTTAAATAGAGGATCTCTTACACTATATAAAATTATGGTTAAGATATCTGTATGGTTAGCCCTACTAAGTTCTATGCTTTAAGACATTATAGTGGTAAATAAGGGAACCACACACGGTTACAATTGGCGACCATGAAGGGACTTTGTACTTGGAAGCTTTAAATATAAAATAAATACCTAGGTAACCTCTTATACGTAAGAGAAGACACAGTACTTTGTCATGGCACAAGTCTTGAAATATCAAGAATCTATTGAGCTATGTGTAGCCCAGACTCAGAGAGAGATCTTCATCATTAGAGATGATTTTAATGTGAACAAAGCACTTCAAAAGTTCAGGTGCCAGGTACAACGTAATTAGCATACAATGCTGAAATTGTGGATCTTAACTAATATCATAATAGAACAAATGCCTAATACACCAGCATAGCATGGCCCGTTAGTTCCAGGACAGTGGATTGCAGACAGGGGGATATGTTCACTTTGTAACTGCTTAGTATGCATGCGCAGGAAAAAGATTAATGCAAAATGTTGTCAAAAGAAAAGTGATAAGACAGAGCGATGAAATTTGAAGTCTAATTCCAAGAATGCAAAGAAAATTGCATTATGGCTTAATGAAAACATTCATGCAACAGACAGACAGGATTTTTAATTATTGCATTACTGCGTTCTGGATTCTAATGTCCACTATATAAGAAAGGTTTTAGAAAACAGTGATAATTTCCATATTGTCAATTATGCTTGCTGTTGATAGAAAATCAGGAATTAGAACAGCATAACTATTTTTTCAGTCTGGAATTTCCAGCCAAGGTTGCAGAGATACAGAGACATGTAAACATTCCAAGGAATTGAGAAGTCGTTTTTTTTTATATTCCAAATTATGAACAACATACAGCCATAAAGAGAAAGACATGGCTTTTAAATAAATTCAGTGCAGTACAATGCAGCACATATTTTATATAATATATGCTAGCTAGCTCATATTTTTTCCTAAACAGAGTTGAAATTATACTACCCTGATAGAAAAAAGGGCAACAGGCTCTGCAAAAAAATGAATATTTATAAAATGATTAAAAATAATATATACGTAAGATAGATCAGGGCAAAATAAAATTGTAACTATACAGGATCTCTAATAACTTTTAAACTGAAATTATTAAAGGCTTATTTAAATAAAATGTTAAATACATTTACAGCTTTAAATGTGACCAAAAGATATTAAATGATGTGTTAAGCAGCCAGCCCAATTCACTAGAATAGCATAAGTATTCTACTATTTAAAGTGCACAATTCCTGCACATAATGACTTTGCTTACTTAGGTACAGTCTTTAGTCTATTGCAATGGCAGTAAAGTCCACCAATTTTAAAAGGGAAAGCTTACTTAAATCATTGGTACTATCCCACCGTACTAGCAGTAAGGAAATTAGAACAATGATATTGTACTACTGACTGTAATCGGTCAGACACATGTAATCTCAGTGAATTTCATAAACTAGGTTTTCATAAGATAAGATTAAATATCAAAGTTGTTTATATATCAATATATCAATGTTGTTTATAAATAAAAGTATATAGACTAGGCAATAACAGCATTTACATGCATTCAGCAGCCTGCTCTCTCAAAGCCAGAAACGGATTTATAAAAAAAAAAAAGTAGGTTTTAAAAAGTCCACAGTCAACCATACATGAAGGGTGAAATAATTGCTTCTTTAAAAGCTGTATGCTGCTGCAATTATGTATATAAATACTGATCAGGGCACAGCGTAGAACTAAAAATACAGTTTCAAATCTCATATATGGGGATTCAGTTCCACCACATATTCTACAATTCTGAAAGAGGCTAATTTTAATAATATGTTGTAATAGCATTGTGAATATATATACTGCAAAATTAATTTGATATTGCAAAGCCTGCAATATTCTAAACAGACATTAAAATTTAAGAAAAAAAGAAAAATAATAATGCCAAAAAAAAAAATGCATAAAGGATGCATAAAAAAATGCAGTGTCAATTAAAGTGATGATACTCTGATATATTAAATCACATTGCATATCACATATCTGCTATATGAAAAGTATAAATTAGGTGACATTACTGTCCAAAGCCCCCTCACATCTATTTTATAGAATCTATACTTTTTTGTGGTCACCTCCAAAGAAGCCTCTGAAATTGGGGGCTCAGAGGGGTGCTCATCCCAAAAGAAATCAGATTCCAGGCTTAAAATTTTTTTTTAAATAAATAAATGATAGAAAAAGAATCATGGAACACCCAGAACATGCATTTTTGTATATAATCTTAATTTGCAGATATTTTATGCCTTAAAGACATATAAAGGATATTTAATTAAATATGCAGGTATCTTTAAAAAATTAAGCAATGTTAAAAAAAATAAATAAAAAAAATAATAATAATAAAAAATTTATTTTACACCACAATATAAACAGCTTTGTTAAACAGATTTAAGTACAAGTACTTATGTCAAGAAATATACAGAATACGTTTACAACAGGCAGGTTTAGCATAAATGCAAAGTTGTTGTTTTGGGGGATTTATTATTGCCCAAGAAATCTCCGAACATATTCAGAATTTTTAAGAGTAGCAAGTAAGACAGCAGATTGCAATGGACACCATTACAATATTGCTTTGCCGATTGAGGTCAGAGATTTAAAGAATAAATGTTCTATAGCTCGCTAGACCACTGGCTTTTAATGAACAGTTTGCACAACACTTATAAATAGTTTATTATACTGCACATTATAGCTGTGACAACATAATACACAGGGTAACAATGCTATGTCACTGTTTAATAGACTTACCCAGTATTTAAGGACGACATGTTTCTTGCAAAGTAATCTGGACTTTGAGGAAGGTTCTAACTATGTTTAATTAATTAACTTACAAAAAAAAAAAAAAAAAAAGAAGTTTATTTTTCCCCTGCAAGTGAGTTTTCAGCGCAAGGTCATCTTGTGTTCACAGACTATTCGGTTTTAAAAAGCTGTTCTTTATCTCACATTATGAACAGCCTTGTAATTCCTATGCACACTAAAAGTTGGCTTTTAAATGTTATTGTTTTAACTTTAATATTTCATAGTTAATACGGAGAATAAAGTATATTGAAAGTATATTAATTGATAGGATTTCATTTATCTATTTTGGTCCACTGTTCACTGATCTCGAGTCTCAGTCTGGTGTTCAAACAGTTTTTCTTACGATACGTTGTGAGTTTATATCCACAACTGCATTTTGCTTTGTGGAAACAAATTGAAAGCCTGGCATTGTAATATGTGTATGGACATGCTTATAACAAAGCATAGTACCTCTCCTCATAGATGGTCATTAACAGGCACTTTGATGCAATGTGTCTACCAACGCTTTTCTGTGGTCACTGGATCACATCGCATACCCTATCTCTCTGTCATGATGCAGAGTTTATGCTTGCAAGGATATCCAGACCTTATCCACCTGGTATCCGCATAATTACTCCTATCATTTACAGGGGTTAATTACATAATAACCATTGAAGGTAATATGTTGGTTGTTCTTCCTATAGAGGAAAGATGGACTTGCCCTAAAAGCTTTTTCATGGCTAGGACAAGCTCTTATAGAGAGAGGTAATGTACTTTTGACTCCTGAAAAGGAATATTGGTGGTCACAATATGGGAAATACTGTAATTCATGTGTTTAGTAATCATAAGCATTTGCTTATTGCCACATTACTGATGTACTGTTTATTGAAATATTAATATCCAACATACTTTTGAATTACTATATATTGAAAGTTTGCCAACATCTCATGGTTATAAATATGTTTTTGTATGTGTTGATGCATGTACCAGGTTTACTTGGATATATCCTGTGCGAAGTGCAACCTCTGATGCCACGTTTTCTAGTCTCACTTCCTTAGTATGCATTTGATAATCCCAGGACCATCCATTTGGATGGTGGTCCTGCAGTTACTGCAAAGGAAACCTAAAACTGGGCAACCACATTTGGGTTACTTTGGGATTTCAGTGCCCCAACCACCCCCAAAGAAGTGGGGTTGTGGTCTGGGAAAATGCTGAGGTTAAATGATTATTAACCAAGTTACTAGTTGCTTGCCCCACACAGTGGTATCTATTTATTCCTATGGTACAGATAAGCATTCACAACATACCTGATGATACAAATGGTGAGACACCATATGAAATGTTACATGTTTTTCACTGACAATTATATTTCTGCACCAGGGAGAGCTTAGAACCATTGGTTCTATTAGAGAAATTTAGGATTTTTTTTTTCCAGCCCACCACGCCTTGCACCACCGACTTTTTTCTACTGTTGGCCAGTTTGTCCTGGAGAGGGTGACTCAGGTAACTTTTACTACAGAGAACAATCAGAGCCAACAGAGAACAGTAAGTTTTGATATTTTACAACCTGCTAAATACTTCCAGGACGTTCACAGAACCACTGACTGATACAATGGATGCTGTTAAAGATGACAAGATAAAACAAACAGAGGATGACAGAAAAGCCACCAGAATCATAGCCACGTAACAGACTGAATCATGATCTGACATCTGAACCTGCAAATGTGAAGGAGAAGGATGAACAGACAGACGTTATACATTCACAGTTAATATGGAATGTACGAAAAATGAATCATCAACATCATTATAAGAAAGACTCTGGAGAAAACAGACTGAACCTGAATTATCTTGTACAGTAAGAAAGAAATGCAAAGATGGAAGCAAAAGGATGTTAGAAAATTGGTTATGGTGTCTCCTTCTTACAATCTGCAGCATTATCATAACATCAACCCTAGCTGTCGTTTTAAAACTGCATTGAGATTATGTTAACAAGCAGGACTATATAACACACTATACAAGTTCTTTGATCGTGAGGACTACCTCCAAGAACTATCTCAAAAGGAGAGACATAGCGCACAGTGAAATGATTGCCTACACTGGTATTTCACAAGGAACCTATTGAGATCATTCCAAAAAAACGATTATACACGAGAAAGATGTGATTGGACTAATACAAATCCTAATAATGGACTCAACAATGATGACAAAGCATGCTGAAAACAGAAAAAGATGGGACAGATGTTTGTGAAAGACTTTGGATGCACCTATGAAGGTGATGCAAGAAAAGACTTTGCCATATAGTTTATCATTGAGTGACTACCGCAAACAGCCTTCTTATGCTGAAAAGAAGTGCTATGCTAATTCTGGACATTGCAATTATGTATCCAGACAGAAGATGACCGGAAAAAGAAATAAAGGCTGATAACTGTCAACACCCAGCTGTTTTTCAAGATGGAACATGGTACTGAGAAAACCAGATTGACTATCAAAGCACCTCACAGTACAACACAAATTGTTGCCTACAACTCAGAAAAAGTGGTTAATAGGAAGGAGCAGAAGAAGAGGAATATAGATTTCCTACTGGAGTGAAAAACCATCCTGGGACAATATTCTGTAACAATGAACTTTACAATGACATTTGGTGGCATATGAATTTGAATTTGGTAGAAACACATCAATTAATGAAAGAAACCTTGATGCAATTAATAAATAATAACAATACCGGCCTACTAAGAGCAGATGCCCTGACAAGAGAATGGAATATAAAAAGACCAGCAAAACCTGTCAGAAACCTGACATCACGGGACACTTGTATTAAAGCACAATTTGCAGCCTTTCTTAAACTCTACAAATTATGTACATACCTGCAAAGCAAGGAACTCCTGTAAACATAAACACAGAGACATTGATACAACAAGGAATCTGTAATGGTTCTGTTGCAGATGTGATCTACCGTCGTACTCCTTGCTCTTTTGGTATAACTATACCAATCAAAATGTTAAACGGCTCCATAGAATCAAACGACAAAGGATTCTTGCTATATTCTGGACTTCCAGGAATGTGGTGCATGGACCGAACATTATAATATATTATAATTACTAAAGCAATCATGCTATTTTTTCCCTGTATCAGAAATGTGTCAGTGACAATGTGTAATATAATAGAGATACTATAATTAATGGTATAAGAAACACATAATGTGTTAATTACAAAGGTGGATAGACTTTGTGAATATCTGAAACACAATTGAAGATTATTGCTAAAATGCCATATGCAGCTGCCCTACAAACAAATATATTAGACATAAAGTATAAGAGCATAACAGCTAATTACCCAGATGAATAATTGAATCATGATAGTTAAAGATCATATGATTGCAATAACAACTGCAATAATGAATAAGGTTTAAACTTTAGAAGAAAATATAAAATGTTTTTATTAAAACTCGATATTCGTTTAAGTTTGCAGAGTGGTATAATTAATATAAGTGAAATACTTCAACAGTTAAAAACAGTTAAGACAGGCAGAAACTTTACTTCAACTATCATAAAGTTTATTTATAATGATAAAAAGGCCAGTCAATGGAAAGAAAGAGTATTATGGATTAACCCGTCCAGGTGATATACATGATGATTTTGGAAATTGATCATTTAGGTCACCTATTGCAAACTGGTGAAAAGATGTCAAAGATATAAATTCAACATCCATACCACTCTATGTATATATATATTAAAATACACGTAATCAAATATTTTATCAGTTTTTCAAATACAAAGAAAATGTAATTTGGTTTGTAATGGTTAAAGGTACATAAACCACCTATACAAAGGTAGAGTTAAAATATAAATACATTCAATATTGTATCGGAGTGCTTTCTTAACTCACTTTTAGAAATAATAAAAAATCCAAATCATCTTAAGCTAACCCAACAGCCACTGAAAAATATACTTAACAATTAAGATTCTCATTGTTAAGCATCCAATCTCACAAACGTAACTTTCCACAATGGCTGTCAGATCTTGGTAAAAAAAAAAAAAAATGTTTTCTAAGACAATTTTTGGGTGTTTCTGGTATTTTAAGCCACTAATAACTGTAGTTATAATATTTACTAATAATAACTAGGGAATAAGTTATCTTCTCCCTAACAGGTCAAAAGAAAGATAATTAACGTCATATTTCTAAATATACTGAGAGATTTTGAATAAAAAAGAGTATTTTTAACATTTAAAGAGGATGTAATTGTACATACCATTATGAATAAAGGTGGTAAATACTTTGCTGCTTCAAATTATCCATTTATCTCTAAATCATATACAAGGGTGTTTATCTTTAAAACAAAACACTAGAGAGATTAACTATGTTACTATTTCATCTATCATTATTATACAAAGTATAACAAATGTAAAGATTTTTCCACAGATTTTACCTGTTAACATTTTTAGCACAACAGCACCTGATGTCATTGAGATGTCTATCACTGAGATGTTACAAAGATTCCATTACCGCAAAAGGAGGCGTTCTTGAGAATCCACTTCGATTGCTGTATCAACATAACATTTACTATAATGGGAACCATGTCACTTAAGACAATGTCTTGGAAATGCTGTCAATTAATTGATTCCGTAAAAGAATATCGGAGAGTATCCAATCTATACACATCATAAACGGTGTAAAAATGTTTAATGGAAAAACCAAAATAAAAAAAGACAAAGACAAATACCAAATCCATCACCACGGTGAAAACAGATGATGCTGATTCAATATCTGCGACCAATTCTAGCCAAATACTTGGATAGCTGGACTCTACAACCTATACTCAACAACAAATACCGGGTATTCTACAAACACAACCTCCAGCAATGTATCTAAAAAATGTAAACTTCTACAGGCATTTAAAGACTTTGGATTACAAATACAATTACTACTTTTAACTTTGGATTACAATTCATATCTGGATCTATCCAAGAATATCTTACTCTGGAACTTGGTGTTCTTTTCAATTCTTTCCCAGACAAATGTTTTGCTCATTTTAATCAACCACCTTTACAGGCAAAGATCATACTACGGATATTTTACTGTTACAACAATGATCAAAGATGCTGGGAGCACAAAAAAATTAAAAGACTGTTGGAGAACTTTGGTTTACTAATTTAAGGAAGAAATGGTCTACAATGCCCACAGTTTAATGGAGAGGGTGTTACGGGCAAATGCAAATATTACAAGTTTTAGAATGAAATGTTGTATTTCTTAAACTGTGTACTTTGTCTTTAAGAGATATTGCAAACTGACAAGGTGTAAGAAATGGAACATATTGTTTTTCATAGATGTTTCTTTAAGCAATAACCTCAGTGCATAATATGTTTGCGCCATTTTGTCCCAGACGAATTACAATAACAATAATGCATAAACAAGCTTCAAGGCTATACTACGACACTTGCAGTACACAATATACTGTGGTAACCCCAAGTTAATGGAACTTCCCCAAATCCGGGAATCTCCCACGACTGTACACTTACGACTTAGTATAAACAACAGATAACCTATTTAGACTTTAAGATGCCATCTTGAACTAAGTCAGGAAAATTTCCGTGACGTATACACCCTTTAGTTATGGCCTTGTATGTTTGCCAAGTTAAGGGAGGTCCTAAAATGAATAAAGTAAAAGAAGTGGTACTTTTTCACATATGAACTATGGTAACTCTAAAATGACGACACCTAAGGTATAAATAGGTGTACTTTTAAATGTTAAGAGACAGAGGAGAGACTTGGAGACAGACGCTGCTCCATCTTAAAATGACAGAGAGGCTGACATGATGACATGTTCAGAAGGGTATGTTAACCTATTAATGATATTTGCAAGCATGTAATTTAATCTTATAAACTCTGCTATAATGGATTTTATATTTTTATATAATAAATATCCAAAAAGACAATCTTGCTTCCAAGACAATCCTTATTTTATATTGTATTCTCAATTATTTATATATGTTAAATAGAGGATCTCTTACACTATATAAAATTATGGTTAAGATATCTGTATGGTTAGCCCTACTAAGTTCTATGCTTTAAGACATTATAGTGGTAAATAAGGGAACCACACACGGTTACACCACCCCTTTAATTAATTCACCCCCTCTAATTAATCCAGCCCACCCTTTAATTAATTCACCCCCTTTAATTAATTCACCCCCCTCTAATTAATCCAGCCCACCCTTTAATTAATTCACCACCCCTTTAATTCACCCCCTTCTAATTAATCCAGCCCACCCTTTAATTAATTCACCCCCTTTAATTAATTCACCCCCTCTAATTAATCTAGCCCACCCTTTAATTAATTCACCACCCCTTTAATTAATTCACCCCCTCTAATTAATCCAGCCCACCCTTTAATTAATTCACCACCCCTTTAATTAATTCACCCCCCTCTAATTAATCCAGCCCACCCCTTTAATTAATCCAGCCCACCCTCTAATTAATCCAGTCCACCCCTTTAATTAATTCACCCCCTCTAATTAATCCAGTCCACCCTTTAATTAATTCACCCCCCTCTAATTAATCCAGCCCACCCTTTAATTAATTCACCACCCCTTTAATTAATTCACCCCCTCTAATTAATCCAGCCCACCCTTTAATTAATTCACCCCCCTTTAATTAATCCAGCCCACCCTTTAATTAATTCACCCCCTCTAATTAACCAGCCCACCCTTTAATTAATTCACCCCCTTTAAGTAATTCACCCCCTCTAATTAATCCAGCCCACCCTTTAATTAATTCACCCCCTCTAATTAATCCAGTCCACCCTTTAATTAATTCACCCCCCTCTAATTAATCCAGCCCACCCCTTTAATTAATTCACCCCCTTAATTAATTCACCCCCCTCTAATTAATCCAGCCCACCCTTTAATTAATTCACCCCCCTCTAATTAATCCAGCCCACCCATTAATTAATTCACCCCCCCACCCCCTTTAATTAATTCAATTAATCCCAGACATAAAATATCTAGCGGTACTCACATTTCAAAGATTCCTTGCCGAGTCCGACCACTGGGAGCCTCACCGCCCGGAAATGGATCCTTCCGCTGAAGATCCGTGAAGGCAGACTGACGGCGCTGCGAAATGTCGTCATCACGTTGCGCGATGCCGCGGCCCGCAACGCTCCTCCTACAGTAGAAGAAGGAAGTCTCGCCACAAAGGTACAATGCCTAGGTCTTATTTTCGGGGTAGGGCTTATATTGCAGCCCACCCCGAAAATCCGACTAGGGCTTATTTTCGGGGTAGGGTTTATTTTCGGGGAAACACGGTAGTCTGTTACACTGGTAAAAAAAAATAAATAAATACATTTTTAAAAAAAGACAAATTTATGCCTAATTTCCCCTATGCGATGCTCACTTTGCTCTCCTGTTATCTAACATATTTCAGGCACTATATCAAGGATTTACATTCCTATTGGGAAAAACCAATAACAACGGTGTTCTTCCTGCAAACTTTGTCTCAGGTATTTGTCTCCTTACGCTCATTTTGTTCATTATAATCATATATTTAGGCTTCAATCTGCCTTTTACGTTCCACGTTGTGCTCTTTTACGAGCTTGTCTTTGCATCAGACCTACGTGTTAGGTCCTCAATATGTTACGGCATGTAGTGAATTCTCTTGCACTATATGTTTTCCAGCTTTCACTATTACTCCATTAGGCAAATTTAGGATTCTGAAGTCATATTCCTACACCTATCAGGTATTTTATTACATTTCTCCTTATCGCTCTCCTCTCCCCTCTGTATTACTTACTTATGTACACGCAAGGCCTATTCCCCCACCTTTTGTGGAGGTATCGCCACGTGGCCCCTACGTTTAGATAAATCTACACCATTTCCCCTTCTTCAGGGGTTTTTAGGGGTCACATGTCACAGCCATATGCTTTTAACTCTTTATGATCACCTCATCACAACACGACACGGGCCAAATCATAGGTGGAGCTTATTGCCACTTGGCAAATTCACCAGTCACGGGGTAGTAAAGTTCTTCGCCACCGGCACTAGCTAGTGAGCCAGTTCTATATACGGGAAACCACGTTTGGCCTTTCAAGTAGTTTTATTGACTAATTTCTTTATAGGATGTCGCAAGAATCAATCCAAGGAGACGACCTGTCTCTCCAGGGCACTCCTACCAGGCCCAGTATGCCTGTTAGACCAAGCTCACCTACAGACTCTATCATTCCCGCTAAACCTAAGTCACTGAGATCCTGGACCATAACTAAGCTAGCTGCAGAACTACGACGTAGAGGCATCCCTTTCCTGGCCACAGCTAGGAAAGTGGAACTTTACAAATTGCTAGCAGCCCGGTTCAGCAAACCAAGGCCCAGCACAAGTTTTCAGAAGCCCCAGGGAGGCAGTTATGGTCAAGTACAAGACCCTTTGTCATCTATCCTTTCTACCCTCCAGTCACTTAATGAGAGGATGACCAAGATAAAAGCCATCATCCCTACATCCAGCAGTGCATCTGACGTTCTAGCCTCCACACCTACACCCACAAACATCCAGGGTAGTGCCGTTATTATTGCACCCACACCCCCCCACTCCATGAGTTATTGCCCCTGCACACTCCATTCCCACTGCCATTAAGAAAGACATTCTGGATGGCAAGGATGTCAGCCTAGTCTCTCTCCTTATTGCTTCGCAGGACGTCCTGGAAAATAGAGCCTTTAATTACGGAGACATTTCTGTGGTCCTCAAAACCAGGGATCCTCGTCTCAATAAAAAAAACTTTCCATCCCCAAATTCATTCTCGGCTTTGGGTTATACAGAGATGTAATTTGCTCTGTATACTCCCAGAGGCGGGAAGAGTTCAACCTCTATTTACACAAGGTGGTGGACCACAAATATGGGGGTTTCACCTACTACGACTATCAAAGGTCGGTGTCATCTAAAGCAGCAGCAGCTCTAGCCCAGTTCAACACATGTATTGATTGGAGTCAGTTGGACACAGAGCTGTTCTGCAGGCATTTTGCCGGTCTGAGACCCCCATCTTATGCGGTATGCTCCTCCAACTTGTCCCTGTGAAGCAGATCCCTCCACTACCCCCTCCATCAGTCGCGACAGGGGCCAAAGAGATAAGCTAGGCAGACCAGTTGCATTCCTGGGCAAGGTGAAAGTGTGCAACAATTTGAATGCAGGAACTTGCAGCTACAACGGCTGCTGTTTAGTGCACATTTGCTCCATCTGCTTTAGGGCACATACGAAAGCCATGTGCCCCTCTAAGCTTTTGCCTAAGAAGTGACTGACGGAGATTAACATAGACAATCTGGCTTATCACTTGCGCACATACCCCTCTCCCCACTTGGTGCAATTCCTGATTTCTGGTTTTTCCAACGGTTTTCACACAGGGCTAATTGCACTCCCCATAGGCACTCTAGAATGCACCAACTTACTTTCAGCCACAAATGACCCAACTGCAATTGATGAATTGCTACAGAAGGAGACCACATCAGGTTTTGATTGGTCCCTTTCCGCACCCTCCTTTTGCCATTTGGCTGGCAAACCCTATTGGACTGGTTACCAATAGCACCTCTAATAAACAACGTCCAAAATAGGGCAGAGTGACTTCCTCCCAGCTCTGATGTAATCACAGGGGGCCCGGTCCGCTCTTAAAGCGCCCAGCACTGACCGGGCCCCCTCACAATCCATATCCATTGTGTGGCCCTGACAGCCACACAATGGATATGGATTGTGACATGGATTGGATTGTGACTCCATATGTGGCTCTGGTGGTTTTCCGTGCAGGCCGGGGCCGCAAAATGTGGCAGCAGGCCTGGTACCCTCTGCGACCGCGGTATGTACGCCGCTGAGTCCATATCATTAAAAGACTGGACAAATGCACTCTTTATTACAGGCCTACCCGTACGTTTTCCCCTCTCCTCTATTGTATATGGATGAACCGTAATTTCGGCTACAAAACTTTTCGGCTGAAAATGGGCCTATCCCATTTAAACCGAAAAAGGGTCACATCTGCTGAAAATAGGGCACAGTGACTTGTCAGGTCTTCGGTCCATGACTAAGGACCCGACATCGGGAGGGGGCCTGGCGGCTTGCCCTGTGTGCCACTGGGTGTGAGTCCCCTCCCATCAGTCTGGGGAGAGAATCAGTAAAGTCTGCAGCTCACACTGGGAGGAGCTGCAGACTGGGGAGACAGACCACTGGACCACCAAGGAGCATGGACACTGGAGATACAGCCCAGTCTGCAGCCAGGACACTTGACCACCAGGGGAAACAAAAAAAAGAAGGTATTTCTAACACCATTCCTCACTGTCACCAGTCGCCCCCTCCCTCAGTCACTATCACCAGTCACCCCCTCCATCAGTCACTATCACCAGTCACCCCCTCTGTCACCAGTAACCCCTCACTCTGTCACCAGTCGCCCCCTCCTTCCCACACTCGGCCACAAAGTACCCCTTCCCTTACCATGTCACCCCGTCACCCCCTCACTCTGCCACTTGTCACCCCCTCCTTCCCTCACTCTGCCACCGGTCACTCACTCCCTCCCATGTTCTGTCACCCCCTCCCACACTCTGCCACCCCCTCACTCTGCCATACCTATCCCACCACACATGTGTCCTACCCATACTACATCTCTATAACCCCACACTATGTGCCCTACACACACTACATCCCTAGCCCACCCCATGTACCTTACACACTCTACATAACATACAAACTACATCCCTATCCCACACTACACCATGTTCCCTACACACACTATATAAACTACACACCACATCCCTTTCCCATACCTCACTATATTCAATACACACACTACATAACCTACAGACACTACATCCCTTTCCCACACCTCACTATATTCCATACACACGCTACATAACCTACACAAATCATTTGGGGAAAAGTTATTTTTTGTTTCGGTTTTCGGCCAAGGGCATCCTATATTTTTGATTTCAGCCCAGAATATATATATACACATAATAACTACAGCTCCTTGATAAGCACTCAATGCAGCCCCTAGATGCACATGCACACACTTTACAGGCCCTTTTAGCACACACACAATCTCAAAAGCTCCTATACATGAGCACATGCTCACACTACAGCCCCTAGTTACACATAGTACACCATAACCAGACTCCTCTATACACTCACTTCACCACAGCCCATTCTAAACACCATGGAAAATTATCTTGCATCTCCTGAAAAGGTTGTCCAGTTTCCGTGAAAAGATGTCTTGCCTGTAATAAGGAAGGCGCAGCAGTGGAACTACAGGAAGTGCTGGTGTTGCGGTTACACCGGGGCCCATCATGTGGCCCGTGCAATTAGGGCCACCTGATGGGCATGTATCTTCAGGGGCTCAAAACTGTTTTTGCACAAGGGCCCACTCTACGTTAGTTCCGCCACTGTGCAGCAGCTTCCCCGGCACACAAGCTCTACCTCTGCATGGAAGCTCCACCCCCAATCTCTGACTGAGACAGACATACAGTGAGAGACACACACTCTCTGACTGAGACACACACTGATTGAGAGCCACATACACACACACACACACACACACAAAAATTGCTATTCTTATTTTAATTTAAATCCACCCAGCCTCCCTACCTCTGGGAGAGCTGAGTGGATCTTTCCCTGGCTTCCAGTGTGTCTCCTGCACGCTCTCTGTAGTGATGCTGGGGTCAGAGTGATGTCATGTCACTAAACAGCGCGCAAGGGAGCAGAGAGGAACTGCAGGAAGGTTACTGCTCCCTCGCGCACAGCCTCCATGTTCCCCGCGGTGGGCGGCTTTAATGTTTCCTGCACGACTTATCAAAGGGCTGACAAATGCGAGGCACCAGGGCAAAATGTCTAGTCGCCATGGCGACCTGGTGCCTGGAATTTGTCGAGCCCTGTGTGTGTGTGTATGTATGTGTGTGTGTGTGTGTGTGTGTATATATATAAATATATATATACACACACACATTTTATAACTGCCCCCCTACAGAGAACCCTCCCGAACATCTTGTATCACCATCCGTTCCACCACTGGAGGGACAGGAGCCTATCACCATGGTCGAACATCTAGATGACCACCCCTCTCATGAAGACTCGGCCCCAAATACCAAATGCGATCTAAAGGTACTACTAGCTGCAGACGTGAAGATTGTCAAAACTGACATTCAGCACATCACAGACCATGTAAAAACCGTAGAGGAAGATATTATGGACATACAATCCAATCTCTCATCCCTCCAGCACTCGGTCTAACAACTCCAAAATAATCAGAGAACGTTAGCAGCCTGCATGACCGCTCAGGAAGACCAGCAACGCCACATCCACATTAAAATCAGGGGAATACCTGCAACGGTATCAGCTGAAGAACTGCCACACTACATTAGGCATCTACTCCACGAGATGTATATCTTCCCAGGACAAAATACAAATCATGCTGGCCCTGAAGGGCAAAACACCTCTGGCCTTTGAAGGTTCCCATCTTTCCTTTTTCCAGGACTTTACAAGAACCACTCTGCAAAAATCCTTTGATCCAGTCACATCACACTTGTGAAACGCAGGTGTGATCTATAGATGGGGAACAAATGGCTCCCTGCAGGTGAACCACAGTTGGATCACACAGAGACAGCATCCACCTTCTTTGAAGCACTGGGCCTGTCTGGCCCACTCACAACTCAGCTCTCAGAAACAGCTAGAGATGTCTGGGGTCCGGCAAATGTCACCCCCTTGTGACGATTTGCGTCGTCATTTCCTTCCCACTCCCATCTCTCCGCTGTCCCCTAGGCTAGGGGTACCTTATCACTATGCATAGTACCCTGACCCTCATAACTTTGACCTCAGGGCCAAAATAACTTACCTGTGGTACTTCTCTGTGCATCCCGATAACAGTCCTTATGTTGACAGGTTAACCTAACAGTAAATATTATCGCCTGCATCCTTACCAGCATCTTTAGCGTTCTTACCTACTGACCCGCTCATGAATACCCATGGGACAGTTCCAATTTTAATGTTTTCTTTACAACTGTGTCCCCCACCCAGTTGTTGTACCAAAACGTGCATTACACACTGCTACCTTAAAGTCTACTAATGACTTCATACAATGCATAGGCTATACAACCAACACTTATGATGAAACCTCAAGGTGAAATGTGTAGTGTGGCTTTATAGTATTAAATCTGTATTATTTGATATACCATTGTTGCTTTTTATATTGTAATAAAGTTAACCCTTTTAAATTTAATTTATTTTGGATTTGAACTTTGTTGCCTACTGGCTTCCTAGTCCTACAAATCCCAGGTGGAGATCATACCACCAACGCTCTAAACACCAGAGCAGGTTTACACTCTGGTAAATGTAAGTAAGATACCTATTTTTAATTAAGTGTTCTTGCATAGCAAGACCACTTAATGTTATCTCACATATATATTATTATTAAGTGTTCTTGCATAGCAAGACCACTTAATGTTATCTCACATATATATTATTATTATTATTAAGTGTTCTTGCATAGCAAGACCACTTAATGTTATTTCACATATATATTATTATTATTATTATTAAGTGTTCTTGCATAGCAAGACCACTTAATGTTATCTCACATATATATTATTATTATTATTATTATAGCAAAATTTGCCACCCTAACTCCTCCCACAGTTTTACACTACATAGACAAAAATTTACCAAAACGTGCAGATTGTTCCCGATCGGATTGCTATTACTTTGTGGAACGTTTCGCCGAATGGTTCACGGAATATCGTCGTTCTTGTGGCGCAATTTGTCCCATAGGAATGAATGGCAAAGCTAGAGTGGGAGCTGGCAAAACCGGAAAAATCAGGACATGATTTCTAAACTGCCACCACTCCCTTATTTTCAGGCCCACCTACACAAATCTTATATCAAAACGTTCAGCTATCCCTGCTGCCACTAGAAATGTCCACGGCTAAGCCATAGTCCTGATAGATTTCACAATATGAACATTTGTTTGCAACTCATGCCTTCCATTGACATTCATTGAAACTTCACTCAAGCCAGCTCAAAT
>OW240914.1:126517862-126536649 GCA_933207985.1 Pelobates cultripes | reverse complement strand
GGCCAGCCTCTGGGGGGCCCTGAGGTGACCGGCTGCGGGGCCCCCCAGGAGAAGAGGCTGGCCCTGTGGGTACATACCGGGTCACAGGGCCCCCTGCGACCCGGTATGTACCCACTGAATGTGGGGCCCGGACGACCTGAGCAGTCCGGGCCCCCCAGGACCGCCGGGCCCATGACAACCGTTGCGGTTGTCATGCCCTGATGGCGGCCCAGCCCCCCATAGTGGTCTCTCCTCCACCCACCCACCTCCCTTACTGGTCTCTCCTCTTCCGCACTCTTAGTGATCTCTCCTCACCCAACACCCCCCCTCCCATAGTGGTCTCTCCTCCACCCACCCCTACCTCCCTTAGTGGTCTCTCCTCCAACCCCCCTCCCATAGTGGTCTCTCCTCCACCTCACGCCCTCCCATAGTGGTTTCTCCTCACCCCCCATCCATAGTGATCTCTCCTCCACCCCTCCCTCCCAGTGGTCTCTTCCACCCCTACCCATAGTGGCTCCTCCTCCTCCCCACTCCCACCCATAGTGTCTCTCCTCAGTTCCCTTACCTTCACCCTTAGTGGTTCTTCTTCCCCCCCATAGTGGTCTCTACTCCACCTCTGCCTCCCTTAGTGCTCTCTCCTTCCCCCACCTTATCCTCACCCTCCCATAGTGGTTTTCTCCTCCACCCCCTTCCTTCCATCCATATAGTGGTCTCTCCTCAGCCCCCATAGTGGCCCTCCTCCACCTGCCCTACCTTCCCTTACTGGCCTCTCCTCTCAACCCTCCCATAGTCGTTCCTCCTACACCTCACCCTCCCATAGTGGTTTCTCCTCACCTCCCCATCCATAGTGACTTTCCTCCACCCCCTCCTCCCACAGTGGTTCTCCTTCACACCCCATAGTGGTCTCTCCTCCTCCCCCACTCTCGCCCATAGTGGTCTCTCCTTCACCCCCCCATGGTGGTCTCTCCTCCTTCCCCACTCTCGCCCATATTGTCTCTCCTCCATTCCCCCTACCTCCCATTGTGGTTTCTCCTCCACCCCCCTTCTCCCTTAGTGGTCTATCCCCCCCCTCCAATAGAGGTCTCTCCTCCACCCCCTCACCTCCCTCCCATAGTGGTCTCTCCCACCCTCCCTTCATGAGTGAGCATTTCCTGTCAGTCTGGCTGGGTACAGAAAAAGGATGCTCCTGTACCCCGGAGCGGAGCTTGGCCACGCTACACTGAGGGATTGGCAGGAGGGAGCGCTGTGCGCTTTCCTTCTGCTGATTCCTCATATATGACGCCCCTTCCTTTATGACCCTCTCTGCACTCCTGAGAACCAAAAATCCCTCATTACACATTTTAATCATATCCAGGCCTCCTTAGTCTGTCACGGTTTTACCTAAGCCTTGTTTAATCCACAACTCCTGTCACATGCACTAGATCTTACATATTTTGCTTACTGTTAGTAAACTGGAGATGTTTGGATCTTTCTCATACATACTTCAGGTCCTTCTTGTGGAAGGACGCACAGTGAGAACTCAAAATTAGACACAGCACTACTAGGTATCTCTTCCACAACACAGGTACTTTATACTCTTACCTCAATAAGCAATAAAACCATACTAACTACCTAAGTGCTACATAGTGAAAAAATTAATTAAATAATAAAGTAAAGAAACGCTCGACGCGCGTTTTTGCGTAAACATACGCCATCATTGTCACGGCAAGGGTGCATAATTTATTATTATCCTATGGAATATTATCCTTTAATGTAATTTGTGTAGTAAATGGCACAAATTACAGAGATGGTATTGTTGAGGTCAAAAGGGGTTACATCTTTTGAAGCTGGGACTCCCACAGAGGTCAGATGACAGAAGGGGTAGTGTGAATGACATAGCAATGTGAAAAGGATTTTACTATATGGATGTGAGGTTCTACACTTGGAAAAAGTCTGAATGTCTATTTATCCATTTGGCATATACCTTGTAAAGTCTAGTTCAATCAATTGATATGGTAATGGGATTAGTTTCATGAAGGTCATTGTGTTCCAGTATTTTAGCCAAGTGTAACGTTAATACTTACCCACAGGTTAATAATTAAGCCTCATTTTTTATTATATTTGGAATGGGAGAAGCCCAATCTCTTAATTAATCCTAAACATGAGTTGCACAACTTAAACCGTGTGGCAGGAATTGTGATGTCCGTGCTATTAGATCATGGACGGGGCGTGCAACACGTCTATGGAATGGGAAAACAATAACAAATTCATAGAGGCAATTATTATTTCATTGGCAAGTACAGTAGAGGAGATAAAACCAAAAGTTTATATGTGGCTTGTTGTTTTCTGGAACAAAGGAGGTGGTCACTTAGTATCTCTATAGGTATGCCTTGGCTCCACCCCTGGGTGAGGCGGGGTAATTAACAGGGTATATCTCCTGTGATCCTGAAGGGTGCTGGTGTACTTGCTTGGGGCCAAGATCTAATTTTGAGTGAGTCACCATCATCCTTCCTTGCCAGAGACCCCCTGGACAGAAGTTGTACTTTGAAAACCTAAGGGAGTAATTAGGACTTCTGTATTTTATCCTTTTTGTTTTTATCTGTTGTTGGTGTAAATAATTTGTTTATCATATATTTTTATATGCACTGTGACCATCTTTTGCTCATAATAAACATTAATTTATTAAGTTTTGCCTTTGTCTGGTTAAGAATCACGTTACCTGAAGAGACTAGTTAGTATTTTTGCAATTCCTTAAGTATTGTATTAAGTAATATTTGGTGGGTTTTATTATTCTTGGGACCAAGGCACCCCATTTATAAATTGTCTTGGTGGTGGCAGCATTAAAATAGTAATAGTTATATTATTATGTTTAAGTGTGGGTGGTGTTAAAGGGGGGATTTTGTCATTATTTCCGGTCTAGTGCAGACAAATAGTGAACTTTAACCCTTTCACCACCACAACTACGTCACACACACTCTTGGAGTAGGGTGCGTTCGTGACAGTTATCAGGAGCTAAAGCTAAAGCTAAACGCACGTCGGGCGTTTCTTTACTTTATTATTTAATTTATTTTTTCACTAGGTAGCACTTAGGTAGTTAGTATGGTTTTATTTAGCTAGTTAACCAGTGTTTTCAAGTTTGGGGTTTGGACAGTGTCAGCGTTGCTGGGGTGGTTTGGTCTCTGTTTAGGGTTTGCTCACCCTTGAAGACTCATCCACCTATAAATTGCAGCTCACCTGCCTTCCTATTCATAGCATAGGCACTCTCTGTCATATTTTTTTGTGAGGTACTTTACCTCCGTTAGGCAGTTTAGCCTGTATCTTATAGGGTACTTTATTATAATTTTTTGGGGGGAGTTTTTTGTGGAGTGATAGATTCTCTCTCCTTCCTCCTCCCTATAAACTGTACCTCTTACTACTTTGCTATGCTGAGGACTCTCGCTTCAAATAGACAGTGAATGATTTAGAGGTGTCGATAGGGCTCTTTCGCCCATCCTGTTTTCACCCTTTTCATTTCTTCACTCCTGCAAGTGTGCCCCCACCCTTCTGATTAACTGGCTATTACGTACCCTTTTCTGTGTGTGCAGAGCTACTATCGGGATCCCCTTTGTAGTAAGGTCTCCTTAATTTACCTGTATATATTTTTGGGTTACCCCCTACTCTGTAGCTCTGAGGTAGGCACCTGGATAATGTGCATGCTCTCGCAAGTACACTGTGATTGCATTGACCTATCCTCTTGATTGCTATTTTTTGCAACTACGAGACTTGTCAGTAGTTCAAAGCTAGGAAATACAGATGGTACAATCTGACTGTTCCGTATTCGAACTCGCCTTTTATCACCAAGAGGCGTCTCCCTTAATACTCACACTTGCCCTTCTCTAGTTGAGTTTCTAATTACAGATTTCACAGTAGGTTTCACAGGCGTCAGTTAACTTCAATCAGGTATTAGGGTTTGTCCTAACCTCCAATCTACTAGTTAAGACTCATTCAACTTAATTACCATTAGTGGCAGAATAAAGTATTGGTTTCTTGCTGGGACCCTTCTGACAACCTCTTTTTGCAGGTGCACCTACCATATTAGCCTAATCAATGGGAATCCCAATAATATCTGCTCAATTTTATTATCGGTTACTCGTTCTTTAAAGTTCACAGTATTAGGCCATGGTATTTGGCCTATCTTAAGGGCCACAGAAACAGCCTGCGTAGGAAAATGCCATATTCCTCATTTTCAAGTTGCTCACAGTGCATCGGTCCCAGTGGCATTTGCACGATATTTAGTCAACTGAGCATTCTACTTTGCCAACCCTTCTTATGTTTGGAACAGTGAGATGCCGAAACTGTTCTATATCGTTGCATAATCTCTCAGTACTGTCTCTCAGTAATATGTTATCTCGTTGGCGTATTTAGGGGGGGGCGGCGGGGGCGGTCCGCACTTTCACAGGGGTGGCAATTTCGCCGCCCCTGTGTCTTATGTAAAGGGACCGGCCACTTTCGTGAGTTT
Source organism: Pelobates cultripes (assembly GCA_933207985.1). Taxonomy (NCBI): domain Eukaryota; kingdom Metazoa; phylum Chordata; class Amphibia; order Anura; family Pelobatidae; genus Pelobates; species Pelobates cultripes. Next base: position 126,532,193 of record OW240914.1, on the reverse strand, counting down.
CCTATCCAGCAGCAGCAGGGTCCTCTGTTCTCGTGATTCATGAGAGCATTGTCGCAGGTTGCTATGGCAACCCGCGGCACCGCTTTTGCGGATCGCGAGAACAGAGGACTCTGCTGCTGCTTCTGGATGGGAAATGAGCATGGAGAGTACTGGGCCCCTCTTCGCTGCCCAACTAAAGCTGTGCCACCAGACCACCAGTCGAGGAGGACGGGAGGGACAGGTAAGTGTCAGGGAGGGGAGGAGGGGGAGGGGCAATCCATACACACTGCTCACCTTCCCAGCACTTATTCCGCCCAACACACACACACTGCATTCACTATACACACACTGCATACACACTGCATACACTATACACACACTGCACACACTATACACACACTGCATACACACTACATACACTACACACACTGCACACACTATACACACACTGCATACACACTGCATACACTACACACACTGCACACACTATACACACACTGCATTCACACTGCATACACTATACACACACTGCACACACTATACACACACTGCATACACTATACACAAAATGCATTCACTATACACACACTGCATACACTATACACAAACTGCATTCACTGTACACACACTGCATACAGTATACACACAAGCTGCAAACATTATACACACAAGCTGCATTCACTATGCAAACACACTGCATTCACTACGCAAACACACACTTATACATGTATATCTGTATGTGTATCTGTTTGTGTGTCGGTGTTTGTTTTGGTGTGTCTGTGTATCTGTATGTATTTGTCTGTATGTGTGCCTGTGTGTCTCTCTGTGTGTCTGTATGTGTGTTTGTATCTGTATGTGTGTCAGTATTTGTCTGTGTCTGTGTATGACTGTGTTTCTATGTAACTGCATGTGTGTACCTATGTGTCTGTGTATCTGTATGTGTGCCAGTGTGTGTATATATGAGTATATGTGTGTATGTGCATACATCTCAGCATTTCGCCTAAACTACACACAAATACAACCCTGCATCCAAATGTCAACACTAGATATAAACACACCACCATATTAAAAAAGCACACTACAGAAAAATGCACGCCTGCATTCAAATGCCAATATGTGCAAACACACCCGTACATTCACTCACACATACTCCATACAAAAACATGCTTACATGAAAAATATACAAACACTGCTCAGTGCTAAATACATTTAAAAAAAATTGTGGTTGTTTTTTACATTTTAAGTTTTGGGGGGGAGGAGGGTGTGTGTGCCAAATAAAGGATCCGCCCCGGGTGCCAAATGCTCCAGGTACACCCCTGTGTTATCTATATGAGTGTAAAGATCATGGAAACGAATGCCATACTCTGAAGCAGATTTGTCTTTTGTAACTGGTATGTAGTGTAGATGCAATATTCACCAGGTTATCTCCGCTTATAATCCAAGGGAGGCTCAGGAACAAGTAAATAATAAATCCACAGGCAAGGTTTCCAGCAGGTAAAATACAGCAATATCCCAACAGCAATCCCAATAACTGGACGACACACAGTTTCAGGAGCAGAACTGAAATCTTTTAATCCACAGTCTCCTTTTAAAGCATGCTCCCATGCAAGGGAGGGATTTACACTCATTAGTACAGTAGCCAATCCTGTCCTGGTAACCTCCCACACATCTCCTCCCCTCAGCCAGCATCATAATCCCCTTATCCAGTCTAGCAATTCCCCCCGTTTCTGGATGTACCCCTAAACGTAGGGGTACCCCTTTAAATCCTACATCCCCTGATAGCCCTGATCTGGGTGAACAACATATCCAAAAATCACCCAGATCAGACCAGGGGTTCGGGAAATTTATGGAGGGAATAAAATGACCGACCGCACTGACTGAAATAGCCGAATACAGTTCCATGCGAATGGGCCCTGCGGTCGGTCCTGGAATAAGGGAACAAACTGCACGAAAGCCTCTAGCTATAGAGGCTAGGGAGGGTTCGCCTGAATCCCCTCGTTCGGTTCTTTCTATCTACCGAACGAGGGGCCGTTCGGTAGTTTGGAACCGAACGGACCGGGCTTGTGGAGGTTTCAGCGGTGTTCACCTAGTCGAGTGTCCGATTTGAGTTCCAGACACTCAACGGCAAAACACCGCTGTTCGTGAGTTTTAAAATGGCCGCCACGTGTTCGTTTGTCGAATGGCGGCCACCCCCGAGAACAAAGGACGGCTACTTAACTTGTCAATTACCCGTTCGCAACAATGTTGCAACGGGTGATTGAGGACACACTTAACACAGGGGAGGTCTGATTGTTCGGTAGTTTCATTCCCTTTATTCGAACGATTCTACCGAACAATCAGAGGAATACAATTCTTTTAAACACATAGAAAACTAGCAGATCACACGAATGCAGTTATTCACAAGACATTTGCAGGACAGCCCAGTGCCATCCGCTACACGGTACATCCTTTGGAACTCCGCTGTCTCGATCAACCTTTGGCTCTGTAACAAAGAGGACAGTTTCATTAAATAATTGTGGATTAATATGCAGTTCATTTACCTCCCTGCTTGATGGGCATTTTTGTGGAAATAAACGCACAAACGCTATAGGAACTGTATGCATGGCCGCCATTTCGGGACTTCCACGTGTTCGCTGCCATTTTAACTCCCGAACAGCTGTGTTTTGCCGTCGAGTGTCTGGAACTAAAATCAGACACTCGGGTAGGCGAACACCGCTGAGACCTCCATACCTTCGGGAAATCATGCCACAACTACCAAACAACAAGGCATTCGGTAGAAAGACTCAACAACTTATGGGGATTCCAGCGAACCCAAGATGGCATACGGATGGCCAGCCGTTCGGGACTTTTTACGCACAAACTAAGACCGACTGCAGGGCCAGAATTCATGGAACTGTTTTCGGCTACTTTGCCCGTGCGGTCGGTCAAAACTTTCAAGTCCCATATCTCCCGAACGGCTGAACCGAATGAGCTGATTTTCGAATATGTTAATCCCCCAGAAACAAGCCATCAAGTCTTTGGGGTACATCCAAACTTTGGGGAAAAACATGTTCCTTTTAATTATGTTATGTGATTATCTAAGGGGAGGAGATGTACAAAATGTATATTGTGTTTATTGGCTGTACTGTTAATTATGTGGGTGTCTCCCTTGCATGGGCAGAATCACATAAAAGAGAGTGTCTGTCATTAAAGCTTTAGTTCTTCTTGACCCTTCAAAACATAGCCTTGTCTCGTTCTTGAAAGGGGAATTTTGCAGCTTAATCACTAAGCTTTTTTCAGAGCTGTACCTGACTTCTACTTCGGATCCAGCAGAGGGGAATAATCAGCTCCATCACTACACAGCGACTTGCCGGGAAGAAAAGGACGCCCCCAACGGCTGATACCCTCACTCTAGCTGGGTAGCCGTTACAGGCTCCAACACCGATTGTTATTTCTTGAAGTACATTAGACTTGATTTCATTGCAGTACAGCCTCCCGACAGACAATGTCCAGCATATCAGGGAAAGGAAAAATCCTTTCTGGGCAAAAATGCGTGTTTCCCATATGGATCCCCAGTCTCACTTGGTCCTCTGAACTTTACCATGCACCTTAGGGTGCAAAAGGGAGCTCATTAATTTCCCATCCACTCAACCTGCTCCCAGGTTCACCTGTCAATAATAGAGTTGTTACATTCGACACATGCTTAAGCAGTCCTGTTCATGTCGCAAAATTTTTATTCCTAGGGAAGTCATGGTCACTCCACCATTGTCCCTCATTTGTGGACTAATACAGCCGCCTACACTGGATTGCAGCCAATTTCATAGTTAACTGGGTCTGTGACACATTTCCCATAGTGACACGGAACCTACCCACTATTAGTAAATCAGCAGCATAGGAATTATTACTGGTCAGTCCCCTCACTTACAATAATAAGGTTGATTAGGGAGAGATCTGGCTGGCAGCATCACAGAAACTCTACTTTGTTCACATACCCATACCAAGCTGTCACACCTGATGAAGTGACTCGATCACAATTTCTCGTTTTCTCTCCCCACGGGGCCAAACGACCTACCAAACCACTACATTCCAGGATTTAATTGCTGGCACACGCAACACAATCTGCCAATGCCACCTGTTCATGCACTGGGTTCTGGCCATTTTTAATAAACTCACTTCTGCAAATTGATTCCACGGCGGCGTTCAAATATTTTTGCCACTTCAACCTTTAACTAGTTCACAACACTTAAAGTTACTCGAATACAACCATCATTATAACAGAATACACGCTGCTCCTGCTAACTCTAGTAATATCCCAGTACATATCATCTAATGGCTGGGACAGTAGAGTCATCTGCATATGCCATATGCATCCCTCAACCTGAGAGGGAATTGAGACATACATTTAAGTATTGGTTATGTAAATGTCAACACGTATTCAGTAAAGTATAAAAAAGGTGCACTATGTCTTTAAATATTCAAAAGTACAAATGCAATCTAAATTTCATGCAGAAAAATATGGTGCAACATTTGTAACATAAACAATTAGGCTCCATACACCATTAGTACAATGTCACTCAAGTGCACTGTGTACAAATAAAGTGTACAAAAGTGTAAAAAAGAAAATATACTTTAACACAATGAAGAATACAAACATCTGACCACTCTTTGGTAGGAAAACGATATTCTTATGCATGTGCAGGATAAAAAAGGGGGAAAAGTGTTAAACTGTTAAACTTTGTGCCCTCTCTTACAGGCCTACCTGACGTCGGTTCCGGCACACCACAACTGACTTACACCAGCATTAGTATAACTTGGCTCATTGTATACAACCACAAATATATATATATATATATATATATATATATATATACATACACACAAATTGTGTTTGAATGTAAGCATGTTTTTGTATGGAGTATGTGCGTGAATGTTGGTGTTTGAATGCAGGTGTGCATTTGTGTGTAGTGTATACACTTCCACACACACTGATACACTGACACACATGCAAATACACAGACACACATATGCCCACACTGGCACACACACAGATACACAGACATTCAAACATTGACACAGAATACACACACAGATACAGACACTGACACAAAAGGACACAGATACACACACATATACACAGAGATACACACACACACTGGCACATATATACACACAGACATTCCTGACACACACACATACACTGACACACAGATACACATAGACATTCCTGACACACAGATACAGACATGCTGACAGACACACACACACGCGCACACATACATACTTACAGGCACACATACTGAAACAGACATACACACATACAGGCATACATACTGACACACACATACTGAAATAGACATATGCACACATACAGACACATACTAACATACATACAGACACACACATACATACATACAACATACAGACACACATCCATACATACATACTGATACATACATACATACAGATATACACACTGACATACATACTGACATACATAAACATTGCATACAGACACAAACACAGATACATGCATACTGACATACATACAAACATACATACATACATATACGTTCATACATACATACATACATACTGACATACACATACATATCTATGATGAAGTGTATGGTTGTTTCACGAAATGCGTAAGGCAGCATCGGCTCACACAGACAGGAAGTGAAGTGGAACGTAAATCAAGAGACTCATCTTACATTCATTTGATAGTATTTAAATTGCATTTGGATCAGCATTTATTAGTACATTGGATATCCCTAGTTTGTGTTTTTTCACTGTTTAGTTGATACACCTTTTATATGCAAACCGACTACTGGTGGAAAGTGGAAAGTCTTTTCACTATTTTTATATTTGTATCTTCTAGCCCAGTGGCATCTGTAGGGTAGGATATACAGTGTTCAGTATATGTAATAGGAGAAAATAATATAACAACCTTAGTTGATATATATGTTCCAGGAGCTGATCCACCTAAAATGGCTTTGCAAATAAACTCCAATGTTATCTGAGAGGAGCTGGAAGAAAATAAATGTAGAAATACTATATGGTGTATACGCCTTTAAATCTGCTATAGGCAGAGTAAATGGAGTGAGCACCAGATACTATACTTCACATATACCAACTCCAAAGTGTTTGAGAAACAGTATATGGGACTGTTCTCTCTGGTAATGAAAGATAGAGGAATTGAGTCACATAAAATATTACGTGCAATATTACTATGTATGGTGTCTGCGCCTTTAAGTCGATTGAAAAATAGACAGAATAGGGCATTCACCCAAAAATGCTGTACTTTTGGAAAAGATATAAACCTTAAAATAGGAGTACAGTATTGGAGACTGCTCCTATATTGCAATATATTATGATATCGCTTTAAAAATAACCACATAAAAGAAAAAAGGCTTAAAATTAATAGGTCAAATTTATTAAAAAATAGACCTCACTCTGAGAACTGCACGCTCCAGCCCGATCGGTCCCCGACTCGTGAAAGCTTCTTTCGGTGCGTCCAAGGTCCTACTGCTGGGTCAACTTCTGCCACCGTATCCTGCTTGAAAATCAGACGCGTTTCGTGGGTGTCCGCCCCACTTCTTCAGAGATAGAGGAACCTATCTCTGAAGAAGTGGGGCGGACACCCACGAAACGCGTTTATTTTATTTCTTCACTCTCTTAGTGTTCAGTATATGCTTGCTTCTATAGTTGCAACATTTGTACTTCAATACATACATACATACTGACATGCATTCATACTGACATTCATACAACCACACATTTATAAAGGGGCCCGGTTGTGCTATTACACGGCTGCAGTGCTGACCGGCCCCTGAAGATATAGGGCCCATCAGGTGGCCGATGGGAGGCAGTTCCGCCATTACACGTTGGGGGCCCTGATGGCGGCCCTGACTGACAGACACCCATATACACTGACAGACACTCACACATTCACTGACAGACATACATTCACTGACAGACACACATACATTCGCTCAGACACACACTGGCAGCAACACATTCACTGACAAACTTACACTAACAGACACACATTCTCTGACAGACACACATTCACTGACAGACACACACACATTAACTCAAGCACACACTGACACACATTCACTGACAGACACACACACATTCACTGATACTGACAAACTCACACTCACACACATTGTCTATCACACTCACAAATCATGTCATTTCATTTTAATTTAAATCCACCAACCCTCCCTACCTTTGGGGGAGCTGGAGCTGGAGTGCATTCTTCCCTGGGGTCCAGTGTGACTGATGTCCCCGGGCCCAATGAGGCTTCCGCTGGCAGGGCTGAACGCTGTGGTGCCGTACGTGTGGTCTGTCAGTGAAAGGTGGCTGTGATCTGCCTGCTCAGCTCCTTCACACGCTGCTTAGTGATGCTGGGAGCCTGAGTGATGTCATATTCCAGCATCACTAAGGGGCATGCGAGAAAGCTGAGCAGGAAGAGCTCAGACGAAAGTGTTCCTTCGGCCTTCAAATTAAGCAGCTGTACGTCTCAGGGGTCCTTATGAAATGAGGCTAACAGGGCATCTGCCAGGGCGTTGGGCAGTGCCACCCAAGGCAAATGCATTGTTAGCCTTGCGCTAAATACAGAGCTGTATCTATTCACAACACCTATTAAATTCAGCTTCCCTAAATCTTTCCTGGATGCGATACACAGATTATACTCTCTCCTAACAGCGTGCCTTCTCATCCCAAATGCTCACTCCACTGCATTCCACATACATAACGGCACTAGACAGGCCTGCCTCCTATCCCCCCATCTCTTTGCCTTATCCCTTAAGCCTCTATGGTGAAAAATATGAAACAACACAAGGATCAAGGGAATTAAAATCAGACAAATGGAATATAAAATAGCTGCGAATGACCTCCTCCTAGCCCTGACCAAAGCCACACTCTCTTTACCCTCCTCCTGGCCTTGCTAAATGACTATGCCAAAATATTTGGATACTAGACTTGGATTAAACTGAAGCACTGTCAATCCAAATTCCCCCTCAAATGCGTTCAACACTACAAAGCACATAACCATTCCACTTCCAAGACCAATACATTCACTACCTGTAGATCTGCAATCCCCTTATTGACTCAATAGCCTCCCACTGCTGGATACAGCACAAAAAGATGTACAGCTATGGCAAAAACTGTCAATTTCCTGGATGGGCAGACCGGCCTCCATAAAAATTAGTTTAATCCCCTGGTTTCTTTACCTGTTCCAGGCCCTCTCCATCAAGAAATCCAAATCAGACTTTAAATCTCTCCAGTCACAGATTGACAAATATGTCTGAGCGGGAAGGAGGGCTAGAATTAAATGGACCACATTCTTGGTCTGCCCATCTTCTGGAACTACTTCCAATCGGTCGAATTAGTGCAAATACAGAAACTACATGATCCAGTGGGGCTTAAGCTGTGCATGACCTGGAGCACATCCTTTTTGGCAGCGACTTTCCCTCATTATATTTATGGGTACCGAAACACGAATGACCTCCATCCAAATATGGGACAGAGTGACAAGCAAAAGAGATTATCAATACACCATCCCACTGATCCCAATACTGAGAAACAAAAATTTGCCCCAAGCATGACAACCCAACACTATACCCACTTTGAAGATAATGGCTTAATCCGATTCCTTAAATTTTTCCGTTATTACCAGGTACTCCCCTTCCCTGCCCTATCACAAACTACACCTTTTAGCACCTTTGACCACTTCCGCTATCTCCAAATTCACAGCTTCTTGAGCACCCCACCTACTAGGATAGCTGCAACAGCCACGCTCACCACCTCTGAATAAATGTGCCTACACTCCCCCATACCAAGGGGCCAAATCTCCACCATATACAACATTCTGACACCTCCCCTGCAGAGTCCTTCACCTTCGTGTCAGCTTGGGAAAGAGATCTGGGCCCCCCAGGGGACCCATCAGACTGGGAGGACATCTGGGAATTGTCCGCTCTGGTTCACGAAAACACCAAATCCTTCCATAAAATCTGGGATACCGGGAATGGGACTGTGGGGGGCGGCAATGAGACAAGCTACCCCACTTCCCTTTACTCCCCCTGGTTTCCTTCTACCCCCCCTCCATTCTAACCCCCACACACCCTGACCCTCATCTTAGGCTCCTACCCCTCTTTCCCCCTCCAACAAGACGCCCCCCCAAACCCCTATAATGCTCTGATTATTTCAAATACCCCTGAAGGGCCATAGAGAGTAGGAGGGGCCATAGAGGAAACCTACTATCCTGAATGAAATCAAAATCCCCTGGGCCTTTACATCACTATGCCTTCTACCTGCAAACATATACCCTCGATGTAAAAGCATTATTTACACATGGCAGCTTAAACTCGAATACAACCCAACTAAGACTTAAGGATGGTGACTACCTTCAAGGATTAAATAATTAAACCAATAGCCCTGCCATACTCCCAAACCTACAGACAACGATAGCCAACTTCAGCCACACCCACTGCACCAAATATTAAGAAGTCATAAAACCTCCTATTAGCCAACTGGGCTACCTGGATATATGTGACAAGAGCAATCTCGCCACATTGCATTGGAGAAGCCTGGTTGCTCGCCTGCTGCCTTTGGACTATGGCCCCATGTTAAAAGACATCTTTTTCCCTGCAGAAAAGACTTATTCATGCTTTTCTGGCTGGTGTTCGGTAGATTCAATCTACCAAACAACCGCACGAATGACTAGACCACCTGGGAGCTGGAGTGTGCCTTCAATTAGCCTCCCTGAAGTTGCGGTTAACCGCAGCTTAATTGACGAATGCTGGGTGGCCGCCATTCGTATCACGAACACGAGGTCGCGGCCATTTTAAACCCGCGAACGCACAGCGGTGTTCGACGCTCAATTCATGGAACTAAAATCGGACACAGTTTTGCGCGAACACCGCTGAAGCCACAGACCTCTTCTTGTTCGGTGAAAGTGCATGAACGGCCCGGTATTCGGTAGTTTTACTTGACTATGTTATACCCCAGATAGGAATCCCATGGAGCCCATTCGCATGAGAACTGACTGTGTAAAGACTTTGGCTCCATGGCGATTAAACTGTATTCGTGTGGTCTGAGCGCCATTCGCTTAATAAAGTGACATGTTAAATGTATAGTTTTAGTGTAACTTGTGTCATACTGTGTATTTTAATAGTAATTCATGTTTTAGTATCCCCACGTGCATAATGGCGATTTGCCTTTGTCCTGGGAGATAATTGAATTACTTCTCAATTATCTCCAGGGCAGAAGGGAGGAAGCCAGGATGTGGGAATATAATGTGACTGTGTGTCCTATTTGTCTACTTGTCTGTCTTTTGTCAAAGTCTCCCATTTGGTCCCCTAGGGAAGTGTCCACCAGGTGGGAGACCTGCATAAATACTGGGCAGGTAGCCCTCATTAAAACAGACCACTGCTTGACCCTCAACACGGAGCCTTGTCTCGTCTTTGGGGGGATTTACTGAATGCTGATAGAGACTAATTGCTAGGAGTGTAAGCCACTTGGATGCTTTTCCTATTCGTCTGCTAGCAGTGATTCGTATGGTTCCAGTTCGTGTGTTTGGAGTGCTATATTGTATGCCGTTCGGGAGTTTGGAGCATTCCCTTATTGGCGGTTCGTGAGTTTGGTGTTCTACAGTAGCTGTGCCTGCATCTATGAAAAGGGGACGATCGCCTAAACGGTTTTTACCCCTTGTGTGCAAAACGGTCCGTTACAATATATTTCCCTATTATGTTTGGTTATTGTACTATTCCACCTTGATTCATATTTTTTCTACTTTTCAGAAAAATCTCTATTAAGTCGGAAAAGGTTGCATGCAAATTGACTTTGATACAATGATCAATGACTATGTCTTCTCCACTCACCCGCATGGTCCAATGCTACGCACCCGGTACAGTCTAGCACAGGCTTCACCAAACTTTGGCTCTCGAGATGTTGCTGAACTACAACTCCCATGATTCTATGAATGAAATAGATAGGCTAAGAATCATGGGAGTTGTAGTTCAGCAACATCTGGAGGGCCTGAGTTTAGGGAAGCCTGGTCTAGCACAACCCGACTTTTGTACTCCAATTTCAAGCATAATCTAACCTACCCTCTCTTTCTTCTCTGTACTGTTATTATACTGTTTTATAATATTTTTTGTCTCTCATTGAATATATATGCATAAGTCTGTGACATGCATCACATTAATTGTCAAAATAAAAGAATTCAAACATTTTTTTTAAAAGGATCACAAAAAAAATTTGCGAACCCGTCCTTTTTGTATTCTAAAAGTGCAAAGCAACATTATGGCCTATGTGAGTCAATATGAAACCCATATTGGTATATGGGAGGATAAATCGTACCCCGCCAGGGCGCGAGTATAGGCATGTCTCACTGTCATAAAAAAAGTCTAGCGAATGGGCAATTATTGCTGAAACAGATCTGCCATAACCCCATGTTGGTGAACCTAAACTGCTAAAAAACTGGATGGGGCATAGCATCCCCCTTTGCCTCCACCCATGCCCTGTGAGTGGGGACTGTTAAAATAAACAGAGGGAGACCTAGCGGGGGCTATTAAATAAAATGAACAGGGGAGACATAGCGTCTTTGGTGGCAGGTTGGGGCTCTAGAGATAATAATGGGGCCCATTCATAAACTGCCCATTCACTAGACATTTTTTAAAGGACCACTATAGTGCCAGGAAAACAAACTCGTTTTCCTAGCACCATAGTGTTAATAGGTCCCCCCCACCCTCATAGCCCCCCTCCCGCCAGGCTCTAGAGGGAGGAAGGGGTTAAACACTTACCTTTCTCCAGCGCCGGGCTCTCTCAGCGCTGGGACTCTCCTCCTCCTTTCTTGTCATCGGCTGAATGCGCATGCACGGCAAGAGCCGTACGCGCATTCAGCCAGTCCATCGGAAAGCATTCTCAATGCTTTCCTATGGATGCTGGCGTCTTCTCACTGTGATTTTCACAGTGAGAAGCACGGAAGCGCCTCTAGCATCTGTCAGTGAGACAGTCACTAGAGGCTGGATTAACCCTAAAACTGCTAGGTTTACAGCAGGCAGGGTTAATCCTAGATGGACCTAGCACCCAGACCACTTCATTGAGCTGAAGTGGTCTGGGTGCCTATAGTGGTCCTTTAATGATAGTGAAACATGCCCCTACCCGCACCACGGCAGGTAGGGGCAGGTGGTAGGATTTAACCTCACATATACTAATATAGGTTTTATATTGACCCAGATAAGGGAGCACAGTTCTTCTGCACTATATATTACAAGGAGGGAACCACAAGCTGGTAGCTCCCCCACAAGGGGTTGCATGGAGGATTTAGGAAGCAGCAGGGAGCACAGTTCTTCTGCACTATATATTACAAGGAGGGAACCACAAGCTGGTAGCGCCCTCCTTGTAATAACTGAAACGAACGAATAAAAGAACAAATTGCATGGAGTCAATTTTGTAAGCATTTTGTTAGTTTCATTTGTTGTAATTTGCATCCATTAGTGTTTCGGAAGAATAGACGAATTGCCAAAAAAATCGGGCAAAACATTAGTGTTTTGTTATAGTCTCACCAGGAATGGAATGAAAAGCCCTCTGCAAATTCTGGTGCTCCTTTAGCTTTCTACAACATTTTGTATATTCCGTTATGGCACAGACTCAAGTATCAAGTTTATAAAAAACACTTTAAAAATGTCATAATATTTTAGAAGGTCTTCACAGTGCATATGCTGCTTTTATTATAACCTACAGCGAGGAAAAAAAGTATTTAATCCCCTGCTGATTTTGAACGTTTGCCCACTGACAGAAATAATCAGTCTATAATTTTAATGGTAGTTGTATTTTAACAGTAAGAGACAGAATAACAAAAAAAGAAAAACACATGTCAAAAGTTATAAATTGATTTTCATGTCAATGAGTGAAGTATTTAACCCCTTCGACTTAGTACTTGGTGGCAAAACCGTTTTTGTCAATCACAGAGGTCAGACATTTCTTGTAGTTGGCCATCAGGTGTGCACACATCTCAGGAGGGATTTTGTCCCACTCCTCAAAATAAGCAGGGGGTCAAATACTCTTTTCCCTCATTGTAGACTTCATCCTACTTTGTTGTGTGTTCCAGAAAAACACCCTAATGTATGATTTGTGTGGCACTATACTCGTACATTTTGGCTTCAGCATTGTGACTCAGGGAATTAGACTTTTACTTCTACATGTATAAATGTACTGCTTGGACAGTTCATTGGTTGATTTTTGCATACTAGAGAAATTATTTGTTGTTCTGGTGATTTACTTTTGCTCATATTTGACTATACTAATGCCTGCTATGCTTGTCTTGCTCCTCTGTTTTGTTGACCTTCTGTAATCTTTATTTTGCCTAACTGTGTTAATATTAGCCATCCTAAGGTAGACATGTGCATTTGACTGGATTGAATTTTGTCAAAATTTTAGAATTTGGAAGCTTCCAAATTCCAATTTTGGCAGCATCCGAAACCAGCAAAAACAAGCAAATTCAGAATGAATTGGACCAAATTATTTCAAATTGATTTGTTTCTATATGCATAGAAAAATAGGGACTTATCTATTAATCAACTGAAACAGCAATGTTTTTTTACTTTAATTTTGATCTTTCAGTTGTTTAGTAGATAGCTCTCTTGACTAGTGAAGGATTTCAAATCGGGTTGCTGTTTAGTAGATAGCTCCCGAGTTTTGTACCGTTATGTGGGATTTCCCTATTAAGGGACACAAAATTAGGATGCATCAGACAGCTCACTAATTTGGTACCCTTATGTGGAATTGCCAATTTAGGGATAACAGATTAGGGTGCTGTTTAGCAGATATATCCCTAATTTGCTACCCTTGTGTGGGATTAACCCATGTAATGGCACAAAATTAGGGCACTGTTTAGTAAGGCTCATGAAATAGGCTCAGCTGTATGGTAGGAGGAGATATGCAATCTTGCCATTTGTGCCCAGGGAATTAGGGTATGCTGGTGGATCAAGATGGTTATATTTCCCTTCATAAATTCTAAATGCCCAGGTTAAACTTGTAGCGCATTTGCATAATTTCTAAAATTTTATTCCACAGTGTGACTGATATTCTATCAAGAATTCCTCTATGCATATAGTCTATGCACATGTTCTTGTCAGGGGTGTAATTTATGGAAAACTTTTCAGACAGGTGTGTGATAAAGGGCTGGATGTTGTATACTGAACTTTGATCGATTTCTGGATCTCCTCCATCATAAAGAAAGGACCTCTCAATCCATAGGTAAGGGTAAAAAATATTGATTCCAAAAGTAGTCATATGACTGGGACACTAAGGGAAGACAATGAAAATCATTACTTTGTGCCTCACATTGCAGGGTTAAAA
>OW240914.1:126502215-126517762 GCA_933207985.1 Pelobates cultripes | reverse complement strand
TGACAGGGCCACTGCACCCAGACCACTTCATTGAGACAAAGTGGTCTGGGTGACTAAAGTGTCCCTTTACCTAATAAGCATTTGTTTTTCAAATAAAACAGCAGGAATACACTTTGAAGGCACAATTTATCACTGATATCTCTGCCTTTATTGCCTCACAACAGAATGAGGAAAGAAAGAGGCAGATTCAATATTCACAACCCATGTTTGAATTAATTGACTGTTATTGTGATCAAGGTGGCTGGTTATCACTGCAATCACTTGACTCAGACAGTGACTTTTGTATCTGGGGTACAATGATGGATTCAACCCGGTGAGTATGCACAGGGGGGAAGGAGGAGACAGGGACATGTTGCTAAAGCCTAGTTTATGGAGGAAGGCATGGCAAGTCCTAACAGTTTAAAGGAGGTTAAATGTAGATGTTAAAAGGGTGCCTCAATCTAATATCCCTGACCATCATTGTTGCAAACTGTCCTTTGCACCCGACAGTCAGCACAGAGAGAGCATATAGAGATGAAGAGAAATTATAAGTTTCCATTTCTCCTCTATATCTGTACTGTTTGCCCCTTCTTGTGTAAACTGGATTAAAATGTCATGGATTTCAAAGAAAATGGCGCATCCCATTAAAAGAAAAAAAAAGGTTGCCACAAACTCTAGGTGATTTTCAATGTTTTAATCAATGGTGTAAATTGACAGTTACAGTTCTACCATATATAGTAAAAATCGGAGTAGTTACATCCATGTAACATCACTTAAGTTCCACACAGGTCCCTGAATACCACTTGAACTGTCTGCGTTGCGGTTTCTTCTTTGAATTCATATTATTAGAACAGGAACAGTGTCATTTACTTTGAAAGTTGGTCAGTTTTGTATTTACAATTACCTAAGAGGAAATTAAATGTTTTGCAAGTCTGGCATCTGCATTATGAAACACACATTGGTTAAAATTCTTAAAATATTTAGCGATTTTATAGTTGGGTCAAAAAACAGAGAATATGAAAACATCACTAGCTCCATCACCTGTATCACTCTTTTTGGATGAGGGTCTCAGGGTCTCTACCTTTCGGTACTCCAAGGAGTGAATGTTTCTTCATTTATGCTGTACTTAAGAAACCACTGTGTGAAACAAATTTCAGATCTGGTGAGAAAGTGCCTCTACCTGGGATTGGATAGCTTTTAATTGGCCATCTATTCCACTTTTCTGGGTCTCAATGACACAGATGTATTGATGTAGGCTTTCCATCTCTTTCTGAATGAGAGAGAAAATGGTCTTCCAGGCTTTTCTCAGGTCAAGCTGCCTATCCTCTTTAGTAGAGCTGCTGGAGTTAGAGTCAGTCCTGTGCTACACTCCACTAAATGCATGCGAGGTAACTTGTCTCTCATCATTTTAGGAGTAGTCCTAGTCACTAGAGCCTTGAAAGATCCTAGTCGCCATATAAGGTGAAACCTGCTGTTGCAGTATGTCAAAGGAAAGGTTAATATCTCACAAACAGGAGTCATTCCTGTAACACATATTCTGTGTCATTTCACCTCCCTAATAGGGGCGTTGAAGGTAGATTAATTGTATCAGTAAGGAACACTCTGATCATGGCAAATATGAGCAAAGTAGCTTATTGTACTGGAGCTCCACTCTGGCTTGTGTTCTCAGACGTATAGCTACCTAAGCTCCCTGTCAAAACGTTTTGTGGAAGCTTCTCAAGGGTTTCTGGAATATTTATGATGGCCAATGAAATGAGGATTGGAATAGTGTGGAGCAGATATAGAATTAGAAGTACCACATTCATTTTATGTTCACCAAGTATTTAGTGAGGAGATTTGTCGAGTTCTTAAATAATTGATGAACTTTCCTCAATATTATTAGTGTCCTTATTGCATTGATTCTTTTATCTTAATTCTATAGTATAAAATACACAAATATATCTGAGGAATAGAAATCTGCATTTAAATGGACAGTTAAACCAGACAGTAAAAACAAACCTACCTGTTTGTTGTAATAAAATGAAGTCTTTAAATAAAGTCTCCTATCTGTTTACTGCAGAACAATTGCTTCTCTTGAGTACTTCCTGGGGTTAATAACCCTCACCATCATGGCAGTAACTCAGCCACCGTCTTCACACTTAAGACACTTAAGGCACTGTGAGGCTGCAGCCCAACCACTGTCTGCTACCCATATATATATGAACATCGCAAAGGCACCCACTTCTAGGGACACTTGTTGTACCAATGTCACACTAGCATACACCTCATTAATAATTCATGAGACCACTAGACACCCAGCAAAGGGTAATGGATGTATACAGCAAAACCCGAAAGCAGCACACTAATATCGGAGGGCTGATAGCACGGTCTCAGTAATGTGCACTCGCCCAACCGTAATTACTAATTTAACTACACAAAACCGATGTTTAATCACTACACAAGACATAAGAATAACTAGAGCTCTTACCACGCTGGTCCCTTCACTGTATGTTATTATGCCCTGTATTACACTACGGTTAAATGTTTACTTACTCTAACTTAAACATGTGCAACGTTACTCATGCCACCAAATGTCTTTCTATCCCAAAAACAAATCACTGTGCGATTATCTCAAAGTCATAATACTGCTCTACCATGTTGTTTATTCTGTGCTTGCCCATGCTGTCGTGGCAGAGCAAACTTATTTGTAATCCTATGCACAAAGTGAAATAAAGAATAAAAAAAAATAAAAAATGATATGTAGCGGAGAGCTGCTACTCCACAGGTTATCTCCACTAAGATCCCAGTAAGGCTCAGGAACAAGTGTTAAAAGTCCATAAGGCAATAATTCCAGCAGGCAAGACAATCCAATAATATCCTCACATCAATCCCAATGACTGGACGACACACAGCATCAGGAGCAGAACTGAACTTTTAATCACACAAACTCCTTTTAAAGGTTTCTCCCATGCAAGGGAGGGATTCACATTTATTTGTATAGTAGCCAATAGTATAATAGTTACCTCCCATACATCTCCTCCCCTCAGTGTGACACATAATCCACTTATACATGTTACAGTTTTACCCGGTTTCTGGATGTACCCCAAAACAGTCAGGTACAATTATCTAAGTGGTACCCCCTGGTAGCCCTGATCTGGGTGACCAACATATTCAAAATTCCCTCAGACCGGACCAGGGGTTCGGGAGTTAGGTGGAAGATACAATTTGACCGACCGCACATGAGGTGGTATCCGAAAAGGGCTCCATGTGTTTTGGCCCTGTGGTCGGTCTCTGTTCGGGAGATAAAATACATAGAAATACTTGTCATCCACCGTTAAATCGGTATTCGTATGAATACCCTTGTTCGGTACTTTTAATTCACCGAACGAGGGGCTGGTTGGCCCCTCCGTTCGGGAGTTACGGAGCTCTGGAGGACTCAGCGATGTTCGGGTGACTGAGTGTCCGATTTGAGTTCCAGACACTCGACGACCAAACACCGCTGAGTTTTTCGTGCATAAGTTGGCATGCCGAACGGCGGCCACCCAGATACGTATACAAAGTACCGATTGCATCAATTAACTTGCGGTTAGAGAAGTGTCAAAGCCTAATAAGGTGCACACTTCTCTCTGGGGTGGTCTAATAGTTCAGTAGTTTTCATTCGTATGGAATACGGATGGAAACTACCGAACAATCATACGAATGCTACATACAATCTATTTATACAGGAGAATAAACACACAAATTAAATTTTTAACACAACCTTTGAGGACAGCCCCATGCCATCCGCTACAATATATAAATAAATATTTATTTTACTGCTTTTCCTGTTACATTTTGCTCCTATCAATGTACTGCATAATATATACATAATTTTATATCATGAAGATATTTTGCAGCACACCGACTGGCCCACTTTTTTTTTTTATTCTTTGTTTTATTTGTGCAAAGATATGACACACAGGCTCACAATGTCACAACAGCTTTAGTAAGCGATCTTTCAAACATAGGTTTACAGTTGTTAGGCATTAGAAAATACTGCACATTTTTATGAGTTAATGTCGCTTTTCAAAAAGTTACTTCTTATCTCATTATTGGTGAGGGTAATAAACAAGAGTAGGTAAAACCAGATAGTATAGAATTAGCTCTAAGACTAGAATGTTTAAACTGCAGAATATGCATGGGAGGAAAGCGAAACAGGGGTTGATTATGGATATCTGCATTGATATAACAAGGGTAAGGCTAATATCTTTACAGTATATGGTACTGGCATTGCATGTTAATACCACTGGGTACACCTTACCTGAGAGGAATTAAGGATAGCAAAAGTGAAAGTGCCAGCAGCACAAAATAAAATAAGGTACAAGAGAGCAATGGTGAAATTAGAATGTCTCTGCCCTGAGAGCTGGAGTGGGTAGACAGAAGCAGGAGAGTTGTTGCACATAACTATCCTATGCCACAGGTGGGCCATGTTAGACAGCTTTTAGATGCCTCCGAATAGAACTCTGCTCACAGCCTGTTTTCATGCTTGCTTTTCCAGGTTGGTGTGCTGCCTCTCCATGTTGTCATTCTGTCGGCCGGTGCTTTTAGGGGAACCTCATCTGCTTCCACAGGGGTCTCCCTGCTGCGTGCAGTGGGTTTGTGGGGTCTTGCGAGCTTCAGAGTGCGGTGAGCCCGTCGTGGGGCCGATCAAGTGGTAAATAGTACCTTTGTATGGGTACCTTGCTCAGAGTGATGTCGGAGTTACGGCCTGGTCGTTCGGGGCTCAGACTGCTTGGGCTCGGTGGCTGGAGAGTGTCGGCTCTGGATTCTCCTCCAGAACTCCTGGCACAGCAGGTCAAATGGGGCGTTAAAGTGCTATCTCCGGGCTTGGAGTGGTGATCTATCTTGTGGGTAAGTATGGTGGGGTGCGGCAGCCATCTTGGCCATGCCATGTGGTACTTGCTGAGTCCTGGGTTGCTGTTGCGTGGAAGCGGTGAGTGCCACCTGTGGGGACCAGGATAACCCCCACCAGTTCATGGTGGGACAGGGGGTTGCGGGGCTGAAAGCTGGTCATCATGTGGTATTAGCTCCGTAGCGGGGGACTGGCCACCTCCCTCTGTCACTCGGGCGTCAGTCATGCTAGGCCACATTTTTAAGTCAGTCTTGGGAGGTCGATTTGTGTCTCCACTGGGTCCTTCTCAATTTATGGAGGTCTGAAGCTCGGGTGTGGATTCAAGTAGTTGGATTGTATGCTAGAAAGCTTGTTTTTGGGTGCCTGTATACAGGAGCACTCAGAGGACACGCCCGGCCCCTAGGTCCACTTTTTTCTTCTTCTGAAATTCTGAGCTAAACCAAATTTGGTCAAAATTTTCTATATTTGACAAAATGGTTTGGCGAGCTGAGTAATTATTCAGAGTGCTTTTGTTGTCTGTTTTCAGGGTCTTTCAATAAGATTTGTTATGGTCCACTTTATAAAAGAGCTTTTTGGAAACAGATTTAAACTTTAGCTTTTGAGATAAATGAATATTAGCCACATTAGAATCAAGTTACAGTTATTGTGTTTGGAGGCTAGATTTGAGAATTTAACTATGACATAGAAATTGTGAGGAGAAAAAAACAGAAGTGCATATTAGCAGCGTAGACTACAAGGTCGCCTGAGCACAATGCCAGAAAGAAGGCAAATGCTCCAGAAAGTTGATAAGGTTAAATAACATGAAGAGGACAAAAACCAAGAATCATGTGACATAAATTATTTTATTTTTGTTCTAGATAGAAATATCTCTGGGTAGGCAGATAATTTGCCTTAAAGGGGAATAGACACTTCTCTCGCGTTTACGCCATTGAATAAAAAACATTGTTATCACCTATAATCTCATCCATTTCAGAACAAACATTACCAAAAAAAACCCCTAACCTAGCTGATTTTTACTGTCTGCAAAATAGCCCATGTCACCCAAATGGCGCAGTATTAATGTTTCCATTGCAGGATGGAGAATCATTGTGTCCTAGAATAGATCAATGAAACACATGGACCATTCCCTGGATGGTTAGGTACAGATGTTTGTAAAATGTGGCAATTGTATACTGATCATCTAAAGAATAATACATTGCCTACACTTGGGAGATATGGAATCTGTCACTGTAGGAAGTGAAAGTGAGTTCAGTGTTACAGCTGATCTCTTCTTTTAGGAATTAATTAATTTATTAAATGTAACCTCTGTTCAGCCATTATGAAGTAATACACCATCTAGTGGCACATTTGTGCATGACATATCATGGTAAGAAGCTAAGTAATGCAGTTAAGACTGTAATACTATATTATTTAATTTCATAATTTAGAAGAAGAAATAGAAAAAGATACTGGGAAACAGTACAGGGCTAACTCATTGGTGTAAGCAAGTAAGGTCAGAGTCGCAGTTGCATTAGGAACCTTTCGTTTTAATCAAACCCTTTTCAGACTGGGTAGATGTGGGGAGCAGTACCTGCTGCCTTATAGCACTATAACCACTGCAACAACATGTGGTGGTTATGATGCTCAGACAGCCCTTTTAACCTCTTAAGGACACATGACGGAAATATCCGTCATGATTCCCTTTTATTCCAGAAGTTGTGTCCTTAATGGGTTAATTAAAAAATGTTACAAATGTTTTGTGTACATAATGTGTAAAAGTTTTAGGGCCACCCGATGAGCCCTATATCTTCAGGGGCCCGGTCAGTGCTGCGGCCGTGTAATTGCGAGACCGGGCCCCTTTAAAAAAAATTGCGGCTACACCGCAAGTGCTGCTGGGAGGAAGTGAGGAGGTCACTTCCTCCCAGCTTATGCCACACGGGGGGAGAGCAGAGCACAGGAGAGGAGAGGCATCCACTCCCATCATCCCCAGCCACCCTCCTGCAACTTAAAGGTAAGAGGAGGGTGGCTGATAAATGAGGTGTGTGTGTGTGTGTGTGTGTGTGTGTATATGTATGTATGTCTGTTTGTCAGTATGTATGTCTGTGTGTGTGTTTGTGTGTGTATGTATATATATATCTATCAGTATGTATGTCAGTATGCATTTATGTCTGTGTATGTATGTCAGTATGTATATATGTCTGTATATATATATATATATATATATGTCTGTGTGTGTCAGTATGTATGTGTGTATATGTCTGTCTATCTGTATGTGTGTGAATGTCAGTATGTATATATGTCTGTATGTCTGTGTGCATGTGTGTGTGTGTGTGTATGTATGTATATATCTATCAGTATGTATGTCAGTGTGTGGGTATGTCAGTATGTCTGTATGTATATGTGTGTGTGTGTGTGTGTGTGTGTGTGTGTATGTTGGTATGTATGCATATCAGTATGTATGTGTATGTCTGCCTGTATGTATGTATGTATGTATGTCTGTATGCATGTGTGTGTGTGTGTGTGTGTGTACGTCAGTGTGTGTGTCTGTATGTGTAATGACATGAAGGGGTGCTGCCCTGGAGCAGCACTGTCCCTTTAAATGTGGGAACCACTATAGCAAAGAAATAAGTGCCAAGACACAAATGAAATAGGTTAAATCAAGAAATATATATTTACAGGGAACCAAAGCAGAAAGTAAAACAAAATATATACATACACAGACAAGGCCACAAAATATATACACTGTAAATCAAAATAAGCACGAATCGTGCAGGCAACAAATACTGTAACAGTCCTTTGGTATAAGGGTAGGATTGTGCAGCTACCACGGGTATCAGGTAGGGCACAGATCCAAAGTCACAAGACTAATGTAGTGACATCAAGAACAAATAAATCAGCAAGGCTGCAGGGACAGGATCGCTGGTAATAAATCAGAGACCACGGAGCCAGAGCACTGGATCGGAGGACACAGCAACGAAGGACCAGGAGAACACAGTAACGCAGGATCAGGAGGACACAGGATGAAGACCAGGAGAACACAGGACCAAGTCACAGTAAGCAGGAGCCAGGAACACAGGAGACCAGGGAAACAGGAAACAAAAGGTAATGATCTGGCAAGGAGTGAGGGGAGAAACCAAACTAAATAGGTGCTAAACAAGGACCAGGTGAAGTGCTTAATGAAAATAAATCAGGAACAGTGCCAAACAGAAACAGTGGTGAGTGTGAGTACTGCACGAGGGCAAATCAACTAAGCAGTGTCGTGACAGTATGTCAGTATGTGTGTGTGTGTGTATCTGTATCTCCTTATGCATGTGTATGTGTCTATATTTGTGTATGTCTGTTTCAGTATTTGTGTCTGTTACTATGTGTGTATCTTTCTGTGTCTGTGTGTGTGTATTCCTGTGAGTGGGATTTGGAGGCAGGCACCCAGGGGCCCAGACCTTGAGCTGTGTTAGGGGCCCAACAATTTCGGATGGCGGCCCTGCTGATATGGATGTTGTATGAAGGTGTGTTGGGATGGGGTTTGTGTCATTTATATGAAGAGATTGAATGAGTAAAAAATGTGAATGAGTAGTGAGTATGGGCATCCACAGCATTGGGCAGAAGGTAGTGAGTGCCCTATTCTTGGAATATGCCTTGGCATTAACTGGGCACTGTGCCTATGGATATCATGATTTACATACAGTATGGTTTTGCCCCCTCTGCTAAATTTTCTACCCCTGCTAGTAGGTATGTAACAGAGACAGATGATGAGGAAATAGAATTTGGGCTGGTAAAAGTCTGCCCTATCAGATTTATAGGGAATTCTATTCCCACGGGGCAATTACGTTTTTTATATAATTTTAGAATCTTTTCCAAACTGCAAAACAAATTAAGTTTAAACGGATATTATTGTCACCTGAACAACTACAGCTTATTTTTTTTTTTCAAATTTATATTTTATTGTTTTAATCGAGGTTGTGGGGGTACAGAAAAGAAGGTGGGAGGGTTGGTTAAACAAGTAACACCTCTGTATGACACTCGTAATTCCTCTGTATGACACAAAACAGTGTGTCACCATTGTGCGAGAGACATCGTTCCAACACAGTAGTAATAGTAACAACTAACAATAGTGCACTAGGTAACATCAGTACATTCTTAACAATGAGGCATTAACTTTCATGATACAATATAGTGCTGTTACATGTGCAAGATGTTCCGTTTGTCGTCGCCTGCATTGTAAATCGTCAGTGGCGAAAGGTAGCACTAGTTGTCGTAAAGTTTCGTCTTGTCCTTTCGTTAGGTGCTGGGTGGTAGAGGTCTGGTAGGGGGTCTAGAACCTGAGAGGGGGTCGAAGGGTGTCTGGGGGGGGGGTTATAGGTGGGTGGAATGCGTGGGTGTGCGCGAGCAATACCCGTAAGTCGTTGGTGGTTGTCTTGGTCTGGTGGTAGAACTGCTGTGGCGTAGGGGGCTAGTCCGGGTTGCAGTCCCGGTCAGTGTTTGTGGCAGTGTTTGCTATAGTTGGTGTTCTGTCCTTTATCTGTCCAAACTCTCTTTCCCATTTACCCCAGGTAACGTCAAATTGTGTGATATTCTTAGCAGATGTGGTTGCCATTCTCTCATATATATGGAATTGCCCTATTTTATCTGTCAGCTGTAGCACAGAAGGGCAGTTTTGGGATTTCCAGTTGAGTGCTAGGAGATTTCTTGAAGCCATGAGAACTAACGATATGATTTGTTTTTGGCCTGGGTTAAGGCCTGTGGGGAGCAGGAGCATTAGGCAAATGGGTGCTGTCAGTTCAAATTTTGGGATGTCTAGTGTGTCTAAGATTGACCTCGTGGCAGTCCAGAGAGGTTTGATGCCTCTGCAAGACCACCACAGGTGTATTAGTGTGCCTGGGCTTAATTTGCATCTCCAGCATAGCGGGCTCGTCGCGGGAAATAGTTGGTGAAGTCGTTGTGGGGTCATGTACCACCGGTACATGAGTTTCCTGTGGGCCTCTATGTGTGAGAAACATTTTGTTTGTCTGGACAACCCATTCAGTGCTTGTAGCCACTCCATATTTGTTAAGGTTATGTCACAGTCCAGCTCCCATTGGGCTTTGTGCGGATGGGGTTTAGCTGGCGTGAGTTCTTGCCACGTTTTGTAACATAGTGTGAGTGTTTTGGGTTTATTGGGTGAGGACCAGCATCTGTCAATGAGCAGCTGTGAAGTGGTTTGTGGGGAGCTGTTTGGATTTTGTGCGGTAGTTATGTGTGCTTGTAATACGCTTTTAATCTGTAAATAGGAGAAGATGGCTCAGCTGGGGAGTTTCCACTGCGTTTGTAGTGTGGGGAAGGGTGTTACTTTCCCTTCGGTCATCAGTTGGGATATGTGTTTGATCCCTGCCTTATGCCAGTCTTGGAGTGGTATGTCTGTTACCATTGTTCTGAGTATCGAGATGGGTGATTTGGGGTGAAAGGAGTTGTTATAACCATTGGCTCCCATGAATTCATCCCATACTGCCAGCGTGAGCTGGGTGGTTGGGAAGAGATCCTTTCGTCGCGGTCTGAGGTGTTTGGGTGTCCAGAGATAGTCAAGTAGGCTTTGGTTGCGGAATTGTGCTCTTTCCATGTCTACCCATTGAATCGTATTAGGTGGTGTGTGGGAGAGGACACCTGTGGACAGGATAGCCGCTCTATAGTACTGTTTGAGATTGGGGAGACCAACTCCGCCAGAGCGGGTGTCTGTTTGGAGGAGTGCCATGGATACCCTAGGTTTCTTACCCCCCCAGATGAAAGTGCTGCATAGTTTTTGTAGTGTTTTGCAGCTTTGGGCGGGTATTTTGAGGGGGAGCATCCTAAAGACATAGAGAATGCGGGGCAGGATCATCATTTTGTAGGCATTAATCCTCCCCAGCCAGGAGATCATCGTATGTTTCCATTTGTGCATTTCGGTGTTGCAGAGCGTTTGTAGTGGTGTGTAGTTTAATGTTATCGTGGCCGAGGTGGAGGGTGCCACTTTTATCCCCAGGTATGTGATGGAGGCGGATCTCCAATCAAATTTGTATGTGGTGCGAAGGGAGTCTGTCAGGGTTTTCGGCAGGTTGATGGGTAGGGCTTGGGTTTTGTCTTGATTTAATTTGTAGTATGAGATTTTTCCAAATTGTTGTATGAGTTCCAGCATATGTGGTAAAGAGTGGGTGGGGTCTGTTAGTGCCACGAAAATGTCGTCTGCAAACAGGGCCAGGCTGTACCTCTTGTCTCGTATAGGGATTCCTTGTATGTCTGGATGGGATCTGATTTTGCACGCTAGGGGTTCCAGGGCTAGTATGTATAGAAGGGGCGAGAGGGGGCATCCCTGTCGGGTGCCGTTGGTAATAGAGAAGGGGTTGGACAGGAAGCCTCCATGAGAGACCTTGGCCGCTGGTTTGTGATATAATGCCATTATGCTTTTGATCATGGGAAAGTTAAATTTGTGTAGGGTTTTAGCCATGTATTCCCAGTTTAGCCGGTCGAAGGCCTTCTCCGCGTCAAGCGCGAGGAAGAGTCCTTTCGAACCACTAGTGTCTAGCGTGGATAACATGTTCAGGATTTTCCTGGTGTTGTCTGAGCCCTGACGCCCTTTAATGAACCCCGACTGGTCGTTGTGTACCAGTTTGTGTAGGAGAGGAGCTAATCGGTTACTGATGAGTTTAGCATAGATTTTGGCATCCCCATTGAGTAGGGAAATGGGCCTGAAGTTTTTACATTGAGTGGGGGGCTTGCCAGGCTTAGGGAGGGTGGATATGTGAGCCAGCAGCATCTCCTCTGGTAGTGCGCCTGCGGTGGCGCATGTATTGAGGAGATTTAGTAACTGTGGCGTGAGGATGTGTGCGAATTTCTGGTAGTATGCGTTAGTAAAGCCATCGGGGCCAGGGGATTTGTGGGCTGGTAGTTTCGATATTACAGCCGTGATCTCGTCTATGGAGAATGGTTGTTGTAGCAGGTCTAGGTCATCGTTTGTTAATTTTGGTAGGTCAAGTCCCGTCAAGAACCCGTCAATGTCGTCATGTGTAGGTAGGAACATGTTGGGGTCAGTTTTAAGGTTATACAATTCACTGTAATATTTCGCAAATTGGTCTACAATACATTGTGGGTTCAAAGTCTTCGCTCCCTTATTGTCTACTAGGAAGGCAATCCTGGAGGCCACACATCTCTCCTTCAGTTGTGACGCTAGTTTGGCGCCCGCTCTATTTCCGTTGGCAAAAAAGTTATGTTTAGCTTTGCGTAAAATATATGTTGTTTTAGCTAGTTCTATGTTTCTTAATTGATTTTGGAGGTCTATCAATTTTTTGCAAGTGGCCCTATTTGGGTCTCTTTTGTTGGAGTGTGTTAGTGTGGCAATTTCTGTTACCAGGGAGTTATAGGTTGCTAGCCTTATTTTCTTGGCTCTACTGGCGTGCTTTATAAGG
The DNA here is from genome assembly GCA_933207985.1 of Pelobates cultripes. Taxonomy (NCBI): domain Eukaryota; kingdom Metazoa; phylum Chordata; class Amphibia; order Anura; family Pelobatidae; genus Pelobates; species Pelobates cultripes. The sequence goes on along the minus strand of OW240914.1, from coordinate 126,505,522 downwards.
CTGCCTCGTATGACCGCCTTGTGCGCTAGCCAAATTTGTTCTATCGGTGAGTCTTGCGCCGTGTTTTCGGCGAAGTAGTGCTGTAGGTCTGAGGTAACCTGTGTCACCACATAGGGGTCTACCAGAAGAGACTCATTCAGCCTCCAGGTGCCTGTCCCTTTATTGGGGAATGTTTCCTTGATGCTTAGGGTGACGGGCGCATGGTCTGACCATGATATTGTTCCGATATTAGCTTCCTCTATATTAGTTATGGAGGATGCGGGGATGAGAAAGCGATCTATGCGGGAGTAGCTGTTGTGTGCCAGTGTATGGCATGTATAGTCAACTTCTGTGGGGTGGAGGATGCGCCATGGGTCTACTAAGTGGTGAGAGGCCAGTGTAGCGCATATTTTGGCTGTAAGAGCCGCTCGTCTCCTCAGGGTGTTTTTAGAGAGCCCTGCAGCGGTGGATGAATCAGACTCACTATCTAGTAAGAAGTTTGTGTCGCCTCCAATGATTACCTCCCCATATTTGTACATATCAAGTGTGGCCAGAGTCGAGGTTAGGAATTCGTGTTGGTTTTCATTAGGACTGTAAATGTTGACTAGCGTATATGGATTATTGTTAAGAAGGCATTGCAAAATCAGGTAGCGCCCTTTTCTATCAGTTATTTTGCGAACCAGGGAGAATACTACGTCCTTGCTAACTAGAATGGAAACACCTCTTTGCTTGGCCGTAAAACAGGTGTGGAAGTCATGGGGGAACCATTTAGAGGTGAATTTAGGTCTATCTTTCCACCTGAAATGCGTCTCCTGAAAGAACGCCACTAGAGCACCACTTTTCTTTGCCTCTTGTATAGCCAGCCTGCGCTTGTGTGGGGAGTTAAGCCCTTTTGCGTTTAGGGACATAATTTTAATTACCATGACCTATTCTTTTGGGTCGCTGCGCACGTGAATATAAAGGATTCAGAGTTGTCTTGCGAGATAGGTATAACACCTTTGTGGGTATGCTGGCGTGGGGAAGCGGGGAAACAACAGGGTAATAACTATATACAAGGTTCCGTATGTCTCCATATGGGGACATTAGGTCGCATCAAGCAACGGACAAGTATGGCTCTCAGGAGGCCTTAAGAGCCTTGGGGGTGGCCCACGTGGAGCCGCTTGGCACTAACCACAATGCTCGTGGTTGTGGCAGTGCTAGGGTGTAGGTAAGGCGGGTCTGGGAGTTCCTCCTCCCGTTCACGGCTTGGGCTAAAAACATTTAACCGGTGATATTAGAGCAGTTTACAAGGGGAAACAAGTTAAAGAAAAATTATAGAACCTGTACGTCTAGTCCATTCGGTTTTCACCGACATAGGTTTAAGCAGGAGCTTCCTTCATGGGGGAGAGGTTCTGCAGTCGGCGGAGGTGCGTGGGGTTTTCGTTGTTCGGTTCCAATCTTTTGTGAGGGGTTTTGGTGCCGCGTTCAGATGTGGTCCCTTAGGGTCGTTGTCTTGTAGCGGAATGTCCCATTCCTGGAGGATCCTCTTTCCCTCTTCCGGGCTGAGGATTGGTTTGTCCACGCCATTCCTCTTGATCAGTAGCTTCGTAGGGAAGCCCCATTTATAGGGTACATTTGCTGCTCTTAGTGCTGCGGTGATGGGCGCGAACGTGCGTCGTGCAAGCATGGTTGTTGATGAGAGGTCTGTGAAGAGCTTGATGTCTGTGTATGGTTCCGGCCAACGGCCTGCCGTTCTGGCTGTTTGCATGATGCGGTCTTTGATTAGGTAGTAGTGGACCCTCGTAATGGTGTCCCTTGGCGTGTCAGGTGGTAGATGCTTAGGTTTAGGGAGTCGGTGTGTCCTGTCTAGGATTAACTCTGCATCCGCCAGGGAGGGGATAAGCATTTTGAACAAGTCCTGCACATATTGGGTTAATCCTGTCTGTGTGACAGATTCTGGGATACCTCTTATGCGGATATTGTTCCTCCTGCTTCTATCCTCCTGGTCTGCTACCTTCCCTTCCAGTGTTTTGAGCTTCTGTATCAGGGATGCGTGTGCCTCTGCCATGGAATTGTGTGCATCAATCAATTCCTCCGTGCGCTCTTCCAGGCGCGCTGTGCGTTCTCCAATGCTGTTTATATCTGATCTGATGTCTGATGCTATTTTCTGCAAGTCTGCTTTAAATGAGGATTTAAGTTCCAGCATGATCAATCTGATGGAAGAATTTGTTGCTGGGCTGTCTTGGCTGTGTCTGTGATCCCCTGCTTCAGGGTCACATGGTGGGGAGTTGGGCCTATCGGCGCCATCTTGTTCGCCATGCTCTGTGCTGTGATGCCTCTCCAGGTGAGCATGCATTGTTTTCTGCTTCATTTTTCGTTGCGGTTTCGCCGCCATCTAGTGAGAGGGTAATTCCCCTTGATGTTGCTGGCTTTAGCCGGCAGTTTGCTGCTTAATCCACGCTGTGTTAGCCGCGATGTTGGAGGAGCTCCGGTCTCACACGTCCGCTCACATCCGCGGTCAGGACACGCCCCCCACAACTACAGCTTATTTTATTTGTTCTGGTGAGTATAATCATTCACTTCAGGCTTTTTGTAGTAAAAACTGTTTTTTTTCAGAGAAAAGGCAACTAGGAAAAAACCCCACTGGCCACTCCTCAGATGGCTACTAGATGGGCCAAGAAGAAGAGCAAAACTTATACTATAAAGGATTTTATTAGCAGTAGCACAAAGAATGTAATCTACCTATTGGAGTGCCCTTGCGGCCTCCAATTTGTTGGAATGACCAAGAAGTTTAAAAATCAGACTTGGTGAACACTACAGGAACATTTTGAAAAGGATGTCAAAATCACTCCGTATCCAACCACTTTGCCAAACATGATAATAATCCCACATTTTCACAAATTATTGGCATTCATAAGTGCTCAATTCCACGGAGAGGGGGAAATATCAAATGTATTTTGTGCAAATCTGAAATGAAGTGGGTGTATGACCTTAAAACACTAGCTCCTAATGGCCCTAACGTAGAATTTTATTTATTCCATTTTATTTGACTTGTTTAATATAATGATGTATATATGTATATAACAATGCCTGTTTATTTATTTTTTTTATACATTTTAGAGTATCTTATCTTGCATACTTTTAAATACAATTGCTTTTGTGTATATGTATTATAGCTATTATTAAGATGTTCTCAGATTGAATATTGACATCATTTTGGCACCAATTTTCTAATCCGTTTGTACCTACATATAGCTCAGCTAGCCACAGGGGCGGGCTGGGCCGGGGGGCAGGGAGGCAATTGCCCCCCAGGCCGCCCTAAATTCTGTTAGGACCGGCCACTGCAGGG
>OW240914.1:126429060-126502115 GCA_933207985.1 Pelobates cultripes | reverse complement strand
AGTAAGTGAAGGAGGGGGGAGTAAGTGAAGGAGGGGGGAGTAACAGAAGGAGGAGGAGGGGGAATAATAAGAAGAAGGGGGTATGAAAAACGGGGGGTAAGAAGAACAAGGGGGGAGTAAGAAAAACACAAGGAGGAGGGGGGAGAGTAAGAGTGAGGAGAAGGGGAGATGAGGAGAAGGGGGGACTGAGAAGAACACAGGGAGGGTGGGTTGTGAGGAGAAGGGGAGATGAGGAGAAGGGGGGATTGAGAAGAACACAGGGAGGGTGGGTGGTGAGGAGAACACAGGGAGGGGAAGGTGAGGAGGACACAGGGAGGGGAGGGGGTAAGAAGAACACAGGAAGGGGGGAGTTGAGGAGAACACAGGGAGGGGGGAGGTGAGAAGATCACATGGAGGGTGGATGAGAAGAGCACAGGGAGGGTGGGTGAGTGTGAGAAGAGACCGCTATGGGAGGGTGGGGGAGAGGAGAGACCACTAAGGGGGCAGGGGAGAGCTAGAAGGGACAGCTCTATAGGACAGGGGGCAAGACAGGGAGCTCTTTCACACTACGCACACACACACAATGCATCCCTATACATACACAGAAACACACAATGCATCCCTACACACACAGAAACACAACATGCTTCCCTTACACACAGAAAAACACACAATGCATCCATTACACACACACAATGCAACCCTTACACACAAAGACAATGCATCCTTTGCACACATACACAGAAACACACAGTGCAAACCCTTACACACACACACTGCTTTTCTTACATACACACAGAAACACAATGCATCACTAACACACACTCAATGCACACACTTACAAACACACACCTTGTATCCCTTATGCATACAAACACAGATTCACACAATACATCCCTTATACACAAATACACACTGCTTCCACTACACACAAACACACTGCATCACCTGCACAAACTGGTATCCCTATACACTACATACCATAAGCACACATATTAGATCCTCTACAATAACACATAACACATCCCTACACACTCCACTCCCTGTGAGCGAACTCATGGGTGGGTGGAACATATAAGTGGACTTATGAGTGGGCCTTGTGCGCATACTCACCGTCAGGCCCTGGGGCCCAGACCTTGAGCTGTGTAAGGGGCCCCCAAAAAATGGAGCTGCTTCCAATTCTCTCAGAACACTGAATTTTGTGATCACAGTTGCAAACAGCCTCCAGAGATCCTGTTCTACACCAGACCAGTGGAGCCAAACTGCAGCCCATCATCATCCTCATTTGGTTGTAAGTAGGAAATCTAGTATATTATTAGTGACACTAATCTATAATTTACCTCACATTAAAGGGACACTATATTTCCCAGAGCGACTGGAGCTTAATGAAGTGGTTCTGGTGTCTATAGCCGGTCCCTGCAGGCTTTTTAATGTAAACACACACTGTGGGCAGCACTGGCGTTAGTTCGTATGGCAGCTCATATAGGTGGGGCATAGTGATGTCACATGGGGGGCGGGAAATACAGCTGTTCCCCATGCAGCCACAGGTGCCACTGTGCTGGGAGATTGTGATTACTCTTCACTTCCTCCCAGCTTACAGAGCAGCGCATGGGAGAGAGAGAGAGGAGGAGGCATGATTTAATCTTACAACAAATAAGCAAATCTTTATAAATTTGAGGGGATCAGCTCTGTTTCCACAGTTTATTGGTGTTTACTCTGATGTCTGTATTAATATTGAGGGATTTCTAAGTAGTAACATCAGTGTGTGTCAGCAGGGCCAGCCGTTGGGGTGTGCACGCTGTGCGGTCACGCAGGGTGCCATCACAACAGAGGCGCCCGGCGGACAACACAGCTCACAAGTTGGGGACACCAGCCTATTCAATTTAAACGATTCGCTGGTGGTCCACTGGTGCGCACCAGCAGTAGGTGCAGTCAGATTATAGCCTCTCCCTCGTGGTTCCGGCGCTCAGTTAGTGAGTCAGAGCACACGCTCAGAGATTCTCAGCCTGCGCTTTGACAACATTGAAAGTCAGAGCCGTGAAGGAGCGGGTATGGCAAAGAGCTAGTAATTAGCATAACATCAATATCCGTTATAAAACCAGGAAAAGGTGGGCACCATTGCACTGATTTGGTGGTGCAATGGGCCACTTGACTGATTTTGCCCCCCAGGCCTAAGGCTGCCAGCCCTCCCCTGGCTAGCCAGGATGTATATTTTTGTTCCATTTCATAAAGCCTATTGGTGAAACATGTTATGGATGTTACTACTTTGTATTTTAGTTAAATAAAGGATTTTTGGTCAATCTACTTGTGTACTGTGCCACTTACCTTTTATATACTATATGTTTTTCTCTGGGACAGGGTCCTATCAAGTATGTCTTGCAATATTTGCCAGTAGTTTCTAATGTTAGGGCAAGCCCACCACATATGAAGCATTGTACCCAGATTCTTCCCACATCTCCAATATACGTTTGAGGTGCCCGGAAACATGTGTGCCAACTTCTCTGGCACATAGTACCATCTGTATTGGATTTTTCATAGTAGTTCTATATGTGACATGCAAGCCGTGTTGCCTTTGTAAACTAGAAATGCCTCTTGCCATTGTGCGTTGGTGAACGTAGTATTAAGGTCTTTGTGCCACTCTTTCATAAATATGTGAGGTGTAGATAGGTGAGGCAATTTGAGAGTGTTATATATTGAGGAAAGTGTTTTCTTCTGGGCATTGGGGTTTAAGCACATGTTCTCAACCCTTGATATGTTTGGTTGTATTAATTTGTCCAAGGTGTATTGTAAAGTGGATTTTATTTGGAGGTAGAAGAGGGCCCGATGAAGCAAATGAAGTTGGGCTTGGAGAATGGGAAATGCCTTTTGGGAGGCATTGTTATATAAGTAGTGTAAATGAGAACATTCATGATGAAGCCATGTAATGTAGTCAAAAGAAGGGTTGGTAATGTGTAGACATTGTAAGGGGATGACCAATGAATTTGAATCCCATTTAGTCAGTAGTTTATAATGTTTGTCCCACATTTTCAGTAACAATTTTGTGCTGTCGAGGAGCATTTTTTGGTCAGCATGAATATATCTCTACCCATTGAGGGGTTTCCATCGTCTTACACGTCGTTATCATGGAGGCCTATATTGCCGCACTGTGATAGGTTTTTAAGTTAGGTAAGTTTAAACCTCCTTTTGAAAATGGGAGTTGGAGAACGGATGTTGCTACTCTGGCTCGTTTGCCTGCCCAGATAAATTTGGTGTGAGTGTTGCTTTTTATGCTTTTCTGGTTTTCTGGTGCCTTCCCCATTGAGGACACCTATATCATATCCTGTAAGTGGGTATTATACCACTGTACACTCTACACTCTGGAGCTGGCTATAGCTCCACTAAATGTAAGTAACCCATCGTTATTTTACTACACACACTCTGTTTGACTTGATATATTGCACTATAGGAGTTTTCCGCTTTTTGTTTTTTAATGTTATGTATGGACTACAGAAAGGAATTCTGAAACATACATATCCTTCTAGACAAGAACTTTTCACTTGACTTAGAACTTTCTGTTTGACTCAGAATCCCACCTGCACGCACTACTACCTAAGAGGGTACTTTTTAAGACAATTTTGGGACTATTCTATTGTTCTTATATCTATTGGTAGACCTAGTTATACCTACTAATAGACGTTTATATTATTTGTGTAAACTTTAGGCGCAGCCCTTTTTCTTGTGTTTTTGCTCTTTTCCATCATGGTTGCTGTCACCGGGTTCTCTGTTAATTAGCGCTGATCCTTTTTCTGTTAGTCATCTTCCTGTCCGACCGCACCTCCCAAACCTCGCCCCTTTGTCAGTCCCTGCATTGGTTTCCCATAAGATATGGGGCTCAATTTAAAATTCTGGGTCTTGCTTTCAAATCTCTACATAATCTTGCTCCCACATATCTATCCTCCCTCATACCCAAGTATGTCCCGTGTAGGCCCCCACGCTCTACTGAAGACTTATGTCTATCTTCTTTCGTGCTACCACCCCTGATGCTCACCTCATCAATACTTCTCTAGGGCTGCTCCCTTCCCTTCTCCGTTAGATCCTCACCCAGTCACCACTCCTCCAAAAAATCATTAAAAACTTACTTCTTCGCGAAAGTGGATCAATTGAACTGTAAATAGCTCACAATTTATTTCTCTCCTGCAACTGTCATTAAAAAACACACCAAGTCTCCAGTTAATAGTATTCGACCAATCTACTTCTCTACTGCTACCACACTCCCTCTAGCATGTAAGCTCATTGAGCAGAGCTCTCAACCCCTCTGTTCTTGTGCGTCCAACTTATCTGGTTACAATTACATGTTTGTTAGTCCACCCACTGTACAGCGCTGAGGAATTTGTTGGCGCTATAGAAATAGTTATAATATTTTCTGTTCCCTCATGGTGGTAATTATCTCTTTTTCAGCATAGGTAATATAATAATTTTATCGAAGTCAAGATCAATAAAATTGTGTGATAAGAGTGAGAAGTGATGGATAGAGGGGAAAAGGAAGAATGCATGTTTATTTAGTATATAATTAATATATACTATATAAATATAGAATTGTCTTCCTACTTTTCCTATTTCCCCTCTATTGGTTATTTTTTCTTGCTTGATCTGTGAACTAAAAGTTTGAAAAATGCTCCTATTAATGTGCTTCAAATATGTACATAATGTTATAGTAAGCATATATTTTGTAGAACATTGATTAGCCTATTTTCCTTTTGTTCGATCTGATCTGTTTTTCCAAATATTTTTTTGTTAAATTTGAAATTCAGAAGAGCCGAAATTTTGTTGTACCAAATGGTTCGGCTGGAACCATTTTTTTTTTTTGCATGCGCAGCAGGTCTATTTTTTCATCGTAGTTAATGTAGCTTACGTCTAACATTTCCCTTTTCAAATTGGTCCAAGTAACCATTTAATATTTTTTCTCTGTTCCCACAAGCTTTGTTGCCAGTTACTGAAATTGCATTTCCATCCACAGACAACTCAATACCACTGCTTCTTCTTTCTAATTTCTACATATCCTGAGTTTGATTATGTAAGCATTTTCTCTTTAAAAAATGTATTTGGACAGTAAAATCATACCAATGTTACATTAGTTACACTAATAGGGTTTATTTTATCATCAAGTACAAAATATCAGCTGTACAGTTGCAAGAAAAAATATCTGCACCCTTTGGAATGATATGGATTTCTACACAAATTGGTCATAAAATGTGATCTGATCATCATCTAAGTCACAACAATAGACAATCACAGTCTGCTTAAACTAATAACACACAAAGAATTAAATGTTGCCATGTTTTTATTGAACACACCATGTAAACATTCACAGTGCAGGTGGAAAAAGTATGTGAACCCTTGGATTTAATAACTGGTTGAACCTCCTTTGGCAGCAATAACTTCAAACAAACGTTTCCTGTAGTTGCAGATCAGACGTGCACAACGGTCAGGAGTAATTCTTGACCATTCCTCTTTACAGAACTGTTTCAGTTCAGCAATATTCTTGGGATGTCTGGTGTGAATAACTTTCTTGAGGTCATGCCACAGCATCTCAATCGGGTTGAGGTCAGGACTCTGACTGGGCCACTTCAGAAGGCGTATTTTCTTCTGTTTAAGACATTCCATTGTTGATTTACTTCTATTCTTTGGGTCATTGTCCTGTTGCAACACACATCTTCTGTTGAGCTTCAGCTGGTAGACAGATGGCCTTAAGTTCTCCTGCAAAATGTCTTGATAAACTTGGGAATTCATTTTTCCTTTGATAATAGCAATCCGTCCAGGCCCTGACGCAGCAAAGCAGCCCCAAACCATGATGCCCCCACCACCATACTTCAAAGTTGGGATGAGGTTTTGATGTTGGTGTGCTGTGCCTTTTTTTCGCCACACATAGTGTTGTGTGTTTCTTCCAAACAACTCAACTTTGGTTTCATCTGTCCACAGAATATTTTGCCAGTACTGCTGTGGAACATCCAGGTGCTCTTGTGCAAACTGTAAACGTGCAGCAATGTTTTGTTTGGACAGCAGTGGCTTCCTCTGTGGTATCCTCCCATGAAATCCATTCTTGTTTAGTGTTTTACGTATTGTAGATTCGCTAACAGGGATGTTAACATTTGCCAGTGACTTTTGTAAATCTTTAGCTGACACTCTAGGATTCTTCTTCACCTCATTGAGCAGTCTGCGCTGTGCTCTTGCAGTCATCTTTACAGGACAGCCACTCCTAGGGAGAGTAGCAGTAGTGCTGAACTTTCTCCATTTATAGACAATTTGTCTTACCGTGGACTGATGAACAGCAAGGCTTTTGGAGATACTTTTATAACACTTTCCAGCAATGGCGTACTAAGAGGGGAGCGGAGGGGGCGGTCCGCCCCGGGTGCCACCAGGGTGGGGGGTGCCATGACCCTGGTCTGGGAGCTGGATGGGGCTGTGTGAGCTGTATGGCAGCACTGTGCCCCATGGTAGTTAGGGTGCCGGTCGGCCAGAACAGCTCACACACTAAGAGCAGCTGAACTGACCGCACGGAGGTAAAGTGGGGGCGGAGCTAATAAAATCAGGGGCGGAGCCAAAACGGCAGCGGTGGGGCAGGGCTTAATATGGCCCTTACTCGCTGCTGTTACTGCTCCACATGGAGAATACCTGCTTCTCCACAGGCTTCAGGGAATCCAGGCCTCCTCCAGCCCACTGTCTTTAAGTAAGAGTGTGTGACTGTGACAGTGTGTCTATGTGTGTGTGTGTGTGTGTAAAACTGTCTGTCTGTAACTGTGTGTGTATGTGTGTGTGAGGCTGTCTGCCTGTAAATTTGTCTGTGTGTGGGTGTAACTGTCTGCCTGTAACTGTGTGTGTGTGTGTGTGTGTGTGTGTGAGATGGTCTGCCTGTATCTGTGTGTGTAACTGTCTGCTTGTAACATTGTGTGTGTGTGTGTGTGTGTGTGACTGTCTGCCTGTAACTGTGTGTGTGTGTGACTGTCTTCCTGTAACTGTGTGTGTGTGTGTGTGTGTAACTCTCTGCCTGTGACTGGGTGTGAGTGACTATATATGTGACTGTCTGTCTGTAACTGTGTGCGTGACTGTCTGGCTATGACTGTGTGTGACTACCTGTAACTGACTGTGTGTGTAACTGTCTGCCTATAATTGTGTGTGTGACTGCATGTGACTATGAATGTGTGACTGTCTGCCTGTGACTGTTTGATGTTGCCTGTAACTGTGTGTGTGACTGTCTGTGACTGTGTGCATGTGACTGTCTGCTGCCGTTGTGTGTGTGTGTCAATGTATATGTGACTGTCTGCCTGTAACTGTGTGCATGACTGTCTGTGACTGTATGTGTGACTGGGTGCCTGTAACTGTGTGTGTGTGTGTGTGTGTGTCTGCCTGTAAGTGTGTGTGTAACTCTCTGCCTGTGACTGTGTGTGTGAGTGACTGTATATGTGACTGTCTGTTTGTAACTGTGTGCGTGACTGTCTGGCTATGACTGTGTGTGACTACCTGTAACTGACTGTGTGTGTTACTGTCTGCCTATAACTGTGTGTGTGACTGCATGTTACTATGTATGTGTGACTGTCTACCTGTGATTGTTTGATGTTGCCTGTAACCGTGTGTGTGACTATCTGTCTGTGACTGTGTACATGTGACTGTCTGCTGCTGCTCTGTGTGTGTCAATGTTAATGTGACTGTCTGCCTGTAACTGTGTGCATGACTGTCTGTGACTGTATGTGTGACTGTCCGCATGTGACAGTGTGCGTGTGACTGTCTGCCTGTAACTGTGTGTGACTGTATGCCTGTAACTGTTTGTGTGACTGTCTGCCTGTTAATGGTTAATGTGTGTGGGGCTGCAGGGATTTTGTAGAAGGGGGCAGGGGTTTTGTATTGGGAGAGGAGTCTTTATAAGGGGGGATTTGTGGAAGGGAGTTGCGGGGGTTTTGTAGACGGGGGCAGTACAGGATTTGTAGAAGGGGCAGGACAGGGATTTTGTAGGAGTGGGCGGGGCAGGACAATGGTTTTGTAGGAGGGGCTGACAGCGGTTTTGCAAAGTTTAAAAGTTGTAAAAAAAAAAAAGGAAACATTTTGGGGGGTCGAGGGGGTGCCAAGCACAGGATCCGCCCCGGGTGCCAAATGCTCTAGGTACGCCCCTGCTTTCCAGCTTTATGCAAGTTAACAATTCTTAATCATAGGTCTTCTGAGAGCTCTTTTGTGCGAGGCATCATTCACATCAGGCAATGCTTCTTGTGAAAAGCAAACCCAGAACTGGAGTGTGTTTTTTATACGGCGGGGCAGCTGTAGCCAACACCTCCAATCTCATCTCATTGATTGGACTCCAGTTGGCTGACATCTCACTCCAATTAGCTCTTGGAGATGTCATTAGTCTAGGGGTTCACATACTTTTTCCACCTGCACTGTGAATGTTTACATGGTGTGTTCAATAACAACATGGCAATATTTCATTCTTTGTGTGTTATTAGTTTAAGCAGACTGTGATTGTCTATTGTTGTGACTTAGATGATGATCAGATCACATTTTATGACCAATTTGTGCAGAAATCCATATCATTCCAAAGGGTTCACATACTTTTTCTTGCAACTGTATAGCGTTCCATCTGTTTCAAACAGGGGTTTACTATATGAAACCCATTTGGATAGTTCTAATATTTCTACAACACAGATTTGGCTATTGTATCCACATTTGTACTGCTTTTGGCAGCTGTTTGGATTGCCTTTTCGGGGAAAAGGCAGTGATTACATTGCTGGCTAGTTACACCTCTCGTCAGTGGCGGCTCTAGACTTGGCAAGGACTTAGGTGAAACCATACATGAGCCCCACGCTAACACCATTATTGAAAAAAAAATAGCAGTTGACTTGTGTGTGTATAAGAAGCTGTAGATATATTGAAGGGGGAGCTTTTAGCACTGGATATAGAGAGCTAGTCTCTGTATACATTGTTGCATTGTCTACCTGAGTGTGCCTAAGAGTGTCTGTCTGGCAGTGAGTATCCTTGTATCTGTATGCATGTTTCTCTGAGCATGTGTATGTTTGTGTACTGCCTGTGGCCTTTGGCACTGAGTTTATGGCGAAGGTATGTTTTATGACTGTGTATATAATGATTGCCTTCAGGGGGTGACAGGGTGAGTTAAGGGGTAACTGTGGCAGGAGTGTAAAAGAGCAGGAGGGTGCCAGAGTGTTGAGGGTTGACAGTGTGTATGAAGGGAGGTGCCAGAGTGCGCAGAGTGGTGCTCGTGTGTGGAGAGTGGTGCCCATGTGTTTGGAGGGAGTGACAATGTGCATGGAGGGGGTGCCAGTCTGTGCGGAGAGTGGTGTCAGTGATTGCGAAGAGTGGTGCTTGTGTGTGCGGAGAGAGTTGACATTGTGTACGGAGAGAATTGACAGAGTGTGCAGAGAAAGGTGACAGTGTGTGAGAGGAGGGTGACATATTGTGAGAGGGAGGGTGACAAAGTGAAAGGGGGGGTGACCTAGTGTGAGAGGGGGGTGACCTAGTGTGAGAGGGGAGACCTAGTGAGAGGGAGGGTGACAGAGTAAGGGGGGTGACAGTGTGAGAGGGGGGTAGCAGTGTGAGCGGGGGGTGACAGGTGAATGACAGAGTAAGAGGGGGGTGACAGAGTGAGAGGGGGTGACAGTGTGAGGGTGGGTGACATACTGTGATGTGGGTGACATAGTGAGGGGGGGTGACAGAGTGTGAGAGGGGGGTGACAGAGTGAGAGGGAGGTGACGAATAAGAGGGGGTGACAGGGTGAGAGTTGAGTGACAGAGTAAGGGGGTGACAGGGTGGTGAAAGAGTAAGAGGGGGTGACAGTGTGAGGGTGGGTGACAGTGTGATGGGGTGACAGTCTGAGGGGGTGACAGAGTGAGGGGGGTGACGTAATGTGGGGGAGTTACAGGGTGAGAGGGGGTTACATTGTGTTAGGGGGGTGAGAGAGTAAGGGGTGGTGACTGGGTGAGGTGGGGTGACAGTAAGGGGGGAGGTGACAGGGGGTGTCAAAGAAAGAGGGGGTTATGGGGTGAGAGGGGGGTTGACAGGGTGAGAGGGGGTGACAGGGTTGAGAGGTGGGTGACAGGGTGAGAGGTGGGTGTTATAATGTTAGTGGGATGACAGAGTAAGAGGGGCGGTGACAGGGTGTTGACAGAGTAAGAGGGGGGTGACCCGGTGGTGACAGGGTGGTGACAGGGTGAGAGGGGGGTGACAGGGTGGTGACAGGGCAAGAGGGAGGGTGTCATAGTGCTAGCGAGGTAACAGGGGATGACAGAGTAAGAGGGGGGTGACAGGGTGAGAGGTGGGGTGACAGGGTGAGTGACAGAGTGAGGGGGGGGTGACAGAGTGAGAAGGGGGGGTTGAAATTTACCTTTTTTTGTTGCAGGATTCCCTGGTGGTCCAGTGGACTCCCTGTGTTCTTGGTGATCCGGTGGGTTTTCCGGTCTGCAGCTCCGCCGGATGCAGAGCTGCAGACCACATGGTGAATGTCTCGTGATCTCCATTCAGAGCGTTGCCGTGGTAACTCGCAGCAACGCTCTGACTGCCTGGAGATCGAGAGACACTTCAGTCTGCAGCTCACACCCGGCGGAGCTACAGATTGGAGGGTTTCTCTCTCACCGGGCTGACTGACAGGAGGGCCCTTGCACCCGGCGGCATAATGGGTAAGCCGCTGGGCCCCTTCCTGTGTCGGGTCCTCGGTCAAAGACCGAGAACCTGACATGTCAGTCAGCCCTAAGGTGATTTAGGAGGCCGAGAGGCCCCTGACAGCGCGAGGCCTTTGGCGGCCGCCTAAATCGCCTAATTAGAGAGCCGCCTTTGTCTCTAGTGGCAGTCACTCAGATGGCCACTAGAGGTGCTTCCTGTGCCAATGCTGCACAGTGCTCTGCATGGAGGTGCTGAATGTTACCTAACAAATAAACTACACAGTCTCCTTTCACTATACCACCAAGTGCTAACAAAGATACAAAAATAAAAGGACTGCGGTGTTGCTTTGATATTTACATTTATTTGTGTAACATAATGTGTACAATAACAAGACATCAGTCAGTAGCAACCCAGACCTGTTCTAAAACCATCACCAGAGAGTTGCAGGCTGGATACCTGTAGGTAAAAAGAAAAGACATAATTAGGAACATATACATCATACGTTCATTTGAGATTAAAAATAAAAATACTTTAAATTTAACCTATTCATTATTATATACTTTTTTTAAAACATATTAATTTAAAAAAAATAAACATTCTAAAAGTTTTCAACATTTAAAAGTAAAAATGCTAAAGTAATTCATTTTTTAAATTGATGTTTAAAGATATCTAAGGTGGCATGCAGATGGTAGTAAAATTAAAATATATATATAATACTAATATAATATATTAAAATGATAATATCAATATACAGAAAACAGAGGGTTAACTGTTAGTGCTATATTACACAGATTACCCAAGGTTTTTAAAGTGTTCCCTTACAGACACTCAAGATACAATAATAAAAAAGAAAAGAAAAAAACCAAAGGGAAAAGCTGTGTCGTTCACCACAAAGTGATAATAATAAAAAATAATACAAACTGGATAACGTAGGTGTATTCTGCCTTAGATATAGGAATAAATATAAAAATATATAGTGTAATACCATTAAGATGAATTCAGGCATATCTCCTTTAATATTAGGGAGTTAATGAAGTGTGAGGGACCTCCAGTGATGCAATTCTGGATAGAAAGTAACAAGTCTTCTTGCCCACTCAAAATAGAAGGAAAAAATTGATAGTGCAGATTGTATAAAAAAGTAACAATTTATTACATATATTGCACTCACAACGTTTCAAAGCAAAGAGAGCATGTCTCCACACCAGGTGGTATCTCTAATCCGAATAGATTCTCCTTTTATATCCACCAGGGAATGGGAATATTGCTCGCAGGTGATGGTGTGCGTTCCACCTTGGAACGCATTCTTTACTTCCGATTGACGTCATTTCCGGTATAGAGGACCGAGTGAAAACTCCATACCAAATAACGGCAGTGACAAGTAGATCTCATTATAACAAAGGAATATAAAGTGTATCAGCCTTGTAGCAATACAGTATGTTACCATATAGGTATTGAGCATTTCAGTGCTAGATATTTAAGCCTTTTTAAAAAGAAAATCAATATTAATTGAATATTTATTATCCTTTATATCGGATAATTAGACCAGAAGAGAACGAAACGCGTTGGAACTGTTTACTTGTTCATATGAACTTTTATTTTTATTTTATTTCATTGTTGCTGGTGCCGCTTGCAACTCTCTGCCGTGATTGCACTAGCTGAAACACATGGATACATGGTGTGGAGACATGCTGTCTTTGCTTTGAAACACTGTGAGTGCAATATATGTAATAAATTGTTACTTTTTTATACAATCTGCACTATCAATTATTTCCTTCTATTTTGAGTGGGCAAGAAGACTTGTTACTTTCTATCCAGAATTGCATCGCTGGAGGTCCCTCACACTTCATTAATTCCCTAATATTAAGGGAGATACGCCTGAATTCATCTTAATCTGTGAGTTCTCTACCACCCCCACCCTCTATATGTATTAATGGTAAACGGAGACAAAGGGATGGAAGTTTGGCAGTCCCAGCGGTGTTCGTGGGAAATAGTGGCAGAAAATAGTTCCATGCGGTCGACGACCAAACACCGCTGGGCGCTCGTCAGTTTAAGATGGCCGCCGCCACGTGTTCGTTCTTAACCGCAGCTTCTGGGAGGTTAATAAGCTGCACACTCCCATTGCGTGTGGTCTCTCTGTTCAGTAGTTTGTTCGGAACAATAAAATGGAATAACATAGTGCTAAATGCACAAACAGCATACAAAATAAAGGGTCTTGGTATTCACAGAGCAGGGGTTTTGTCACAGTTACCTTCCAGAGAAATTTGACTATTCATTTGTATAGTCGAACGACGTTTGGTGAATTGAAGCCCACGAACAAGAGAAACACTTTAACCATGGCCATTCACCATTCCGTTCAGTAATTTGAATGGTAATTCAATTATTTTAAATAGACCGGCCGCACAGCCTAATTCTCTGGAACTATTTTGGTCATGAAACCATGCGTGTGGTCGGTCAAAAGAGACTTCTATTAATTTCCTGAACCCCTGCTCTGATCTGGGTGATTTTTGGATATGTTGTTCACCCAGATCAGGGCTATCAGGGGATATGTTATGTTTTGGGGTGTTTTCCACACTTTGTGTAAAAATGTGTTTTTTCTGCCTGGGAATAATTAATTTAGTACATTGTCTACCTTAATTATATCACAGGCAGAGGGGAGGGATTGTGTGCTGTATGTGGGAGTGTCGGACATTGTTATATTGTTCTTATTGGTCTGTACAGTTTGTAATGCGGTGCTCCATCAGGTCCAGGGGGTGTGCCTCTGGCCTGAGGAATTGTATATAAAGCCAACCTGTACCATTAAACCTTCAGACTTCTTCACCCTCAATACCAAGTTTTGACTCTTATTGTAGGGAATCACTATAACACAATCACTAGCTCTTGTAAGAGCTGTTCCTGCTTCTCTCACTGATGACTCTGGGTTTGCTACAGCACCTCTCACTCTTGGGAAAAGGACGGGAAAAGGACGTTTCTGGCGGTGAAACCCTGTACTACTTGGGGTACTGCTACAATCTTGTATCTTGTTTTGTAAAAAAAAAAAAAATAATAATAAAAGAATTAGATATCTATTGATTTTGAGAGTACAGCCTCTCTGAGTTGAGTATCTTATTCTGACTGATTAGAATGGTCAGCTGATACTCTCAGCCAGTGTGCTTAGCCCTGAACTGCATGAGAGCTAATGAAGTTCCTGCTTTGGAACTACTGGCTCTTTGGTGTTGGTAGTGGTGGCAACTAGCGGTGTCGGACAGAATCCAGGTAAGAAGTCAAACCTTTCAAAGAACATTTGGATTCCCTACAAAGGGGTGGCACCAGAACAAGCTGAAGTGGTTATAGTGCTTGAAGTGTTCCTTTACTTAAATGTAGTGAACACGCAACAGCACTTGACCAGTGTGGTCATCAAGAGCCATAAGGAGTTACAGACTATTGATTTTGTGTGGGATAGCAGATCATAGATATTCTGCTGCACTGACCTTTGTAGCTTATTTGTTCCTGCTGCCACTGTGTAGGACAAACCATCTGCTTCAAGTGAACCGTTCCCCAACATCTCATGCCTCGCCTCAGATTCCTTTGTGCAGACATTGTTCCAGATCCATTTAGAAAATATTGGTCATAGTCACCTGAAACAGAAATACACTTTACTTTAGCAAGCAATATTTCAATACTTTGACACATATTTGTATATCTAGAAGAGAATAGCTATTAATATTACTGATATTACTATGAGGTCTATCCAATAAAGTCAGAATTGAAAAAAAACATCTGGTTTCATATGGTGCCATTCAGATTGCTGAATGGTGATTCACACAGTTTAATAATGTCTGGAATTTGCAATACAATAAGAGGTTCTGAACGACCCTGAATTTTGTCCAGAAATTGGTTAGAATTGAGACCCAGGTGCTTAAAATCGGGGCTCAGATTTTAAAAGTGCACTAGTTGCCAGCAAGCAAATAGTTTGAAAAGATCCTAAATTGTTTATAGGTTTCCGACGCGAAAAACCCTAATTTTAAACCAGACACAGATGGTTCTGGCCGAATGGTGCAGATTCAGTGGGTGGGAATGAATGGCAACCAGATTTCGCTTTAATATATTTGAGAAATGTTAATCCATTTAGAATTTGACAATTTTCACGAAATTTTGTTCATACAAATGTTTAGTGAATAGATTGATATGAATTATATTTTGTGCAAGTGGGACTGTTATTTTTACATCTTTATAGAGGAAAAATCTCCAAGGAACATTTTTCAAACATTCTTATGTTCCATGAATCACTTAATCTAATCTAACTTTAAAGGAACACTATAGCGTTAGGAATAAAAAAACAACAACTGTATTTCTAACGCTACAGTGTCCCTGTCCCTGTTATAGGTTCCCCTGTTTTCAATAAAAAAATAATAATTAAAGCTTGACTTAACTTTTTCCAGTACAGGGGCTCCTTTAGCGTTGCACAGCAAGCGCCACATGCACATTCAATCTACCCCATAGGAAAGAATTGACTCAATGCTTTACAATTTATGCTTTAGCTTCAAGTGACAGTCACTAGAGATGGACTTAAAGGGACACTCTGGATCCCTAAAGTACTTTAGCTTGCTGAAATGCTTTACATGTGTCCTTTTTTCATTTTACAAAAAGCAGAGGTTTCAATAGAAATCATGAATTCAGAAATTATCTTTACTGTTACACCCCTGGCTTTCAAGCAGACAACAGGCCCTGTTTCTTCCTGGTTGTTTAGCTCAGTTAAGCTAAACTCAAGAGGCAGAAATTGCCCTGAGCACCTGCCTTGCAAAGACTTCTCATTGAGCTGCATTGTGAAGTCTGTGATTTTACAGCCACAGAATGTCTGGACTGGAGAAAAAGGTGGACTTGCAAAGGCTGCAGACAAGAGATCTGTAACTTCTGCAAGGTGTTTTAGATACACCTCCACATTATTAAATGCACGCATGTTTTAAATGCATGCAGTGATTATTTATGTATTTGTTTTTATTTGAGCAGTGGAATGTTCATTTATCCCTGTAATATAAACATTTTTTTTTGTTTTTGTTTTTGTTTTTACGGGTAAAAAGACAGCGCACTGCACCCATACCACTTCATTAATACTGTGGTTCATGAAAGCAGCACTGTTCCCCTTCCCACACACACACACACACAACTAGTATTTCATAAACACAGAATCTTTATGAAATACTCATATTGACTGTGCTGGAAAAAACACTAAAATGCCAACCCAGTCAAAAGATATAGTGAGACAAAGTGCCTGACACTTTTAGACACTGGGCAGAGTTACCACTATCTAGAAGTGTCAATGCATGGCTGCAGGGAATTGGCTCTGTCTATGGAAGATATAGTGGTCTCACAGGACCCTCCATAGACCTCAATGCTGTACTCTCGCACATGAAGAGCCAGGAGCAAAAAAGGACTTTCTAGAAGAAGATGGAGGTGCCCATGAGGGACAGGTTTAGGTTAGTTAAACTTGCCTTTGCTTGCCTCCCTGGGCCACTGGAACCCCAGCATCAATATCACTATCCAGGGTCTTTGCAAACTTGCAAAGTCCCTATACTGTGAGGTGCCACTTTAAGTGTAACTCAGTTTTAAAATTCATACATTTCATCTAAGCAATTAAGGCAAAGTTTCAATTCCTCTTAAAGTGACTTTCTCACTTTAAAGGTACCTTTATCCTATTGTTTCCACTTCACATTCTCTTTTAGAATCTGTTCTTTTTTTTCTTCATGTGTCATGTATTTCTCTTTAATAAGCATAAGTCTTATGTAATTTTTCTACGCTTGCCAATCTTGCAAAGGTTGGAGCTTAAGGTAAGCTCCACTTCCTATGTCAAGATAACTTTTCCCACAATGCCCACCTCTCTTTCCAGTCCTTCCTCTGTATCCTTTAGAGATATGATCATAGGGATCCAGTGCCATAAATATAATAAGTCTGGATGTCTTGATAGGTAATAATTAATTTGCTGGGACTCTACTGCGGTTAGTGGTGGTACAAAAAAATGGTATATGGCTGTGACAGAGCCATTTTAAAGGACCACTATAGGCACCCAGACCACTTCAGCTTAATGAAGTGGTCTGGGTGCCAGGTCCACCTAGGATTAACCCTTTCTGCTGTAAACATAGCAGCTTCATAGAAACTGCTATGTTTATATTAGGGTTAATCCATTGTCTCATTGACAGCCGCTAGAGGCGCTTCTGCACTTCTCCCTGTGTTTTTCACAGTGAGAAGACGGTAGCGTCCATAGGAAAGCATTGAGAATGCTTTCCTATGAGACTGGCTGAATGCACGCGCGGCTCTTGCACCCTCAGGGGGGCACCCTCAGGGCACTATAGTGCCAGGAAAACGAGTATGTTTTCCTGGAACTATAGTGGTCCTTTAAGCTTGTTGCACTGTGAGCCAAAATCTTTTGGGCTCAAAGCCACGTGAGCTCTTTCATTTATAAAGTAATTTAAAGATTTTTCAAGTCAGTGGATCATCTCTGCAATATGGAAAGGATCTACAACAAAATGCAGGTAAGAATGTTTCGACTCACCAAATGATTCCTCTCTCTGTTGACGCCTCAAGAATTCCATCCCATCTCCATTATTAATTAGCAAAACGAGATCTGTGTCCAGTACAAATGCATTGTAATGGATATTGGAAGAGTTTGGCTCCACTGTGACTTTAGAGGTGTCTGTTTTTGTTGTGCTGATGACCATGTTTTGGGCCATGACAGGCTCAAATGTGTATTTTGAGTCAGGGGTTTCAGACATGTAGAAAAAGTATTTCGGTGGATTCTGGTTTGAATAATCAATATCTGAATCTTGATACACCTGTTAAAAACACAGAATGCAACTTCAGGATTACACATTTTGAATGTCATTTATTTTCTCTAGAACACAATCTTTTTTAGAATACTACATAAATATATATGTTTTGCTATATGTATAAACAAACAATAGATTTTGTCACATCTTGTTAAACCCTGATAATAACTGTGTTGCCCAATGAAGATGCTATACAGGTTTGTGAATAATTTTCAAAATATGTGCTAGGGTGTGACAGCTTGTCTAACATGAGTATAGAAAAACATTTAACAATAAATTGCACCATCTAGACTGGTTCTAATGAAACCTGGCTGGTTTTACTTATTGATCTTCAGGACAGCTTTATGCACATCCCACGCTTCCTTCAATTAGTTTATTACTGGAAGGAAATTCTATGTACCTACTAAGTGTTCTTAGCGTTCTAAGTACCTTTCAAAGTATGCTCCTTTATTGTATTATTTATTTTATTAAAATGTTCCTTATGTTACTTTATTTAAAGTCCCTTACTTTTGGTGTTGCAATGTGCCATTCACTTTCTAATCCTATTTGGATGTGTGCATTGAATGTATAACTCAATGTTAAAATTATGCTTTTATTTATGTGCTATCTCAGACACTCCAGACCACTAAAACACTATAGCTTGCTGCAAAGCCTAAGGTGTAAAGAGTGTGTCCTCTTTTTTATATTGCAAAAAGTGCAGATTTCAATAGACTTCTAAATAGACAACAGATCCTGTTACTTTCTGGTTTGTTCAGCTCAGTGGAACTACACCCAATAGGCACTTAAAAGATCACTCTAGTGTCAGGAAAACAAAATTGTTTTCCTGACACTATACAACCCTTAGGTCACTCCTCACTTGGTCCTGAAGGGGTTAGAACCCCTTCAGTTACTTACTTTAATCCAGCGCCGGGCTCCTTTGGCACTGGTGACCTCTCCTCCCACTCCGACGTCGGCTCCTGAGTGGAGTGGAATGCACATGCGCTGCAAGAGCCGCGCGCGCATTCAAACTGTTCATAGGAAAGAATTTCTCAATCTTCACTATAGTGTCCCTTTAAAAGCCCAGAGCACCTGCCTTGCAAAGAAGACTTTGATTGGACATCCACAGAAAGTCTAGGCGGGGAGAAGGGGAGGACTTTCAAAGGCTGCAGACATAAAAACTGCATCTTTAGTTTTTTTTTTTTTAGCTATAACCCCAATAAATAAAAATAAATGAATGATTAAAAGCATGCATGTTGTCATTTGTGGTATATTTACTAAATATAGATTTTTCTCTATTTTGTATTTGGCAGTGGAATTCTGGACAGTCTTCCATTGCTGCTATCTTTTCCTATTATGACTTTGATGAATTTGTGACTACACATTGTATGCGGTCTTCTCCAAGGGGGCATTCATCATTCAGTAGCCCAACCTCTCTTCATACCACAGTCCCCACCCAATGCTAATCCCAGCCACTTGAATGTTCCTCATGACAGAGCTTTACTCATGCCCCTTAATGTGGAATTGGTTGCATCCAGAGAAGATCCCACAGAGCCCTAAGGAGGTTTACCAGTTTGCCCCCTCTATAATTAATGTAAATAGGATGAATGTGGCAACTTGGTCAAGAACAGGTTGAATGTGACAACGTGGTCAAGAACATTTTTGGTGCCCAGTTCCCTGTCTATACTTGTCTAACTACTGAGCCCTAGGTCCATCCAGCTATGGTTGTACCCACTGATGACTGCTGCTACTTCATAAAAATTGATCAGAAGTTGCAGCTAGTTTGTCCATACTGCATACTCCACACTTCCATTAACAAAGCTGCACACATGTCAGTTTGCTAGTTATGCAAAATTACCAAAGCATTTCAAGAAGCAAAAAAAGGAAAGGCTTTTCAGTAAAATAGAGGCCACACTAGCTCCCATTACATCATCAAACCAGAGCCAACCCCATCCCAGACAACAAACTCCCCAGTCTGTTTATCTTCTACATAGCATCTATGTTGCATTTTTTGATTGCTACATTAAGATTTGCAAAAACACCCATGATGCTTTGCCACCCTCACAAATAGAGAGTTGTAGTTCTACCATATCTGGGGTTCTACTATTTAGTCACCCCTCTCAGGGCTGCCTTCATGGGGATTTAGGCAATACCCCAGTATATCTGTGGCATATGTGAGGTCTTGCGTAATTGTATACATTTGGGGATGTTGAAGTATCTTCCCTAACATTGTCCAGCAGAGCGGGCCCCTTATCAAAAGAGAATCCTTGATGGCCCCCACAAGAGTGGCAGCACTGGGGGATTTGATATCACATCCTCTAAGCATTCCTTTATGCACACACTTTTGATCCAGTGATTTTGTAGAGGATTTGAGAGAAAGAGAAGAGAAGGGCTGCGGGGAAAATACCTGCCCTGGGATTAACATGGATTGGGAGAAACGTATGTTTTTAATTGGGAGAGGGAGAAGGGACTGTTGCTGGCTATGAAGGGATAAGAGGAAGAGGGTTGAAGTTCTAGATGTTTCTGGCCATCTTTGTGTGTGTATGTGTCTGATTATGTTTGTGGGTCTGATAGTATGTCTGTATTTGTATGTGTCTGACAGTGCGTGTATCTGTGTGATAGTGTATAGTTCTTTGTGAAGGGTCGGATTTACCCTCTTGGCTGCCCCAAGGCCATTTCCTCGATGAGCCCAGGCCCACCATATAAATGAAGCTTGGTGTATTTGACTGTATGGATGAAGTGGACTAGTTTGAGGTATGACTGCATGGAAATTATAACTAGCTGGGTGACTAGATGGCAATAAGTGCAAGGTGGGTGGGGGTAGGTGACATCTTATGTTGAGTGAATGTGATAGGGTGAGTAAGTATGACTGGGACTATCTGACTGGGTGGATAATGGAATATGATCGTTTCAGACTATGTGGCTGAATGGCAATGTGTATGTAGGGGCATTTTTGTGTGAAGTGTTAGTGACTGCATGTGAATGATGGGTGTATTTGTGTAGAAGGTTAGTGTGTGAATTTATTGATGTGTTTTTATAGAGTGTCAGTGTGTGCATGCAGGAGCATATTTGTGTGAAGCTTTAGGGAACATATGTGAGTGTGTTTGTGTACTATGTATTCAATTCCCATCTGGCCCTCTTTATCTTTCTCCATACCCCTATATTCATTTATTTCAGTCTCACATGTGTTCCTCTCCCCCTTTCCCAATTATTCCCATCTCTCCACAACCCTCTCTTTCTCCAGTTGTTCCTTTCTGTTCATTCCCCCATTTGTTTACTGTCTTCTACTCTTTTTTTCTCCCTATCCCTCACTTGCACCCCTCTTCTCCCCTTTGCTTACTTGTACTATTCTGTGCCCTCTCCCAGTCGCTCACTTTTTCTCCTGTAACTGCAGGCAGCTCTTGGTATAGGTGGTTGCCCATTGGTTTATCATGCTGACGTCATCACCGTACTATCTCCTGCAATTTCTTTTGCTGTTTGTGGGGGTGAGATGACCTGTTGCTGCAGGTGTCGAATGAGAAGGGGAAAGAGCTATTTCTCATTCTCGCCCAAGTACTAAAGCTGTACCAACAACGAACCATGGTACCAGTAGGGCTGACCCGCTCCCATGTGCCGTCCCGAAGCTGTGTATACAGCAGACTTACTTGAAATTTGGGCATGTCTTTGTGTGTGTATCTGTCAGTGTGTATCAGTATATGGGTATCTTGCTGTGTATATCTAGGAGGCGGGCGTTGTTGATGGCTTTGTAATGGGCCTCATGGTTTCTGATGGCAGGTCTGACGCACCTACTTCTAATTTAAGCCCACTTTAAAAACATCTCCCTCATTATTTTTTACTTTCCATATCCTACATAACTTAGAAACTTTAATTAAAAAGTGGAAACAAAAAGTTATTAGAGATAATTGTGTAATGGATAAATTGACTGGTCATGTCAGGACCTTATTTCAGAAAACCTGGGTGTTACCAGTAGACTTCACTGGATTAGTGACTTCTTAGAGATACAGGATAATGTATCTTTACCCTCTCCCCTGCAGCAGACACTTTCTCTCTCTAACTGTCGCGGTTTTCTACTTTCCACTTATTATTTACGCCTACGCTCCTCTCCTCTTTCTGAAGATATGTAAACTTCCCTATATAAAATTGTTGAATGCTCCACATACCTGATCTTCATATTGTCTTCTGTACTTAAATAAAGATTTGAGAGAAAAAAGATATAAGATAAAGATATATGTTTTTTGAGTGACCAAAGAGGACCCGTTAACTCACCTGTAGTATAAGCTTGCCAGACTCGTACGTGAGATACTGTTTTTTGTCAACAATTTGTAAAGTAACAGGAGTCTTCTGGTTTTTTGGTTTACCAACTATAATGGTAAATTTTGCTGTTGGAATAAATCAAATGAAGGATCATACAAATGGATGTGGAGTGCTTCTGTCAATGTAGCTAAATGATTGGCTGTACAGAGAACTCAAAGTCTCAGATCTTTTCAATTTGCTTGTCTCTAGCTTTGTGCATGGACCCTATGGTAGAGATCTAAACACATCCGATTTAAGATTGCACAGAAACATAGGCAAGATGCCAAATAGTGCCCCCTACCAGAGTTCTCTTTCTGTTAGTGTTGTGTGCGTGCTATGGCTGTGTTGTATGTGTGTGGAAGACTAAGTGTTGTATGTGAGAGTGTGTGTAGAAGCTAAATGTTGTATGTGGAGGAGGCAGAGAGATATATATGGAGGGAGGAAGTCTGGATGTGCATGTGGGTGCTGGCTGAGTGTTGTGTGTGGTGGGTGAATTTTGTGTATGGAGGAGTCTGAGTGTTGTGTGCGGAGGAGTCTAAGTGACCTGGGAAGTTTGCCATCCTCCTGCCAAAAGATAAGCAGCAAAAGTGTAATCCCTGGTGGTCCAGTGGAGGGTGAACTAAGAAGTTAGATTCCAAGTGGTCCAGTGTGTGTTCAGAGGAACTGGATGGGGCATTGTGGTCTGCATCTTTATCAGGTGAAGATCACTTTAATAGCTCCTTTGTGATCCCGTACTCTGTTAATGACTCAGAGCACAAGCTGCAGCACACTGAGTCAAAGAGAAGCGCTAACGACTGTGAGGGATCTCTTAAAATTTTCTGTGACTGATAGAGTTGCAGACCCCAAAGCTTCCTCATTACAGTAGGGGGTTTCAAGGCTGAGCAGGGAGAAATTATGATCTCCTGCCAGCTAAGGGAGGGTCCCTTCACAGCTAGAGCTGTCGGAGCCCAGGCCCTAGACTGCGGCCTTTGTCACCTTATGGGTAATCTGGCTTGGGATCATAAACATAGTAAGATTTGTTAAACCTGGAACATTTCCAGCAACATAACTATTTATGCCTCTTGTATAAGTCAATGTGCAAGAAGGATCTGTCTCTCTCCAAAGTGTCTTATAAGTTTTCCAAATTCCTGCACCTTTAAGCCTTCGTGTATACCTGCCAATGTAATGTGTCTTTATTTAGAAGGTACTGGCCATATTTCATGTTCAAATTGCTCTCTTCTATCATAAAGTCCCTCTTTTGTGTTGTCTAAGAGTACATAAGCACATTGATGGTAAACCATATACATGTGTTTATCCATCAGTCTGTGTAAATAGGATTTGTGAGGCTTTTTAGTCACATAAAAAGTTATTGGCAGACTACCATAGTAGACTGACCATACCTCTAGTCACTACCTTGTAACGAAAGTGTCCTTCTCTCTGGTCATCTAACCCATTGACATGCAGGCCCCAAACTCTTCTAACAGGCTTATTTGAAACTTTCGTATGGATTAATTTGTCTTATCTGATAACCAGAACCGTTGCCATTTCCTGAACCAAATGTATCTCAAAATAACGCTGGTGGGCGTTTGGTTTTAGGAAATGCCAAGTCACCCTGAAATAATGAGAAAGCTAGGATCGGCAGAAAAATACCAGCCATTTCATAGGTTTTTTTTTAGGGATTTAAATTGAATGCAAGCATTTCAAACTGAGGATTTATTTTCTATTACATATATATTTATGTACCTTCTATGTAAAGTATTAAAATTAATTGAAATAAAGTAATTAAATAATTGTTTTATCTAGGAGGACTAGGAGGAGAAGAAGAACTAACCTCTGAAGATAATGGGCCATTGCTCATTTATAATAATTGATAGAACACAGGAAAGTGGTAAGAAATACAAATAAACCAACCTTTCTTAGCTTCATTTGATCCTTGAAGAACTTTAGCCATAAGGATGTCATTTGCCTGGATGAAATAATGATTAATATCGTCACGAATTGACGTTTCTTTTTTAATAATGTCACGATCAGGATTTAAAGATTCAAACCCTGGATTTAAAGATTCATGATGATTACTATAATTTATGTAGGAGATATCTGAAATGAGATTAAAGCAAACATTGTAAGTAAAATTAATAAATAGTTTTATGGGTTTATAACTTGTTCACATGCAGATTAGTTTGTGTTTTTGTGCACCATGTACAATATATATTCAAGAGGTCATGTTTGAAGTGAACCTGTCATAACAAAGATCAACTGCAGCTCAGCTACTACTTTTGATATACACTGAACAAAATTCTAAACGCAACACTTGTTTTTGCCCCCATTTTTCATGAGCTGAACTCAAAGCTCTAAGATTATTTCTATGTACACAAAAGGCCTATTTCTCTCACATATTGTTCACAAATCTGTCTAAATCTGTGTTAGCGAGCACTTCTCCTTTGCCGAGATAGTCCATCCACCTCACAGGTGTGGCATATCAAGATGCTGAATAGACAGCATGATTATTGCACAGGTGTGCCTTAGGCTGGCCACAATAAAAGGCCACTCTAAAATGTGCAGTTTTGCTGTATGGGTGGGTCTGAAAACCAGTCAGGATCTGGTGTGACCACCATTTGCCTTGTGTGGTGCAACACATCTCCATCGCATAGAGTTGATCAGGTTGTTAATTGTTGCCTGTGGAATAGTGTCCACTCCTCTTCAATGGCTGTGCGAAGTTGCTGGATATTGGCAGGACCTGGAACACGCTGTTGTATATGGCGATGCAGAGCATCCCAATACATGCTCAATAGGTGACATAGGTGGCATGATGCGTTCCACTTACGAAAACTGCACGTGACCGGAACCAGAAGTAAGATCTAGTGGAACGCATTATGCGTTCCACTCGCGACTACAGCCTAAGGACTGTGGATTGAAATCCGGAAAGCACACGTAACCGGAACTGGGAGGTGATCTAGAGTGGAGCACATCATGCGTTCCACTCGTGACTTCAGATAGAAACCCGGAAGTGACATCTAAATATCCCATGTGACCAGGACCAGGAAGCAAACGCCGACGGAGCAATGGAACGCACGATGCATTCCAGAGGAAAAACCCAGCGAATTTCAATAATTAAGAAACATTTAAAAATGGACATGGACTTTTCAGAATTACACAGCCAACTGAGGAAGCCACATGAGGCGAAACGCGTATTGGTCATACTAATTTTTTTCTTTGTTTTATATATTTTATGTTATCAGTTTCCAATAAATATAGTTTTTTACCTTTCTATCTACTGGATCCTCTGCAATTTATTATTGGGAACAAGCTTCCATTGGA
This sequence comes from Pelobates cultripes, assembly GCA_933207985.1. Classification (NCBI taxonomy): domain Eukaryota; kingdom Metazoa; phylum Chordata; class Amphibia; order Anura; family Pelobatidae; genus Pelobates; species Pelobates cultripes. The sequence continues at coordinate 126,477,132 of OW240914.1, read as the reverse complement.
TACACCAACCACTCACAGAGGGATTTGGATCACCCTGCAATAGATCCTGAGGTCATCAATACCAGAGCCAGGTTCTATATTGGCTCTGATTTTGTGAGTACTTACTTACACATGTTATTCTTTATGTTTATATTGTAAAGTTATCTGCACTATTTTGTATACCTCTCTGTCTCCACAGCATCATTGAACAAATTGAGAAGAGAGGAAATAGTATATATGCTCCATCCTTTGTGTTTGTATTTTATGTATTTCTTTGTGTTGGTATAGGGGATACCACACGGGTGTTTTGAGCATTATTGGCACTACTAGCTATACCACTGATATTTGTTTTTCAATAGGTAACATGTCTGGTGAGTATGCTGGCCATGCAAGAACTGGGATGTTTTCAGCTTCCAGGAATTGTGTACAGATCCTTGCAACATGGGGCCGTGCATTATCATGCTGCAACATGAGGTGATGGTCGTGGATGAATGGCACAGCAATGGATCTCTTCACCTTATCTCTGTGCATTCAAAATGCCATCAATAAAATGCACCTGTATTCGTTATCCATAACATACGTCTGCCCATACCATAACCCCACTGCCACCACGGGCCACTCGATCCACAACGTTGACATGACGCCATACATGACCTGTACAGTGAAAACGGGGATTCATCCGTGAAGAGAACACCTCTCCAAAGTGCCAGACGCGTATTGAATATATAATTTATCACAGAAATAAATTCTATATTTAAATTTGCTATAGAGCAACTTTTTACTTTCTCTCCAGCACATTCACATAACACCTGAGCTACTAACTAACATGTTATTGCCCCTGCTGGGCATTTCCCCAAGTTGTAAAATACTTAAGAAAAGAAAAAGTTACCTGTGCTCTCTCCTTAATCCCTATGTATATTTAGACAAATGGAGGTCATTTAGTTACTCCAATGGCCATTGGAGGGAATGCCCGCCTGCCAACGTCAAGGCAGACCCCCGCTTAAGCAGGTCCTACAAGTTGTAAAATACTTGTCAGTAATTCTGACATGACTTAATTTCCCCTGTGTATGAGTGGCAGGAGATTCGTCATTCCATTTCTATTTTCCTTTAGCAAGCACAAAACACACTTTTTAGAGGAATAATCACATTAACTACAAGCATGTAGGGAGCACTGGAATTATTTTGGAATAATACATTAGGAGTAAATTATAATCTAGTAATATAGTAAATTATAATAATTAGTATATGTTAAAAGAACGGGGACACCAGAATGACAGATGGTACAATTGAGAAGCATAAAATATTGTAACATTATAACATAGAAAAAGAACCCCAAATATGTGGCTGGAGTACCGTTAATTAAAACATGTATTTCTAATGTTAGAGGTTTTTTCCTGCAGATTTAGGTGGCCTTCCATTAAAACTAATAGAATAAAACATATAGAAGATAAACTCACCTTGTATCCCTCATCACAACTACCTTTTTCATTATTTGGCTCTTCGCTCCTTGCTCAGATAATCAGTTATGATGTGCTCAATTAATCCAAATGCTTCTCATTGGAGAACAATTAGAGAAGAGGGGATGAAGCGGGGGTGGGGGTTACTGTGCATGCATGGCAATCGCCATACTGTAACAACCATCATCTTAAAAGGCAATGTTTACTATACTAACGAGCGTGTGAAGGGAAAGGCTCTTTGTACCAAAACCACTTTGTTAAGATGGAGCGGTTCTGGTGCTTAGAGTATCCCATTAATGAATAGGGGGGGACACTAGAGAGAATATACAAAATGAGATGTTATCAACAAGAGGAACAGAGAAACTCTTAACAATGCTCAATGGGTATATACAGGTGCAATAGTTATTTAAAAGACATAAATGACATGGAAAAGCAAAAGGGATAGAAGGAAAAAAAAATACAAGCTATCCATAGGAGCACAGAAGTTAAAAAGCAGAAAGAGTAAAGCTAAAGCATTAAAAGTGGGGTGGTAACTAATACCCAGCCGATGCTGGACAGCCCTGCAGAAACCCAAGACCCTTTCCCTTTGTTATAAAGCCTGGCTAGAATTAGCACCCCATAAGCCAACGACATGCAAACTTCACTGGGAGGCAGAGGCAGAGACTGAGCTAACTGAGGAAGACTGGTTATCAGCTCTAAACGGTCTCAAAAGATGGACCAAATGCTACTCCCATATAGAGGCGCACCGGAAGCTGCTTTATAGATGGTATATGACCCCCAATAGGCTGCATAGGATATACCCTGCGGTACCAGCCGAATGCTGGAGGTGTAATACGGAAATAGGCACGCTACCACACGTCTGGTGGCACTGTAGCAGCATACAGCCGCTGTGGAGGGATGTTAAGGAGATAATAGATGCCCTGGGAATCAGAGACTTCCCCCTAAACATTAAGGCCTGTCTACTCCTACTGTTCCCCAAAGAGACACACAAGAGCCAAAAACAACTGCTCCTGCTAATCTTAATGGCAGCACGCAACCTGATAGCGCTCAATTGGAAAAAACACAGTTGCCCATCCACACAACAACTGAAAGACAAAATACAACAGTTTTACATTTATGAGAAAATGTCCACAGACACCACTACAGCCACCGCAAAATTCAGGGAAACATGGGAGGGTTGGGAGGCATGGTACGAAAAGGGGAATTGTCTGGGATAAGCAAAACAGCATAGAAGAGGGGAGTAATCTCTAACCAGGCCAGAGCCAAGTGAGGAGTAATATGCCACTTTAATGTGGAAAGGAGTAAAAAGAACTGTCAAATACGTCATTTTTGATCTTACCTGCACACCTGTTTTGTATATGCCTTTGTTATGTTCGATAAACTACCCATCCCCGACTGTTATCAAGGGGCTACATTAGGAATTCATTGTACCACAGAATGTATGTTTCATGAGCTGTGACTATGTACTGAATTCATAATTGTGAAAAATTCAATAAAATACAATTGAAAAAAAAAAAAAAGTGGGGTGGTAGATATTGGGGTGGCACAAAGGCTTCATGAAGTTAGAGGGCAAAATTTAAAACTATATTGCTGCATATTAATACAGTAATCATAACTATACTTTGTGTTCAACATTCTGGAAAGAACATGTTTTATTTAGATCAGAAGGTATACCTGCACACTGCATGCACTGATCCATCATTAGTGTAGGACATATAATATGACAATTCAACTTACCATTTGCATCAAACTTCTTTATCATATTAAGATATCTGCGTTTCTTGGCAAGGATAGTCAAGATCTTCGGTATTTGTTGCCTTAGGGATTGATATGGGGTTGTTGGGTAATTAAACTCTATAGTTTGATACCAACATGGGAAAGACATTGGATAGGGACTGGACATCTGCACACAAAAATGAAAAAATATGTACATAAGAAAACAGTATTCAGCAAAATTAGACAAAAACTAGTTTCCAAGAAAGAGACACTTTAGTCACCAGAACAACTACAGCTTATTGCATCCATTCCGGTGAGTAGAATTATTCCCTTCAGGCTTTTTGCAGTAAACAGTATATTTTCAGAAAAAATGCAATGTTTACATTACAGCCTAGGGATACCTCCACTGACCATTCCTTAGATGGCTACTAGAGGTAATTCCTGAGGCAGTGCTGCACATTGTGTCTCCTCCCTCTGCATGGATACACTGAACTTTCCTCATAGAGATGCATTGATTCAATACCCCTGCCTCTCTATCCTTTGGGGCTCTTCAATTTTCCCACAACCCTAGACACTCTGAAAGCAAAGGTGGTGGTGTAGGGTTTCTGCTCTCACCTCACTGCTCCTTCAAACCTCTACCCACACCCCCTTCCCTCTCCTTCTCCTTATTTGAATTTCAGTCAACTCGCCTTTTCAAGCCCATCTTTGCTAACATTGCCGTTATCTATCGTCCCCCTGGTTCCCCTCTCCTCTTCCTTGACCACTTTGCTGCTTGGCTTTCCTACTTCCTCCCCTAAAATATTCCATCCCTGATTCTTGGGGACTTCCACATTCCCATTAACATACCCTTGTCCTCAGTAGCCTCAAAACTACTTCCAATGACCTCCTCCCTTAGACTATCACAGTGGGCTAAGTCCCACAGCCATGTAGCTGGCAATACCCTTGATTTTATTTTCTCTCATGTACAATCTGTAATCTCTGCAACACTCAATTTCCTTTCTTAGATCACCGCCTCTTATGATTCGCTCTCAATAGCCCCACACCATCATTTTCAACCTAACCCCCCTTAACTAAGAAGAAATCTGAATTATATTGAATTATATTGACCTGCAGCAATTTATCAGCTCATATTGATTCCCAAACTTCTACCCATCCCTACTTTCACCTGTCCCTCACTGGCTATCTCCTCATATAACATTACCCTAACCTCTGCCCTGGATGCTACAGCCCCACTTCAAACATGCACGGTGAGGAGAACACGCGCCCAATTGTGGCACACTAAATCAACACGCTACCTGCAGAGATGCTCCCGTTCTGCTGAACGCTGCTGGAGGAAGTCATGCACTCAGTCTGACTTCCTCCACTACAAATTCATGTTGCATTCATACAGCACAGCCCTTGCCCTTGCCAAACAGTCATACTTTTCCTCCCTCAATAGCTCATGTTCTCACAATCCCAGGCGTCTTTTTAATAGCTTTAATTCCCTTCTTTGCCCTGCTGTGGCCACCCACCAAACTAACCTTACAACCGATAGCTTTGCATGCTACTTTACCGACAAGATTGAACAGATAAGGAAAGAATTCTCACCACCTTGCCCCTCGCTTTCTCAACCATACCTCGATCATGCCTTTCCTGCCCTCCAGACTTTCTCCCAAGCTGCTGAACAAGAGGTGGCTGCACTTCTCCTTTCTTCTTGCCCCACCACTTGCCCGCTTGATCCTGTCCCATCTCACCTTTTCAGATCTCTCTCCTCTTGTCTTGTGCCTTCCTTAACACACATCTTCAACTGTTCTCTCTCTTCTGGTATTGTCCCTGCTGCCCTTAAACATGCTACTGTAGTACCCATCTGAAAAAAATCATCTCTTTACCCGTCCTCCCCTTCTAACTATCGTCCCATATCCATGCTCCCTTTTTCCTCAAAGCTTCTGGAAAGACTTTTTTTTACCCATCTGACTTGTTTCCTCAATTCCAACTCTCTCCTTGACCCTCTTCAGTCTGGTTTCCACCCCCTCCACTCTACTGAGACTCTTATTAAAGTCACTAACGACCTAATCACAGTTAAATCCAAAGGGCACTACTCCATACTAATTCTTCTTGACCTCTATGTTGCCTTTGACACTGTTGACCATGTTCTCCTTCTCCAAACTCTTCAATCACTCGGTCTCTGTGACACTGTCCTCTCTTGGTTTTCCTCCTATCTCACCCAATGCTCATTCAGTGTCTCCTTTTCTATTGATATCTCCTCCCTTTGTCCTGTCTCTGTTGGAGTCCACCAAGGCTCTGTCCTTGGTCCCCTTCTATTTTCTCTTTATACTATCTCTCTTGGCAAACTTATTACCTCATATGTATTCCCATACCATCTGTACGCTGATGACACTCAGATATTTGACCTCATTACCAGAAATACATGTTGTTGGTTGCTGAATAAGCAATATCGTGTTTAGCTGATGTGATCTTGTCATGTTACTTTTGCTGTAACTTCTGTCTATAAATATGTTTGCCTGAGCTTTAATACATTGGTAGTAGCCCAAATTGAAACATGTTGTCTGTGTATCACTGAAAGGCTCTCCCCGGAAGTTCGGTCCAAAAGTGAGGTGCTTTGAAACTCAATCTCTCTAAAACTGAACTCCTTGTCTTTCCTCCTCCTAATACTGATCCTCCTCTTTCACTCTCCCTTCAAGTGAGTGGTACCCACAACAGTCCTTCCTTGCAAGCACGCTGTCGTGGCGATATATTTGATTCTGGTCTCATATTTGAGCCTCACATCCAGTCTGTTACCAAATCCTGTAGATTCCACCATTATAACATAGCCCGCATCCGCCCCTTTCTTACACAAGATGCTTCTAAGGAGCTTGTACAGGCTCTAATAATCTCTCGCATGGATTATTGTAACTCTCTCCTAATAGGTCTTCCCACAAGTTGTATTGCCCCAGTACAGTCTGTAATAAATAGTGCAGCTAGACTGATTTTCCTCTCCTGTCGTCCTCTCACACCTCTCCCCTCTGTTTGTCCTTATATTGGCTGCCTGTATCCTATAGGAGTCAAATCAAGGTGCTAATCCACACCTATAAAGCAATGACCAATCTAGACCCTCCTATATTTCTTCACTGATCCACAGGTATGCCCCTTCTCGGTCTCTCCGCTCTGCCCATCACCTTCTCCTGTCCGCTGCTCGCACCCGTACGGCCAACTCACACTTGCAGGACTTCACGAGGGTGGCTCCTTTCCTTTGGAATAGCCTGCTACGACCATCAAGCTCTCCCCTAGTCTTCAATAATTTAAAAAGTGCCTCAAAACCCATCTCTTTAGGAAAGCATATGGCCTCCCAGAGTAACATCTACCTCACATATGTGTCCCTTGCTCTCTCCTAAAGGACAGCACTCTATTCTCTCCTCCAGCTCTGCTTCACTCCACCTTGTTTGATTGCTACCTGTTGTGTTTTTCGCCCCACTTCCTATAGACTGTAAGCTTGTTTGAGCAGGGTCCTCTTCAACCTATCATTCCTGTAAGTTTTCGTAATTGTCTAATTTCTTGTTAATTCTCCCCCTCTATTAATATTGTAAAGCGCTACGGATTATGCTGGCGCTACATAAATGCCAGTAATAATAATAATAATAGTTTAGAACGTTAATTCCTTTTATTGTGTCTTTGAGCCTCTCTTCATGACATCACTGAATATTTATTAATGATATACCACTGGCTCTCCTCTAAACAGTGCATGTACACCAGCTGTTGCCAGTTTTCCAAATAGTTAAAAGGACCAACTGCAATCACATTTTCAGGTTTAACAGTCTTCCTAGACTGTATTGAATAACGTATATTTTAAATTAAATGGCAATGGCCACTACAAATTTGCACATATTACTATATGCTACAAATAAAAACTACAGAATTTATGAATGCTGATTTTACAGGGTATCACAGTAAGAGTTACAATAGCGAGTATTGTAAATGTTGGGTAACCAAATGTTATTATTGTATTATTTCTACTGGTTAGAAAAGATGGGAGACAATATTGAATGAAGTTACAACAACTGTTGCAGCAAAGGGATAAAAACTAAATGATGAAATAGACTGTTTAATTAAAAGGGATTAAGACTAAATAATAAAATGGAGGTTGGACTTATGAATTATGTTAAGCCAACAGGCCAGGGTAAATTGATAGGATAGTTTTGTAAATCACAATGAAGACTATGAGAATGAATGGAAAAAGAATGGATTTAGTAGAGTGTGATATATCCATATCTATACAATTGAGATTTTTTTTTAAAGTTATGAACTGTATTTACTTGTATGACAAAAACAAAAGCCTTTTATAAGAATGTTAATTTTGTCAAACTATACTTGTCAGATTGTTTTCAGGGGCTCAAAATCCATTACCATGTTATACTATTTGGCAACCGCAAAAAATATCAATATTTTACGTCCCTATCCTAAAAATATCATTAACAATTTACAAAAATACATGTTTGTGTTCCCTTAATATTGTGGAATACTTGATTTAATTTTTATAGATTATACATGTTGTGATAGTTTAATATTTAATATTAAATAATTTGGAAACCTTTTCCAACAATCTTAAAACAAGGTCATAGTTCCTCTAAATAGGTGGATGTTATACAAACAGGAATCGACATAGGGCAAAAAATAAATAAATTTCTATGTGGCGAAACCAACCGAAGCACTGGAGAAGCCTGGTTGCTCGCCTGTTGCCTTTGGACTATGGGCCCGTGTTAAACAGCCTTCTTTTCCCCTGCAGAAAAGGCTTGTTTGTGCCTTTCTGCCCGGCGTTCGGTAGATTCAATCTACCAAACAAACAACCGAATGCCTGGACCACCTGTATTGGGCGTGTGTCTGCAATTGACCTCCCAGAAACTGCGGTTAACCGCAGCTTAATTGAAGAATGCTGGGTGGCCTTTGTTAGTTTGCCGAACACGTGGCGGCAGCCATTTTAAAGTCCAGAACGGTCAGCAGTGTTCGACGAAAAACCCATGGAACTGAAAACGGACACTATTTGGCACGAACACCGCTGAAGCCGCCGACCTCCCTTCTCGTTCGGTAGAAAGCTCACGAACGTCCCTGTATTTGGTACTTTTGTCACGAAAAGCCATACCCCAGATAGCCATCCCGTGGAGTCTATTCGTATGGAGAACAGACTATGTGAACACTTTGACTCCACGGCGATTGGACTGTGTGCATAGGATCTAAGCGCTATTCGGTACTTTTGTGCGCTCAGATCCCAGCTATCTGGGTACACGTTGAATGCCTGTATTATATCATAGTATTGCAAAGTTATATGTTTTTATGCATTTTTCCAATTGTCACCAAGATGGCATTTAGGCTCTGTCCAGGGAGATAATTGAATTACTTCCCAATTATCTCCTGGGCAGAGCAAAGGGTCCTGGGTAATTAAAGGGGAATGGCTATGTGTGTAACTCTGTGATTGGCTATTGTATTGTCCTTGTCACAGTATCCCATTTGGTCCCTAGGGGAGTGTCCACCAGATGGGAGACCTGCATAAATACTGGGGAGGTAGTCCACATTAAACCAGATCACCTACTGACCGTCAACACGGAGCATTGTCTCGTCTTTGGGGGAAATAATTTGTATGGTTTGACTATTTGCTGGTTCAGGATTGTAAACCTATTCGTATGGTTTTTCCCGTTCGTAGGTATGGAGTGTTCGTATGTTTGAGAGGCTTCATATGGTTCGGGTTCAGGAGTTTGGAGAATTCGTGTGTTTCTCAGTAAGGGAGATAGGTGTTCTACAGTAGCTGCCTGTGTCTCTGGAAGGGAAGATCTACGAAATGGCTTTTAACTCCTTTTATGCCTGGGGGTGCCATTACAATATATATATATATATATATATATATATATGTATATAAAATCCAATGCTTGCACTCCTGTTAAGAGATAATCGGCCTGGTGCTGGTCAGCAATAAATATAAAATAAGTAGTGTAAAGATAGCACTCCAAGGACTTTAGAAATATGGTGAAAAAACTTATCTTTATTCAGGCAACAGCCTAGGTGGATCAACGTTTCAGTTTACTAATGGAACTTTCGGCAGGATATATATACATAAAATTGATGTGTGTGTGTGTGTGCGTGTGTGTGTGTGAATGATGTGTCATCTCTGTTTCATTATCTTCCTTACCAGTAAACTTCCATGATGCTAGGAAACCCTGGAATCTGACAGCCATAGAATACAGGGTGATGTCTGAAATCCCACTACAGCAGACTAAGCATGTTTGAAGAGTATATTCCCAGAAAATGGGGTTTCACCATGCCCTGAAATCTTGACATGATTAGTTGGATCTCCAGCAATCTCCAGAAAGTGCGGAGAAGTACATAGTTACATAGTTACATAGCTGAAAAGAGACTTGCGTCCATCAAGTTCAGCCTTCCTCACATTTGTTTTTTGCTGTTGATCCAAAAGAAGGCAAAAAAAAACAGTTTGAAGCACAATTTTGCAACAAGCTGGGAAAACAATTCCATTTTGACCCCAGAATGGCAGTCAGATTTATCCTTGGATCAAGCAGTTATTACCCTACATTGAAAGATTATATCCTTGAATATTCTGTTTTTGCAAGTAGGCATCTAGTAGCTGTATGAACATTTGTATGGACTCTGATAAAACCACTTCTTCAGGCAGAGAATTGCACATCCTGATTGTTCTTACAGTAAAAAAACCTTTCCTTTGCCTTAGACGAAATCTTCTTTCTTCCAGTCTAAACGCATGGCCTTGTGTCCTATGTAAAGTCCGGTTTGTGAATAGATTTCCACACAATGGTTTGTATTGGCCCGAATATATTTGTACAGTATCAGACATTTATAATGACTTCTTACAACTAATTTTTTTTTTATTGCAGCAAACATTTGAGAGGAAAACACTGCACTCCACCTGTCCCTTTTGGACCACCCTCTGCATTCCTTACCTCTGTCTCCAGTAAGTGGCGTGCTTCCTGGAGGGATTTTTTATCATCACTGCAAATAAAAGCAAAGCAATAAAATTATTTTCATTGTACTATATTGGATATTCCTTTAAATACCATATCACCATATTTATATGGAATGCACTCTGCAGAGCATGACACAACCTTTGATGTTAGTTTACATACTTTAAATAGCATTTTGACATCATTTGCAAACACTCTGTTATTGATAGTAATGAGTCCATGACATAAATTAAGAAGTGGAAGAGTATCTACTATTTTATTAATGACTAAACAATTCTAAATACTGGTTATTGGCTGTCCCTGAAGGCATACTATTGGTTAGTAAATTGGTGAGATTTTACTGTACTGACTTACAATATCTGTCAGTTTTATCTAAGAATGGTTTGGCAACTTACCTGCGGTCTGCAGGTATCCACCACCGCTTTCTCTTCATATAGAAGTTCCTGCACTGAGCTAAGCCATGGCCTTGCGTGACACCATTGGCTGTCTTGTGCCAGCATGGTTTTGTTCTGGTATCAAATGTTAATTTTGCACAGAATTGACATTAGTCAGCCATAAACTTTGTTCTGGGCTAGCTAATGACACTCCGGGAGGTGAAGATATATCTCCGCCAGCTAAGAGGTTAATCTATGTATGCAAAGCAAAATGCTGCAAAAACAGATTACAGGCAACATGACCACAGCAAATCAATGAAGTGGTCAAGGTGCTTGGAGTAACCCTTTAACACTTACATAATCACTGTATTATAATATCAACCCAGAGGGTATGACTTGATTCTAAAAGATTATATAAACATTGATGATCCTTTACAGTTCCAATGCTGTAGATGCTTTTTTATGATTACATAATAGCTTTTTTGCTAATTGACTGATTTATTACTAATAAGTGTTAAGAGCTCGGGAGAAGTGTGCTACATAAGAAATGTTAATAAGTGAAAAGAAATTAAACTTCAATACAGCATTTGTGCTAATGTAAAAGGGACTTTATCCTAGGCTGGTAGCCATGTTCTATTCAGTTTTATAATATAAAAGCTAACTGGTCTAATGTGAAGCAAGGGTTCTCCTTTATCTCTGAACTCATTATCACATTATAGAGATGAGCTGGTGTAATATTGCAAGTTATTGATGGTAGGAAATAAGGAACCAGTAAAACATACCAATATCTTCTGTTGGGTTCCATCACTGTCTGGGTACCACTGTAATACTCCTTTTAGTAATAACTGCAGAGGGATGATAATAAAACATAAGACAATAAGAAAAAATTAATTATTAGTGTATACTCAGTAGTGTTTGAAGTCTCTCTGAGCAAAAAAGTCATATGACAAAATTAGGCAACTATTAGTCAAAAAAAGCAATAAGATAAGTAGAAATATAATGTAAAACAAAATGACTTAATATAAATAAATTAATTTCACAAACAATACCACCTGCAGAGTTCACATTTGCCTTGTTTTTACCATCACCTATCACAAGTTACGGCTAAGAGAGAAAAATATGCCATTTCATTATCAGAAGTTTATTCTGTTATGTGTGAGAGAATGTACAAAAGAGCTTCAACTTTATGGGAGAAAAAAAGATAAACTATATGAAAAATATTTTTATTTTGTTTTAAACTTTTTTACCCAGACTGAAAATGAGATTAATTTAGATAACCAAGCATTTTCTATATTTTCATTTTGTGTGTGTGTTCATTTTCTGCATTCTCATTTTTTGTGCAGGCATGGATGGTGATGTTATCTATGGACTTATTCTCCTTAATGAAAGGGGAATAATGTGCATGTGCAATATGGAGGGGATTAATCTTATGCAGAAAAGTGTGAAATCTGTGTGAAAAAGATTAGTGAGAGCTACAGCCTTGAACTGCAACTGTCAATAGTTCAATTCAGTTCTTTTCCATATGAATTCAACCTGAGAGTGTAATTTCCTCTAATCCTGGGCAAAACCGGGACACATATATACAACTGGTGTCCTAACATCCTATCATTAAACGCTTCTTCTTTACCCCTACACTACTCTAACACTTTCTCTAACCAATAGGATGTATGACAGCAAAGGGTGCATTATGGGAAACTAATGTTATCTTAGAATTCAGGAAACATTTATAAACCCCTTAACATTCATTCACTACTATTATGCCTCTGGAACCCCTCACCAGCATTATTTTCCCACAATTAGTTATCCTATCGTTCTATTTCTCCTTATCAGAAGACTCTCTCAATGCGCTATCTAGCATTTACAGAACTTCAATACAAAGTATTTGCTGGATAGCCTGTGAGCATACAATCTCTCTTTCTCTGTATGTAATACACACACACACACACACACACACATATCCTCTGTAATAAGTCCATCAATGACACAACATACATAACTTTTTTTGTTCACTTGCTGTGTCTACCATACCTGTACAGCTCCAGCTCACAGCCCAGGTGTTTGTATTAGTGTCTAATGATAATCTTGTTAAATTTATACCGTGAGTCTAAACTGGGTGGAACACCACTCTTATTGTTACTCAATAGAAAACCTAATTACTCATATCAGGTAAAACCTGAAAATGAAGGAAAATTGTCTTTTCCTGATCATTATTCATGGCATCATTTACTTATGGGTTAGCTCCTCCCCTGTCAGGTGAAGGAGCTGATTGTCTCTCTTTAACTAAATCTTGGGGTATCACAGAACTCTGCATGTATTAATGAATTTATTTTAGTTTTTTACTTTTCAGTGCCACAGTGCAGAGAAGCGTTGTGGCACTGAAATGGTTAATTTGAGTGCATTAGGTTGCCAAGTTAAACCTTTAAACTGGTCTCACCAGGTATAGCATTCCCCCCCAAAGAAAAACCTCTAAAGTAATATTGTTGATTCATCTCATAATAATTATAAACATATTTTACATCTTTAGTTCTGCAGTTAAATAAAATAAATAATGACACAGTAAAGTTCCTTTTTAATTTTGAGAACTACCAAATTCCCCTGGGTTCTTGGATTTTTTACGTATTTGATGACTGAATATTTCATCATCTTTCTCTGACAGAATATATGTCAGAATCTGACCACAAATCGTTTTATTAGTAGTATTTCTTCCTTAAATAATGGTTTAAAATCACGTACTCATTGGAACTCTAGGAATCACAGTGAACAATAACGTATTTCCCAATGAAAAGTACAGAATCTTAGCATATAAGAAATTGAGATGTAAACTGTGATGTAAGCTATGGTTGGTGATACAGTCAGGTAGGAGAATCTGAGATGGGTGGCACAGTTAGGTAAAGATGATCATGTGAGGACCTGGTAGAAAGTAGATCACCCTAAAGTATAGTGTATGAACGCATGTGAATAAATGTATATAGAAGTGTGTGTGTGTGTGTGTGTGTGCAGGGCCGGCCTTAGGGGTGTGCGAGCTGTGCGGCCGCACAGGGCGCCATGGAACAGGGGGCTCCCTGCGGTCGACACAGCTCACACATGGCCAGCCGGAATTAAAAAAAATAATTAATTTGTGGTGGGGCGGAGCTTCCCTGCAACGGGGTTGGAGCTAAAAGCGCCAGATAACTGCTGCAGGGGAAGCAGGAAGGAGTCCCTGCTTCCCCACCAAACAGTCTCCAGGAGCTGCACTGCCTGTCTGCCTCCACAATGAACTCCACAGGTAACTGTGTGATTGTCAGTGTGAGTGTGACTGTCTGCTTGTGTGTGTATGACTGTCTGTGTGTGTGTGTGTGTGTCTGTGTGTATGACTGTCTGCCTGTGTGTTTGTTTGGCTGTCTGTCTGTGTGTGTGACCGCCTGCCTCTGTGTGTGACTGCCTGCCTCTGTGTGTGTGGATGTCTTCCTGTGTTTGTGTGGCTGTCTGACTGTGTGTGTGTGTGTGTGTGGCTGTCTGCCTGTGTGTATGTGTGTGGCTGTCTTCATGTGTGTGTGTGGCTGTCTGCCTGTGTGTATGTGTGTGGCTGTCTGCCATTGTGTGTGTGGCTGTCTGCATGTAAGTATGTGTGTGTAAGACTGTATGTGTGTGTGTGTGTGTAAAACTGTATGTGTGGCTGTCTCTGTGTGTGGGTGTGTGTGTGTGGCTGTCTGCCTGTAATTGTGTGTGTGTGTGTGTGTGTGTGTGTGTTTATCTACCTGTAACTGTGTATGTTTGTTACTGCCTGTACTTGTGTGTTTCTGCCTGATCCTGTGTATATGACTATCTGCCTGCGACTGTGTGCATGTGGTGGATTTTACAGTGTATATGTATAACTATGTGCATCTGAATGTGTGCACATAACTCTGCATTCACACACAGGCTAAAATGAATGTTTTTATATGAATTAAATAACCATCACACACAGCCAATAAACCAAGCACAAATATCACATACAACCAATACACGCATATCACACACTGTTAATACACCCATTACAAATATCACACACAGCCAACACATAGCATACATATCACACACAGTCATCACACCTACTATCACATACACAGACAACACAAACATTACATCATACATGGATGACGGGGGGGGCTGTGAAAATGTTTCGCACAGGGCGCCTAAAGGCCTAAGGCCGGCCCTGTGTGTGTGTGTGTGTGTGTAACTGTTCGTAAGTAAAATGTGAGTACATATTAGAATACATGTATGCAAAATGTGAATATGTGAGTATGTATTAAAATGTCTGTGTGTAGTGTGTTACATGTGTAAAGCACGTGTGTAGATACTGTGTGAATCTACAATCTACTTCTTCATCCAGACATATAGACAGGGTTAATCAATGAATAAAACCCACTCTTCTCTAATCGCTATAACTAGAACTATCAAATATAAACTATCAATAAATGTCTAGGGTCAGTTTTCAGCCTTAACCCATCTCTTAACTCTAGTCCTAAATGTAAAAAAAAATAGAATAGAATATAACATGATAAGTACTCCATACAATAGATATCTTGAAAAACAATTGTCCATATGATAAACCCCATGTAGCAATGCACAGATAGGTGTGTTTTATAGTTTGAGATGCAAATCAATGTAAACCATTACACAGCAAAAAGAACTAATACAAAAGCTGTGTCCGTATATTTTTTCAGGATCCACCAAAGCAACTTTAATACGAGTAACAGTAACAGTTCATTAAATTAGATGCAGAGTTCTCACTCATTCGTAGCCTCAGTTAATCATGCAGTCTGTCACTTTCCAAATATTAGCCCTGTGTACAGTCAGTATACAGAGCCACTGCTTCTTTAAAAATTCCAGTCAATTCTTATTAATAGTTGTAAAAAAAAACATTTAAATAGATGATGGCAGGTTTCTTGGACATTTAATTGTAATAGAATAAATGAGGTGAATATGCACATTTATCCCTCCTCATCTACAAATTACTACAAATTGCTAATCTATCATAAAGCTGCTCCCAAAATGAGATTTAAATAAACACAACAGCAAATGACTCACCAAAGAGAATAAAAATCTGAAAAAAACATTTGTTATATTTTTGTGTATTTTTTTAACAAAAGATCAAAAGGTTAAACAATAAAGTCAACTTTCACAGTTTTTTTGGCTCATAATTACCAAGGTGCCAATATTAATGGAGGGCACTGTATATGCCACAACCAAAAAAGAAAACAAGTAAATACTGATTGGCGTTCTATGCCGTCCCCATTATAATGGACTTTAAAGCCATTGCGGGGGCATAGAACACCGTAACGACTTTCTACCCCAGGAGCCTCCAGATACTCACCTTCCCGGCGATCTGCTTCGGGAGGACTGCCCCAGAGGCCATGTGATCACTCTCAAAGTGCGATCACATGGCCCCCCTATAGCTGGCTGTGGATCTGCCTGCATGGGGACTGACTGGGCTGTCAGCCTCTTAGTCACAAACACTGGCCAAATATTTGTTTTTTGTTTTTTTCACACAAAAACAAATATGAATGCTAATTTTAGCCAGTGTTTGTGACTAAGTGGCTACTAAAAATGACTGGACATACCCCACTTGCAATACCTTGGGTTGTGTACTTTTGCAAATGGTATGCCATCATGGGGGTAACTCTCAATCCTGGGCTGCCAAACGGTCTCAAATGTAACATTACTAATCTGGAAAATTTTAATGTGAAAAAAACAAAAAAATGGAATGTGCTATATTTTACCCTGTAACTTTCCAAAACACTGTGTAATCTTTTAATGGGGGTACTGTTGTACTCGTGAGACTTTGCTTAATACAAATCTGTGCATTTTATTGCAGTAAAAGTGAACAGTATTATGACATTTACAGCTAAAATGTCAGGCTGAACTAAAAAAAAAATTTAAAATCTTAATTTCTCAGATTTTTTATTTTATTTTATTCATTATAAGTTATGTTTCATATATGAATAGTTCATAAGAAATTAAAGCCCTGTTTCTCCTGAACAAAATGATATATAATAAGTGTGGGTGCACTTGAAGGGACTTTCCAGTGCCAGGAAAACAAACCGTTTTCCTGGCACTGCAGGTCCCCTCTTCCTCCCACCTCCCATCCCAGTTTGCTGAGGGGGTTAAAACCCCTTCAGTGACTTACCTGTATCCCTCGGCGCTGGGTCAGGCTCCGCCTATGCTCCTCCCCCACCGACGCGACCGGCGGCAGGGGAGACCTAATGCGCATGCACGGCAATTCCAGTTTTTGTTTACGTTTTGTTTTGATCAGAATGTGTACTATTGACTCCGTCCTAAAGGGGTTAATGGCAGTAAGCCAAACTGATGTGAAGAATCAAGGTGTGCACGGATTATTATTAATGTGTGTATATCTAGGAAATTCTGTTGTAATACAAATCCACTCCCAAAATAGACTGAAACCAATTAATGTGACTCACTTATTCTTGGCTGTTCTGTCAAAATGTTCAAATATATTTGTAATATGTTTACACTACAGTAATATTACACTACCCATCATCGTGATGTGTTAACCCCTTCACTATCATTTACCTGAACCATGATATGCATAGCTTGCATATAAACCTAGGTACAAGTGTTATTTTGCATGTAGACTACTGTTCATAAATGTCTTTAAAAAGGCATTGTAAATGAATAGTAAAATAGCATGTAAATTATGTATATTTAAACAATTAAACCAGTGTCATGACATTGACCTTAAATTTGTGGATAAATGAGTAGGGAAAATTAACCTACTTACCAGAAGCTGGCCGGCTCCATAGTAAACAAAGTTTGGTAAAAGAGGTGGAAAAAAGGGGACCATTAGCAAAAAAGGAAATTACTTGGCTGTATTATAGCTTGTTAAATAATCCAATATTGTTATGCCTTTCCTAAAATATATAAGGCCCCCGAGAACCAGCCATTGATTCCATCTCAAATGCAACAAAGAAGTGTCTTTAATAGAAATGTGTTGTCTGTTTGCTTTCCTACAAATGGGATTAACATTCACCATTCTAATTGAAATATAGTTGCCTCACATGTGATGCTTCCTCCATTTATATTAGCATCCTTTAAACTCAACATGTATATTTTCTGGATATTAATATTTTATATGTCCCCCCTTCCAAAAGAGGTTTGCACTTATGACAATTATTTCCACTTATTGAACCAGTCCTTTCTACATTCTCATGACTCACCTTTCAGGGGTCGGTGTGTATCTTCATATGCAACAGGAGCCACTAAAAAAAACACTTCAAGCACCATAACCACTACAGCATGTTTTGCAATTTAACCCCTTAAGGACCAAACTTCTGGAATAAAAGGGAATCATGACATGTCACACATATCATGTATCCTTAAGGGGTTAAAGACCACGACAAATAATAATAGTAATAAACATATAAGCAATAGAAAGGAAACTACCAGGGAGAGGGGAGGGGGGATCCGGCGCCTACTTGAGGTGCTTGACTGAATTTTAATGGCAGTCCGTGAGAATCACTTTATAGACTGCAGTATTTATAGGTTGAATGTTTATGCAAAATTCACCAATAATGTGTTACTATCATGGTCTCATGCTACACACAGCCTGATCGGTAGTTTTAAGGAAGTGAACCCTCTGTTTATTCCAAACACATACAGACAAGATACTAGGTGTCTCTTGCCTGGTTTTTATTGGGCTAGGAAAGTTTCAGAGCCCTTTTATAAGATATTGCACTCCTGCACACCACTCAGGGTTTGGAGAATGAGATAGATGTGCACCCCATCCTTACATGATTTATAATGTGTTCCAAAGAATGCCATGCATTTTTAAATTTCCCCAGCTGAGCTCCCAGGGGGTTTCAACCATTTGTTTTTTATTGTATTGATAGGGGGTGGGGCCTGATTGTCAAGCTGGACAGTCCCATCCTGTGTGAGCTACGGCACTTAAGCTATTATTAATCAACGTTACTACAGATTGCACTTTGATCGATTATCTTAGCTGCCTATAAGGTATTCCTGGACTAATTGGGGTGATACCTACGCGTGTTCTGATGTCTTCGGGTGTCCACGCTGAAGAAGAGTGGAGAAGCTGCTGAACTCTGCCCCGTACCTGAGCTGCAAGTGGGTTTCCCTCCCCTCTGGACCAGTGGGTGTGATCCTGGTCAACTCCCCGGAGGCTGCTTTTCTCTGCTGAGAATGCGTGGCACAGCCGCTGAACAAGCGACCGACAAGATGACACACAAGATGGCGGACGCCTCGTGGTCCCCCGATGCCGCCGATGGCGGACGCCTCGTGGTCCCCCGATGTACTTACGACATCCTGCAACACCTCAACGGTCTTTTCAAGTCCTTCTGGGCACAGCTGAAGCTGAAGGTGCACATAGGACCCGATGTGCCGAGTAATCTGACTCACGTTAAGAATCCCCAGAGGGACGCAGCACAGATGGAGAGTGACTCCTTTCATGTTTGGGCCCGAGTGATGCGTCGACAGAGACCCATGGCACATACAGTGAGATTGCACCACAATTCAAGATGGGATTTGGGACTGTGGCTGACCATACAGGGTTTGCCCAACTGCCCCACAGCTATCACACACCACTACTCGAGCGGGCAAGTGGGCCTACTATCGGTGCACCCGTGGTGGGACTGTGAATCTGCTGATATCAGAGCTGGGCCCGGGAATACCTACCTATTTCTGGCATGGAGTCTCAGCAGTACTTCACTTATCAAGCAGTCATTCTGTTTCTATATACTCCTGTCCATTTGTAGCCTGTTGGTGGGGGGGGAGGGGAGTGGGGGGGGGAGGATTGAGGGGTCTACTGGGAGTTTTCACTAAGCTACTTCAATCCTTCACAGTTATTCACTGTTTTCTATTTCCAGCCTACTCTGCTGCTTTCATATTTCCCTACTCTGCATACCCTGCACGGTTACTCTAGTCTTTCTCTTTAAAAGAAAATGTGCTAGTTCCTATGTACACTTAATCTGATACGAGATGTTTCCTCATTGACAGCTTATCACTGTCACGTCTCTTATCTTTGATATTATTACATACATCAAAAATAAAGTATTAGAAAAAGATTTTATATTGATTCTTCTTAGCACAAGTGAATGTATTTTCTTGCATTTTGCGAGCACTTTACATCAATATTAAGATTTTTAGTATTTAACTATTACAGATATTAGCGCCAAGTTATAGTGCCAATTGGTTTTGACAAGTGAATTGTTGCACTTGCAGCAAGTTTCTTGAAAACGTATTTCTTCTTCTTCTTGTAATTGTGTATGCTGTTTAATGTTAGCTGTAAATCATAATGTTAATATTTTCAAATATTTTGTTTATTTTATATAGATTCAAAATGTTGTTAAAAACAGAACAGAACAGAGTAAAATAGTATACACTTTGTTCCAAGTACATAAAATTATAATTACAAATATAGTTGCAAGTATAGTAGTATAGTTTAAGTCCAAAAGACAGGTATAGTGGTACATTTTTGTCCAAAAAATACAGCTGACATTCTAATTTTCCTGTGGAATATTTACTCCGTTTGTGGTTAATTCTATGTAATGCAATAAAATTAGGGTAACTCCAGTCTGGAAGGTCCTCTTAAAATATTGTGGCTTTTCAATCTGACTCCAGACCATAAAAACTAATGAGGGTTACCATAATCAGGCAAGTGTCAACAAACAAACAAAAAACAGCAGCACACTCACAAAAATAAGCATGGATAAACCATAAGAGCAAAAAATAAAATGTATTGCACTTAAAATATTTATTAAATCTATAAAAATCTATGGCAGTCTTTACTAATTCTCCCGCACGGCCCCTTTTTTTTTTTTTAAACAATTTCTGAATTGTCAGAATCTTCTTGCAATAAATGTTCTGAAATGCAAATTACAAACTGGGGTTTTCCCTGCCCTATTCACTACTTCCTCTTACTGTGATTTCATGATTATAATAGCAAGCTCAGCATCTGTACTTTTCATAAAGGAAAGCAGACCTTGTTTAAGTAACATCTTAGTCACTAAAAATAAATCATCAGGAGTTGTTTGCAGTTTAACGTGTTTGCAATGTTTCTGCATAAGTGCCAACATTCCCTGCCCATCTTCCAGGACAGAGGGAAGCAGACCATGTACAGAGCGATGCTGAAGCGTTCCGTGCATGCTCCTTGTATTCAGTCCCCGCCTGCATTTTGAAATATTATGTTTACTAATCACTATGTTTAACAAACATGGGTGCCCAAGGCTCATTGATGCAGGTAGGGAGCAAAGGCTGGTCCGTCTGGTCCAATCTACAGAACCTACACCTGCCTACAGACTTTTGCAGACCACATACACCCCTTTGTAGTAATGGTGTTCCCTGATGTCAGTAGCCTCTTTCAGCAAGATAATGCATCCTGCCTCACTGCAATAATTGCTGAGGAATGGTTTGAGGAACATGGCAAAGAGTTCAAGGTGTTGCCTTGGCCACAAAATTCCCCAGATCTCAATCCGATTAGGCATCTGTGGAATGTGCTGGAGCAACAAATCCAATCCATGGCGACCCCACTTCCCAACTTGCAGGGCTTAAAGGTTCTGCTGCTAATGTCTTGGTGCCAGATACCACAGAACACGTTTAAGAGGTCTTGTGGAGTCGATGTGTGATGGCAGTCACTGTCACTGGGGATGGAAGACAGACACTATGTGTGGGTCCCCAGATTCCTTTTGTGTTTTGGTCACCCTGTGTCCATTATTGGTGCAGGGTATGTTGAATGTATTGCTTGTCTGTGCCTCTCCCCCTTTTTCTGTCCTATTGTTTCCCCAGCAGGGCGTTGTTCCAGGGACACTGCCAGACCAGTTTAAATTAGCTGCTTTAACTCTCTTAAATCTCTCATTAGCCCTTGCTATTGTCTGACCCCACCCTTTCTTGTACTATATTGCTTTATGCATCATTGTATGTAAATGAGGCTGTTGTGGGCTTAAAATATGTGTGCTATGTGTATTAAAGTCAGTTGTTTTAACTTTCACCATATGTCATCTGGTGTTTGGGGGAATCAGTGATTCCAGTCAAGCCTCGACGACTGGGTCTTAAGTGTTCCAGGGTCCCTGATAGCTACAAGGAAGCAGACTTGGCGGAGGTACTCGGTCGGAGTACTGGAGCTCCGTCACTCTATGTCTCAACACATGAGAACTGTCTTGGCAGCTCGATGGATCCTACACAATATGAGGGGGTGATTTTATATTGTGGCTGATCAGTGTAAGTATTGTGTGAAAAATAAAATTAAATATAGAAATCCACACTTCTTTATCCTGCAACGCACGCCTCCATCTTAAGTCAATCATTTTTACAAACTCTGTAATTTATACCTTCAAAGTGTTAAATTCTTACACTTTGTATAAAATGCTGACATTTGTGCTAATTTTAGTCCCCAAATAAGAATATTTGGAGGCATTTCAGAAGCTTTTCCCAAATTTACATTAATAAATATCCAAATTGCAGTTTTCAGTGAATAACACTGGCTGAATCAAATTTAATTTGACAATACACCCAACTGACTGTAGCCCATATACCAGCGTAGCTAAGGGTAATGGGCCTTGACATTGCTAGGAGACAGGCATATAGTGACGTGGGTGTGTGGAATTGGTGACAAACAGCATTGTGGGTGGAGTTTCAAGGCCATATATAAAGGGGCTATTTTAGGTTAAGGGGACATTTTAAATAAGCTGCAGTTACCTGTTGTTTGGACAGGTTTTTGTGTAATGTTTTCCCTTTGTCTCCTTTGCAGGATTTTCTCAGCTCAGGATGGAAGGTTGGCTAGCAGGAGTCAGGGGCTCCAGGGCCATTTAGGTGATGCTTTGCCATCTTGATCTGCCATGTCCCCAGCGCGGAGGTCCGCTCGGAGATCCAGGCCCCCTCCGAGATTGAGCCCCAGCACGTGCTGGGTACGAGACGACAGTGGAGTCCATCTGGAGATGTCGGAGGCAAAACCGGGAGTGGAGAAGTCTGTGGGAGGCATCAGCGTGCGGGCAGACGTTCGGGATGTAGCAACAGGAACAAGGCTCCGTCTGAACGGTCGGGCCACGAACAAGAGGATTCCCTTGTGACCACACGTTTGGGCCGCAAACCAGGAGGTATGGAAACTACCAAATGTTCGGGCTGTGCACCTACAGGTACAAAATCTTACAAAGGCCTTTTGCATGCGGCTGAGCAAATTTCTTATTACAGTTTCAACTGCGTTCGGCAGAAGGGCTACAACGTTCTATTCGCACAGTGAAAGCAGGAATGATGCAGGACGAATGGCAGACTTTGAAACAGAATCTGGTAACGCTGGAAGTGCTGCTTGGAGTGGAAGAGTGGAGACATCAGTTGTTCATCAGCCGGGTGAGTCGGTTCCCAACACCGTTGCCCCCACCTTTGCAAGCCCAAGGGTTTCCCCTGAGGTGGGCCACAGTACAGGTTTGGTTGGCACCAGGAGGGTGGCAGACGGTAGGCATACGGCTAGACAAACGGCAGTGAGATTGCACCACAAATAAAGATGGGATTTGGGACTGTGGCTGACCATACAGGGTTTGCCTGACTGCCTCCCAACTTTAACACACCACTACTCAAGCGGCACTACCCTGTTCGACAACGCTCCATAATTTCCCCTGACAGGTTACAGGAGCGTAGTGTGTCACCTCCCAGGATAATGTTAAGGTGACATGGGGTGAGTCGAGAGGCAAGCAGCAGGGAGTATGCATATAGGGATGATGCCGAGGGACCCCTCGGGGTGCTTTCCTCATGGGTGGATGTCCAACGCTGCACTGAGGAGTGTGATGTCAGGTTCCATAGGGACGCTGATAGGTATCGGTCTAGGAGAAGTCATCGTAAGGGGATGGACAGCGACGGCAGGGGGTCCCCTTCAGGATATGCATGGTGGAGTATTTCGGATTCCCCTGTTAGGATTTAGTACCGGAGGCATAATGGGTCTAGATCTACTAGCGGGAGTTCTCCAGAGATGGGCGCTCATGGCCCTATGGGTTAGGACGCCAGTGGGGGATTAAGTCACGGTTCCCACTCAGGAGTAAGGCAGGTCAGGGATAGTACGGCCAGCCTACCCAGTATGTCCTCTCCTTACCGGTCGCCAAGACAGTCGCCCACGGATCGGGTGAGATCACGCACTGTAAGGTCGCCAAGACGGTTCCCCACGGATCGGGTGAGACTGAATTCACCAAGACGGTTGCCCATGGATCGGGTGAGACCATACGCTGGGAAGTCGTCTAAATGGTTGCCCTCAGATAGGGTGAAACCTGCTGCTGGAGAAGTACGCCTTGAAGCACCGGAGCGCTTGGGTCATGACAGTGGATTTCGGTTGACGCCCCCACGGCCTTTAGCGGCAAGGGGTTCAGAGGGTGAGTCACATTCAGTACATCGTTCAGGGGATCTGTTAGAAGGTTTAAACAATTTCCTAGATTCTTGGAGTGCAGGTAGGGGAAAGCATATGAATTTTTGTCAGGTTTGGGTGCCAAGGGGGGAAGGTTTAGGGTCAAGCACAGTTGGGGTCCCTGTTGTAGGAAGGAGTGCAGAGGGGGAGACAGTGGCAACATTGGCTGTTTCGGCATCAATTGAGTTAGGGAGTGAGCGGGCGTATTTACTCAGGGGTATTCCGGATACGGGACCTTTGGGCTGTCATTTTAAGCCCGAAGTGAAGGAACGTATTTGAAAAGGGAAGTTTGTGGAGATCTATTTCTATTGGAGAGCTATATTCACTCTGGGGATTGCTTTAATCACTATACTCCCTTGGATCACGATTGCTCTTGTAAGAGCAATAAATCCGATATAGGAAACGGTACAACCACACTATAAATCAAATATAATTAAATAGGGGCGGCAACAAAACACCGGCAAGCGACTGAATTGAGCAATTAACTCACAATAAACCAAAAGGTGTGTGCGCTCCAAATGAAAAATCACAAACTAAATAGTTAAATATAAAATTATAAATCTTTTAATAATCATCAAATAAAAGACTAACATAAAATAATTCAAAAGCTGTTTCACAACCTCCCTAATGATTATACCCATATTGGAATGCTGGAAATAGAGTTAGAAACCGTAATAATGGTTAGAAACAGGCCCGGACTGGCCATCGGGCATACCGGGCAAATGCCCGGTGGGCCGCGGTGTCCATGGGCCGAGGCCGGCAGGGGAGGTCCCAGGATCTCCCCTGCCGGTCTATGCAGGGCCGGCACTATCCGAGCGCCGGCCCCGCTGTTTGCGACGACGGGCCGGTGGGGAGATCAAAGCTCTCCCTCACCGGCCCACATGCGGCCGCCGGCGGGGAGGGAGACAGGCAGCCAGCCAGGCTGGAGAGAGGACCCGGCGGAGCTCTAACTTGCGGCTCCGCCGGGTTCCTCTCGCGAGATCCGGCGCGTTGCTATGGCAACGACCGGATCTCGCGAGAGTGAACTCTAGCCTCACAGGCTAGAGTTCACTCACCCACGAGGACCACCAGGGAACACTGCCTCCCCGCCTCCCAGTCACCAGCATGCCGCCCCCCCCCCTCCAAGGCTAAAGGTAAGAAGGGAGGGGGGGACATAATGCCTGTTTTTTATTTTTTTTTATTTACCCCCCCTACACACACACAATAACATTTATACAGCACTCACACACCCATCACACACAGCACTCTCTCACACAGCATCACACTCACAGCACTCTCACAGAGCACTCTCTCACACAGCTCTCACACACACACAGCACTCTCTCACACCCATCACACTCACAGCACTCTCACAGAGCACTCTCACAGAGCACACTCTCACACAGCACTCTCACAGAGCACTCTCTCACACAGCACTCTCTCACACAGCACTCTCACACACACCCATCACTCTCTCACACAGCACTCTCACACCCATCACACTCACAGCACTCTCTCACCCATCACACTCACAGCACTCTCTCACACCCATCACACTCACAGCACTCTCTCACCCATCACACTCACAGCACTCTCTCACAGCACTCTCACACCCATCACACTCACAGCACTCTCTCACAGCACTCTCACAGAGCACTCTCACACACAGCACTCTCTCACACACAGCACTCTCTCACACACAGCACTCTCACACCCATCTCACACAGCATTCTCACATCCATCACTCACACACAGCACTCTCACACCCATCACTCACACACGGCACTCTCACACACACACGGTACTCTCACACACATCACACACACGGCACTCTCACACACACACCGCACTCTCACACACACACATACTGCACCCCCCACACACACACACATACTGCACCCCTCACATACACACAGAACCCCCCCAACACACTGCACCACACACATACACAATACTTCCAAATATATACACACACACACACACACACACACTACACTCTTAAAGGACCACTCTAGCCACCCAGACCACTTCAGCTTAATGAAGTGGTCTTGGTGCCAGGTCCTTCTAGGGTTAACCCATTGTTTTATAAACATAGCAGTTTCAGAGAAACTGCTATGTTTATCATTGGGTTAAGCCTTCCCCCAAAGCCTCTAGCAGCTGTCTCATTGACAGCCGCTAGAGGTGCTTGCGTGCTTTTCACTGTGAAAATCACAGTGAGAGCACGCAAGCGTCCATAGGAAAGCATTATAAATGCTTTCCTATGCGACCGGCTGAATGCGCGCGCATCTCTTGCCGCATGCGCATTCAGCCGACGGGGCGGATCGGAGGAGGAGAGCTCCCCGCCCGGCACTGGAAAAGGGTAAGTTTTAACCCCTTTCCAGAGCCGGGCGGAGGGGGTCCCTGAGGGTGGGGGCACCCTCAGGGCACTATAGTGCCAGGAAAACGAGTATGTTTTCCTGGCACTATAGTGGTCCTTTAACATACACACTCTGGATCCCCTATACACACACACTAGATTCCTTGTAAGCAAACACATACTACACCCCTAAACACACACACACACACTATAGCCTGTATGCACACACTTGCTATATCCCCAATACACACATTCTCTACAGCCCATAGCCACATATGCATCACATTACACCACAAACACAACACGACTAAAACCGACCTTATTACACAATACCACACCACGACCAGCTCACTCTACACACACGCAATACCACAAGCAGGCTCCAAACACATGCACAATACTCTTTCCTGGCCTTTTGTCTCCTGGTATCCATTTATAGACACCAGAGACAAGTTACAAGGAAACACAGTGCAAGCATGTTATTAAACTTGCTTGCACTGTGCAGAACAAATACAGGACTTTTTTCTCATGCTAGAGCTCTTCAGCAGAGCTCTGCGCATGGTCTGCCCTGGAAGAGCATTGAACCAACATGCTCACTTTGAGAGGAGGCGTGTTTGTCATTGGTGATGACAAAACACACCTCCTCTGCCCCGCCCCCTTTTTAGTGGGCCGCTGTGTTAAAAAAATGCCCGGGCCGAATTTTTCTCCCAGTCCGGCCCTGGTTAGAAATACACAAAATAGCAACAAAATATAAAACAGTTAATTAAATACTCAGCATAGTATCCATATATAACTAAGTTAATAGCTTTAAACATGTCAGAGAATCATATAAAAATACATCAAAGGTATGGATAATATGCATAAAGAAACATACACAACAAAAAATATATATACATCAAAAAATATAAAAAATACTAATAAATAAATAGTACCCGACATCGGTGTTTCTAACCATTATTACGGTTTCTGACTCTATGTACAGCATTCCAATTTGGTTATAATCATTAGGGAGGTTGTGAAACAGCTTTTGAATTATTTTATGTTACTCTTGTAAGAGCAGCCTGCTTTGCTCTCTGGACTAGGAGAGGTCTACCCTCTGGAAGCTGGATCCTGGTCTTGGGTCCAGGGTGGATGGAGGATAGCGAGACCCCAACCAAGCTGCGGCGGTTTGTGGGGTTTACGGTGGTTATGGTGTTTCAGTGCAGTGCTTATGGTGCTCACAAATACTAGGAAGCAGCGATTGACGGAGGTACCTGGTCGGGGTGCCAGGCGATCCGTCACAAGTGTCGTATGAGTAGTTTGATCAGGTGGTTGATTTGGTTCGGTGGGCGGGCCGCGGAGCACTGTTGGCCAAGGCAGATGTGGAATCAGCATTTCGTCTCCTACCAATTTACCCCAAATGTCATAATTTTTAAAAAAAGTTAGCACCTTTTTGGAGTGGGTGGTCAGGGTCGAGTGTGGTCCACTATCTGGATGATTTCCTGTGGTCGCGCCTTCCGATTCAGAGGCTTGCCGAATAGGATTGAGAACGTTGGAATGGGTGGCGCATGTTTTTGGTGTACCTTTGGCGGGTGACAAGACGGTTGGTCCCATAACGTGTTTGGGGCTTGGATTAGATTCCGTCAGCGGAGAATGTCGTTTGCCAGAAGACAAATTGCTTACTCTTCGCGGGGCGGTGCCGCAGGAAGACAAAAAAGTTACGTTACGAAATTTGCAGTCTTTGATTGGTCGTTTGAACTTCGCATGCCGGTAGGATATTTAACAGGTTCTTGGCAAAGGCTGCTGGGGGGTGTTCCCTCATCATTTCATTCAGGTCACGGTATCCATGAAATATGATTTGGACATCTGGGTGGTTTTTCTCCGTGAGTTTAATGGGCGGGTCTTTTTTCGGGATTCAGCAGTTTCTTCTCCAGAAAGTTTGGGTTTTGGGGCTTACTTTTCCGGGCAATGGTGTGCAGGAGCATGGCCAGAGGAATGGAAGGCTAGCCCGCTTATCCGCAATTTAGCTTTTCTAGAGCTATTTCCCCAGTGGTAGCATTAGCTTTGTGGGGTCACCAATTGCGGGATAAGAAGATGATATTCTTTATAGATAATATGTCGGTAATGGCCGTAGTAAATAGACTTTCTGCTTCCTCTATTCCTGTGGTTTGGCTTCATTGGCCGCTTTGTCTTGTACTTGTTTTTTAAATGTTATTGCTGATTCACTGTCTCGTTTGCAGTAAGCGAGGTTTCATCGGGTGGCTCAAGGCGCGCAAGTGAAGGGTTTGTCCAGTCCGGAAGAAGTGTGGCAGCTCGGCGGACTGATAAGGGAGTCTGTGGTGCCTTCTACTTGGGCACTGTACAGTAAGGTGTGGCAAGAATGGGATGACACGTTGAACTATGCGGGGGGTAAGCTTTCAGCGGATGCACTGTTGGACACGTTATTATGGTTTTTATGCCATTTGTTTCGGATGCATCTCCTGCAATGGTTGGGCATCAATTGTCAGCTTTAGCCTTTTTATTTAGGCTTAATAGGTGGGAGGATGTTATGAAGCATTTTATTGTTCATCAAGCTCTCAAAGGCTTTAGGAAGGGGAGGATGTCGGTCGACTCTAGGAGGCCAGTGTCGTTCGACATTCTCCAACGGGTAGTTCAGGTGCTACCTAAAGTGTGCTTCTCCCAGTACGAAGTCTTATTGTTCTCTGTGTTTTTAGGTGGGCCTTTTGTGGGGCATTTGGAGTTAGTGAGTTGGTCAGTGCCAATCATTTTGGGGGTTGGGTCTACAGTCTTTAGATATCGAATTGTGGCATAACAGGGTGGTTATTAATTTGCGTCGTTCCAAAATGGATATTTTGGGGAAAGGCTGTTTGGTGACGTTATTTTCATTGCCCGAAATTGGAGTGTGTCCATTTTTTTTGTGCAGAGGCTTTTCTAAGGGTTCGTGTGGAGACAAGGGGTTCCGTTTTCCTGCATGCAGATGGCTCCGCCCCATCGAAGTATCAGTTCGTCTTATCAGGGTCTTCAGGTTGGCCTTGGCACGCTTAGGCATGGATACAGTTCAATTTGGTTCTCATTCCTTTAGGATTGGCGCTGCGACAGAGGCTGCTCGATTGGGTAGATGGGAATCTGTGAGGTTCAGATCCTATGTTGTTTTTTTCCAATGTATCATTTTTATTGGTTTTTATCATGGAAATATAAACAGCGGGGTACAGAAATGAAAAAGGGATAAGGGTAAAGAATTACACACAAGCAGGTCACATTGTTGAGTGCAAATACTATTGATTCTTACACACACATGTTGCGCAAGATACATTGTATGGTTACATTGTTGTGTGAGCAATTTTTCAGATCTGCATCATTGCCTGCGTGGTTAGCTGCTGGGGATGATGGGGTTAAGGGGGGTGGGGGGGGACAGGGGAGGGTCAGCAACCGGGTAAGGGTAAGGGTGGTGGGTTGAGATGTCTCTACACCTTGTTGTGTTTTGCGGTGGCTCATTTAGCCACTGTTCTCCAGCTACCTCTGCTTATGCGGGAGTTTAGCTTAGGGGGGCTTCCCTGTATTTCTTTTTCCTCGTACATCTGGGGTGGGTTAGTCCCCTATTACTGTTTTCTCTTCGCTGACCTAGGACGACACGGGCTCCGTCTCATTGTCCAGACCAGTTGGACCAGATCAGGTTGTATCGTGCTAGGGTGCCCTGGATCGTATGCGCTATTTTCTCAAGGTGTTGCGTGAGGTTTATTCTGTTAACTACCACTGTTATTTCCGGGGCTGAGGTAGATTTCCAGAGGGAGGCTATACAGTGTTTGGCTGCTAAGGTAACATGGGTGGTCAGCACCGTCTCCGGGTGAGTCAGTGATTTGGGAAGCATGTGTAGGAGGTAAGCCTCCGGTGTGAATGGTATCCTTTTCTGTATACTGCTTTGGAGTAACACCTGTACCTGTCTCCAGAAGTTGTGTAGTACTGGACATTGCCAGAAGATATGGCTCAAAGTACCCGTCTGTGCGCAGCAGCGCCAGCATACCTGTTGTGCCCCTGGTTATATAAGTGCCAGCCTCCGTGGGGTGAGATACCACCTCATCCAGAGTTTATAGGCCGCCTCAACATGGTCCAGGCAGTGTGTGGCTCGTTTCACAAGCGCCATCGCTGCGGACCATTTACTACTCTCTATTGTGCTATTGAGTTCAGATTCCCAGTGTACCATGTAGCTTAACTTATCAGGCTTGCCTATCTCCAGGAGATTTTGGTAACATAGAGAGAGTGGTTTTGCTTGGGTCTTACGCCTGAGGCACAGTGTGTCGAACGAGCCCGGCTCTCTGGTGTTGGGTGTCGCTTGTTTGATCCCCTGCATTATGTGCTTAATGCGAAGGTAGGTGAAGAGTTCCCTACCCGGGATGAGGAAGGTCCGCTGAAGTGTCGGGAATTGTCTGATCTCACTACCCTCCATTATTTGGGATACCCTCTCTATCCCCTGTGCCAACAACCCGTCTAGAACCAGATCTTGTGTGAGGTATTTTAGGCTAGTCATGGGGGCATATAGTATCAGAGGTTGGGCTAGGAGTTTCGGTGCCCACCTGTGCCATATGTGGAGAGAATGTTTTGTGGTCACCAGCATGTTTGCGTCGCGTGGGTGCGATCTGGTCGGGACCCAGAGTAAGTCTAATAGTGCATGGGGCGTAGCAGTTGCCGTTTCTAATTGGTACCACAGGGGGCGGTTTGGGGTTCTCAGCAATCTTGCTGTTTGGGATAGATTCGTGGCTATGTAGTATTTAGAAATATTGGGTACACCCAGCCCCCCTTTCCCCATAGCCAGGGTTGTGCTTGCCAGAGAAACCCTAGGTGGTTTCTTCTTCCATATGTGCGCGTTCAACAGACGCTGGAATCGTTGTAGTAGCCCCTTCGGTATCTCAATAGGGAGGGCCCTGAAGAGGAATAATATTTGGGGGAGTATGATCATTTTTATGGAGTTTATGCGTCTCAGCCATGATGTGTTTTTTGCCCCCCAGCTCTCCAGCAGTGTCTCAGTTTTATTTAACAAGGCGTCATGGTTATGTCGGAGTAGGTTGCGTCTTGAGGGTGCCAGTTTTGTACCTAAGTAGGAGAGATTGTCTTTCCGCCAGTCAAAGGGGTACTGAGCTCGCAGGGGAGTTAGGTGAGGGTGGGGCACGTTAAAGGGTAATACCTGAGTCTTTGCTTCGTTGTTTTTGTAATAGGACACTAGGCCATAATCATGGAGCAGGAGTAGGAGATGTTTCAGTGATTCTGTCGGGTTAGTCAGAAATAGCAGGATGTCGTCAGCAAAGGCCGCTTTTTTTTGGGGACCTATTAGTGTGGGGATACCCGTGACGCACTCCTCCTGCTTAATTGTGTGCATTAGCAGTTCTAGTGACAAGATAAAGATAAGGGGCGACAATGGGCATCCCTGTCTTGTGCCATTTGTCAGGGCAAAGCGTCGAGAGGTGAAACCGGAGCTCACCACCACGGCCGTCGGGGAGGAATACAATGACCAGAGGCCATTGAGAAATTCTTCGGGGAATCCAAACCTGCGGAGGACCTCCGTCATGTAGCCCCAGTGTAGCCGGTCGAAGGCCTTCTCCGCGTCAAGGGCCATTAGTAGTCCCTGTGTTCTATGTACTGTCAGGAGTTCCATTATGTCTAGTGCACGCCTTGTGTTGTCCTCTACCTGGCGTTCAGGGACAAAACCTGATTGTTCCGGAGAAACGAGTGTACCCAGGAGGGGGCGTATTCTGTTGGCAAGAATTTTAGCAAAGAGCTTTGTGTCCGCGTTAAGCAGGGAGATGGGGCGATAGTTCTCGCAAAATTCAGTGGGCTTGCCCGGCTTGGGAATAGTAATTATGGTGGCCTCTAGCATTTCGGGGGGTATGGAGCCTGACTCCATGATGTTGTTGAACAGGGAGGTCATGTGGGGAAGGAGTTGGTCCTCAAAGGTCTTATAATAGTGAGCGGGGAAGCCGTCAGGCCCTGGGGCTTTATGTCGGGGGGTTTCTCTAAGTGCTTTTGAGATTTCCTCTGGAGTGATTGTGCTGGTGAGTAGTGAGGCTTGGGCGCTGGTAAGCTGGGGGAGTTCCATTTTGTCTAAGTAGGCGGCTATCTCCATTGGGGTCGGCTGGTGTTGTAGAGGATCTTTCCCCAGGTTATAGAGGGCACCGTAAAATGTCGCAAATTCATCAGCTATCAGCTTGGGGTTCGTCAGTTTCGTCCCGTTTTTATCTACTAGGTATGGTATGCGCGTTTGGGCGTGTTTGTCTTTCAGTTGAGCGGCCAGCAATTTCCCCGCCCTGTTCCCCTGTCTGTAATATTCGCTTTTGAGTTTGCGGAGAGCCCTCTCATCTCGCTGGAGTTGGTGGACTTCCAAGTCAGCTCTAATCTCATTGACAGCCTGTCGTGTCACGTCAGAGGGTGAGGATTTGTGGAGGTCCTCCGCAAGCCTCAGGTCCCTGAGCTTTGCTCTGCTGGTTTCCTCTAGTTTGCGTTTTAGTGTCGCTCCAACCCTAATCAGTGCACCTCGTATCACGGCCTTATGGGCCAGCCACGTCGCAGCCATGGTTGTGTCCTGGGGCTTCTTGTCCGCAAAGTAATTCACTATGATTTTGCTTATCTCAGCAGCCCGTTCAGCGCTATCTATGAGGGATGCATTGAGGCGCCACGTGCCCCGTCCTCTCACCGGATGTAAGGTGGTGAATGAGGACAGCAAAGGGGCATGGTCTGACCAGGTGATTGAGTCGATGGTGACCCTAGTCAGAGTGTCCAGGGATTTCTCATCCACCAGGCACATGTCAATGCGGGAGTATTGGTCATGGACTTTCGAGTAGAAAGTATAATCTCTGGTGGCCGGGTAGAGGGAGCGCCACGTGTCGTGAAGGCCATGGGAGTGTAAGAGAGCTGAGAGCCTGTCACCGATAGATACAGAGTGAGGGTGGGAACCTGGAGTGCCAGATCTGTCCAGGTCTGGGTCAAGTACACAGTTAAAGTCCCCGCAGACATAAGTTTGGCCCTGTTTTATCCTGTCCAGCGTTTTTAGGGATTTCCTGATAAAGTCATATTGGTTGGAGTTAGGAGCGTAAAGGTTTGCCAAGGTGACCGGGATATCGTTTAGCCTACCCACCAGAATTAGTAGCCTACCATCAGCGGTTTTGTGCTCTATCGTGCACGTGAAGGCCCAGTCCGAGTGGATTAAGATACTGACTCCCCTGGTTTTATTGGGCGCTAAAGCATGGTAGGAGACGGGGTACCTGGCTGAGAGGAATTTTGGGGGGTTTATTGCTGAGAAGTGTGTCTCCTGTATGCAGGCTACTGAAGCGTGCAAGGCGCGGAGCTGGGAGAAGGCAAGCCTGCGTTTTTGCGGAGTGTTCAGGCCTCGGGCATTTAGGGACAGAACATTAAATTGGTGTTGGGAAGACATCAGTTGAGACCGGGGGGGGGCTCGGTGTTTCCGAGGCAGCATTTACCAAACTGGTTTACAGACAAAGGTAGTACTCTTTGGTGAAGGGGGGTTGCGTCCCTAATCCCCCAGCACCTCCAAGGCCCAGGGTGAGCGACATCTCTAATGGGGTGCATATTCAAGGGTAGAGTGTAACATGGGGATAAAAAACAGTAAACATAACAAAAGTATATACATTTCAATAAGCTTAATAGCATTATGTGGAGACTGGTCCGCAGGTGCACCTTTCTCCTCACGGTGGGGAGGGGTAGCACCGCAGAGGGTTGTCTCGGCAGTGGGGGGGGGGGGCTCTAAGGAGAGGGTCTATGACCGGTGGTGGACTATATGAATAGAGGGAAGGAGAGGGTCTTGTGTTGGGTGTAACATGGGCACAGCAAGTGTAGGAGCCACCCGAGTTTGCGGGGGTAAAGCTGGTCATCTTGGTGAGATGGGCCGTGCCACTAGGCATGCCATCAGGGTGCCTCGGGTTGTATAGGAATAGATGTGGTCGGGACAACCAGGGGCTAAGGCCAACCTCATTGCCGGTGGGAGCCGCATATAGCTGAGACTTTAAAGTGCAGCGTATGGGGTAGCAGTGTGTCATCTATGGGCCACCTCCTGTCACATGTACTCACGTGAAGGTTCAGACTGCAAACACCAATCAAGCTTTTCCCCCGAGGTAAAAGAAAAAGGGGGTGAGTCCAGCTAGAGTCTCTACCGCTTCTGAGGCGGAGACGTCTTCACCTCACATGGCATCAGTCGACCTGGCAGTCTGTTGCAGTGGGAGAGGCCGAACAAATCATTCACTTCTTCCTTTGGACTTTGGTCCACTCCTGGGCCACTTGTCCTGGGGTCGCTGGGTGGTTGGGCGGCGCGTGGTCCGGGAAGAGTCCCCAAGCTTTCAGCTTGTGCATGCCCTGGTCTGGGTCCTCCAGCTTCGTTAGGGTCCCATTTCTCCAGATCAGCAATTTCGTGGGGAAGCCCCAGCGGTAGGGGATCTTGTGGTTCCGGAGGCATTTTGTGACATTTATAAAGTCTCTTCTTCTCGCCATTGTCATAGGAGACAAATCAGCAAATAAGGAGATCGTTTCATAGCCCGGTGGCATTGCCGTAGATTTTCGTTGCGCCGTAAGTATGGCGTCCTTGGCGCTGAAATAGTGTAGCTTCGTGACAATGTCTCTCGGTATGTCTCGTGCCAGCGTAGCGGGTTTAGGTACCCGATGCGCCCTATCTAAGCGCAGGTCAGCTGGTTCCAGGCTAGGCTGGATCGCCGTGAAGAGTTGCCGAAGATACTCCGGGATATCCGGCCCTGCGACAGACTCCGGGACCCCGCGCACTCTGATGTTATTGCGGCGCGATCGGTCCTCGAGGTCCGCCAGTTTGGCTGTTAGGCGCACTTGCTCCGATTCCATTTGGCGGATCTTGTCCAAGATGCCGTCATTAGCCTGGCATAAGTCGTCAGTTTTCTCCTCAAGGGCATTTAGGCGGGTCCCCACCTCGTGCACCTCTCTGCGGATGTCATTAACAGCCAGTTGTAAGTCCTCCTTCATGGAGGAGCGGAGCTCCTGCAGCATTGCCGCCATTTTTGCCTCCGAGAGAGAAATATCCCCAGGGGGAGGCTGCAGTGCCTCTGTGTCGGATCCCTGATCCGAGGCAGGTGTTGGGGAGTGTGAGCCGCCGCCATCTTGCTCCGGCCGCGTTTTGTCCCTCCTACCTTGTGGGAAAAAATCCGACGCCCGCTGTGCTTTTGGGGGCGCCATTCGGCAGGGTAAGGTCCCCACAGGTTTGGGATATAGTGGAGGGCACTTCTTCTTCCCTTAGCCGGTAATAATTGCCGCTTTAGTCCGGTCCGGTCTCGGAGCTCTCACTCCATGCGGCTGCTCCATGAGACCGGAAGTCCCGCCCCCTGTTACTTCAGATCCTATGTTAGGCCCGATAAACTTGTTTAGATCGGGTTGGGGTGGTGCTGGATTTACATGTCAATGTTGGCATGGTATTGACAATGACCTTAATTTTTACTTATTAAAACTTATTATCAATAAAAGCTGTGATCATTTTATACCAAAAAATATTGTGTCAGTGTTTTTATGGGGATTGGTGTTGGGCTTAAGCATATGCCGCAGAGACGACCTGTCATGTGAATTTCTCTTGAATTTGACCATGTGGAGGCACATACATGAATTTCCACGTATTGTAATTGTAATACTTTTCAAAATGTTAAGGTACAAGTAGTAGAATAGATAATGATGAAAATTATGAAATATCTGTGGTTATGCAGAGAATTTTTCCTTCCTCTCCAACTTTTCATCAGCCAGTAAATCTTCCCCGAGACACTTCCCCTATTGGGTCATAAAAAATCTCAAGTAGGGAATTGCAGCTATAGATGATAAGATTTCATAATTAGGATTACTAAAATGCAGTTATATGTTACACATC
Source organism: Pelobates cultripes (assembly GCA_933207985.1). Lineage (NCBI taxonomy): Eukaryota > Metazoa > Chordata > Amphibia > Anura > Pelobatidae > Pelobates > Pelobates cultripes. The sequence continues at coordinate 126,441,087 of OW240914.1, read as the reverse complement.
AATGATAATGTGAAAGGCCATGCCCTAATGATGCAAGGTATCATTGCTACAACAAAATAAAATCTGTTAACGTCCACTTCAGGGAGTGTTTTCCACTTACTCATAGTCAGACATCGAGTACTTTACGGTTATATTTCGGGAAATTTATCAAAGTGTTTGATTCTAAAAAGTGGCACAAAAGTACTAACACTGGGGCAGTCACCATGGAAACCAATGAAACCAGTACATTTTATTGGTGTCTACTCCACCAGGACACTTTTGCACCACTTTTTAGAACAGGACACTGATAAATCTCTCTGATTGACCCTCTTTGTCTCTCTCTGGAATACTGCGGGAAATCCAAAATCACTGACCAACTCAAAAGGTACAGAGTCACATAATGTCAATGCTACTCTTTCAAATAACTGTAGTCAAGGTATTTGAAAAATGTATTGTTTTCGTTTTTATATATACACTCTTTCACCTCTCTAATGCTTGGCTTAATTGAACAAGTCAGAGTGACAAAATCAACATTTAGTGGCTGTCCTCTAATATCAACCATGGCCCTGCTGTGTAAGCACTGGAAAAGTGCCCCTCATGTACAGGTTCTATGGTGTTTTCAAAAGTTATAGCGTCAAATATAAGGCTTGCGTTTCATTTTTTTCACATTAAAATTCGCCAGATTGGTTACGGTGCCTTTGAGACCCTATGGTAGCCCGAGAATAAAAATTACCCCTATGATGGCATACCATTTGCAATAGTAGACATCCCAAGGTATTGCAAACGGGGTATGTCCAGTCTTTTTTAGTAGCCACTTAGTCACAAACACTGGCCAAAATTGGCGTTTTTTTGCATTTTTCACACAAACAAATACTAACCGCTAACTTTGGCCAGTGTTTGTGACCAAATGGCTACTAAAAAAGACTAGACATACCCCATTTACAATACCTTGGGTTGTCTACTATTGCAAATGGTATGCCATTATGGGTGTAAATTTCATTCCTGGCTACTATAAAGTCCCAAAGGCAACATAACCAATCTGGCGAATTTCAATTTCAAATGTAACGTGCTATATTTGACCCTGTAACTTCCCAAAACGCCATAAAAGCTGTACATAGGGGGTACTGTTTTACGCGTGAGACTTTGCTGAATACAAATATGTGTATTTTATTGCAGTAAAAGCAAACAGTATTATGACATTGACAGTTAAAATGTCATGTAGAACTAAAAAACATTTTAAAAATTCTTATTTTCTCCCATTTTTTTCACATTAAATTATGTTTCATAGCTAAATATTTGATATTAAATGAAAGCCCTGTTTCCCCTGAATAAAATGATATATAATAAGGGTGGGTGCATTTACTATGAAAGAGGTGTATTACGGTTGGACAGACATGTAGCGCAAATGCCAGGTTTTGTTTACATTTTGTTTCGTTCACAACGTGTACATTTGGCTCAGTCCTTAAGGGGTTAAATAACCCTAAGTCCAATTAAGGTAATTGAAAATGATAATCACATGTTAAAACATATGTATAAGTGACATATAAAAACAAGACAGGGAGTCTACTCATACATAGAATCAGGATCTTAAAGGTACAATAACCAATTATATAGTAATATAACCATCTATAATTTAATTTTCCATAAAATAAAAAGTCAGATGTCCTGTCAAATACAGCAAGTTTAAGTAGCATATATAAATCCATGAAGCAGGCAAAATTTTAATAATTTATTTGAAAGTGCAATATTTATGAAAATATATATAATGGAAATAAAAATATATTTTTTCTTCATAAATAATCCATAATGAGAGGGGATCTCAATCGATGAAGACATCATGTTTTTCTAACATCTAAAGAGTCAAAAAACCATAAGATCCATATGGATGACAAAATAAAATCACATGTGCAATAATGAACATTCCTCATGTAAAGCCACCACATACCAGGTGGGTACAAGAGGGTACGATGTAACTTCAAGAAGCACAGTGAAATCAAGAGAAGAGAAAAAAACTTGAAATAAATCACTATAAACATATACCTAATTATAAAAGAGTAGTAAAAGGAAACTGCCTATTAGGTCCATTAGGCCATAAGGTATCTAATGTATGAATCAAAAAAGATTCTCTCTTTTTAAGCAAACCCTGACGATTACCACCTCTCCTCAATGGAGGCACATGATCAATAACTTTGAAGCACTGTTGGAAAATATTGTGATTATGTTCCCAAAAATGGGTGGGTATAGGGAGTTCTTTCCGTTTCATTCTAATTGTGGATTTATGCTTATTAGGTCTCTCACGGACTTTCATAGTGGTCTCTCCTATATAGAGAAGGCCGCATGGACACTTGAGGGCATAAACAACATAGGTAGATTCACATGTAAATTAATGTTTAATGTTATATGACCGACCTATTTGAGGATGGAAAAATGTATCCCCTTTAATTATAGAATTACATGAGTTACAATTATGGCACGGGAAAGTTCCATAAACCGGGGTTGAAAGAAATCTCATTTTTATATGTTTCAAGGGTCCAATATCCGCTTGAACTAGTGTGTTTCTAATATTCTGAGGTCTTTTATATGAAAATAATGGAGTGGATTGAAATTCCGAAATATTGGGGAAGGACCTCTTAAGGATCCCCCAGTGTGTGCGAATAATATTTGCCACTCAGTTGCTATTAAAATTATAAGTGGATACAAAAGGTATTCAAATCTGATTATTGGATACTTTCTGTTTGGGTTTCAGAAGAGAATCCCTCTCCATATTCAATACTTTTTCTTTCTCAGAATCTAAGAGTGTTGCTGGATACCCACGACTAAGGAACCTATTGCTCATTTCATTGAGTTGTCAAGCTATTGGGTCTGACACATTTCTTGCTACTCTGATATATTGACTACGAGGGAATCGTCCGTTGTTGGTGAAAACTGGTAAATTCTAACAAGCTATTCCTGTCAGTAGGCTTAATATAAAGATCTGTAAGAAAACCATCACCGTCACGGGTGATATTAAGGTCTAGAAAATTGATGGTGACTTCCCTACAGTCCATAGTTAATTGAATGTCGCCACAAATCACTTTCATGTCATGGTGAAATGAATCCAATTATGTATACTGTTTCTGTCTCACCCTCTGCATGCAGACACTGAACTTTCCTTGTAGAGATGCATTGATTCAATTCATCTCTATGAGGAGATGTTAATTGGCCAGGGCTGGTGCTGGTTTTGCCCCCGGTCAGCCTCCTTGACAGTCTCAGCCAATCCTATGGGAAGCATTGTGATTGGCTCAGACAACCACTTCTGATGATGTCAGCAGGCAGGTCAGGAAAGAGGCAGTAGCTTTAGACTTGAATACAAGTAAGACTTTACTATATTTAGGGTTGGAAAAGGGGGCCAGGAGAGGAGGAGTGGGATCTAGCTGTTGGTTTTAACACATTAGGGTCAGGAATACATGTTTGTGTTCCTGACCCTATAGTGTTCCTTTAAGCTTAAGTTGTTTTGTTGCTTATAATATCCTCGTATGCAAGTGGGACAGGGGCTGAGTAAGGGCACGGGCTGAGTAGGGGACAAGGGCTGAGTAAGGGGACAGGGCTGAGTAGAGGGACAGGGACTGAGTAGAGGGACAGGTGCTGAGTAAGGGGACGGGGCTGACTAGGGGAATGGGGGCTGAGCAGGGGAATAGGGGCTGAGGAAGAGGGACAGGAGCTTAGGAGGGGGGGCAGGGGCTGAGGAAGGGGACAGGGGCTGAACAAGAGGACAGGAGCTCAGGAGGGGGACAGGGCTGAGGAAAGGGATAAGGGCTGAGAAGAAGGGGCTGAGGAAGGGGCAGGAGTCTGAGGAGGGGACAGGGCTGAGGAAAGGGACATGGGCTGAGTAAGGTGACATGGGTTGAGGGGGACAGGGCTGAGGAAGAGTTACAGGAGCTTAGGAAGGGAGCATCGGCTGAGGAAGGGGGACAGTGGCTGAGGAAGGCGATATGGGCTGAGGAGGGGGGCAGGGGCTGAGGAAAGGGGCAGGGACTGAGGAAGGGGGCAGCGGCTGAGGAAAGGGATAGGGGCTGAGGAAAGGGCAGGGATTGGAGGAAAAGGGCGGGCTGAGGAAGGGGACAGGGGCTGAGGAAGGGGACAGGGGCTGAGGAGGAGGACAAGGACTGAGGAAGGAGTCAGGGACTGAGGAGGGGAACAGGGACTGAAGAAGGGGGCATGAGCTGAGGAGGGGGACAGGGACTGAGGAAGGGGACAGGAACTGAGGCAGGGGCAGGGGCTGAGGAAGTAGCAGGTGCTGAGGAAGGGGACAAGGGCTGAGGAAAGTGACAGGGACTGAGGGGGACAGGGCTGAGGAAGAAGGACAGGAGCTTAGGATGGGGGGCAGGGGCTGGGGAAGGGGAACATGGGCTGAGGAAGGGAACATGGGCTGAGGAAGGGGACAGGGACTGAGAAGGGGTACAGGGGCTGAGGAAGGGGGCAGGGGCTAAGGAAGGGGGCTGGTGTTGAGGAGGGGGGCAGGGGCTGAGGAAGGGGACAGGGTCTGAGGAAGGGGAAAAATAAAAAACCTAAAGTGCATTCCCCCCTCCCTGAGGCTTATCTTGGGCCAGGAGGGGTGGGACAGGATCTGGAGTGTGGAAGTCTGCAGTCAGTGGAGTCACGTCCCCTCCTCCTGACATCATCAGGAGAGGCCAGCCGACTCCACTGGCTGCAGGCTGCAGAGAGAGAGGTGAGTTTAAAAATCTGAGTCTCCAGCCAGAGGCAGGGGATTCAGATTTGTGCTCCCCACCTGCTCAGGTGGCCGCTTGTGCCAGCCCTGAGTCCTGCAGGACTAGTAACAGAGCGGTGTTCCTGCTGTGGAAAAAGTGAAGGAACGCCGTTCCCATGCATTCCTGCAGGACTTAAGCCCTGCTTATAATGTCCCTTTAAACAAATCGATTTGTTTTAAGTTGACATTTGTTTTTCATTCTTTTCATTGGTGCACTGTTTTGTTCATTCTTTTTTGTTTTGCACAAATCAACAAGTTACTGAATAAATAAGTCTACACTTTATGCCTCTCCTCTATAAAACCAGGCAGTCGGAATTGGTACAGGTGATACTCAAAAAATTTGAATATCGTGCAAAAGTTCATTTATTCCAGTAATGCAACGTAAAAGGGGAAACTAATATATGAGATAGACGCATTACATGCAAAGCAAGATAGTTCAAGCCGTGATTTATCATAAGTGCGATGATTATGGCTTACTGCTCATGAAAACCCCAAATCCACAATCTCAGTAAATTAGAATATTACTTGCAATCAATGAAACAAGGAGTGTACATAGAACAATATCGGACCTCTGAAAAGTATAAGCATGCAGACTCAGTACTTGGTTTGGGCCCCTTTTGCAGCAATTACTGCCTCAATGCGGCGTGGCATGGAAGCTATCAGCCTGTGGCACTGCTGAGGTGTTATGGAAGACCAGGATGCTTCAATAGCAACCTTTAGCTCTTCTGCATTGTTCGGCCTCATGTCTCTCATCTTTCTCTTGGCAATGCCCCATAGATTCTCTATGGGGTTCAGTTCAGGCGAGTTTGCTGGCCAACCAAGCACAGTAATCCCACGGCCATTGAACCAGGCTTTGGTGCTTTTGGCAGGGTGGGCAGGTGCCAACTCCTCCTGGAAAATGATGTCAGCATCCCCATAAAGCTCGTCTGTGGAAGGAAGCATGAAGTGCTCCAAAATCTCATGGTAGACGGCTGCGTTGACCCTGGACTTAATAAAGCACAGTGGACCAATACCAGCAGATGACATGGCTCCCCAAATCAACACAGACTGTGGAAACTTCACACTGGACTTCAAGCATCTTGCAGTGTGTGCCTCCCCATTCTTCCTCCAGACCCTTGGTTTCCAAATGAGATGCAAAAGATGCTCTCATCAGAAAAGAGGACTTTGGAACACTGAGCAACAGACCAGGTCTGTTTTTCTTTATTCCAGGTAAGACGCTTCTGACGTTGTTTGTTGTTCAGGAGCGGCTTGACAAGAGGAATACGACATCTAAAGCCCATGTCCAGGATCCGTGTGTGGTGGCTCTTGATGCACTGACTCCAGCCTCAGTCCACTCCTTGTGAAAGTCCCCAACACTTTTGAATGGCCTTTTCCTGACAATCCTCTCCAGGCTGCGGTCATCCCTGCTGCTTGTGCACCTTTTTCTTCAACACAATTTTCTATTAATGTGCTATGATACAGCACTTTGGCGAACATCCAACTTCTTTCGCAATTACCTTTTGAGGCTTTCCCTCCTTATGAAGGGTGTCAATGATGGTTTTCTGCACAACTGTCAGGTCAGCAGTCTTCCCCATGATTGTGATTCCTACTGAACCAGACTGAGAGACCATTTAAAGGCTCAGAAACCCTTTGCAGGTATTATGGCTTACTTATCTGATTAGAGTGGGAATATTGCACCTTTTCACAATATTCTAATTGTGGATTTGGGGTTTTCATGAGCTGTAAGCCACAATCATCGCACTTATGACAAATCACGGCTTGAACTATCTTGCTTTGCATGTAATGCATCTATCTCATATATTGGTTTCCCCTTTTACGTTGCATTACAGAAATTAATGCACTTTTGCACGATATTCTAATTTTTCGAGTATCACCTGTATATACAATCCTTATTCCAGGCGACACAGTTAACTGCAATGCTTCAGGTTCAGAGTACAGTGAATCCACCCAATAAGTCCTTCCCATCTTTATTATTATGGCTCCATAAACTGACTTCACTCCTTAGGTTAGCAGTCTATTTTATTCAGCTCTGCAGTCCACTCACTACCAGCATTCAATAACTGTACATTGTGTTGTATTATTCTGATAGCTGATCTACTATATATCAAATGAAAAGAATCTCTAAAGGGATTAGTGCAAATCACTAAAATGTTTATTGACCATGAATCCATAGCAATCTGATTCTCCTCTCTCATTCCCCTCCTTTCTTAATCCTTTATATAAAGTTCCCCTACCACAACCTAGTCTCGCCAAATACCTGTAAACACATACTGGATGTTAGACTGTTTAATGCAGGAAAATCGTGTCCCTCTTCAATGGAACAAGATTGCTCTTCTTACACTGTTAGCATTGATTTAAGTGGTGGAGACTCTTGGATTTACCGGGAACCAGGGCCGGACTGGGAAAAAAATTAGGCCCGGGCATTTTTCAATTAGAGCGGCCCCACAAAAAGGGGGCGGGGCCAGAGAAAGTGAGCATGTTGATTCAATGCGCAGAGCCCCGCTGAAGAGCTCTAGCATTAGAAAAAGGCCCTGTATTTGTTCTGCACAGCACAAGCAAATGTAATAACATGCTTGCGCTGTGTTTGCTTTTAAATTGTCTCTGGTGTCTCCACGAGTGGGATACCAGAGGACAAAAGGGCCAGGAAAGTGTATGGTGCATGTGTTTGGCGCATGCTTGTGGGATTGCCTGTGTGTAGAGTGTGGTGTGGTATTGTGTAAATAGGTAAATTTTGTGGTGTAATATGTGTGGCTAGGGGCTGTAGAGAGTGTTTGTATAGGGGCATAGTGTTATAGGGGATGTAGCGAGTGTGTGCATACGGGCAGTAGTGTGTGTGTATAGGTGACATAGTGTGTGTCACTTATACACACACACTACTGTGTGTAGAGAGGGTGTGTTTAGAGAATGTTGTATGTGTTTGCTTACAAGGAATGTAGTGTGTGTGTGTAGGTGGTGCAGTGTGTGTGTGTAAGAGATCTAGTGTGTAAAGGACCCAGAGTGTGTATAGAAGATTGAGTGTGTATAGAAGATTGTGTGTGTGTGTGTGTGTGTATGTGTGTAGAGGATTAAGAGTGCATATAGGGTAAGGGATCTAGCGTGTATCTGGAGCGTAATGTGTGTAGTGGTGCAGTGTGAGGGGTGCTGTAGTGTGTGTGTATATATATATATATATATTGTGATCCTTGTCACCAGGTAGCACGGTCCTCTAGGGCAAAAACATGCACAGTCCTTGTAGTTGCAAATACTCCAGGCACTTTATTTGCCTGATTGCCTAGCTCGTCTGAGCACTAACTGACTTTAGTTCCCTATCTCTCAGGGTTAAACTAAACACAATATTGCACCAACCTTATTAGAGAGCAACGCTCTGCTATCTAACCTGTTGCTTTCCTTTCTGCACTCCCAGTGCTCCAAGCCAGCCTTGCCCTGACTGCTTCCTTTCTGCACTCCCAGTGCTCCAAGCCAGTCTTGCCCTGACTGCTTCCTTTCTGCACTCCCAGTGCTCCAAGCCAGTCTTGCCCTGACTGCTTCCTTTCTGCACTCCAAGTGCCTAGTCTTCTTGACTATATGGAGAGAACAGCCTCTCTCTCCTACCTGCTTCCTGGGAGGAAGCCAGCAATCCCTCTCCTTTTTCCTGCCTAGCCGGGAGGAGTTTATTCCCACTGCAACAGCTGATTACCTGCAGCTGAGCAGTGGGTTGGAGACGATCCAAAAAACCCTGGCCTGGATCTAGGTCTCCCCAGAACACCACTAAACTGTGGAGTGGAGCATTGGCCCACCCTTCTCTCCAAATGCTCCACCCCAGGGGCCCATAACTAAGCAAAGCTTTGTGTTGTGCAACACAGAAACTACACATACTTCCCCTGGGGTTAAAAGGCCTATCTGCCTTCACTTTATCACATATCCTCCCCCCCAGCTCAGACCCATCGGGTCGAGCGACCTTAGAACACAAACCATGAACAATCACGTCACCTAGGGCTGTACCAGCCCTGACTAGCTCCTCAGTTACAGGAAGTGGCCTATTGCAGATGGCTGCTACCTTGCTCCCTTGTAGTTTAAGGAACCCCCACCCAAGTGGATAACCCAAATAGTTAGCTGCCTCAAATCCTGGATAACACTTAGTGTTAGCGGTCAGACCGGCAGCCCTTACATTATTCACAACTAACTGGACCCTCATCAGGTGTGCTTCCAAGTCCACCCTGTGAATCGCCACATCACCAAGGTAGGCAGCTGCATTCTCCCTGTTGGGCCAAAGTATCCTATTCATATGCAGAAAGGGGGCTGGTGCACTATGCAACCTGAATGGCAGTACTTTATGTTGCCATAACCCCTTGGGAGTAGAAAACGCTGTCCTTCCCTTTGCTTTCTCTGTCAGGGGAACCTGCCAATACCTTATGACCAGGTCCAAGGTACTCAGAAAACTGGCCTTACTTATACGCTCTTGCGTTTGAGCTACATGTACTACAGGGCACTTAACTTTTACTACCTCTGTGACAAACTCTACCTCTGCCATGGGGTATGTGCGGGTGTCACCATGTGTACCCACAATATCGATCACTTGTCTTAAACCAAATTTTTCTGGCTGGAGCAGAACACTTTTCAAAGTAGCCTCACTCCCTGAATTAATTAGTGCTTGTGCACTCTTCCCTACCACCATCACCACTTTTAGCTGTGCTGTAACACCACCAGTCACCATAAACATCTTTAAGCAAGGCAATACTATCCTATGCAGAGCCCTTATTCCTATGTCACACTGTATTGGCTCTTCACTCTCAGGACAGTTATATGTAATATGTCCATGCATGTGGCAGTTGAAGCATCTGAGTTTCTCAGTCTGGTCTCGTAGCTGTAATGGGACTTTTGGGTACGTTCTACCATTATATTGTCCCAGACTCAGTATCAGATTTTGTCCTTTCTTTCCAGTTTCCCCGCTTATTTGGTTGCTAGCAGATCTAGGCTGATGATCAGTACTGTGTGGCTCTTTGGTAGCCAAGTTCCTCTGAATCATCATCTGCTTCCACATCCACAGCAGCTTCTGGTTTGATAGTCTCTCAATGTCCGAGTTACTTTCAAACGCAAACTTTACAAAAGCTTTGCGTGTAACTAACTTTTCTATATCACTTATACGTCCAGTTGTTTCATAAGACGAATTTGCTGGATGCTCAACCTCTTCAAGACCTGGTTCTGTCACCAGCTCATCCTCCACTGGAACCGGTCCCTCCATGAAGGGCTTCACAACATCCTCCATCTGTTCTGTGAATCCCTGGGAACCTTCATTGCTTTCTACGGTTAATGCTACAGGTCTCATCTCTATATCCTCAGGGGGTTGGCCAAGGAGGCTGTCTAGAGCACCCTCCTCCTGCACGAATGCAGCCTTTGATCCCAGCTCCATCCCATCATGCTCGACCTGGCTTGGCATGGAGCGCTGTTCTACCTGAGGCCCAGACTCCCGGCTTAGCTCATCTCTCCTTTGCCTGGCTTCCTCCCCAGGGGTATCCTCCGAATGCTCTGCCTTGAGTGGCCACCTCTCACTGTCAGAAAAGCTTTCCTCTGGGCTGTCTGGCAGTCTCCCTGCTCCCTCGGGGTTATCCGGAGACGCAGTCATGGCCTCTGGCTGGGTCATGACAGCCCCGGTATCAAACAGCCATTCAGGAATTCCGAGTTCCACCTTTGATTCCATGATTGTGCTCCCAGAGTCTGGCAGGTGTTCCAGGTAGTCAGTGCGCCCAGGCTGTGTAGCAGTAGTCTTTGCCAGCAGATCAAGTTCTACGGCTCCCGAAAATTCATTCAAAGTCTTTGTAGCAATACCAGATGTCTTTGAAATATTTAATTCTGCTACGCCAATGTCACCTACTTTGTGACGTTCGCCTTGGTCTGGCTTAGCTGCAGACGTGCCCATCTTATCATCACCGCTTGGTTCTGTAACTGTCGCTCTCTCTTGGCTTAGATCAGAAGCGGCTACTTTGCCTTTCTTTTCTCTGCCAAACTGTTCAACAGCTGGTCGACAATCTTGGGTAGCCTCGGCTACTAAACAGTGCACCGCATTGCTATACTCAGCTGGGGTGCTTTGCTTCTCTCCATTAAGCTCAGCTCTTTTGCAGTTGTCTTCTCTGACTCCCCAAGTCAGTCTGCTTTTCATGCCTTTAGCTTGTTCACTTGGGTGTACATCAGGGGCTCCTGCTTCGTTTTCTTTTATATGTGATCCCCCTGGAATTGCATCTATTCCCTTCTCTTCACCTGTCCTTCTGGACGCTTCACTTAGAAAATCTAGAACTCTTGTTTCCACTATAAAATCTGGGTTCCACAATAACTGGTCATCATTTTCATACACTCTTTCAGTTTCCTTGTACTTGCAGATGCCAACTGGAATCTCTGCCTGGAACATGGAACCAACCATTATTTCCTTTTTCCAGTCTTCTGAAGGAACATAATCCTCATCATCCTCTGATTCTTCTTCTTCTATTTCATTATTTGCATCAAAATACTTGCACCTCCGTGGCCTGATTGCCTCTTGTACATCCCGACATGTAACAGATGGCACTGTGTCATCGTTACATGATTGAGTCTCATCTTCAGGTCCAGAGGAATCTTTAATGGTCTCATCCTTGTTTTCCACACTGCAGGCACTGTTCCGGTCATTCTCCTCTTCTTCTTTCGTTACCTTGGGAAGATTTATCAGTACCTTTCTGTTTTCAAATGTCTTTCCAGCATTCTCTTGAAACATGCAAGATTCAGTTTCTGAGCATGAAAATATTTTTGTTTCCAACTCTTTTCCCAAGATCGCTTTATCTGTTGTGATGCCATACAGAGCAAGTTTGAGGCTTTCATGTGAAGCTGCAATGTTTTGATTTTCAAATAAACACTTGTCAACTTCAGTAATCAGTTTGTCTCGTTCTCCCTTCTGATTCCTCTGACCTCTCTTACTTTGGCGCATGTCATCACTGTCTCTTGACAATTCCGGGTTTTCCTTTAGATTTGCTGGTCTCATTACTACCTTTTTCTCTTTTGCTTTTTGTTCCATGGATGATCCAACTGCCTTTTCACCATCTTCCACATTATCACTGCTTTCAGGAACAATTTTATCCTTCTTGCCTTTTAATTCCGGTTCTCTCTCTTCTGTGTGTTTCTCAACATCACGCTTTGTTGCCTCCATGCTTTTCAGCTTGCGAAAGACTTCTTCTACTGCCTCTGTCATCTTATGCAGGATGTCAGTAACTTGGTTACGGGGTCCCTTGTCCCCACTCTCACTGCAGGGGGCAATCTGCAAAACCTCAGTAAGTGCAGCTCTGTGCTCCTGCTGAGCA
>OW240914.1:126417592-126428960 GCA_933207985.1 Pelobates cultripes | reverse complement strand
CCATCGACTTGGTGGTTCGTAGATGTGGGTCCTCGGTCGGGTCGTGTATGTCAGTTGGTTTAATAGTGGATCTCTTCCAATAACTTCTGGGCTGTTTGCCAGCCTCACTAGCAATTCTAAGTATATGGGTAAGGTCTGGGTCGTGTGGCCCTCCCCCTTCAGATTATTCAGTCCCCCTAATGTTTATGTTTATCTCCAGGGCTGGGATTGGGTTGGTAGCTTTCGAGATTGGGAAGTTGCCATATATTCCTCCCCATTATGTCTAATGTGATCTCTTCTAGGGAATTTTGCTATATTTATGGCGGCATGATGGGCCCAGGTGGTTTTAACAGTATAGGGTAAGGAATACATGTTTGTGTTCCTGACCCTATAGTGATCCTTTAATGTGAATAAGTGCAAGATATGCGCATCGTCACCTTTTCTGGCATATCCAGCTCAACCCTAATACCCATTCCCAATAAAACACAGACTACCACTTTTAATGTTGGAAAATTTTGTCCACAGCTTTATTAACATATCATATAACATAAGGTCATTGCCAACACTTAACACACATACTAAAATATCCCTCTCCCACCCAAGGGTAATTAAAACCCTAGCAATGACCCCCAAACAGAGTATAAACCATAATACAACAAGAATAATGATCACATAAACATAACACACCAACCAAGTGACATGTTTACCAATATGTAATAAACTGTAGGGGCATACCGAGACACTCCTACACCCCCAGATTCGGAGCCACCGATGAGCTCAAACCTCCAAAACTACTGTAACCCCTGTGAGTATTTCCCACTCAACCTCACCCTGCACGTTATTGCCTCACTTTACCCCGCCAACCCCTAATCCCGCTGCTGTGACTAAGCGAGAGAATCCCAACAGAAAAAAAAGGGAGGGAGAGACAACTACAGGTAAGGGTAGGCAGATTAAAATGGCTGCTCTATATACATTCCTTAAGCCCACCCCCATTAAACCCTAGCCACCTCCTATTAGCTTCCTATGCCTGCCTCCTAGCTCCATCCAGTGGCGTCTCTAGGATTAATTTTTCGGGGGTGGGGGGGTCACATGGAGGGCCAGGGACAAATTTAGGGGGGCACATTTAGCCCCTCCCTCACCACAGTTTGACCCGCCCCTGTTGCATGTTAAGCCCCGCCCCCAACACAATGTGTTTTGTTTTTTTAATAATCCCTGGTGCAGGATTCATTATTTTCCACCAGGGATTATTTAAAAAAAACACATTACCCTTGATACAGTGCCATAGTTGCCAACATTTGAAAAAAAAATTCCAAGGACATTTTGCAGCACAGCTATCAATTACTGTCTGGGTATAATATCCCTGGACAGTCAGTGCTCTCTGTATAATACAGGGTTGTGTGTATAATAAATTAGGACACTCAGTGCTCCCTGTATAGTGCTGCTCTCTGTATAATACAGGTCTGTTTGTGTATAATATCCCAAGACAGGGAGCAGCACTATACAGGGAGCACTGACTGTCCCGGGATATTATACAGACACCGTCCTGTATTATACAGAGAGCAGCACTATACAGGAAGCACTGACTATCCCGGGATATTATATACACACAGATCTGTATTATACAGATAGCTGAGCATATACCCCATGTCCCAATCTCTAGACTACTAGTACCTGTCAACAGCAGCTCCCAGACGCATGTAACAGGGCTAAAGTGTGCGGCAGCTCACACAGATGATTCAGCGGTAAAGTGCACTCGCTGGCAGAGCCAAACTGGGAATCCCTGGGAATCCAAAGCAGGCCTGGAAAAAAAATGTATGTCATTCCTACAAGTCAATATATATATATATATATATATATATATATGGTACAGTAAGCACACAAGCTCACTGTCATGCGCAAATAGGCTTACTGACAGACAAAACTCTCTGACTCACACACAAGCTTACTACAGACAAACTCACTTGTATAAACAGAAGGCTCACTACAAAGAAGTTCAGGGACACACACAAGCTCACTAAAGACAAGCTCACTGACACACACATGCTCACTAAATAGAAGCTCACTGACACACACAAGCAGTACCATTTTAACAGAGTTAAGGGCCCCTGGGCAAAGCAATGCACTGGGGCCCTTCCTACACAACAACTCACAGGAATTTTAATTATTGATAGACTGCTGAGTCCATACACATACATACTGCTGAGTCCATACACACACACAGACTGCTGAGTCCACACACACACTGCTGAGTCCATCACACACACACAGACTGCTGAGTCCATACACACACACACAGACTGCTGAGTCCACACACACACAGACTGCTGAGTCCATACACACACACACACACACACACAGACTGCTGAGTCCATGCACACACAGACTGCTGAGTCCATGCACAAACAGACTACTGAGTCTATATACACACAGACTGCTGAGTCTATACACACACAGACTACTGACTCCATACACACACACATACACACACACAGACTGCTATGCCAATAAACACATATACACACACACAGACTGCTGAGTCCATGCACACACAGACTGCCGAGTCCATACACACTCACAGACTGCTGAGTAAATACACACACACACAGACTGCTGAGTCCATACACACACACACAGACTGCTGAGCAGTGGCGGATCCAGAACCTGATTTCGGGAGGGGCACTTGTAGATTATTTAAAGAAATAATGCAGACACAATAACCACTACAGCTCAGTGTAGTGGTTATGGTGTCAATAGTGCCGGGACCCCCTCCCAGAGTAAGTAGTCAAACCGTTTAAGAACAGTTTGACAACTTACCTGAGGTTTGCTGGGAAATGGGGCTGTAGTAGGGCATAGGAGCAGTGGTGTGTGTGAGTGGTGCAATGTGTAAGGGGTGCAGTGTGTGTGTGTGTGTGTTTGAAGGTTGTAGTGTGTGAGTGAGGGCGGCAGTGTATGTCAGGGATGCAGTGTATGTGTGTGTAACAGTTGCAGTGTGTGTGTGTGAGTATTGCAGTGTATGTGTGAGTGTGGGCAATGTGTGTGTATGGGGCGGTAGTGTATGAGGGCAGTGTGTGTGTATGGGGAGCAGTGTGTGTGTATGGGGATAGTGCATGTGTGTAGAGTGTGTGTGTATGGTGGGCAGTGTGTGTGTATGGGGGAACAGTATGTGTGTATGGGGGAGCAGTATGTGTGTATGGGGGGGCAGTATGTGTGTATGGGGCAGTATGTGTATGGGGGCAGTGTGTATGGGGAGCAGTATGTGTATGGGGAGCAGCATGTGTATGGGGAGCAGAATGTGTATGGGGGCAGCATGTGTGCATCGGGGCAGTGTGTGTGCATGTGCATGTGTGTGTGTATGGGGCAGAATGTGTGTATGGGGTATGTGTGTATGGGGGCAGTGTGTGTGTATGGGGCAGTGTGTGTGTATATGGGGCAATATGGGGGCAGTGTGTGTATGGGGGGCAGGCATGGGGCATGTGTGTGTATGGGGCGGCATGTGTATGGGGCAGTATGGGGGGCAGTGTGTGTGTATGGGGGGCAGTATGGGGGGCAATGTGTGTGTATAGGGGGAAGTGTGTGTGTGATAAGGGTAGGGGGGCATTTTTTTTATAATATATATATATATTTTATTTAATTAAAATAAATATTTATGTCACCCCTCCCTTCTTACCTTTACTGGAAGGAGGGGAGACTTCTTAGTCCCTGGTGGTCTGGTGGTGAATCCCTGGTGGTCCCAGTGGGGAGCGTGATCTCAAGCCCGCTCTCCAGGGCTGGAGTTCACTCTCGCGAGATTTGGAGCGTTGCCGCGGTTACCACGACAACGCTCCATGCTCGCGAGAGTAGGTCCCGGAGGAGCTGCAGGCAGAGCTCCCGGGTCCTCTCTCCCTCCCCTGCCGGCTGTCAGCACAGTGCCTGTTGACCGGGAAGGGAGATCTCTGATCTCCCCTCCAGTCCACAGGCACATTGCAGGGCTAGTACCTGCATGTGCTGGCAAGGGAGACCTCCATGTTTGACAGTGGGGATGATGTTCTTGGGGTCATAGTCAGCATTCCTCCTCCTCCAAACACAGTGAGTTGATGCCAAAATGCTTGGTTTTGGTCTCATCTGACCACAACACTTTCACCCAGTTCTCCTCTGAATCATTCAGATGTTCATTGGCAAACTTCAGCGGGCCTGTACATGTGCTTTCTTGAGCAGGGTGACCTTGCGGGATTTCAGTCCTTCATGGTGTAGTGTGTTACCAATTGTTTTCTTGGTGACTATGGTCCCAATTGCCTTGAGATCATTAACCAGATCCTCCTGTGTAGTTCTGGGCTGATTCCTCAACGTTCTCATGATCATTGAAACTCCACGAAGTGAGATCTTGCATGGAGCACCAGACCAAGGGAGACTGACAGTTATTTTGTATTTCTTCCATTTGCGAATAATCGCACCAACTGTTGTCACCTTCTCACCAAACTGCTTGGCGATGGTTTTGTGCCCAGCCTTGTGTAGGTCTACAATCTTGTCCCTGACATCCTTGGGCAGCTCTTTGGTCTTGGCCATGGTGGAGAGTTTGGTATCTGATTGATTGCTTCTGTGGACAGGTGTCTTTTATACAGGTAACAAGCTGAGATTAGGAGCACTCCCTTTAAGAGAGTGCTCCTAATTTCAGCTTGTTGCCTGTTTAAAAAACACCTGGGAGCCAGAAATCTTGATGATTGATAGAGGATCAAATACTTATTTCACTCATTGACATGCAAATCAATATATAACTTTTTGACACAAGTAAAATACACCTACTGTTAAAATTATAGACTGATCATTTCTTTGTCAGTGGACAAATGTTCAAAATCAGCAGGGAATCAAATACTTTTTTCCGTCACTGTATGTCTTCCTTGTACGTAGCTCGGTGCCCTGCGTGCATTGAAGCAGCAACCCAGAAAAGTCAGTGGACACGTTCCTTTTCAGTCACACACACATGCATAGTGTCTATATTGGCTAGCACAATATAGACAGTATAGAACTATATCTATAACTGTCAGGATCCTATCCTGACAACCAATATATTGTTTTATTTTATTGTTACAATACCTGTATCTCGCCTCTAGTGGCCTCATATGATCTTCTAATTCTGCTATAAAAGGCCACACCTAACTCTTCACATGGCCTTGACATTGAAGTCAATGTTCTGACATAGAACTTCTGATCCTGGCTCCTGAAAACATCCTATATTTATCTGCATTATTTCAATCTGAAGAGACTTACCTGCTTGATTTACCATATTAACGATCCTTAACTGCTTCAACTGCTGCAACACTGCATGATCCTGTAAGCAACCTGTATTACTTTATACTGGAATCTACTTACCTGTCTCAACTACTGAAACTCTGCATAATCCTGTAAGCAACCTGAACTATATTATACTGAAACTATTTAACAGCTTTAACTATTTCAACCCTGTATCATCCTGAACCTGAATTCAGTGTGACATTCCACAAACTACTAATCTCCTTGGAATCACTTCAAACCTACTTGTATATAAAAGACTTTAATTCATTTACTTTCAATATATCCCATTTGTGGCATATTGCCTTTATCCTGGTTTACTCTCAAAGTATCCTGTTTGTGGCATATTGCCTTAATCCTTTATTTCAATTAAATTGTTATGTCTAAAAAGACAAATAAAGTTTCAACCAATGACCCTGGCAATTGTCTCCTCTCTGACCTGCTCAGGAACATGACAATAACAGTGTAGACGGAGTTTTAAAAAAAAAAATGTTCCTGCCAGATGAAATGTGCCATGCCATTCACCAGCACTTCACAGTTTGGCTTTATCCTGCAAACCAACTCTTCAGCAGTTTTTCCAGTATTTAAGAAATGTTTGTTTTCAGAGGTCCATCAGCTTCTGAGAATTCTTCCTGTAATTTGACTTCAAGTTATATATTAGGTTTACTAAAACAGATAGGATTTCTAGCACTAATTCAAATATTGGTAAGCAACCGAGACAACCCAAACCAGAGTCTTTGGCTTTCCAATTTCCTGTAATCCAAATTCTATGTGATGTCAATGCTTCACCATTTATCTGCTATCCCCCACCACCTCTCATCTCACCCATTTCCAATCCACCGAATGTTATAGGGTACCCATAGCGTAGATTCTCTGTGCCCGATTAGCCGTAGGATGGACTCAGTGGCGTACACACAACCCATGGGCCCCGGTGCGAAAACTGATGCGTGGGCCCCCCACCCCCGCGCACTTACTCTGCACAGGCTGGGGCCGCAAAACATGACGGTGGGCACCTGGTCGCAGGGCTGCGACCCCTGCGACTGCGGTATGTACGCCAGTGCATGCAGATACACATACACTTAAAGGACCACTACAGACACCCAGATCACATCAGCTCAATGAAGTGGTCTGAGTGCCAGGTCCCTCTAGTTTTAACCCTGCAGCTGAAAACATAGCAGTTTCAGAGAAGTTTCACTGAGGGTTAATCCAGCCTCTAGTGGCTGTCTCATTGACAGCCGCTAGAGGAGCTTCCGCTATTCTCACTGTGAAAATCACAGTGAGAAGACGCTGAATGTCCATAGGAAAGCATTGAGTAATGCTTTCCTATGGGCGGTTTGAATGCGCACGCGGCTCTTGCCACGCATGCCCATTGGGAGGTGAGAGGTGGATCGGGGCAGAGAGATCCCCAGCGCCAAGGGAGTCTGGCGCTGGAGAAAGGTAAGTGCTTAAGACACACACACTCTCACGAACAGAAGCATACACACTAGCTAACAGACACACACATTTACTGACAGACACACACTCAGTGAAAGACATACATACACACTCACTGACAGACAGACACACACACTCACTCACTTACAAAACACACACTCACTAACAGACGCACACAAACTAACACTCAGTAACAG
Source organism: Pelobates cultripes (assembly GCA_933207985.1). NCBI lineage: Eukaryota > Metazoa > Chordata > Amphibia > Anura > Pelobatidae > Pelobates > Pelobates cultripes. Next base: position 126,422,085 of record OW240914.1, on the reverse strand, counting down.
ACACACACACTTACTGACACACTCTAACACACACACACTAACACACACACACTCTCTAACACACACACACTAACACACACACACACAAACACTCTCTAACACACACACACACACACACTAACACACACACACTGTAACACACACACTGTAACACACAGACACACACTCACACACACACGTTTTTAAAAAAAATGTAATCCCTCCAGCCTCCCTACCTTTGGGAGAGCTGAGGGGATTCCCTGGGGTCCAGTGGTGTCACCGGGCAAGCAGGCAGGCTGGCGCGCGCGCGAGGAAGCACTCTCCCCTGAGTGCTCCCTCTTTAGCTTCCCCTCCGCTTCGGTACCAGTGTGGTGCACGTGGGAGCTGAAGAGGGAGCACTTAGGGGAGAGTGCTCCCTCGCGCACGCGCCAGTCTGCCCGCTGGGTCACACCAGGACCAGCCTCGGGGGGCCCTGAGGTAGCTGGCTCCTGGGCCCCCCAGGAGAAGAGGCTGGCCACACTGGCATACATACCGGGTCGCAAGGCGGCCAGGCCCCCTGGTGGGCCGGGCCCGGCCGCAGCTGCGACCCCTGCAACCCCAGTATGTACGCCACTGGATGGACTCCTTGTGCTCCATTACCCAAAAAATTGACTTCCTGTGCCCCATTACCCATAGAATAGATTCTATGTGCTTGATTTCTCATAGGATGGATTCCCTGTGTTCCACGACCCATAGTGATGGAATGTTATGCCTTTTTCCGCATTTCCCGTAAATTTCTCTGGCTGAGTCTGCTTGTGAAGATTAATTTACGTGCTTGAAATTTCCTGTTTATCAGTACATGAGTGGGTGGTTTTACAAATGTCTGCAATGTCCAATTGCAGATGGAAGTCAGGCACATGAGCCCAGGAACAGAAATTCTAATTTTGTAATTAGTCTCATGGCAGGCCTTCTAACAGTCCTGATGTCTGAGTTACAATATAAATTTTTTGGGTCGTGTTCTGCCATCCTGAGTTAGTTCCCTGCTGTCTCACTTTTGAGAAACCATTCCCATCAAGCATAGCGAGATCACATCATTAGATTTATAGTATATATAGTACTTCACGTTATATTTGCACTGGTTATATACAATGTAATTTTTGGTGTTGTTTTTTCTTTTCTTCTTTTCTCTAATAAAATGTAATTACACACTTAACCCAAAAAATGTGCAATGCTTTCAATGCCATAGTGTTGTTTCTTTCTGTGTATCATCTGGTTTGCTTCAGCTATTGTGACAGAGCAAACCTGCCTGTTAATTATTTGCACGAATAAAATAAAGAATTAAAAAAAATTTTTTAACTACTTTTAGACAGGGTATATAAGTTACAACCTCAACATGGGCAACCCAAGCTGTACTCGGAATAGAAAAAGATGGCGTTCTTTCATTGCCTTGCAAATCTTTTTATGTAGAAGAGTTTGCTCATCGTAATGACAAACATTTTTCATGAATGTTGTTTAAATATATTCTCATTGAATAAACACATAATTCCACTAGAGTTGTAAATTACACACCAATGTGGTCTACAGTACATACAATAAACCTGTAGATGTCTCTCTGACGTCTGTTGCTGGCCAGAATAATTGTCTCAGTTACAGAGACATTAGATGGCGCTCAAATTTCATATAATCACATCATACAAGTATAACAAGCGAACAACCTGCAATGAGTAATAATTTATATATTCTATCTGTAATATATTATAAAGTGGCTAATGGTCACTTTTGAAATCACATGAAAAGGATGATATGAACTAAATAAAAAATAAAAAATAGGTGTCAGTCATTGTAGCGGAGATGCAATATTACCCAGGTTATCTCCGCTTATAATCCAAGTGGGACTCAGGAACAAGTAAATAGTCAATCCATAGGCAAGGCTTCCAGCAGGTAAAATACAGCAATATCCCAACAGCAATCCCAATAACTGGACGACACACAGTTTCAGGAGCATAACTGACAAGCCTTTAATCACAGTCTCCTTATAAAGCATGCTCCCATGCAAGGGAGGGATTTACAGTAATTATTACAGTAGCCAATCCTGTCCTGGTAACCTCCCACACATCCCCTCCCCTCAGCCAGCATCATAATCCCCTTATCCAGCACACCAATTCCCCCCGTTTCTGGATGTACCCCTAAACGTAGGGGTACCTCTTTAAATCATACATCCCCTGGTAGCCCTGATCTGGGTGAACAACATATCCAAAAATCACCCAGATCAGACCAGGGGTTCGGGAAAAGTATGGAGGGAATAAAATGACCGACCGCACGAACTGAGATAGCCGAATTCGGTTCCATGTGAATGGGCCTTGCGGTCGGTCCTGGCATAAGGGAATAAAATACACGAAAGCCTCTAGCTATGGAGACTAGGGATGGTTCGCCTGAATCCCCTCGCTCGGTATTCTCTATCTACCGAACGAGTGGCCGTTCGGTAGTTTGGAACCGAACGGACCAGGGCTGTGGAGGTCTCAGCGGTGTTCGCCTACTCGAGTGTCCGATTTTAGTTCCAGACACTCGACGGCAAAACACCGCTGTTCGGGAGTTTTAAAATGGCGCCGCCACGTGTTCGTTTGTCGAATGGCGGCCACCCCCGAGAACAAAGGACGGCTACTTACTGTTCAATTACCCGTTCGCAACAATGTTGCAACGGGTAATTGAGGACACACTTCACACTGGTTGTTCGGTAGTTTCATTTGAATAAACTAAGGGAATGAAACTACCGAACAATCAGAGGAATACAATTCTTTTTAATACATAGAAAATACAGCAGATACACGGATGCAGCTTTATACAGTATATTTGTAGGGTCGCCTGGTGCCATCCGCTACACTGCTCCCCCTTGCCCACAAGCCGGCATACACAGTCTGATCCAACACGGATCGGCTTGGGGATGTCCGGGGAGGCTCACGGATCATTTCTCTAGGTCAGTTTGTCGAGACAACTCATCAGCATTTCCATTCTGTTTACCCGGGCGGTACTGGATATTAAAGTCAAAGGGCTGCAGCGCCAGACTCCAGCGCAGCAGCCGGGCATTGTCCCCAGCCACCCGGTTTAGCCATACTAACGGGTTGTGATCCGTGAGCAGGGAAAAAGCTTGTCCGTACAAATATGGCTGTAATTTCTTCAGGGCCCACACCACAGCCAGGCATTCTTTCTCGATGGCGGCGTAGCTTACTTCTCGAGGTAACAGTTTCCGGCTGATGTAAGCCACGGGATGTTCTCCGCCATCGGCCCCGACTTAGCTTAATACTGCTCCCAATACAAACATAGAAGCGTCTGTGTGGACAAGAAAACGTTTAGTTGGATTGGGAGCTGCCAAGACAGGGGCATTTGTCAATGCATCTTTCAACAACTGAAATGCCTGTTCACACTCCGGGGTCCAGGTTACTTGGCGGGGTAGGTTTTTACGGGTCAAGTCGGTGAGAGGTTTGGCCAGGGCACTGTAATTCGGGACAAATTTCCGGTAGTATCCGGCCGTTCCTAAGAACGCTAACACCTGGGTCTTAGTCCTAGGGTGGGCCATTGAGCTACAGCCTCTACTTTGGCTGGTTCCGGCTTTTGCTTGCCGCATCCTACCCGATGACCTAGGTACTGTACTTCAGCCATTCCTATGCTGCATTTGGCTGGTTTTAGCGTTAAACCAGCGGCCCTAATCCTGTCTAGGACCGCTCCTATATGGGTCAGGTGTTCCTGCCAGGTATTGCTGAAAATGGCAATATCGTCGAGGTATGCGCAGGTATAATCCTGGAACCCATCTAGGAGGCGGTCCACCATCCGCTGAAAAGTAGCCAGGGCGTTTTTCATCCCAAACGGCATGACCTTAAATTGGTACAAGCCGAATGGGGTGACAAAGGCCGACTTAGGGATGGCGTCTTGTGCCAAGGGTATTTGCCAATACCCTTTACACAAGTCAATTGTGGTGAGATAGTGCCCCCTCGCCATCCGATCCAGGAGTCCGTCTATCCTGGGCATGTGGTAGGCGTCCGATACCGTCTTCTCATTTAATCTCCGGTAGTCTACACAAAACCGGGTCGTGCCGTCCCGCTTTGGTACTAGTACTACCGGAGATGCCCAGGGGCTGTCAGAGGGCTCAATCACCCCCAGCTGGAGCATCTCATCTATCTCCTTGCGCATGTTCGCCCGTACCGCTTCTGGGATGCGGTACGGGGTCTGACGCATGGGAAGTTGCCCTGGGGTGTCTACTGGGTGAGTGGCCAGAGGAGTGTAACCAGGTACATTAGAGAAGATATCCTGCTTCTCCCTCAACAGCTGTTGTACCTCGCTCCGCTCCTGTGGGCTCAACCGATCCCCCAGGGTGACCTCCCCTAAGTCCCCGGATAACTGACCCTCTCCCAGCAGATCCGAGAGAGGTAAACTGTCAAACTCCTCGGAGTTAGGCGCACATATCGCGGTCACTTCCTCCGAGCGCTCCTGGTAGGGCTTCATCATGTTCACATGGAGCATGCGTCGCCCCCCAGTACCAA
>OW240914.1:126379105-126400465 GCA_933207985.1 Pelobates cultripes | reverse complement strand
CATAACAACTTCACTTAAATGAAAATGCTATGATGCCTGGAAGCCCCTGGGTGCTCGCTTTCCTTTAAGGGGTTAAATCGCTCTCAAATGGTTTAACCCCAAAGGCTTCCTCCAGCTCCAGGTCGCTCAGTGGTATTTGGCTTCTGAAACAGAGTGTCAGGAAGTGCAGATTGGCGTCAGGCATGGGTGCCGCTGATTGGCTAGAGTGGTCAGTTGACGCTCTAAGCCAATCGCTAGTTCCCGGTTCATAAAATATTTTTACTTTTTTATGAATGGGGAGCTACTGATTGGCTTAGAGTGCCAGCTGATCGCTCTAGCCAATCAGCAACACTCCTACCCAACGGCACTCTGTGCTTCCTGACACTCAGTAAATAAAAGTGAACACATTAATACTGATATTTTTTACCTTTGGAGATGAGAAGGTCCAGCGTTTCCCTGCCAGGCCCAGGTACCAAAGCCTTATGATGTGGTGTCCAGAATAAAGTGGAGGTTCACTTCATTTGTCCTTCCTGCTCCAATCTCCTTTTCCTCTCCTTCATTTGACAGTCTTTTTTTTTCTTCTGACACTGTTTTCTATCCTTGGCCCCTTCTGCTCTTTTACCTTTCTGCTGCTTTCTGCTTATTTTGCGCCCTTCTGCTCCTTTCTCATTCTGATCCCTTTCTGCTCCTTGCAGACCCTTTCTGCTCCCTTTTCTACTTTACCTTTGTGCTCCTTGCTGTCCCTTTCTGCTCTTTCTCCTACTTTACCTTTGTGCTCCTTCTGATTCTTTCTGCTCCTTTACCTTTGTGCTCCTTGCTGTCCCTTTCTGCTCTTTGCTGCCCCTTCCTGCTCCTTGCAGGCCCTTCCTGCTCATTCTCCTACTTTACGTTTGTGCTCCTTCTGCCCCTTCCAGCTCATTTCTGACCCTTTCTTCTCCTTCTCCTTTACCTTTGTGTTGCTTTACCTTCCAGCTCCTTGCTGACCCTTCCTGTTCAGTTCTGTTCCTTTGTGCTCCTTCTCCTACTTTACCTTTTGTGCTCCTTGCTGTCCCTTCCAGCTCCTTGCTGCCCCTTTCTGCTCCTTGATGTCCCTTCCTGCTCATTTCTGTTCCTTCTCCTTTTCTTACCTTACCTTCCTGCTCCTTGCTGACTCTTCGTGTAGGCTGTCTCCCCTATCCCTCACTTCCATAGGCGTGCACACGGGGTGTGTCGGGTGTGCCCGCGGCACGCCAATGGATTGAGACCGGCAGGGGAGATCTCTGGATCTCCCCGGTCAGCTCATGCAGAGCCGAGGATATCCGAGCGGCGGCTCTGGTCTAAGCCTCCATGGGCCGGTGGGGAGATCAAAGTTCTACCTCACCGGTCCACAGCAGCATGGAGGGAGGCAGCAGAGAACCCGGGCTAGAGTTCACTCTCCACTGAACCACCAGGGAAGGCAGCAGGACTGGAATATTAACTAATCTGCCCCCACCTCCACCCAAACATCCAGCACACACACACACACAGCACCTACACACAGCACACACAGCCCACAAACAGCACCCACACACATACATCACCCTCGCACACACAGCACCCACACACACCCAGCACACTAACAGCATCCTCACAAACACACAAAACCCACACACAACACCCGCACAGCACCCACACACAAACAGCATACTCACACACAAACAGCACCCTGACAAACACACAACACCCACACACAGCACACAAACAGCACACTAACAGGACCCGAACAAACACGCACACACAAACACCCTCTCACACACACACACACACACACACACAAACAGCACCCTCACACACAGCACACTAACAGCACCCTCACACACACACACACACACACACAGCAGTGTATATATATATATATATATATATACACACACACACACACACACATACATGGCGTGTGTTTCTGCTTTAGGGTGCACACCCTAATGCAATAGGCTGTGCACGCCTATGCTCACTTCCCTAATCTATAGGCTGCCCCCCCATGCCTCACTCCCCTAATCTATAGGCTGCTGCCCCCCTCCAGCCTCACTCCCCTAATCTATAGGCTGCTGCCCCCCTCCAGCCTCACTCCCCTAATCTATAGGCTGCTGCCCCCCCCAGCCTCACTCCCCTAATCTATAGGCTGCTGCCCCCCCAGCCTCACTCCCCTAATCTATAGGCTGCTGCCCCTCCTCACTCCCCTAATCCATAGGCTGCTGCCCCCCTGCCTCACTCCCCTAATCTATGGAAGCTGCTGCCCCTCCCCAGCCTCACTCCGTAATCTATAGGCTGCCTTCAGCCTCACTTCCCTAATCTATAGGCTGCCCCCCCCCCCATGCCTCACTCACCTAATCTATAGGCTGCTGCTCCCCCAAGCCTCACTCCCTAATCTATAGGCTGCTGCCCCCAAATCTATAGGCTGCTGCCCAAATCTATGAGCTGCCCCCCCAAAAAAAAATCTATAGGCTATCTCAAACCCTCCCCCAATCCCCCACTTACCTGATCTGTAGGCTGTCTCTGGCTGCATGTGTTGTTCCCCTGCGGTTTCAATCAGCAGAGAGAAGCAGGGATAAGATGCAGCTTCCTATCCCTGTCTCTCTCCATACACAGCACCTACTGGCCGGCGCCGGTATTGCAGTTCATTTTAAATCTCACACGAAAAATAGCAGAACAGGCTGAAAAATCCAGGGGGGGGCAAGTACCCCTCCTTACCCCCCCTGCGGACGCCCATGTCTAGATACACACTCGTTGTCACACACAGTTACACACATAAATTGGTATACCCATATACTCTTCCGGAATACACACATACACCCTGTCAGACACACAATTCCCACAATATAAGATATACACAGATACACAATGTTAGACACACATGCACAGATGAACAATGTCAGACACACACCGTCAGCAGTGGTGTCTCTAGCATTCATATTTAAGGGGGACACATGGAAGCCAGGGACAAAAGTAGAGGGGCAATTAAAAATTTTCTTTATTTGTGTGAACAGTTCCAAATCAGAAATACCTGGGGTATTGAATAATTAATAATAAACGCCCTGGTAAGAGCTAATAATCTTTAAAGTAAACACACTTTACTGTAAAAATTAAACCTCTTTTTCATTGAGGCTATGTAAGTCATGGCTATAGGAGATGTGGCAAGAGCTGCAAAAACAAAGTGATCTAACTCCTAAACTGCAGGTAATTGAGCAGTGAGACTGCAAAGGCAAGATTTATACACCAAAACTGCTTCATTAAACTAAAATGTGGGCCTGACCTGTCTAAAAGTTGGTAAACCCTATACCAAAACAAACTAAAATTACTTGTTTCATTTTCATGCTCACAATATGTAATCCTGGGTACATACATATCATTTACACAAAAGCTTCAATTAAAGTTCACATTACTTACAGTAGTAATGCCATTGTCTGAAGTGTCCGCTCCGCTCAATCAGTCCCTCTGCAAACTGCACTCTCAGGTAGGTAAGGTATAGCCGCACTGTCCGCTAAACTCCCTCCTCCTGCAAACTGCACTCTCAGGTAGGTAATGTTTTTACACCTTACGTGTGGCAGCAATACAAGCTGTCTGCAATTTCCAGTAAGTAAGGAAACACTATCACACCACTGTCTGCAATCTTAGAGGTAAGTCACTTTTCTCAGAACTTAGAAGTGGCACAGGCCTCTGGCCACATTATCTGCTCCTTTCTGCTTGCTCTGCTGCTCTCTACTTGCTGTGCTCCTCTTTACTTACCACTACTTGCTTTGCTCATCTCTGCTGCTGGCTCTTCAGTGCACTCTAAAAGGTGTGGCTGCCCCACATTGTGTGCCACGGCTCCGCTCCTTCCCTGCCTCTCTATGGTTTGGCCGTAGCTGATGCCGCTCAGCCTCAACCAATCTCTGAAAACTTAAATAATTCGGGGAATGAACGGACAGCCACGAGGGAGGGTGAATCACTGCTCCCTCGCTGTGCGGCACTGCCCCCTCTGGCCCAACCCCTAGCAATGCCCTTGACTGTCAGACACATATACACACACAGAGGGGGCGGAGCTTGCCAGCCGAGCGAGCCAGATGCACATGGCGAGAGCTCCCATGTCTGAAGCCTTAATTCTGGGCATTACGCCCAACCACCGGATTGTGCCGGCAGTGGACAACCATCCTCGTATGCAGAAGGGGATGCTGAGTCTGGAGATACCTGATTCGGGGCTCACCGCCGCCAAACTGCCCACATCACAACCCGCGGCCTGCACGGGTGGGAGCACCGGAGAGATGGCCGCTCTCCCGGTTCTCAGGCTGAAGAGGGGACACTCACACACTGCTCCCCCCCCCTATGGACCGGCAGGGGTTATCCCGGTCCCCGCCAGTACGGAAAACTACAAGCCGAGACATCATAGCAGCCGCTGAACTTCCAAGCAGAATGGAAGCGGCGGTGCCCAAGATGGCGGACAAGCCGAGCTTCACTACATGTGGCCTGATGCAGCCACAACTCAGCATAGAAAGGCACACAGCGAAAGAGATAAAGATGGCGAAACCTAGAACAAGCGGCACCCTTACCACTCCACCCAGACAGACCTACTCTGCACCAGCTTATGGTCAAAACTCCGATATAAAGGCCGGCCCTTCAAACAAGCGGTCCAAGCGGTAGCAGCATGGGTCCGACCAGCTACCCGACGGCAACTGTGTGAGTACCCACAGCGAGCCCCCAGGGCGGCCTCCAGAAGGGGACGAAGCCTGAGAGCGAAGCAGCGAGTGGCGATGGCTTGCACCTCAGGAGCCAGCACTCACCCTTTCAAACGTCCACAACCAGCAGAGAAAACCTCCGGGAACACGACTGCCCAGCCCCAGCAATGCCTCAACGCACGCAGACATGCCGGGAGGCCAGCTCAAGCGACTGCTCGCAGCCGGAATCGTACAGCCTCACCACAGGAGACAACTTCCACACGGAAAGCCTCGGACTGTTCTCAGACCTATGCCGAAAGCCTGCCGACCTCTGGTATAGGGTGAATGGGGACACTTGCAACAAACTGGCATACTGATCTGATACTATGCCTACTGTCCCCGAGGGGAAACTGTCCGACTATATGAGGAGTACCTCACCCGACCACTCTTTAGGCTATGTGACTCCACTCAGGTTACTCATCTATGAACAAGCTTGTATATATGCCCTTTAGTTTGCTTTTTAGTTCGCTTTTCATATGCTTCTTCTTTGTTTTTCTTTAAGTCACATATCTATGTGCTCCCTGCCGGGCTCACAGCCCATAAGCCTCCTTATTCAAAGGGCCTCAATTAATTAATTAATTAATTAGTTAATCTCGTTGGCATGCTGGACTAGGGGCAAATTAAATGCTACACATAAGCCGAGAGCAAAATTAGCGAGGATAAAACAGCCCGTTAATGTGAGTATAATGCTCAGACAAGCTGCTCAGGACCACCTTGTTCAACATTTTGTTCATCACACCACCAGTTAAATATGCATATGTTCACTGCCTACTGATAAACACAGCTTGGTAGATGATATCCCACCTGGAGGTATATAAAGTTAATGATAGTATCTGTTACGCTATATACCTTGCAATTGTATATATTTCCCAGTATGTAGCCGCCTGAAAATACACAATGTCTTCGGCATGATAACCTGCACATCGCAGCTCATGCTGGCTATAACTGTTACATATTGCTTGTGAATACTGCTACCTGTTCAAATATAAAAATAAAAAAAAATGCATGTATACTCGATTACCCCATTGTTACACATGTCTCAATAACGCATGAGGATTGCCGTTGGGGTACCTCACATGCGTCTGTTCACTTAATATGCATTGTAAAAATAAAGAATAAAAAATATATATATATATACACACAGAGTCAGACACACAATCAGACTTACATAGAGACAGACATAGGCTTTGATTTAATATGGCAGGATGAGCTTTCCAAATGATTAAATAAATATGTTTATATATGGATATATTTTTATATGTGATATATTTTGTGATATTTTAGGATTTTGAAAATAACATTTTAAAGTTGATCCTTAATATGAAATTATTAGCAAAAATATTAAATCAAGGCCATAGTTAGACACACACACAACCCCTCTGCCCCCACCATCCCAAAATCTCTTCCCTCCAAAGTAAGCAGCACTAATACCGTATTTACTCGAATCTAATGCACACCTTTTTTGGAAAATAAAGTTCCCAAAATTTGAATGCGCACTAGATTCGATGGCACATTACATTCGGGGAAAAATTCTAAATTTGTCAGAAGATTGTATTCCTAAGGATTTCATTTACACATGCAAACTCACACAGGCTTTCATTCCGGCAAATTTAATTCCGGCGAATTCACACATACAAATTTACACAGACGAACTCACACAGGCAAATTTCATTTTGGCGAATTCACATTAGCAAATTTCAGTCCGAAAAGAGGGCTTAAGAAAGAATAGACTTAACATGTAACACTAAAATTGAAATACCATCAATGTTATATGGCATATAGTATATAACATTTTCATTATTGCACAATGCTGTATAGTAGTATCTTCCTGTATGAATGTGTATTACATTCGCCAACAAAAACATTTTTTGGCTTCCAGGTTTCAAAAATTCAGTGCGCATTAGATTTGATTAAATACAGTATATCCCCTGCCCCTACCCTCTGCTTCATGATCTTAGGCAACCCTACCTCCATGTCCGATCTGACGCATGTCAGTACAGCCATATCTCAGTGATGTGACACATATAACAGTAACAACACTTTTTCAGCTAAATTGAACCTTTGTTATGCTGGTAAAAACTTTGTGAAACCCAAAACAACAGCCATTTTTGGCTGGGAATGCAGTTCTTGGATTTGCTATAGAGTGTTGAGTACCCTTTTTCAATAATGTATATCGTCTCCTTTAGCATCAATGACAGCATGAAGTCTTTTGTAATAGTTGTCTATGAGGCCCCTAATGCTTGCAGGTGGTATAGCTGCCCATTGGTTTGGCAAAAATGCCTCCAGATCATGCAAATAGTGCACCTACATTCAGGGCCTCCACACTCTGTAGGTGCTGAACGTTCCCCATTGAGATACATTGATTCAATGCATCTCTATGAGGAGATGCTGATTGGAGTGGCGTTTTGCAGCCAATCCTATGGCAAAGCATTGGATTGGCTGAGATCATCAAGCTTGATGATCTCAGCTATAGAGGCAGGGCCAGTCGAGGGGAGACCAGCACGCTGCGTGGGGAAAAAAAGGTGAGCAAAAACACTATTTTTAAACACACATATACACCATGACAGACACAGAAACACACATATACCATGACAGATACACACCCCATGACAGACACACACACACCATGACAGACCATGACACAAACAGACCCACAAACACACACACCATGACACAGACAGACACACATACCATGACACAGACAGGCACACACACCATGATACAGACAGGCACACACACCATGACGGACAGACACACACCCCATGACGGACAGACACACACACCATGACGGACAGACACACACACACACCATGACACAGACAGACACACACACATACCATACTGACAGACACCATGACACAGACAGACAGGCACACACCATACAGACAGACACCATGACACAGACAGACAGACACACACCATACAGACAGACACCATGACACACACACACCATACAGACACACACACACACACACACCATAACAGACAGACAAACTCACACTGACACATTACTAATACCTGCCAGGGGGAGGTCTTCTGGAGGCCACTGGGGAGGTCTTCTGGCGGCCGCCGGGGAGGTCTTCTGGCGGTCGCTGGGGGACTTGTACTGGCGGCTGCTGGGGGAGCTGCGCTGGCTCTCCCGCCCTCGCGCGCTGCTGAATGAGACCGGCGCCGGAGTATGATGTCATATTCTGGCCACAGTCTCATTCAGCTGCGCGCTGTGGAGCAGAGCCAGCGCAGCTCCCCCAGCAGCTGCCAGTTTAAGTCCCCCAGTGGCCACCAGCAGACCCAGGTGTCTGCCTGGTCCCAGGTGCCGACGGCCCACGAGAAAATTTCCCGGTATCCCGGTGGGCCAGTCCAGCCCTGTCTGGAGGGCTGCCTCACAGCCAAGGCAGCCCTTTCCCGGTAAATGAGGCCCTCCCGGGTCCATGTGATCGCTCTCAAAGAGCGATCACATGGCCCCCTATAGCTGGCTGTGGATCTGCCAGCAGGGGGACTGTCTAAAATGTCAGACTGTCCCCCTGCTGGTGGAAAGTGTAAAAAAATAAATTAAACATGTTTAAAATTAAATTAAAAGTATTGTTATATATATATAATATATATATACATATTATACAGGGAGTGCAGAATTATTAGGCAAATTAGTATTTTGACCACATCATCCTCTTTATGCATGTTGTCTTACTCCAAGCTGTATAGGCTCGAAAGCCTACTACCAATTAAGCATATTAGGTGATGTGCATCTCTGTAATGAGAAGGGGTGTGGTCTAATGACATCAACACCCTATATCAGGTGTGCATAATTATTAGGCAACTTCTTTCCTTTGGCAAAATGGGTCAAAAGAAGGACTTGACAGGCTCAGAAAAGTCAAAAATAGTGAGATATCTTGCAGAGGGATGCAGCACTCTTAAAATTGCAAAGCTTCTGAAGCGTGATCATCGAACAATCAAGCGTTTCATTCAAAATAGTCAACAGGGTCGCAAGAAGCGTGTGGAAAAACCAAAGCGCAAAATAACTGCCCATGAACTAAGAAAAGTCAAGCGTGCAGCTGCCACGATGCCACTTGCCACCAGTTTGACCATATTTCAGAGCTGCAACATCACTGGAGTGCCCAAAAGCACAAGGTGTGCAATACTCAGAGACATGGCCAAGGTAAGAAAGGCTGAAAGACGACCACCACTGAACAAGACACACAAGCTGAAGCGTCAAGACTGGGCCAAGAAATATCTCAAGACTGATTTTTCTAAGGTTTTATGGACTGATGAAATGAGAGTGAGTCTTGATGGGCCAGATGGATGGGCCTGTGGCTGGATTGGTAAAGGGCAGAGAGCTTCAGTCCGACTCAGACGCCAGCAAGGTGGAGGTGGAGTACTGGTTTGGGCTGGTATCATCAAAGATGAGCTTGTGGGGCCTTTTCGGGTTGAGGATGAAGTCAAGCTCAACTCCCAGTCTTACTGCCAGTTCCTGGAAGACACCTTCTTCAAGCAGTGGTACAGGAAGAAGTCTGCATCCTTCAAGAAAAACATTATTTTCATGCAGGACAATGCTCCATCACACGCGTCCAAGTACTCCACAGCGTAGCTGGCAAGAAAGGGTATAAAAGAAGAAAATCTAATGACATGGCCTCCTTGTTCACCTGATCTGAACCCCATTGAGAACCTGTGGTCCATCATCAAATGTGAGATTTACAAGGAGGGAAAACAGTACACCTCTCTGAACAGTGTCTGGGAGGCTGTGGTTACTGCTGCACACAATGTTGATGGTGAACAGATCAAAACACTGACAGAATCCATGGATGGCAGGCTTTTGAGTGTCCTTGCAAAGAAAGGTGGCTATATTGGTCACTGATTTGTTTTTGAATGTCAAATGTATATTTGTGAATGTTGAGATGTTATATTGGTTTCACTGGTAATAATAAATAATTGAAATGGGTATATATTTGTTTTTTGTTAAGTTGCCTAATAATTATGCACAGTAATAGTCACCTGCACACACAGATATCCCCCTAACATAGCTATAACTAAAACAAACTAAAAACTACTTCCAAAAATATTCAGCTTTGATATTAATGAGTTTTTTGGGTTCATTGAGAACATGTTTGTTGTTCAATAATAAAATTAATCCTCAAAAATACAACTTGCCTAATAATTCTGCACTCCCTGTATATATGTAACGTCAAGTGTATTTTGATACTAATATTAGTATATATATTAATATTAAAATACACTTAGAATGACGTTACATATATATAATATATTTATATATTATATATATAATAGATATATACACATATATATACGTATTATTACAATAATAAATAAATAAAATAAAATAAATAAATAAAATATTGAAACAAAATTTAATATAAATTATATATTCATATGTAATTTCATTCTAACTGTATTTTGTTATTAATATATATATATATATATATTGGTAACAAAATACACTTAGAATGACATTCTATATATATCTATCTATATACAAAATACAAAAAAACGCAAATATATATATATATAAATACATATAATTACATAAAAGATTACATTAGTATACATGTAGAATTTAAATACCTATAAATGCATTTATATTAAAATTCTACGTGTATATTTAAGTAATCTTTTAACATAATTTTGTGATTTGATTAATTAAAATTTGATTGACATGCCTGACAACACAGGGAGAAAGTGCAGAGAATTTAAGAATTTAATTCGCAAGCACTATATTTGACCCTGTAACTCTCCAAGACACCATAAAACCTGTACATAGGAGGTCCTGTTTTACTTGGAAGACTTCGCTGAACTCAAATATTAGTGTTTAAAACTGGTAAATTGTAATACAACGATGATATTTTAAGTAAAAGTGACGTTTTTTGCATTTTTTACAAACGAACTGCACTTTTAAGGACTATATTATTGTTGTAATATGTTTTACTGTTTTAAAACAATAATATTTGTGTTTAGTGAAGTCTCCCGAGAATAACAGTACCCCCCATATACAGGTTTTATGGTGTTTTGGAAAGTTAGAGAGTCACATATAAGGCTTGCATTTCATTTTTTTGACACTGAAATTTGCCAGATTGGTTATGTTGCCTTTGAGAGCTGGTATGCCATTATGGGGGTAATTCTCATTCCTGGGCTACCACACCGTCTCAAAGGTAACATTACTAATCTGGCAAATTTCAATTTGGAAATGGAACGTTCTATATTTGACCCTGTAACTTTCCAAAACACCATAAAACCTGTTAATGGGGGGTACTGTTGACATTTACAGCTAAAATGTGAGGCAGAACTACAAATTTGTTTAAAAAATTAACAATTTCTCACAGTTTTTTAAATTTTATTCATAATAAATTATGTTTCATATATAAATATTTCATATGAAATGAAAGCCCTGTTTCTCCTGAACAAAATGATATATAATAAGTGTGGGTGCATTTAATATGAAAGAGGTGAATTACGGTTGAACAGACATATAGCGCAAATTCCAGTTTTTGTTTACGTTTTGTTTTGATCAGAACGTGTACTATTGACTCCGTCCTGAAGGGGTTAAACTAATAACACACAAATAATGAAATGTTGCCATGTTTTTATTGAACACACCATGTAAGCATTCACAGTGCAGGTGGAAAAAGTATGTGAACCCATGGATTTAATAACTGGTTAAACCTCCTTTGGCAGCAATAACTTCAACCAAATGTTTCCTGTAGTTGCAGATCAGACGTGCACAACGGTCAGGAGTAATTCTTGACCATTCCTCTTTACAGAACTGTTTCAGTTCAGCAATATTCTTGGGATGTCTGGTGTGAATCGCTTTCTTGAGGTCATGCCACAGCATCTCAACAGGGTTGAGGTCAGGACTCTGACTGGGCCACTTCAAAAGGCATATTTACTTCTATGCTTTGGGTCATTGTCCTGTTGCAACACCCATCTTCTGTTGAGCTTCAGCTGGTAGACAGATGGCCTTAAGTTCTCCTGCAAAATGTCTTGATAAACTTGGGAATTCATTTTTCCTTCGATGATAGCAATCCGTCCAGGTCCTGAAGCAGCAAAGCAGCCCCAAACCATGATGCCCACACCACCATACATCACAGTTGGGATGAGGTTTTGATGTTGGTGTGCTGTGCCTTTTTTTCGCCACACATAGTGTTGTGTGTTTCTTCCAAACAACTCAACTTTGGTTTCATCTGTCCACAGAATATTTTGCCAGTATTGCTGTGGAACATCCAGGTGCTCTAGCAAACTAAACGTGCAGCAATGTTTTGTTTGGACAGCAGTGGCTTCCTCTCTGGCATCCTCACATGAAATCCATTCTTGTTTAGTGTTTTACGTATTATAGATTCGCTAACAGGGATGTTAGCATTTGCTAGTGACTTTTCTAAGTCTTTAGCTGACACTCTAGGATTCTTCTTCACCTCATTGAGCAGTCTGCGCTGTGCTCTTGCAGTCATCTTTACAGGACGGCCACTCCTAGGGAGAGCAGCAGCAGTGCTAAACTTTCTCCATTTATAGACAATTTGTCTTACCGTGGACTGATGAACAGCAAGGCTTTTGGAGATACTTTTATAATCCTTTCCAGCTTTATGCAAGTCAACAATTCTTAATCGTAGGTCTTCTGAGAGCTCTTTTGTGCAAGGCATCATTCACATCAGGCAATGCTTCTTGTGAAAAGCAAACCCAGAACTGGTGTGTGTTTTTTATAGGGCAGGGCAGGGCAGGGCAGCAGTAACCAACACCTCCAATCTCATCTCATTGATTGGACTCCAGTTGGCTGACATCTCACTCCAATTAGCTCTTGGAGATGTCATTAGTCTAGAGGTTCACATACTTTTTCCACCTGCACTTTTTAATGTTTACATGGTGTGTTCAATAAAAACATGGCAAAATGTCATTCTTTGTGTGTTATTAGTTTAAGCTGACTGTGATTGTCTATTGTTGTGACTTAGAAGATGATCAGATCACATTTTCTGACCAATTTGTGCAGAAATCCATATAATTCCAAAGGGTTCACATACTTTTTCTTGCAACTGTATATACAGCTATATCTAAATAAAAATAATATATATATGTATATATATATATATATATTTAAATTCTGCAACTATATTTATATAATATTTTAACATAATTAATTCATTTTATTAATTACAATTTGAGGGACCTGCCTGACAAACCAGGCAGAATTTTCAGAGAATTTGGTTCGCAAGCCCTATATTTAACCCTGTAACTTTCCAGGATACCAAAAAAACTTTTACATGGGGATACTGTTTTACTTGGGAGACTTCTCTGAAAATAAATAATAGTGTTTTAAAACAGTGAAACGTATCACGATGATGATATCGTCAGTGAAAGTACCATTTTTTGCATTTTTCAATTCTTTATTTATGTCGTGACATGGAACATAATAAGAAAAACAGTCAGGTACTCTGTGGCTTGCTCAGAAGCTGATATGATCAACATGCTCAATGGCACTTCGTATGCATGACTAACATGTGTGTAATCTGTCACAGTATTTACATAATCAAATAAGTTACATAGTAAAAAGAGAGAACCACATAAACAAGAACATGAGAAAAAGTTAGGTACCATTGAGTGAAGCATTGTCGATGTTGTCCGTTGACGCCTCACACGGGCCTTTGCCTATCCCCACTGCTCTAGGTTCCTGGGAGCCCCTAGTGGGCAATCGTAGTATCAGTGTCACAGATCAGGTGTGCTGTGTGTCCCACAGCAGAGCGAAGGTGTCTCCTGTGTGACCATTTGTTGCTGTCGCACCAGAACCAATTGTGTGGTCGCTCTTTATCAGGATGGGAAAAAGTCTCCTCTGTGTCGGGTGGGTGCTACTCTGCGAACTGCTCCCAAAAATCCCAAACTTTTTGGAAGGTGGTCATAGTGTTCCGTACCTGTGCTGTCAGTTTGTCCATCAAATAGTTGTCTTTAAGCTTCGCAATGATTAGGTCTGTGTGGAGTGTCTCTGGTTTTGTCCAGTTTTGAGCTAAAGCCCTGCGGGCTGCTAGCTATATAATGTTTAGTAGTCTTTGTGTAAACATATCCAGTCCTTCGGTAGGTCTGGACAATAGGCATGCCCAGGGATCTAAAGTGAGCTTTAGGTCCACCACCCCCTCCAGTACTCCTGTATTTTGGGATAGCTCCACCACATGTGAATGTAGCTGCCCTTTTCCCCACATAGGTGCCAGCAAGTGTTTGGCAGGGGTTGAGTACCAGCGGTATAGCGTTTTGTATGCTTGTTCTTGTAGCGTGGTACAGATTGAAGCTTTTGCACAGGCTTGCCATATATCCATCCATTCCGTCCCCTCCAGGTCTTCCTCCCATCGGTCTGTGTATTGTAATGTTTCCTCCGCCTCGGATTCTGAGCTTAGGTGGCCATATAGTAGGAAGATTAGCCTTGGTGAAAAGGTTAGTTGTTTTGCTATCGCCGTCTTCATGTCAGTGGTTTGTGCAAAGTCTCTGTATGTAGCGAAAATAGTCTCAGGGTTTCATGTCTGCTAATGTGCTCAAGTGTTCATATGTCACTACCTTGTCATTAATGTATAGGTGTATGTATCATTGCAGTCCCGTGGCTTCTATGCCCTTAAAATCTCTTGTTCTCATTCCTGGTAGAAAAGCCCTGTTCCTCAGCACTGGGATCATGGGTGAAGGGTTACTAGCGAGCTTGTATTTCTGAGCTACTCTATCCCATATGTCGTAGGAGTTTAGGATGGATGGGCATGTGGGCCTGGGGAGCGCCCTATGCTCTCTAGGGGTCCACACGTAACACTGGGGGAGGTCTGCGCCTGTCAGGAGTGATTCAATATCCACCCATCTCCTGTGTTCCAAGGGGCAGTGCCAGTGGGTAATTTGAGCCACCTGCGCTGCAAGGTAATACAGGTAGAGGTGGGGCAACCCCATGCCCCCCCCTCCACTTTGGTCTATAGAGGGCGGCGCGGGCTACCCTGGGCCATTTCCTCTGCTATATGAAGGTGTCAATGGCCTTCTGGATGCCGGCTAAGTCATCCTTTATGACCCGTACTGGGACAGCGTGGAACATGAAAACCAGCCCAGGCCTGATATTCATTTTCACCAAATGCAGGCGTTCCAGCCAGGAGATTGGCTTATCCGTCCATGTGACCAGGTCCCTTTAAGTATGGTGAATAAGGGTGTGTAGTTGTACCTATAAAGTGCTGCTGGGTCTGCTGTGAGCTGAACAGCTAAATAGGTGAATGCGTCTGGGGTAATCTTAATCTGATGTGTTTGTTTTCTGAACGTTAAGTCCCGGTCTGTCATGTGGATAGGCATTGCTATTGATTTTTTGAGGTTCACCCTATAGCCCGATACCGCCCTTCATCTAGCAGCGTGGTAAGTCTGGTCGTGGACCTTACTGGACCTGTGAGCGTCAGCAACTCATTGTCGGTGTGGGCCAGTGATGGCAAACCTTTTTGAGCCCGAGTGCCCAAACCGTAACACATGCCAATTTTTTTTCCCTCAAAGTGCCAAAACGGCAATTAAACCTGAATACTGAGGTTTAAGTTTAGAAAAAACAACTCATACAGTTGTCCGAACTAATTAACATCTCTGTGTGTGTATTAAGCAGTTTGTGTGTGTGCTTGGCAGTCTGTCTGTATGTGTATTTAGCAGTCTGTCTGTGTGTATTTAGCAGTCTGTCTGTGTAGTCTGTCTGTATTTAGCAGACTGCGGAATACACACACAGACTGCTGAGTACACAGTCTGCTGAATACACACACAGACTGCTAAATACACACAAACACAGACTGCCGAGTACACACACAGACTGCTAAATATACACACACACACACACACACACACAGACTGCTAAATACACACACACAGACTGCTGAGTACACACAAACACACACTGCATTGATGGGTACAGTGTATGTGTTTGTGTGTGGGGTGATGTGTTTGTGTGTAGGGTGATGTGTGTGGGGTGATGTGAGTGGGGTGATGTGTGTGGAGTGGTGTGTTTGTGTGTGGGGTGATGTGGGGTGGTGTGTGTGTGGGGGGGGTGGTGTGTGTGTCTGGGGTGATGTGTGGGGTGATGTGTGTGTGGGGGGGGGCGGGGTGTGTGTGTGTCTTTGTGTGGGGTGATATGTGTAGGCAGGGTGCCCCCATACCTCCCTAAGGTTTTCCTCCCCATACTCCCTGTTTTCTCCCATACCTCCCTAGCTTTCTCCTCCCCATACCTCCCTCTAGTTCCCCCCATACCTCCCTCAGTTTTCTCCCCCCCATACCTCCCTCAGTTTCCCCCCTCCCATTTCTCCCTCAGTTTTATCCTTCCCATTTCTCCCTCAGTTTTATCCCCCCCATTTCTCCCTCAGTTTTATCCCCCCATACCTCCCTCAGTTTTATCCCCCCATACCTCCCTGCTTCTCCCTCCCATACCTCCCCTAGTTTTCTCTCCTCCCCCCATACCTCAGTTTTCCTCCCCATACTCTCCTCAGTTTTCTTTCTCCTCCCCTATATACCTCCTCAGTTTCTTCTCCCATATACCTCCTCAGTTTCTCCCCCCATACCTCCTCAGTTTCCTTTCCCTCCTACCCCTCCTTGCATCTCCCCTTGTAGCGAAAGCCTGTAATCACGTGCGCCGCCGATGGCTAATAGAGTGCCTGGCAGGAGGGAGCGCTGTGCGTTATGCGCTCACCTCCTGCCGGTCACTCCGGCTTTGCGCCCGCCTGGCCGGTGCGACCTAAGGCGGCCACTTGTGCCACCTTATGGATGCGCCGGCGGAGCGCACCATCCCTCCCTCCAGCGACCTATGGCCGCGTGCCCATATAGGGGGCCATAGGTTCGCCATCACTGGTGTAGGCTAACGCCTTGAATTGTTGCTCTGCAACTGGACTCCCTGTATGTGTGGGTCCGTTCTGATTGCGTGCATGAGTGACTCTAAGGAGATTGCAAAGAGGAGCAGGGAGAGGGGGCATCCCTGACGTGTCCCATTGCTCAAATTGAACAGGGTTTTTGGGGATCCTGTTCGTAGCGTCTGCCTGTAGGTCTGTGTATAAGGCCTTGATCGCCGTTTTAAAAGGTGTGGGGAAGCCCTGCTAAAAGAAGAGGAACAGCCACTGTACCCGGTCAAAAGCCTTTTCAGCGTCCAGGGAAAGGGCCAGTGAGGGCACCTTTGATTACCCCATGTACCAGATCAGGTCCGCCCCATGGCGGGTGTTTTCGTATAATTGGTGCCCTGGGAAAAAAACGACCTGGTCCGGGTGTACGATCCAGGGCAGCAAGGGCGTCAATCTCATTGATAATATTTTGGCGAAAATTTTGAGGTCAGAGTTGATGAGGGAGATCGGTCTGTGATTAGAGGCTAGGGTGGTATCTTTTTCAGGTTTAGGGAGCAGGACAATACTCGTCATGGCCATATCCCTATGTGGTGTGCCCCCTGGAGGAAATGGTTATATAGCTTTGTGAGGGGGGGCGCTAGGACCTCTCGGAATTTCTTATAGTAGCCCATATTGTAGCCATCTGGGCCTGGTGCTTTATTGCCATGGATAGACGATATCGCTGCCTCTACCTCCTCTTGGGAAATGGGTGCTCCTAGCATGTCGGCATCCCCCTCAGTAACTTTGGGTAAGTCCCTGCCTGCCAGGTTGGCGCTTATGCATGATTGTTATTGGGCCTACTCTGTCATACTTCGAGGGGAGTGGTTGTATAATTTTTGAAAGTATTCAGTAAAGACGGTGTTGATTTCAGATGGGGTGTGGACTAGCTCGTTAGCTGAGTTTTGTATTTTAGTAATAGGTTTGCTACGCTGCCTAGGCCGGAGCGATCTTGCCATTTTGTTGGATTTCTCATAGTAGAGTCGCCGCAACCACAGCAGGGAGCGTGCTATCTCTTCTATGTTCAGGTCCTTGATGGAGTGTCTTATATTTTGTAATTCCGCTAGTTTGGATCTGGTGGGGTTGTGTTTATGTTGGAATTCAGCTTTTCACAAGGCAGATTGTAGCTCTAGCAGGAGCTTTGTTTTCGCCCCTTTTTTGTGCGTTGCAACTTGTATGAAGTGACCTCTTGGGACTGTTTTGTGTGCCGCCCATAATGTTGTTGTGTTGATGTCCCCTGTCTCATTGTTGTGGAAATAGTCTAGGATAGCAGCCCTGGTGTTGGAAAGCACGTCCTCGTCCCTAAGCAGACTATTGTTGAGCTTCCAGGACCAGTTGGAGCTATACCGTAGCCCCCCCCAAGACGACGGCGATGTCTGCATGATCCGACCAGGTTATGTTGTTAATTTCGGAGTGCAACACCTTGGCCATACCCGTGTCGTTTAAAAGAATGTTCTCTATCCTGGAGTATGTATTGTGCGGAGTGGAGTAGTAAGTATAGTCTTTTGTGTTGGGGTGTTGGAGTCTCCAAGCATCCAAAAGTCCCGTACGTGCTAAAAAGGCGTGCATTAGTTTGTCCTGTCCCCCTCTCCCCTGTGATCTACAAGTCCCCAGTTTGGCGCTTCTATCTAGGGTCGGGCAGGGCACGGAATTGAAGTCGCCCCAACCACCACCCCTTCCAGTAAGCTGGTGACTAGAGTTTCCAGTGTTTCTAATAAGGAGACGTCAGGGTCGTTTGGGGCATAAACATGGACTATATGAACCTTTATGTTTTATATGGTGCCCGTAAGGGCCAGATATCTGCTCTCTGGGTCTGTTTGGGGCTGTGTTGCTATGAATGGGCAGCATTTATGACTCAGTATGGCCACCCCTGCCCTCTTTCGGAGGGATGTGTTTGTGTAGACCCGGTCTCACAGTCTGACTGGTGCCAGTTTAGGGAGGTGTGTCTCCTGGATTATAGCAATGTCTGCTTTCTTGGCTTTTAAGCCAAGCAGATGGAGTCTGCCTTTATTAGGAGTATTTAAGCCTTGAGCATTAAGGGATACAATTTTTAGGGCCATGTGCGTGGTTGGTGTGTTAGGCGATCTACAGCTTGACCAGCTGAGTGAAGCGAAAGAAGAGCGGGGGGCCGCCCAGTCCCATATTGAGTAGTCATCCCTCCCCCTTTTGCTCGCGTCGTAGCCTCCCTCCCGTGCAGAAGAGTTATGTCATCACTCATAGGGTACCAACAGTGTACTTGTACATTAACAGTAACATGAACATAAACTGAACATAAGAAACATCTGGTCTTATAGTCTGCCAGAGTGGGTTGGGGGTGTATGCCCCCCTCGCGGGGTGAACACGTCACTCAAGTGGGGATGGCCCCTCCGTGTGTGTGACTCCGAAACAGGATGCTTAAACCTGTGATAGCCAGTGGTCCTGGTCTGCCAGATCTGTGACCTGTTTTAGCCAGTGGCCCCGTCCTGTCAGGAGGATGGCTGTTGTTATACTTGGGTGCGTGAGGCTTAGGTCCCTCCCCTGCATGGCCCCTGTCCTGCTCGGGAACCTATTTCTCCCACCCGGGGTTCTTGTGCCTATTGCCTTGTGGGGCTCCACAGAGCCATGGTGAAGGGGTGCCACTGTATTCGTGCCTGTAAGTGTAGTGTCCCCAGAAGCTCCTCAGGGGACCCACAGCTGTGTCTACCACGTAGTCCTGTTGGCTTCTACAGCCGTCCCTATTGGAAGGGAATCTGCCATATGTAGGGGTAACTCTGGTTGATTGGTATACCATGTGCAAGAGGTTAATAATCACAAAATTGTAAGGTTAGAGCAAGATCAGTCAATGACTAAACAGATTGAACATTTTCATAGGACATAGGATTTCTTTTTAAATGGGCACATTGCTGGTAGAGTTGGTGGAATTAGGGCAAGAACATGCATAATTATTAAGTACACGCTTTAAAAATGATGATTAAACATTGGTTACAGCTTCTATGAATTAGGTGGATGAATGTAATGGGCAGTTTAGCTGCAACTTTAGTATGGAGAAATTCCAGCCCCGCTTGACATTCAATGAAAGGATGGGTGATTAAAATAACAAGTCTATGTTAAAAACAAAAACTGTAGCTAGTAGCATAATTTTCATGTGCACCTTACAGGAGCACTATAGGGTCAGGAACATAAACATATATTCCTGACCCTATAGGGTTAAAACCAGAATCTAGCCCCCCTGGTCCCCTCACGCCTCCCTACAAATGGCAAAATCTTACTTGTATTCAAGTCTGGAGCTGCTTAATTCGTCCCTGTTTCCTTTTGACCTGCCCACTGCCTGCTGACATCAGCAGAAGTGGTAGCTTGATCCAATCACAATGCTTCCCCTATAGGATTGGCTGAGACTGACAAAGAGTCAGATCACGGGCAGAGCCAGCACAATTCAAACACAGCCCTGGCCAATCAGCATCTCCTCATAGAGATGAACTGAATCAATGCATCTCTATGAGGAAAGTTTGGTGTCTGCATGCAGAGGGAGGAGATACTGAATGTTTGGATATATTTTAGGCAGCCATGACCCAGGAAGAATCTCTAACAGCCATCTGAGGAATTGCCAGTGAAGTTATCACTAGGCTGTAATGTAAACACTGCATTTTCTCTGAAAAGACAGTGTTTACAGCAAAAAGCCAAAGGTAATGATTCTACTTACCAGAACAAATTCAATAAGCTGTAGTTGTTCTAGTGACTATAGTGTTCCTTTAATATGGGTTTCTATGGCGGGTCATAAGGAATCCGCGTGACAGTTTAGGTGGCCAGCTACCGGGTGGTGTAAACACCCCTTATTGCTCAACTGGCATGTAGCAATACCCTGCCCCTGTATTCCCCCCCTTGCGGCCTCGCAGCCATCCCTGGGTCCCCGGGTGATGGGTACTTATCTGTGAGTCACAAACACTGGCCAAAATGAGCATTAAATTAGTTTTTTTGAATTTTTTACACACAAACAAATATGAACTCTAACTTTCGCCAGTGTTTGTGACTAAGTGGCTACTAAAAAAGACTGGACATACCCCATTTGTAATACCTTGGGTTGTTTACTTTTGCAAATGGTATGCCATCATGGGGGTAATTCTCATTCCTGGGCTACCATATGGTCTCAAAGGCAACATAACCAGTCTGGCAAATGTCAATGTGTATAAACTGAAAAATTTAATGTTATATATTTGACTCTGTAACTTTCCAAAACATCATAAAACCTATACATGGGGTGTACTATTTTACTTGTGAGACAACATTGAATACAAATATGTGTACTTTATTGCAGTAACAGCAAACAGTATTATGACATTCACAGTTAAAATGCCACGCAGAACTAGAAAATTAACAAAATTTCTTAATTTCTCAAATGTTTTTCGATTTTTTTTCATCATAAATTATGTTTCATATATAAATATTTGATATGAAATGAAAGTCCTGTTTCTCCTGAACAAAATTATATATAATAAGTGTGGGTGCATGTGACAGATCCATCTGTATAGACTAAGATTGCAGGATTCGTCTGTTTTGCCTTTTTCACGAAAGTACCCGTTCGTATGGCCCTATTCCGTGAATTGACTTTTCCGCCGAACAAAACTACCGAACGGATGGCCACCCAGAAGAGAAGTGTGCTCAGGGGCGGACTGACCGGTCGGGCACTTCGGACACGGTCCGAGGGCCCGGCCGGGAGGGGGGCCCGCCGCCAGGGCCGCCTTCAGGGGGCCCGGCGGCAGGGCTGGATTGGGGACTTGAGAGGAAGGTGCCACCGGGTGGCCGGTCCGGTGGCACACTGTGAGAGGGGGGGCGGCCGTTTGATGCTGCAGCCGCCGGACCGG
>OW240914.1:126286916-126379005 GCA_933207985.1 Pelobates cultripes | reverse complement strand
CACACCTATACACACAGACAGCCATACACATGCACAGCCATAAACCTATACACACAGACAGCCATATACATACAGCAATACACCTATACACACAGACAGCCATACACATACACAGCCATACACCTATATACACACACAGACAGCCATATACCTATACACACAGCCAGCCATACACACACACACACACACACAGACTGGGTTGGTTTCTTACCTGGGGTGTAGTGGGGCTGCTGGGCAGGCAGGCAGGGGGCGGACAGGCAGTCAGGGAGCGCGGAGTGTAAGTTCTCCCTGCTCAGCTCCCTCACGCGCCCAGTGATGCCGGGAGCTGGAGTGACGTCATATTGCGGCTCCCGGCATCACTGTGGGGACCTGAGCAGGTGA
This sequence comes from Pelobates cultripes, assembly GCA_933207985.1. Classification (NCBI taxonomy): domain Eukaryota; kingdom Metazoa; phylum Chordata; class Amphibia; order Anura; family Pelobatidae; genus Pelobates; species Pelobates cultripes. The sequence goes on along the minus strand of OW240914.1, from coordinate 126,378,624 downwards.
GAGCTTAAACTCAGTGCTCCCTCGCATGAGGCCCGCGAGTTTGACATGGCTGATATACATGATCAAGCATCGCTACACATACAGAAACACATATACAACCACACAGAGAGATACATAGATTCCTATAAACGTTCTTGACACAGGCATTTGATAGGAGAGTTGTTCATTCAGCCCCTGCTACTGGCCAGACATAAATGTCCCTGACTTCTTGGGGAGATATATCGGATGATCCCCTGCATCCTCCAGGTGAATACAAACTAAATTGCAAAATTTAGTTCAAAATAGCTTAAATATTTACTCCAACCACAATTTTCTACTTGAAACACTGTACATACAGAGCTAATGCACCCCCGGCACACGTGACATATTTAGCCAGGAACTCTGTTCTGGGATACCTAATGTAAATTCTATGCAAAAATTGAATCTGTCGTCAGTGCGCACAGCGCGCTGACAGCAGATGTAATGAGCTCCTTCATTGCAGCCTGCTTGGGTACGTCTTGATCTTCGCTCCCTCCTTGTGTGACATCCCCACCTCCCTCCATGCATAGCAATTAAATTTTGTTTTAAAAATCTCTCTCCCTCTAGCTCAATGTGTGCACATGCACCAAGAGCCGGTAAAAAAAATCCACTCAAATGGTTCTCTATGAGAAGCATTTGATTAGACTATGAGCGGGCAGTGGTGACGTCTATGGGGGCATGGAAACCAGCTATTGGAGCTTCATTACGTTTGCTATCGGTGCTGGGTTCCAGGTAAGTTTATACTTTACTTGAAGGATTATATGGGGTAGGCTAATTAATAATATCCTGTAAAGCATTATAAACTGATTTTTACTCTGCCACTGGAGTAGAAGCGACTCTAATGGCTGTCATAACGCAGGGTAAAGGGGACAGGGACACTGCACACAGGCCTTTTCACTGAGATAAAGTGGTCTGGGTGATGATAGTGTTCCTTTAACCACTTAAGGACACATGACGGAAATATTCCGTCATGATTCCCTTTTATTCCAGAAGTTGTGTCATTAAGGGGTTAAGAAGAGTGACACTTCAATATTTCCACTTTTATAAGAACACTGGGGTGTTCCGGGTTGTCCAAGAGATCTCCCTCAGCACTTTGCTGACAGTCGGCAGGGGAGGGAATCGAGAGAGGACCCGGGGAGCTCTAACCTGCAGCTCTGCCGGGTTCTTCTCTCCCAAGCGCTGAATCTAGCAAGAGTGAACTCTAGCAGCTTCTGAGGCAGCTAGAGTTCACTCTCACCACTGGGACCACCAGTGCTTCCCCACCGGACCACCAGGGATTACAGGAAATGCCCCCCCTCCAAGGGAAAGGTAAGCAGGGAGGGGGGATACCATTTTATTTTTAATAAAAAAAAAAAATAAAGTATATATTTATTAATTTGCTCTCCTATCCCCACAGACCCCACAATAGCTCCCCCATACACACATACACAATCTCCCATACACACAATTACCCCCCAATACACACAATTGCCCCCCATACACACACACTGTACCCCTCACACACACACTGCACACAACCTGCCCCCCCCACAAACACACTGTACCCCTCATGAACAAACTCCCCCACATACACACACACTGCACCCCACACACACACAAACTACATCCTTCCCATCCTACTATAGCCAGAAGCCCATTATTCATCCCCTCCCCCAACCAGAAGCCCATTCCTAAGCTCCCACAGCCAGAAGCCCATTTTCTCACAAACCATAGTCAATAAACCCATTTTACTTTCCTCTTTGCCAGAAAGACCATTCCCACCCCACATGGTCAGTATTGCCGTCTTAATTCCAGGTGTCTGCAGAGTGCACAGTGGCATTTAGTGGTTGCACTGTGTGCAGCAATGTCACACTACAACATAAGCCACCCAAATCCTCATTGTGTGTGAGCATAACCCTGCCTGCTGCAGACAAGTAGACTGCAGCACCAGACCTTGTGTATTTGGGTTGGATTAAGTGTGTCAATGCGCCAATCTACTTGTCGAGAGCAATTAAAAACCGCCTGCCTGGAACCAGGATCTACATGTTTTGAGCCTGGAATAGAAATGTTACATCCCTTGCCTTATAGAGCCATTTAGAATACTTGTCTCAGTAAAGCACTGCTGACCTGATATTCTTAGTATATGGACTACAGCAGTGTCGCCTGTGATTTAGGCGTAAAGCTAGCAGGTGCTTAAGATTAGGAAGGAGCTAGGGTTAGGGGGGCTTAAACATAGGAAGTACCTGTTTTTAATATGCTTTTGAATATCAAGAGATATAACCCTAAACACTACCTATACTCAAACCTTGCATTTTAAACATCGTCATTATACAAAGCACTGTAATACTGAAGCATTGTGAGTATAGTGACATTATTGTGCAACGTCAATTGATAATACTTGTCGTTTTGACAGCAACATTTTATATGTATATACCATTTTTTGTATTCAGCTATTTTAACCTCAATTTTGCAAGTTAATTGATAAATCACCACAATTTACTGCTTAGTGAAATAAAAATCGCCAATATTAGCCCATTCCCTGTTTAGAAAGTTTAGCAATATCTTTGTGTTCCGTTTCTTTTTAGGAGAGCCATATACATAACTATGGCACATATTCTCAGCCTTCTATAGTGGATCAGACATTACCATGTCTTTTAGTTTCATTTATTTAGTTTCAAACACCTTTTCACTATATATTATTTGCTATTGTGCCCATATTGCTGTATGTTAACATGCTGAGTGTTACGAGAATGGAACCAATTCTATTGCTGGTTCAAAGCAGGCCATGAAAGTTTTTATAGAGATGTAAAAGAGAATGCATTGCAGGTCAATGAAAGTTGTAAAAAAAAAAAAAAAGGCCAATACAATGTCCCGTAATACAGGATTATAGGACAGTGCCCTATACAGACCTGCACAAAACCTAACTTAGCATGATGAATTACCTTTAAAGTGACCTGTCCATTGTAATTGAACTGAAGAAGAGACAATGATGAATTATAGGACAGGGCAATTAGCAAACTGTCTGTGGGATTTCACAGCAGGTGTTGAAAACTGCAGATGTGAAAGGGAGGTTGCATCTACAGGCTTATAGTCAGTGACTGGTTTAGTGGTATATATTAGTTTTTTGTCTATAGTTTTTATTATATTTAGATCTGATACTGCAGTTCAAATATGCTCTAAACTTCCAATTCTAACTCTAAAGTAAAAAAAAATTAAAATAGGTAGCCTATAATGTAATAGGCAGGGCCATTCACTAAAGTCCAAATTGTAGCCGTAGCAAACTGAAATTCTATATTCTATATATATATATATATTTATTTATTTGATAAAGTGATCATTTCTGGTTATATAAAGTGAAATTCAAATATAACATCAAAATTGCCACCTGAACAAAGGCTCAACTTGGAGAATTTTTTAAAATCTACTATTTTGGCCTACATTTTGAAATTAACTTTGAATTTCTGGCAATTCTAACTTAAATGAATAGCCCTGATACAGACACTCCTCATTACCGACCAGGTTCTGTACCTACGAGCCCGGTCGGTAAGTGAGGAGTTAAGGGATTCCCTGCTCTGGTGCGTTCATTTATGTTCGGGGAAATTTCCCTGAATAAAGACATGCGCACCAGAGCAGGGAATCCCCAAGACAACTTGCACTTATGCCTCTTCGTAAGTGCCAGCCGTCGTAAAACAGGTAGGTCGCTAAATGAGGACCACCTGTAATGTCAAAACTTACAGGGTTATTTACTAAAGTGAGAATTTAAACTGAATGTCAAAATTAAAGGGACACTATAGTCACCTGAACAACTTTAGCTTAATGAAGCAGTTTTGGTGTATAGAACATGCCCCTGCAGCCTCACTGCTCAATCCTCTGCCATTTAGGAGTTAAATCCCTTTGTTTATGAATCCTAGTCACACCTTCCTGCATGTGACTTGCACAGCCTTCCATAAACACTTCCTGTAAAGAGAGCCCTATTTAGGCTTTCTTTATTGCAAGTTCTGTTTAATTAAGATTTTCTTATCCCCTGCTATGTTAATAGCTTGCTAGACCCTGCAAGAGCCTCCTGTATGTGATTAAAGTTCAATTTAGAGATTGAGATACAATTATTTAAGGTAAATTACATCTGTTTGAAAGTGAAACCAGTTTTTTTTTCATGCAGGCTCTGTCAATCATACCCAGGGGAGGTGTGGCTAGGGCTGCATAAACAGAAACAAAGTGACTTAACTCCTAAATGACAGTGAATTGAGCAGTGAAATTGCAGGGGAATGATGTATACACTAAAACTGCTTTATTTAGCTAAAGTAATTTAGGTGACTATAGTGTTCCTTTAAGGCCAGAGTAGCTGAACTGTATACTTGAGTTCATCTTAAATTCTCACTTTACAAATGTAATTCACTTTTCACTTTAACCTAACAGGGTGAATAAAAGTGAATTACATCTGAAAAGTGAATTTTAAATTTAAAGCTAAAGTAGCCAAACTGGGAGCATACCTAACTTTGAGAATGTTTCCAGTTTGGCTATATTTACCTTTAATTTAATATTCACTTTGAATTCTTACTTTAGAGAGTAACACTATAAAAAATAATAATAATAATTTATTTCAGTTATTTTGGCCTAAATTAAGGGTAAGCAACATTTGGCACTCCAGATGATAAGGACTACATCTCCTGTGATGCATTGACAGCATTGTGGCTGTAAGATCATAATGGGAGATCATAAATTTTGCAGTTTAGTTTTTAACAGGCTAAACAAATTCAGAGTTCAGTGAATAACTCCCTTAAATACTGCAACTCCTAGTATCCTCAGCCAGCAAATTCTTACTAGATGTCCTAGAAACCTAGTGTGACTTTAAACTCTGGAGGACTGACTCTCAGCCAGCCGTAGAACCTGTAGGAAAATCCAAAAGCAGATGCGAGGTGGCCAGGCGTGATGGGAGCTGCAGCCCCCGGATAGCCGGCTGCATTGAGGGGTCGTGACCTTGTTGCCTGACTCCTCCAATAACCGCGTGTTGTTGATAGTGAGCCTCGGTGAGCGCTGCCTCCCGGCCAGGCCACACGGCAGACCTGCCTAGTTTGTATATTTCCGGTAAGCCGTGTCTCCTGTGGAAGGAAGAAGATCCTGCTGACTCTCATTCTCTCTGTAGCCTGACCCGAGCGGCTGCTGGAGACCTGCTAAGGCCCCGGACGGTCCCTGCATGGCATGAGGCTGTCAGCAAGGTGTGACAATAAGGAGGACAGAGCCCGGGGGGCCATCATGGGTGAGTGACCCCACAGCCAACACTGTTACTGCATTCATACACACTGGGGGTTAGACTCTTTATTTACTATAAATATGTTGTTGTTTTGGTTCTAAATATGTAATTGAAGTGCTGTATGTGCATAGGGGAGGAGGCTATAGTGCAGATCTAGTCATTGAAAGCTAGAACAACATATCTCCCAAGAGCTTGCACTTTAATACATTTTGTCATCAACATATTAAGTACATTAACAGTTTCACGTATTTTAATTATTACAGTTTGGGCTTTAAATCTCGCAAATATATCTGGAAAAACTCCTAAATACTTTTACTTTCTTTTTAATAAATGATCTACCTTTGACCTAGAAACCTAACCAATGCCCTTAATCCACTAATATATTAAAATGTATTCATTAAACTGGCTAATGTGGCCATCTGCAGAGATAACCCCAAATTTGAGGCTAAGATAACTGCGCTTAAAAGTTGGATAATTTTATTTTCCCATATTTGCTGTTTCCACTATAAATTAGCAGTTAAGTAAAGTAAACCCACCTTGTTATGAAAAGGATAAAATGCACCTTTATGCAGAATGATGTCATTATGACTATCAGTTATTACTGTGGTACACTTCTACTAGATTAAACATTCAAATACTGTGCTAAAAACCATCAAGAAGAGCTAAGTAATGTCCAATATATTCACCAGTCTATATAAGATAACAAAAAAATTTTTTGGGACACCTCTATAAATAAAACGAATTATGAGATACATTTCTATATAATGATGTAGCTTTTTGCTCATATCTAAGTGTACATTTGAAATGTGCAAATTAAATAGATTTCTGGAAAAACACGTTTTTGGGTTATTCACTAAATACTTAATTGTAGTAAATTATAGACCAATTTGTGAAATAGCTTAGTTTTGAAAATTTCTCTAAAACAGCTTGTTCACAGTAAATCTCTTTTAGAATACATTTTGCAATTTAGTTTTCGCACCACTTAACTTCTGCTTTGATAGGGTTATTCACTGAAGTGAGAATTCAAAGTGAATTCTAACCATAGTGAATAACCCTAATAGTGAATTAACCTTGCAAATTATTCATGTAATGAAACCCTATTATGAGCATTTACAATTGAAGATTATTAGAGTTCAACAAAGGATATAATTTGGATCAGTAACATTTAGTGAAAATAACAAAATTAAAGGACCACTATAGGCAACCAGACCACTTCAGCTTAATGAAGTGGTCTGAGTGCCAGGTCCATTTAAACATAGCAGTTTCAGAGAAACTGCTATGTTTACATATGGGTTAATCCAGCCTCTAATGGCTGTCTTATTGACAGCCGCTAGAGGCGCTTCCTTGCTTCTCACTGATTTTCACAGTGAGAAGACGCCAGCGTCCATAGGAAACCATTGAGAAATGCTTTCCTACGGACTGACTGACTGTGCGCACGGCTCTTGCTCCGCATGCACATTCAGCCGATGACGTCAGAAGGAGGAGGAGAGTCCCCAGCGCCGAGGGAGCCCGGCGCTGGAGAAAGGTAAGATTTTAACCCCTTCCTCCCCCTTCAGCCCGGCAGGAGTGGGACCCTGAGGGTGGGGGGGACCTATTAACACTATAGTGCCAGGAAAACGAGTTTGTTTTCCTGGCACTATAGTGGTCCTTTAAAGATTGACTTTACAATTCACATATTTACCAAATGCAAATCCAGTAGTAGAAAGTTGGTTATTTAAAGGTAAACTATAGAGCCCCCCCTCCCTTGCATTAAAAACCCTCCTGTAACTTACCTAATTCCAGCGCCAATGTCCCTTGGTGCTGGCTCTGGCTCCTTCTCCGCTCCTAGGGGACCTATTGCGCATGTGAGACGACTGCTGTGCTTGCATTAGGACTACTACTATAGGAAAACATTGTATATGGGTTTTTGGGTGACACTATATGCCCTTATGCATAGCGTGAGGACGTCCAACGTCAGGTGACCAAAACCCGCCTTACCACCCAGAAGTCCCTCTAGTGGCTGTCTTGTAGATAGCCACTAGAGGTGGAGTTAACCCTGGCAGGTAATTATTGCAGTTTATCAAAAACTACAATAATTACTATTACAGGGTTAAGGGGCATGGGACCCTGAATCCAGACCACTTCAATGAGCTGAAGTGGTCTGGGTGCCTATAGTGTCCCTTTAACTCCTTAAGGACCAAACTTCTGGAATAAAAGGGAATCATGACATCTCACACATGTCATGTGTCCTTAAGGGGTTAAATGGTTGCCCCAACCGTCATTACCACTTCTGTTTTCAAAAGTGGACGTGAAACAAGAACTCTAGGTGCAGCATTTTTGCTTAAAACACTGCACAGACATAATGGCAATTTTGTGCATGGGGCTAGTTGCATCAGTAGCACATGTGACTTTAGAGTTTGAGGCTGTTAATATTGAAGCAGATCTGTCACATTTTAGTATTTAATAAAGATAGATTAATTTAAATCCCAACCCAATCTAGAGATAACATAAAACAAAGTGACGGCTGTGGGATTTAGGCTTTGTTTATGGAGGATCCCAAGGTCTTGACAGATCCTCCATAGACCTCAGTGTTGTACTGTCTCACATGCGCGAGAGTGCAGCACTGACATGGTTCCTTGCCCCTGAGGTAACAGCAACCTCATAATGAAGATGGCAGTAGGTGCGAGGGACAGCCAGAGGTAAGTAAAACTCCCCTTCTCTGCACCCCACAGCCACTGGACTCCCACCAGATCCGTCCATTTCGGGTGTCGTTGCGAAATATGCAAAGACCCCCAACTGACAGATCCGTTTTAATGCCATGCAAAAATGACCTCTGCCATCAGTGTGCAGTAACATAGTGAGCTTCTACTCTTGCCGGGAGCGCACCTGCTAGAGGAAGAGTGGATCTCCCCTCCCTCTCTCATTTTAGCCCTACCCACTCCCTTTCTTCTTCCCCGTTAAGGCTTATTTTACAGGTTCAACGTGGGAAAACTGATTACTAATGCCAAATAGGGCATTGTAAATATAAACAAAAGTTTATTTACTAAGGGTTAAAGTAACCCTTTAAAATTAATGAGCATATTTCATTCGGTATGATCCGGCATCCGTTTTAAAATCAGAAACTCTCTTGTGCAAATCCTATATAAGTTTGCATATTTATCAAACAACACATTTCAACCAGATTTACTCCAGGTGCTGAATACAGACACCTGCTTTTTGCAGGTTAAATTACAAAGATTTGCCATTTTAGCCTTACTGAAAACCACTGATATAGAAAACTACTGCAGAAGTAGTTATGGTAGGGTGTGAAACTGCGCACTGTCCCTTTAAGTAGTATGTAGCTGGGTGCAACTTGGTCAGTCTCAGTACCAGAACCCACTCCATATATGTTGAATAACAAAATAGATGGAGTGGGTTCAATAAAATTGCCTGGTTTGTAACTTGGAGTGCCTGGACCTTTCTTCTATTTTGTTATATAGAAAACTACTGCAACACAACTTGACACACATTACACTGCGTCACAAAAATGAACAGCACTGCTTACTTTGTGCAGCATAAATCACACACTTTCAATAAGCAAGTCAGTCTCAGGCAAATTTTTCGACAAAATATGATATTTATACTTGCAAAGCAGAATAGAAACTAGACGTTGGTAACGCTATTTGTGTACCGTTGAGACCCTTAGGGTGTAGTAAAGAGATACTAAAACCAGCTATAGCGTCTGACTTTTTTTTTCTCAGAACCCCTTGCATTTTACATTTGACTTGTATCTGGTTTCTTAAAAAAAAACTAGTGTGATAACTAAAGGAAAATATACTGTTGTATGTTCAGCATAATTATGCGCTGTGGCAGCAATCTTAAAGGAAAATTTAGTGAAGATTTAATTAGTACGTTGTATTTTTTTCCTCCATGTTTTCTTTGAGGGTAAATGAAAAATATCTTGGAAAAGCTGCAGACTTTTGAAACTCTTACCTCCCTCCCAGGCACGGATTTTAACAGAGTGATTCATTAAAGGGAGAATTTAAGGTGAATTCAAAGTGAATTTCAAATTTAAGGTCAAAATGGCTGAAATGCTTTCCATTTGTCTACTCTAACCTTAAATTTTAAATTCAATTCAAATTCACCCTGAATTCTCACCAGTAAATAACCCTGTAAGTATGTGCGAGGGAATACTCCAGTTGAAAAGCAAGCAACACTTTTATAATCTGTCACAAATATGGCAGACTCCAGACACATAAAGCAGTTAAGCAAGCTAAATTACTGTACTTTGTTTATAGAGTTTTCCTTTGATAAACACACATTTGATCTATAGCTTTCTGTCTGTGTGCTGTACAGAAGCCTCATTCATGTTCAGGAGGGAAGCCTATTTATCACAAGTAGTTTAATTCATGACAAAAATAAACCATTATACTGTACTAAAGTCAATTAAAGGGGACCTGACATGCCCCAAACAACTTATACTGATTACACTGAGCATAAAATTCTATCTATACAAATGTATAGGTTAGGAGAAAAACCTATTTAAAAATAGGTTTTTCTCCCAGCTATCAGTGAATGCCCTGGCATGCCGAGACATTGACAATGGAGAACAGGAAGAACCTCCCACGGGAGGTCCCTCTGCTCTTCACGCATAGCAACCATAGCACATGGTTGTATGGAAAATCTTTCTAGCGCCAGCTAGGGGGTATATGAATAGAGTGATACGACACCATCCAACGCCTGCATGCTGGCAACAAAACCAGCGTAGCAATGTTAATGAAGAGATTTACCCCACTTGGGGATACGTCCCAAGCAGGGCAAATTAAAGAAGGCTGCAGGTGGATCACGGCCTGGAGGCGGGTATTACATGAGGAGTAACACACACGAAGTTTGAAGATGGTGGTGCTGGAACGGAGGGAAAGTGAGTAAATCTGTATATTTCACACTGAATACTTCATGTATTTTTGTGATATGGGGTATTCAATGGATATGGAAGCGATTGGTGAGTGAATTTTTCCATAACAGATTTACTTTAAAGGTGCCTGGCAGCTTCTATTAAACTTAGCAGCTAGTAATACTCCTGTTTTACATTAAGGAAACTACTTGATCTGCCATGTGTTTTAAACCAATTTTGAGAAAGAGGGGAGCTGTACACCATATCCCATTAATATTTATTTAGAATACCCCAAATGAAAATTGGAAAATCGCGGATTGACTAATCTCTACAGATGACACTGTGTAGAAGAAGCAGATCATGGAGGCGACCATCCAAACGATTGGTGTTCAGAGGTGTATGTAATTGTATGTAATTGTGCAAACAGAGGAGGAAGTATAGGTTACTCTTTTGACTTGCACATTGTTGCAATTCTAAACATCAAGCAGCAAGGAAACAGGGACATGGACACTCTTGCACAATAACCAATGCAATCAGCATGCACTGTTATGGTGCTTGAAGTGTCCCTTTAAGAAATAAATCTATAAAGTTTGCTAGTGCCATTGTTTTAGGAATAATTCAATGTTAAACTGATAGTTAAAACAACATAAATAATATAAATAAAGCATATTTAATATTTCAAATACTGAATGATACCTGTATAATAAACATGATATAGGTCTAAATAACCGCTGGTCCGGTCCTAGCTGACTTTGTCATGTAGGCTGAAAAATCAATACATCTCTATGAAGAAAGTTCAGCACCTCATTTCAAAGCGTGAAGACACAGAATTGCAGCACTGACCCAGGGAGCACCTCTAGTGGCCGTATGAGTGACTGCCACTAGAGGTGTTTCTAGGCAGTAATGTAAACACTGCCTTTACAATCCAAAGCATGCAGGGACATGCTGTAGACACCAGAACAACTACATTAAGCTGTATTTGTTCTGGTGACTATAGTTCCCTTTAATTATTATATATAATTATTTGTACTATCGTATAATTTATATATTTTTTTTCTTCAAACCTTTCTCTACAGTATAGGAGAAAAGTTTAAAAGGTTAGACAAGGTAATCTTAGAGGCCAGAAATAGAAAGACAAACAGATATATGTGTCAAGACTTCCTAATAGAAAAGAATAGTGATTTCGCTATTATCCTTAACAGTATACCTTTAATCTCTGCAAACCTGTGACTTGTCATGCAGCTTGACAATAAATAACATAGCAGTGAAAGTGTATTCTGTAGGTTTCTAGTTGTGTATTTTGTGCAGAGTGTATATCAGCTGTTTGCCAAATTGCTGCACTGAAGTCATATTTTGAGGCTCACAGACAGGAAGCAACCTTCATCTGTGTGTGTATAGCAGGAAATGTTACAGCATGTTGTAAGAGCGGGAAGGGTGGGGGTAGTGCATAAAAAATATGCTGTGATAACTCCACTGACTGCTAACTTGGAGGATTAACTGGAATAGCTGAGTAAGGTGGAATTCAAACAATTTTTGGAATTTCATCTACTACATCTATAGAAATTCTAATAAATACCTGCTCGAGGTGCAAATCAGGTTTTAGAGCCCATAGCATTGTACTGTAAACCTTGCTGACTATAAAGGTCATAAATCTGTGATGGTAAACATTTAGAGCACATTCTACATTTTGTAGAAATAAATTAAAGGGACACTATAGTCACCAGAACTACAGCTTATTGTATTTATTCTGGTGAGTATAAACATTCCCTTCAGAAAATACATTGTTTACGTTACAGGGTAGGGATACCTCAACTGGACACTCCTCGTATGGCTACTAGAGATGCTTCCTGGGGAAGTGCTGCACAGTGTGCAATACTGCCATTCAGTGTCTCCACCCTCTGCATGGAGACACTGAACTTTCCTCATAGACATACACTGATTCAATGCATCTCTATGAGGAGATGCTGATTGGCCAGGGCTGTGTTTAGCTTGTGCGAGCTCTGCTCCTGATTTGCCTCCATGACAAGCTCAGCCAATCCAATGCTTTCCTATGGTAAAGCATTGTGATTGACTGGGAGAATCAATTCTGATTATGTCAGTCAAGCAGGCAGATCAGGGGCAGAGCCAGCAGCAGCCTAGAATAAAAGTAAAATTTTACTATATTTAGGGGAATACATGTGTGTGTGTTCCTGACCTTATAGTGTTTCTTTAACAGTTTGTATTTCACCTCTGTACTTCCTTGTTGACAGCCCCCCCAATCCATATTTGTTTCTTGTTCCTTCTACTTTTTCTATATAAGCTTCCCTTCTCTGTCCTCCTTTCTTTTCTTTTTTATCTTTTCTCATTTTTATTAGTTTTTTTTTGTTGTTTTGTTTTTTTTTGTTGTTTTTTTGGACACGTAGATACATCAAGTACAAACATCAACTATTTATAGCCGTCTTCACATAAAATCGTAACTTTACTATTTAGCAAGGGAAATAAAGAAGTTAGCTTACATCTTTAGATGTCTATGAGAGTAACTTCATATTATACTTTGGTAAAAGAAAAATAGCCCAGAACTTCTTAGATGTATCACTTGCCATATAATAATCAGACAGTATGACGACAGTCTGTACAATGTGATAAATTTAACATACAAGACTGTACAATACAGTCACATATTACTTTTTCTATACACGCTTCCATTCTCTGTCCTCCCATCTTATTTTTCACATTATCTTTCTCTCTGTCCCCACTGATTTGTCACCTTCTTTCAATTAACACTCTAAGCACCATCTCCACTACTGTATGCTATAGTGGTTATGATGACCCCTTCACTGTAAGTAGTCAAACCATTTTTGAACGGATTGACTTTTTTCCTAGTGTCCGCTAAGTGCCACACTCTGTCTCCACTACTGATAATTGAGGGCTGGAAGCTCATGGGCTGGAAGCTCATGGGCTGGTACTCTGTTAGTGAGCTAGGGCTTAGCTCAAGAGAGCTAACAGAAGCTCCTAGTTAGGCAATTAGACTTCATACAGTGGGTAGCACTGTAGTAGTTGTGGTGCTTGAGTGTTCATTTACCTCTCCTCTTCCAACAACCTCCCACTTCTAAGTGAATATTTTCTTTAGACCCTTTCCACATCTGTACACTTTCACAATCTGTCCGTTACATTTTTCCTATCCTCTGTATCTGTTCCTTTTTTCCCTAGCATGTTGTTTTCCTTTCTCATCATATCTGTTATTTTATATCCTCACCAGTCCCTTCTGCTCCATTGCCTCTATATTAGTTTATCTCCTCATTATCCTGCTTTGTCAAATGACACTTTGTACCCTTCCCCTATTATTACTGCAGCCTCACTCATGGTCCCTCCATTCTTTCTATATAAATCTCCACTGCTATGTGTGTATCTCCAATGTTCTCTGGTAATGTGCTATTAAGTGCATTGATATGAGCTCTAGCAAGCAGCAGGTTACCTGATAAATATGCCATTTGGACTTTAAAGTGAACCTGTCGTGCCAGGTCTACTTTAACATATAACTGTTCCCAAGGCAGTATAAAAGTAATTTCTTAAATTATATATGCCCATGCTTTGTGAGCTATTACAGTGCCCCCCTCCCCCTTCTTTCTGCTGCTGCTCCTTATATGCTCACTTTAGTTTGGCTTGGGACTCGTTTATGATGATGCTGATATGCAGGCTTCACTGTCAGCACATTTGCCTGAGAGCATATTCTACTACTTCAGCAAGTGTGAGCAAGAGAACCACATGGGGAGGTTTCTTCTTCTCTCTGTTACTTGGTCCTCCAACTGATTGCTAGTTGGGGGACGGACCAAACCTTAAAGGTGCATTAAATAAATCTATACATCCACCTGTGTTTCTGCTAGATGAAATGTGATGCTCTAATTTATTCCCACGTTTTGCTGGGCATGACAGGTAGATTTTAATTATGTGAAGTGTTTATTTGGTTAAAGGACCACTATAGTGCTACTCGTTTTCCTGGCTCTATAGTGTCCTTGGGTCCCCCTCACCCTCTGGGTCCCCCTCCAGCCGGGCTCTAGGGTGAGGAAGGGGTTAATCACTTACCTTTCTCCAGCGCCAGGCTCCCTCGGCGCGGGGGAATCTCCTCCTCCTTTCCCAGTCATCGGCTGAATGCGCATGCGCAGCTGGAGCCACACGCGCATTTATCCAGTCTCATAGGAAAGCATTCTCAATGCTTTCCTATGGACGCTGGCGTCTTCTCACTGTGAAAATCAAAGCGCTGTCAATGAGACAACCTCTAGAGGCTGGATTAACCCTAATGTAAACATAGCAGTTTCTCTGAAACTGCTATGTTTACAGCTGCAGGGTTAACCCTAGAGGGACCTGGCACCCAGACCACTTCATTGAGCTAAAGTGGCCTCTAGGAGTGATAGCTACCCTGTATACAGACTCGGAGGGCCCCTCTGAGCACCAGAAAGGGACATCTGTGCCATAGGTTCAATGTCATGTATAGTCACCATTAGGCCATAAATCAACATGCATTCAATACTGAGAAGGATCTGTTAACTAAATGCTGAGATGTGCCGTCGCTGAGTGAAAAGTATAAAAGTGTGATAATCAGCTCCAGTATTATCTATGTTGGTATCTGCAAAAAGACTCTTGTATAAATATGTATTTTCATTTTTGTATTTTGAGATCTGTGACAGTATGTGTATCTATCATGTGTGTATGTCTCTGTGTGTTTGACTGGATGTACCTTGATATCTTTGTGTGTGTATTTGAATGTATCAACTAATAAAAAAATAAAATAATTGTGTGTGTCTGTCAGTGTGTGTGTTTGTGTGAGTTTGTCTGTCTGTTAGTGAGTGTGTGTGTGTCTGCCTGCTTGTCAGTCAGTGTTTGTGTGTGTGTGACTGTGATTCTGTCTGTCTGTCAATGTGTGTGTGTCTATCAATCCAGGTGTCTGTCAGTGAATGTGTATGTTTAGGTCACCAGCCCCCCTTCCATCACTTGAGAATTATGTTTTTACACCCCTTTTTTCCCAACGCCGTGCCTCTCTTGCCGCAACTGGCCTGTCTCCATAGCTGAGATGATCTATCTTGATGTTCTCAGCCAATCCATTGCTTTCCTATAGGGAAGCATTGGGAGCTATTGAGCAAAATGCTGCACCAATCAGCATCTCCTCACAGAGATTTAATTACTGCATCTCTATGGGGAACATTCTGCGCCTCCATGCAAATAGGAGACACTTTAGTGGCCGTTTGAGTGACTGCCACTAGAGATGTTATTTGGTAACAATGTAAACACTGCCTTTTCTCTGAAAATGCAATGTTTACATAGAAAAGGACAGGGACAGGCAGTAGACACCAGAGCCACTACATTAGACTGTAACGGTTCTGGTGACTATAATGTTACTTTAAGAATTGTATTTTTTTAAACTTTTGTAGTTGGCTCCTAGATTCAAAGCAAATTTGTCAAGCCTTGACCTATGGTAACCCTCAGGTAGCCCTCTATGTGGGCAAATCATTACACTATCAAGGTGATGAAGTTTTCACATTTTATTATGGAAAATTTGATCTTTTGTATGTGGCTATTACATTCTTTCGTTGAAAAACTGAAAAGAAGTATTGACCTGTTTAGGATTTTCTAATTGCAGTGTATCTTGCAAGGTTGGCTTAAAACGATTGAACTATTTTATGGTTTCTTAAAATCTAGTTTGGCATTTTCCTAGAATGGAATGAACAGCCTAACTTGCAGTAAGTCAGTTACCGTTAGAGGGAGAAATGTACTGACATAGAAGTATCAATCCAAACACAAAGTATACTCAGAGGCTCCTTGCATTTTAGTGCAATGCATGGATGGATTTTGGGTCATGTCCAAGATTTAGAGTCGTGATTAGGTATTTTAGTTTGGTGACGGTTTTGGCTTAGTTTGTCCAATTTTGTGCCTGTCCTTTTTTAAAGTTGTTTGTTTGTGATTGAAAGTTTGAATAGAACCACTCTGAGTTTATGAGTTGTACTTTTCCTAATTTATCTCTGTGCCATCTCATCTTTAGTTGTTTTACTTAGTGACCCATATCCTAGGAAACTGAGAACACAAGCTTTTTTTTTTTTTTTTTTGTTACATTGAAGTACTTGTTTATTTTTATTATGTTTTGTTATGCCTGTATTTTTTGGACAGGCAATAGAGGGAGTAAAAAAAATCAGTTACTGTATATTGGCTGTTTGAAAACTTCAAGTGAAGAAAAAAAAAAAGCACATTAGCACACCTGATTAAGTGCATACGCAGTTCAGAAAAATGGTGCTAGCATTTCGCATTATGCAAGAACAATTCCAGCCATGTGTACAACAGGGCTATTCCCCAGATCACCAAGCTAGTCTCGTCCTTGTTACCAGTGACACAATTTACACAGTTCAAGCAATAAAGAAACGTCTTTTCATCTAGACAAAGACTACAGTTGTGATCGAAATGTTGCTGCTTTTTACACTGAAGACACTTTAATAAAAGGATTCTGTGCTGAAAAGATCATGCCGAAGCATTTCTTTATTGCTTGTGTGTGGATTGCTTGGAGTTGTAACTGGTTCTTGTGCAACTTGTGGGTATATGCTTTTCT
Source organism: Pelobates cultripes (assembly GCA_933207985.1). Classification (NCBI taxonomy): domain Eukaryota; kingdom Metazoa; phylum Chordata; class Amphibia; order Anura; family Pelobatidae; genus Pelobates; species Pelobates cultripes. The sequence continues at coordinate 126,361,953 of OW240914.1, read as the reverse complement.
CCCTTGTAACATATTACAATTTGCATTAGGGATCAACAAATTGTCGGCCGGGGCAATTTATTGAGATGATATTCGGCATTTCTCTAATAATCGGAATCAGTTTTTATAGTTACCGATATTGCAGATAATATACTTACTTTCACAACATGCCGTCTTCCATTTCCAGCCGCTGGCCAACATCGTGCATGTCAACCCTCCCTGCTGTGAGCAGAGCACCCGTGTGCAGAGCCGAGTTTGAGCCATTAGGTAAGAGTGAACTTGGAGACATCTACCTAGTACATGGTTGGCCACCTTTTAGAAGTACTGGTGTGAGTCTTTTTTTTTTTTTTTTAAGGGATCCTATAGTGCCAGGAAAACAAAGCCGTTTAAAACCCTGTCAGGCTCCGCCAACGCTTTTCCCCAGCCGACGTCAGCCGGCGGGGGAGACCTAATGCGCATGCGTGAGATATGAGCAGTAACACTCCACTGCACAAATATTAAAAAAATGAAAATCACTGTTTAATATAGGCCTGTCCAACCTGCGGCCCCCCAGATGTTGCTGAACTACAACTCCCATGATTCTTTCAATGAAACAGCCAAGGAATCATGGGAGTTGTAGTTCAGCAACATCTGGGGAGCCGCAGGTTGGACAGGCCTGGTTTAGTAGATAAAATCCAAACGAAAACATGCATGCATTTAATTATGCATTTGTTACTTTAGGGATATCTAATCAGCTTGCACAAACTGCAGATCTCTTCCTTTATAGCTTTTGCAAGCTCAATTTACCCCCCAGCAATTAAATCTGAAACCAAGCCACGTTACTCGACAGTTACCTTTTAATCTTTATTTTCATACCACATGTGTTTAATATCAGGCAACGGTAACAATGCACAAATTGACACATAGATTAAAATTTAGTAGAACGAGCAATGACCTATGCATTAATATTAAATTAATGTGTCAATGCATATTTAATTTCTGATTCCACCACTTTTTAATCTGTGCAGTTTTTGCATTATTACCTTTGCCTAATGTTTTTAAAAAGTGTGGTTCAATTGTCTATTTTGCAATCTGTCTGTCTATCTAGATATATTTTTCACATTTACATTACCACTCAATAAAAGAAAGACTTACGGGGGCGTGGCTAACGGCCGACCGAGAAAGGCGCATGGAGTGAGAGCTCCCAGGCCGACGGACCCCAACAGCATAGACAGCCGTGACTGACTCACGAATCCCGGCCCTGCAGCACCCCACCGGGCAACGGGAGATCACATGGCGCCCTCCAAGCAGCTGAAAATTACGGACCTGATCAGGTCCGCTAAAAAAGACCGCCTCCGCTCCAGCCAAGATGGCGACGGCCTCCAGTGCTGAAGATCAGCCAGACACAGGAGACCCCACAGGTCGCTATACAGACAACCCGGTGAGTGAGAGAAGTCTCTATACCATGCTACAAGAGCTCAGGGCTACCTTGCATGCAGACTTCCAGACAATGGTGACAGATTTTAAACAGGACTTGTCTGAGCTAGGAGACAGAACAGACAGACTGGAAGTCCGCACAGACGAAATATGTTCAGCTCACACTGACATGGAGGCTAAATTACAAGCTCTCAGTGAGGAACACAAGCAGCTAAAGAGGAAAATGGCGGACATAGAGGATCGCTCTAGGCGCAATAATGTCAGGTTTAGAGGCATCCCTGACAACGTCACACATGAGGCTCTGCCCGACTACATTAAAGGCTTATGCCAAGCCGTGCTGCCAGAGAGGGTCACTACGGAGTGGCAGCTGGACCGAGCACACCGACTGCCTAGACCACAACGCTTCACAGCAGACACCCCACGCGATGTAGTGGTCAGGTTCCACTATTACACAGCAAAAGACTCACTGCTGACTGCCGCGCGCAAACTCCCATCGCTACCTGAACCGTTCCAGGGGGTGCAACTGTACGCAGACCTATCCACTCTCACAATGAGCCGTCGGAGGGAATTCATCTCGGTCACAAAAACTCTCCGTAACCACGATGTCTCATACCGCTGGGGCTATCCCACTAAAATTATCATTTGGAGGAACAACAAAAACCACGTTGTCGAGGAACCAGAGGACGGAATGCGCCTCCTGAGAGAATGGGGACTTTTCCAGTCGCCGGACCAGCAAGCGCAAGCTCCGAAACCGCAAAGGAAAATCACAACCGAGTGGCACATGGCGGGATCGCCAAGAAGAGACAAATGAACTCTCCTCACACAACCCTCTGCCCCTCCACGAAACTGACCGCCTGCCAAGACGGAAAGAAAATGGACGCTGAAGAAGACCATAACGCTGCGTAATGTATATGGCTCCAATTCATAATTGTTTCAAGGCACTTATGTTTAGTGAGTCTCACAGCTGATGGGAGGGAGGGCTCACAAAGGGCACACAAAAACAAAACAGAAAAAAAAAAAATAAAAAAAATAAATAAATAAATAAAACAAACAAAAAAAAAGTACACATAACTACTTAATTGAGAGGGCGGGATGCTCTCATATAACAGTAACGTATACAAGGCTGTCTGTATAATGTAAGCTATGTACGATCGCACACTTAAGGGGTCCCGGTTCTGGCCGAACCACGTAGGTTATCTTTAATCCCCCTGTTGGGCTTGCCTCCCAAGCATTTCGCAGGGAGGTCGCCCCAATCACACTGACATCCCTATCTAGTAGGGAAATTATGTATATACTTTATTTGTTTTCTATGTTTATGTATATGTTTATTATGTTATCTGGAATCACTGTACTGAACTATGCTCCACAGGACCACACTACCCGTCAGGAGGGAGCAGAGTTAGAGAGGGGAGGGAGACCCCAGAGCACTAGCACACTACTGCAGGACACCTATTCACCCCTAATGTCAAAGCGAATCCCACTAGGGACCTCCAATACAGTGGACACACACAAATCTAGCCATGGGGACACCTAATACTATGACCCTTTTCTCCCTGAACGTGAAAGGCCTTAATAGCCCCCATAAAAGGAGGTTGGCGGCACGCGACATCCAAACCTCTGGGGCGGCCATAGCCTGTCTGCAAGAGACACACTTCTGCACTCGCAACCCCCCAAGATTTGTAGTCCGGCACTATTCCCAAGCATATCATGCACACTCCCCAACAAAATCAAAAGGGGTTTCCATATACTTTCACGACGACTGGGCGTTCACACCAAACCACCAACATACAGGACGAGACGGCCGGCTACTTATTTTAGTTGGCACACTAAATGGCATACTAATAACGATTGCTTCACTATACGCCCCCAACGAGAACCAAACAGCATTTCTCACAAAAGCATTAAAACAGGTAGCGAAACATAAGAAAGGACATGTCATTATATGTGGAGACTTCAATTGTACTCCGGATCCCCACCTAGACATTCAACGCACACAGAACAGAGGTCCAAAAGGGGCATCACTTACACTGGGGCGACACCTAAGTCGACTACTATTTACACAAGACCTATACGACTCATGGCGCTGTCTCTATCCGAGAACCAAAGATTACACATATTACTCCCCGGTGCACATGACACACTCCAGGATAGATCTATGCATCACGGATAAAACCACACTGACACACATCATGGCAGTCGCAATAGGCCCTATCACATGGTCCGACCACGCGCCGCTCACGGTGACCCTTCGGGTTCCGTACCCGGCCCGTGGCACAGGATCCTGGCGCCTCAATGAGGCTCTTCTGGACCGCCCCAACACCTACTCATCCATCCTAACCCAACTAACTGACTTCTTTTCACTACACGAAACCTGCACCACGCCCATCACAACTCAATGGCTAGCACACAAGGCAGTTATGCGAGGAGCTCTGATACAGGCGGGAGCCAGGGCGAAAAAACAACACAACACAGCGAAGGATGAAATCCTCGCAAAACTCGCCGCATTAGAGTCCCAACACAAAACCTCACCTCATAAAACGACACACAAGCAGATACAACGACTCAGAATTGACTTACATAATCTTGAAATCGCCACAACAGAGAAGCATTTGCGCTACCTAAAACAATACCACTACACTACGGGAAACAAGGCAGGCAAAGCACTTGCTAGGAAACTGAAGCAGCAATACTTACACACGAAAATACCGTACATACTTTCCAAAACGGGGGACAAACTATACAACCCACACCATATTGTGGAGGAATTGGCCTCCTTCTATGCCTCCCTATACCAGCTTGACAGGGACCCCCAAACTCACCAACCGTCTGAAGAAGAAATCACCCGCTTTCTGAACACTACACACATCCCATCCATAACCAGACCACAACAGGAGCTATTAGAAGCCCCGTTCACTTGCGAAGAAGTGGCCAACACGATAGCCAGCTTACCTAAACACAAATCGCTTGGCCCGGATGGGCTATCCAACTACTACTATCACAAACTAGGCACCACACTACTTCCGCACATCACCAAACTCTTCAATTATATCAAACAAACTGGGCAAATCCCTAGGGAAATGCTGGAAGCGTTTATAGTCACCCTACCCAAACCAAACAAATCCCCGACGATCTGCGCGAACCTAAGGCCTATTTCCTTACTCAATGCAGATATCAAGCTGTATGCTAAACTGCTTGCAAACAGACTTAAACCCTTGTTCCCGACTCTGATCTCCGAGGAACAGGCAGGATTTGTCCCAGGCAAGCAAGTAGGCGACAATACTAGACACTTCATCAACCTCATAGAATGGGCCCACTCCACACAGCAAGGGGGAATCCTTTTAGCGCTCGACGCTGAAAAAGCGTTCGATCGTCTGAACTGGAAGTATATGACATTAACACTCGCCCGTATGGGCATCCCCCAAGGGTTCTTGGCCAGCATTTTAGCTCTGTACCAAAAACCCTCAGCTAAAATTTTTAGCACCGGCTTTCTATCGTCCCCACTAGACATCCGAAACGGCACACGACAGGGCTGCCCTCTTTCCCCACTCATATTTATCCTCTGCCTAGAGCCCCTCATAAGGCACATAAAACAATCAAGAGGAATCCAGGGCATAGCTACTCCGCGAGGCGAACAGAAACTGGCATTGTTTGCCGACGATATCCTTCTGTACCTCACAAAGCCGGAGCACTCTATACCACAGTTGCAAAAAATTCTTGACACATACAGCGCAGTATCCTTCTACAAAAACAATACCGCAAAAACACAAGCTCTCCCAATACTACTACCACACACCCTTACGACAAAACTTGAGCGCACATACACGTTCGACTGGAGGAAAAAGTCACTCTCCTATCTAGGGATCAAACTTACTAAATCAACACATACACTGATAAAAGAAAACCACATTCCCCTGATACACAAACTTGTAACACAGGTAACAAAATGGCTAGGACGCATCAACACGGTTAAGATGATGGTTCTTCCGCACATACTCTACCTGTTCAGAACTATCCCAATATCCCTGCCAGTCCGCCTCCTTAAAAGACTCCAATCTGTTATAAACGCGCACGTCTGGAAACGGAAACCCCCACGAATTAGAAATAAAACTTTGGGCCTCCACTTCACTAGAGGAGGGCTGGGCCTCCCTGATGTACAGTTCTATTATCAAGCCTCCCTATTAGCCCAAGGCCTAAGACTTCTCAGAGCGTCCGAGGAAACACCAACCCCAATCTGGCTCTCCTTTGAGGACGCCTGTATCCACCCGGCACGAATAACTCAAGCTCTGTGGGTAGGCGCCCCAACCCTTACCAAAAAACCGACCTTACAATGCACAAGGACACTTCTACAGGCCTGGAGAAATTGGGCCTCGAATATACTAGACCCAAGGGAACTGTTAAGGTTGTCCCCTATCACAGCGCTACAAATCCACTCCCCGAATCTAGAAGTCCATAAGTGGCTGGCAAAAGGTGTCCTGAGGGTGGAAAACATTCTTGACAAGACCGCAGTAAAACCGTTCCCGACTCTACAGGCAGAATTCTCCCTCCCCCCCCGAGACTTGTTCCTATACTTAAGGGTCAAGAACATCTTACAGACCAACTTACAAGCCACAGAGCCCACACAGAGGCTTACAGCTCACAACACACAACACCTGTTGACTGCTCGCCACATCAAGCCCCTGGCACTATGCTACAATGCCCTCTGGGAAGCGGCTACCCCACTTAAACTTCATTACATGACTCAATGGGAAAGAGATATCGGTAGGGAATTCGCGATACAACAATGGCACAAGGCCATAGCTAACACCAAGAAGGCATCTAGTAGCATCTCCATGTGGGAAGCATACAGCAAAATCACAATGAGATGGTACATGGTGCCACATAGATTAGCCAAAATGTACAGTACAGTCTCCTCTTTATGCTGGAGGTGCGAAAAAGCCCAGGGTACACTGATCCATGTCTTCTGGGAATGCCAAGACATTCAGCCTCTGTGGCTAAGTGTACAAACACTGGTAAACAAACTAACCCTATTTACCATACCATTGACGCCTGAAAGTTACTTACTACATATGTTGCCAATGTTACACCAGAAGCACCACACCCCACTAATTGTAAACCTTCTCACAGTCACTAAAATGGCTATAGCATATCATTGGAAGGACAAAGCTATCCCCTCGATGGAAGAGATCTCAAAGAGATTAGATAAAGTCTGTCTATACGAAAACATGGCTATGGGTCTGAAGGGGAAAGCACAACAACATGAGGTGGTGTGGCAGGACTGGCTCACATACCGAAGGACGAGCACTACATAACGAGCCAGGCCCGATAACAATGATAACAATGATGACAGCAATAATAAAAATAACGACACAAAACCGAGGAGAGCATAGCCACTGTAGTTCCCAATGCATTTCTCAATGGTCCTAGCTCGAGATCAAGCTCAAGTTCCAGTACAAGTTTCTGTTAAGTTGAGTTCACTCCCTACCCTAAGTCCCCCCATACTCCACACACGTTGACCAATGTGGGCCAAGCAATAAACATGTTAAGAGTCAAACATATATAGGCACCAGAACAGAGTTACTATATGGCAATAACCCTAGGAGGCGACCCTGCAAATACAATGTAATGTATACGATGTAATGTATATTGCATAACAGTACTATCTGTAGACATGCACCGATATGCACAACCGAATAAGAAATGTAGGCGTCAAACAGGACTGTAACGCATACTGCCCCGAGAGAAAGCTGTTGATTACGCAATCTACCATGCAATGTGTATGATTAATGTATAACCACTGTATGTATGTATATTTTATTGTGGAACCCCCTATCCCTTCTCCCTTTCACTTCTGTTCCCCTGTTTTTCGTGACAAAAACAATAAACACAAATATGATAAAAAAAAGAAAGACTTACAATAAACATGTTCAGAACATCAGTACCAGTTATTAGCAATCGCACGAAAGGCAAACGATAATCTGTATCGATATTGGCCCTGAGAAAATGATATTGATCAATCTCTAATTTGCATTGTTGGCAACTGTCAACGTGGGCCCTTCCCTTCAGTTCCACCTCAATATCTTCTAGTATTCTCATATAATATCTAATATTAGGTGGTATAGAGGGGAAACGTGTCATGCAATACATCCTTACTCAGGAGACACAGACATACACAGAACTGTGCATGGCATGGCTCTTGGAAATCATAATATAGTCCAGCATGCCACCAGAACCATTTTGATTGAGTATTGTGATAAAAGTATGTTGATAGTTTATACAGATTCAGATCATATTTATATTTAGGTCAGCTAATACAGAGTTGGGCTAACAATAACATCTAAAGTTATGTGAGAAACAATCCACGTGACCTTAAACCCAAATGCCAAACATTCTTTCGCGTTCTTCCGTAACCTGAACAAAAGGTAGTGTAAGGGTTAATGCGTGACCCGTGTTACCCCAACTTTGCAATATGAAATTGGATGATGCGGGCCCAGAGTGGGTGTGGTCTATTGACTCATTCAGCAAGTACACCTGTAATAGGATCATCAGACTATTATGTTGCATGGCATTCAACATGCAGGTCCGGGCTGCCCAGCAAAAAAGTAGGACAACAGTATATGGATTCTCATCTGGGTTGTCCAGTCAGATCTGCATCTTGGGGGATATGTTAATATTCTGCTTCGTGAGAAATAACTGAGTAAGTGGAATGAACTGTTATGTCATTTTATTAAGCTGTCTTTCTATAGAATAATTTGATCTATTTTTTTTAGAGCCATGTTGAAGACGTGACATACATTAGAAAGAAATTTAAGGATCCTTGTTCTAATTGGTCCTTTTTATAGTTCAGTCTAAAGTAGAATGTTTGACTCAGATTCTGTAAATGATTAGCTGCATGTGAATATGAATCATTTGACAGCAACACATCTGATTGTAAATTAATATATGGTATGAAGTGAGGCTGTCAATTGTCTTTTGTCTCTCAATAAATTGTGCCTTGAATTTTATAATATAGTTTTTTACATTAGTCTAAATTACTAGATTAAATGTATAAAAAGAGGGCCCACCTCTTAGAGTGTGTGTGTGTGTGTATGTATGTATGTATGTATGTATGTGTGTATATATATATATATATATATATATATATATATATATATATATAATTTTTTTTATTTTATTTTTTTATATCAATTGTATTTTATTGAAGTTTTCACAATTATGAATTCAGTACATAGTCACAGCTCATGAAACATACATTCTGTGTTACAATGAATTCCTAATGTAGCCCCTTGATAACATTCGGGGATAGTCCCTATGTATGAACCATAGCGGTGTAGAATTTATTGAACATAACAAAGGTATATACAAAAACAGGTGTGCAGGCGAGATCAAAAATGACGTAGTTGACAGTTACCTTTACTCCCTTCCACATTGAAGTGGCATACCACCCCTCACTTGGCTCTGGACTGTTTAGGAATCTCTCCCTCTTCTATGCTGTTTTGCTATCCAAGACAATTCCCCTTTTCGTACCATGCCTCCCAACCCTCCCATGTTTCCCTGAATTTTGCGGTGGCTGTAGTAGTATTTGTGGACATTTTCTCATATATGTAAAACTGCTGTATTTTGTCTTTCAGTTGTTGTGTGGATGGGCAACTATGTTTTTTCCAGTTGAGCGCTATCAGGTTGCGTGCTGCCATTAAGATTAACAGGAGCAGTTGTTTTTGGCTCTCGTGTGTCTCTTTGGGGAACAGTAGGAGGAGACGGGCCTTAATGTTTAAGGGGAAGTCTGATTTCCCAGGGCATCTAGTATATCTTTAACATCTCTCCACAGCGGCTGTATGCCACTGCAGTGCCACCAGACGTGTGGTAGCGTGCCTATTTCTGTGTTACACCTCCAGCATTCGGCCGGCACCGCAGGGCATATCCTATGCAGCCTATTGGTGCTATAAAGCAGCTTCCGGTGTGCCTCTATATGGGAGTAGCATTTGGTCCATCTTTTGAGACCATTTAGAGCTGTTAACCAGTCCTCCTCAGTAAGCTCAGTCTCCGCCTCTGCCTCCCAGTGATGTCTGCATGTCGTTGGTTTGTGGGGTGCTAATTCTAGCCAGGCTTTATAACAAAGGGAAAGGGCCTTGGGTTTCTGCGGGGCTGTCCAGCATCGGCTGGGTATTAGTCTCGCAGCTAGTGTATGTGTTGATAATGAGGTTGGAGAGGTTTTTACATGTGAGTTGATTGTGTTTTTTAGTTGCAAATATGGGAAGATGTCTCTCTCCGGTACCCCCCATCTGCTTTTCATGTCTGGGAAATCCATTATAGTTTGTTCTTTGCATAGCTGTTGAATCTGGGATATACCCAGCTGTGTCCACCTGGAGAGGGGAATCGTGGGGTTCACTATGTGAAGTGCTTTTAGGGGGGCTTCGGGGTGGAAGTGCTTCTGCCAACCTAGGGATGCCATGAATTCGTCCCACACTTTGATCGTCGCTGTTGTAGTGGGATATAGCTGTACGTTAGGTCCCCTCAATACCCTCGGTGTCCATATGTGGTTGAGCAGTGTGGGGTATTTAAGTTGATCTTGTTCCATATCTACCCACTGTGTTGTGCCCCTTGGGGCATGCAGTTGTATACATGTGGCCAATAAAGAGGCTTTGTAGTAGAGGCCTATGTTAGGTAAACCGATGCCGTCCGTGTGTGATGTCTTTTGTAGGAGGTGTAGAGGTAGCCTAGGTCTTTTGCCTCCCCAGATATATGTGCTGCATATTGTTTGCAATGACCTATGGATTGCTGCCGGGACAGCTATAGTAAGCATTCTGAACTTATACAACAGTCTCGGCAGTCGCATCATCTTGTATGCATTTACTCGTCCTAACCATGAAAGGTTCACGGTCTTCCATTTAAGTGTCTCAGTTTTACATATTTGTATGAGAGGTATATAATTAAGTTTTACTATGTTGTCAATGGAAGTGGCGATTTTTACTCCTAGATATGTTAGAGATGACGTCCGCCAGTCGAGCTCAAATGTGGTCCTTAGGGTCGCCACAGTTAGCCTCAATAGGTTTATGGGTAGGGCCTGTGTTTTTTCTTGATTCAGGCGATAATATGAGACTTTACCGTAATCTGTCAATAGTGTTAACAATGGGGGCAGGGAGCTTTCTGGGCTCGACAATGCCACAAAGATATCATCTGCGAACAAGGCTAAACAATACTCTGTTTCCCTCAAGGTGATGCCAGTTATGTCTTTATGCTCTCGTATTTTCCTGGCTAGGGGTTCTAAGGAAAGGATGTAGAGCAGGAGGGACAGCGGGCATCCTTGTGTAACGGATCACCTGGCACCCCGACTGGGTACCTCCGTTAAAGGATGCTCTTAGCGTTTCCTGAGGACTCCAAGCACTCTGGCAGACACCACAATCACCGAACCGGAGAAACAAATAAATTCTCCCAAGCATCTGAATGCTGTAGACAGTTGAATAGGAACCATACGAATAGGTTTACTCTCCTAGCAGTCAAACTGGAACAGCATACAATAAATCCTTCCCCCAATAATGAGACGACACTTCACTTTGAGGGTTAAAACAGGAACTCCCTGTACTGTCACATACAGTCTCTTTTATTCCCAATCCACAAACATAGTACAGCCCACAGGGCGTTACAAAACAACCAATCAATCCGTACAATACACCCAGACACTCCCACACAAAATCCTCCCCTCTGCATGTGATATGATTACTGAACACAATGGGTAATCTCATTATCACCGGCAGAGGAATACAGTTTTACACAATATTTATAACTTCTAAAATATACATGTCACAAACATAAAACATACATTTTCATAATCAATCCATTCAGGGGAACAACATATTAAAAAATGGCACGAATCAGACCAGGGGTTCAAAAGTTAAGGGAAAGTCCTTTGTGACTAAATGAAGCATGGCTTTCCGGCCCAAACCAGTTTCAGAGTCTTCTATCCTGGAGATAAGTGAGAAGTAATTCAATTATCTCCCAGGACAGACACAAGACTCCATTATGCACATGGTGAGCACAAAGCATTAAAATATTATAAAATACACAAAGTCACATTTTATACATAAAACACAGACATGTCACATATCCCCAGATAGCTGGGATCTGAGCGCACAAAACTACCGAATAGCGCTCAGATCCTATTCACACAGTTCAATTGCCATGGAGCCGAAGTCTTTAACTACACGAATGGGCTCCATGGCATAGCTATCTGGGTTAACACATTCACATAAAGTCTGGTCCATAGTCCAAAGGCAAGAGGCGGGCAAGCAGCCCCCTCCAAGGACACGTGGCGAGTCCGGTTTCGCCACACCTTGACGTGTCCCGTTTGTAATGTGAAAGGTTCTAGAAAGGAACCCACCATGTGAGACCCTAGCGCTGGGTTGTGTGTAGAGCGCTAGTATGCCCTTGGTAATTTCTTCGGGGAAGTTATATTTTTTTAGTACCCTCGTCATATATTGCCAATTTAGCCTGTCGAAAGCCTTTTCGGCATCCAGCGCCAGAAAAAGGCCTCCGAGCTTCCCCTTTTCCATCCCCGCCACTATATTTAGTACCTTCCTGGAGTTATCGGAGCCCTGACGGCCCCTCACGAACCCCGATTGATCATTGTTTACTAGTTTATGCAGGAGCGGAGCTAATCTTTCACTAAATAGCTTTGCGTAAATTTTTGCGTCGCTGTTTAGCAGTGAAATGGGCCTGAAGTTCTTACACTGGTCCTTAGATTTGCCTAGCTTGGGTAGGGTGGAGACATGAGCCAGTAGCATCTCCGCTGGTAAGGAGCCCTCTCTCATGCAATGGTTAAACACTTCTGTGAGGGGCTGTGACAAGAAGTTAGAGTATGTGCGGTAGTATTTATTGGGTAGTCCATCAGGGCCTGGGGATTTATGCGGTGGGAGTGATGAGATCACCGTGATGATCTCATCTGTCGTGAAGGGGCTGCGCAGGTAATCTGTGTCAGTTAGCGATAAGGTCGGGAGATTGACTTCCGACAGGAAGGCATCAATATCGGACTTTGTGGGGCATATCGTCTGTGGGTCATTCTTTAGATTATATAGCTTTTCATAGTATTGAGCAAACTCATCTACAATCCCTTGTGGGTCTAATATCTTGGTACCCCCATGTCCCTTGAGGGAGGCAAGCAATTCTGGAGGTTGTTGTTCTCTGTTTCAGTTGTGCTCCTAGTTTTGCCCCTGCTCTGTTGCCGGCAGCGAAGTACATGTGTTTGAGCCTGCGCGTGAGGAATGTAGTTTTGGCTAGTTCTATGTCTCTTAGTTGTGTTTGTAAGAGTAATAATCTAGCGTGTGTGGACGCTGTTGGTGTGTGCTTGTTGGTATGGGTTAATGAGGCTAGCTCAGAAAGTATAGAGGTGTATTTCTCAAGGCGCTGCTTTTTTGCGTAGCTAGCGTGTTTTATGAAGCAACCCCGTATGAAGGCTTTGTGTGCTAGCCATATTTGGATTAGGGGTGAGTCTGGAGTTTTATTCTCCCTAAAGTAGTGGTGCAGTTCCTGTTCTATCTGTCCGGCTACCTCCGGGTCAGATAATAGTTGCTCATTGAGTTTCCAGCTACCTCTCCCTTTGTTGGGGAATTGTTCTCTAATTGATATTGTGATAGGTGCGTGGTCTGACCAAAAGATCAGACGAATGTCAGTGTGTTCTACTTTCGTGAGCGAGGAGGTGTGGAGTAAAAATCTATCTATTCTAGAGTAGCTGTTATGTACTGTTGTGTGATATGTATAGTCTCTCTCTGTGGGGTGTGTAACGCGCCAGGGATCTACAAGGTTGTGTGTCGCTAGTGTGTCGCATATGCGTGAGGTCAATTTGGACCTGTTCTTTAGTGTTTGTTTGGCCAATCTTGGACCTCTAGAGGAATCCAGGTCGCTGTCTAATAGGAAATTTGTATTGCCTCCAATAATTACCTCCCCCAATGCGTGCGTAGACATCAATCTCAATAGCACATCTACAAATTCACATTGATTAGTGTTAGGTCCATACGCATTGTTATTCAAATGGCATTGCAAGATAAGGTACCGCCCTTTTTTATCCCCTATTTTTCGTATTAAGGAAAACGCTACGTCCTTACTTATTAGGACGGATACTCCTCTTTTCTTAGTTGAGTAGCAGGAGTGATAGTCTATGGGAAATGCCGGAGAGTTAAATTTAGGCCTATTGCCCCATTGAAAGTGTGTCTCTTGAAAAAACATTATGTGGGCACCTAGGGATTTCGCTTCACGTAAGGCTAAGCGGCGTTTGTTCGGGGAGTTTAGTCCCTTGGCGTTCAAGGAGCAAATTTTAAGTACGAGGGGCCGGGCCGAGCCGACTGGACGCCATATGCATGGGCTCCAGCTCTAGGCTCGTGAAAAGGGCTCAAAAAGCCGACATAGACCGCTGCAATGCCGGAACTGTCGCTGCCGCTGCATGGAGAGGGTTACCAGCTTCAGTCCGATACCCCGCAGGAGGCGCACCACGCACCGGGTGAGCAGAAACGGCCACCTTCGGCCCGCAAGCCGCCACAAACCTGACCCCGTGCACCCGCGGTGTGCAGCCAGACACCGCGGAGAGGCACTCTGCGGGAACAGGAAAAGCCGCATGAACTAAGCCTCTGGTCGTGGGATGATACCCCGGCTCGGGGCACGGCCCCGCTCCCCCCCCAGGCCGGTGGGGGTTATCCCGGCATCATGGCGGCGGCTCGCACAGCGGTGGGAGATCCAACGCTCGGCCTATGCCGCCCCCCTACACTAGCAACGGCTGCAAGAAAAAACAGCCAGCTAGCAGAACGCACCCTTATAAAGAATAAAGGGACGCAAGCAACCATTTGATGGGGCACTACAGCCCACACAAATCCTACTTAGGATCCTACTTAAAATGCTACTGCTATTAATATCCCCCCGGAAACCGGGTGAGCGGCTTGAGCGCCAACAAAGGCACATACCATGTTGGGATACCGCGGACTCCTTGCAGAGGTGGACCCACAGATGCCCACCCTCGGGTGACCGGTGTGCTGGTAGGGAACCGGTCGGACCCTTTGAACTTGGTGGTGATTCAGAGTACTTTGCCCCTGACTCAGTGAGCCCTGTGGGACCGGTAGACGTGGACCCTCCGGTGGCCGGGGGGCATGCGCTGGTACCAAGTATGAGACAGGAGCCAGGCGAGGCATGGACTGATTGGGACCCGGGGGTGGATCCGGGGGATTCGGGGAGGTGCACGGGACGGGTGTCAGGTGGATTCTACGTGGCGGGGGTCTGCTAGACTGCCCACGCAACCGAGTGCCCACGGCGCCACGGATCTACCCACTGACGGACCGGAGTTTGCCCAGGGTGGAGGCAAAAGAGGGTCCCCCAGACACGGAGGTGCCCATGAGCCTCAGATGTGGATGGCCCAACCTAACTCGACAACATCTAAGACTCATTTAGCCGAAAGCGTAGACATTCAGAACAGCCCTGCTCCTGTATTGTTTCAGCCCTTATTAGTAATTTTTAGTTTATAAGCATATGTTACCCCGCATGTCAGAGTTTCAATAGACTAGGCGATGCTAACGCACTTAACATAAAGAGTTTGTATACATATTCCCTCTAGTTGAAACTGTGCAAGGCAGTACAAATTGATGAGCATCTGACCTTGCAGCAAGGGCATGATGATATGTTTTTAATTGTCACCATAAGATTTTTCATGTTTCAATACTGCCTATTTACCTGCCTAATTACTGCATTGTATGTTACTAGGTCTAAGCAACCACACAAACCAACCAACACGAAACACTTGCACAAACCAGCTAACACAAAGCACATGCACAAACCAGCCAGCACAGAGCAATTACACCGACTAGCTAACACGAAACAACTGCATAAACCAGCTAACACAAGCTAACTACCCAAACAGCTGACACAAAGCAACTACACAACTGACTCACACAAACCAGCTAACACAAAGCACCTGCACAAACCTGCTAACACAAAACACTTGCACAAACCAGCAAACACAATGCACTTACACAAACCAGCCAACACAGGCTACATGTTAGCCATTGTAACCAACTAACTGGCAAACCAAATGCAAATGAGACACGTGACACAACCTATATTGCAATTGTCCTTAGGACGTTACAAGTGGCTTCTGCGAGCACATAAGATATTGGCGCCCTTCAGCATCCAGAGGCTATCTGGTACGCTGCTGTAATTTGTTAGATATCTTCTGACCTATATTAAGCTTACAATAGAAAGGCAAAGCTCACTTAATTACACACAAGGTTAAATATACTGAAAGCTTCACCGCATGCTTAGTTAAATGCAACTCAACCACGTAGTAAAATATGAGGCCTCATTTTGAACTTAGCCACTGCAGAAAAAAATATATGAAAAGTGTCATACATTACAGTGCTATAACATGCTATGATAAACTAGTACACATATCTATCCATGTTTTTCCAAAACGAATGCATTGTTTACGCTTTATCCCCTGCGTGGGAAAACGACTTATTGTGTTGACCTCAATAAAAACAGATTTAATACAAATTTTAAGTACCATCTCGGGATTGGATAGGGTTGTGGACTAGTTGGGGTATATGGAGAGGACCGCCAGGGTCCACTGAAGCTATAATATTGCTCTTACTCCTGATGGGAGATATATGCATGTCTTTCTTAGTAGGGTTGTGAGACAAGAGGAGCACGGGACTTAGGGTCTTTAGGGTCTGCCTGCCAAACGACGGAGAAATAATAACATAACTAAAGCAATAAGTAACTATGTACAACATTCCGTTCACCGCATCTTCTCGGTGCGGTATTAAGCACAACGGTTTCATTCGTGGCTCAGATGTATTAGCCACTCTGGGGGTAGGTATAGATACCAAGAGCAAGTTAGAACAATACTACTACCAATTGTAGTTAAAGAGGGTCGTAGTGCCGCCCTTGCACAGTGCAAATAGGCTGTGAGTCCGGTTTGTTCATTGTGAAAGATGGAAAAAGGAACATAGAAAAACAAGGAAAAAATTGGCCACATTGAAACGACCTGTCCTTTTGGGGACCTGTGTTGTAGTCCTTGGATTGTTAGGTTCTTGTTCTGTTCAGGTTCGCCCCTGCATGTTGGCGGGGCGTTATTGTGTTTCCCATTCTTTCTGGAGGTGTCTTGGAGGTCTGCTGCTAGTTTGTTGCGAGGGGTCTTCCTGTAGTGGAATGTTCCATTCCGTCAAAAGTCTCTTGCCAGTTTCGGGGTCAGAGATCTGGTTGTCCACTCCGTTGCGCTTGACCAAGAGTTTGGTTGGGAAGCCCCACTTGTATTGGAACTTGTCTGCTCTCAGTGCCGCTGTGATGTGGGCAAACGTGCGCCGTTTAAGCATCGTGGTGGAGGATAGGTCTATAAATAGTTTGACCTGTGAGAATTGTCCCGGGAGCTGACCTTGACTTCTGGAGGCCTGCATTACGCGGTCTTTTATTGTGAAATAATGTACCCGAGTGACAACGTCCCTCGGTACAGATGCTGGTAGATGTTTGGGCTTCGGGAGGCGGTGCGTGCGGTCCAGGAGCAGTTCAGTTTCTGTCAGGGTTGGGATGTATGCCTTGAAGATATCTTGGACATAGCGGGTGAGACCCTGTGGACCAACCGATTCCGGGATCCCCCGAATTCTGATATTGTTGCATCGGTCACGATCTTCATGATCTGCCACTTTTGCTTCCAGAGATTGCAGTCTTGTGAGTAGGGCTGAGTGTGCCTCTGTTATACTATTATGTGCTTCTGTAATTTCTTCCGTCCTTTCCTCTAGGCGAGATGTTCTTTCTCCCAGGGATTGGATGTCTGATCTGATATCAGTGGCAAACTGTTTTAGTTCTGATTTAAATGTGCTTTTAAGGTCTAGGAGCATATTGTGTAAAGTTTCATTAGTGACAGGCGTTTGCATAATGCCTGTGATGAGGGTAAGCTCACCTGCGTCGGCACATGAGGCTGGAGACTCAGGCCTGTCGGCGCCATCTTGGATTTCTGCTCCGGTGTTCAGCGTCGATGTTGTCTGTATTTGGAGCGTTTTCTGCTTGTATTTCTTGATGATTTTTGTGGACATCGCTGCTCTGCGATGGTGTGTCACTGTAGCCGTACTTGCCGGTAAAAATCTCGCTGTTAGCCACGCTGTGTGCACTTGCTGGCGGGAGAGCTCCGAGCTCAGGCGACCTCTCTCATCCGTCTCTAGACCACGCACCTATATATATTTTATATATAGAGAGAAATGGAGGTGGGAGGGTTTCCAAAACATAGGACGAATGTCAGGAGGGGGCTAGGAGGAGGAGGTACATATAGGCCGGCAACAAACCCCTCCCACAACTCTAGGCATTCTGCCTTACATTTCTGTCCGGAATCAAAAAGCCAAAGCATACAATAAGGATTAAGTTTTATCAGTAGTAGCAAGTTGGTTGAGGTGTCCCGAAACCGAAGAATGGGGTAGGGCCTGAAAAGAGGGCAAAAATGAATAAACTCCCTTAATTCTTAATTACATAATAGCAAAGCCAAGTAGTGTATAAGCTTACTTGAACCTATATTTAATACGGTAACTGAGCATACCGTAAATCTTTCAGTTTGTTAGAAAGATAGCATCTAGGAATTGAACGTGTCAGTATTGATAAATGATACCGCAACCCATTGCAAAGCTATGACAATTAACTGTTGATTGTGAGCAGTGCTCTATTCTAATTGTTGTAACAAAATACTGACTTTCCTAAGTCTCATGTTTCGTTGAAACCGAAACATCAGTCAGCCCCACAAATCTCTTCTTTCTTCTGCAATTCCTAAAAGCATTTATAACTACACCTGAAAGAGAAAGGGAATGTTAGTGGTAGCAAAAGGATAACTTCCTTGCACTGTCTGGACTCTGTTATGCCAAGTGGCGAAACAATTAAGCTAAATTGGTGACATGGGAACCTAACTAGTTGCCAAGTAGTGATGAGAGGCTCTACCTATGATTTGGCCCGTTGGGTAGGTTTGCCACCGAACGTTGTGGCGGAGTGTTGGCCTCTCGGTGACGATTAACAAGATTCAAGAAAGATTGGCCATGACAGGTGAGGCCCTAACTGTTTTTGCCAAGAGGGCGGAGATGCGAGGCACTAACTGTGATTTGGTCCGAAGGGGCGAAATACCTCCGTAGTTGAGGATGGGAGTTGGCTTCGCGGAACAGCTATATAATGGCACAAGAAGCCGAAAATCTACCTATGGTCACCTAAGGAACCCTAACAGCCAGACCAAACTAAAGGTAACAATTTGTAAGGAATTGCCCTAAGGGGTAGGTAGTATCATAAAGCGACTCACTTGCGTGGTGACTTCAAAATAAATGTGGATGCAATTTAACTGAATAGAGATACCCGGCAGGATTAATTAAAGGTGCTAAAAAGTGGACAGCAGTACAGTATCTAGTCATGAACCAAAGTAACACCAGAGAGGGTAGTGTATGAAAACAGAATGAATTTGTCAGTTCTGTGAAAAAATGCAGCAGTGTGATTAAGTAGATAAAGTAAGAACCACTATTCCATAATATAACTTTTTTAGTAAGAACCATACCAAGCAACCAAAAGAAAATCAAAAGTATGATAAAACACCCAGTTGATTTTTCATTTGCATGGACCATATCGGGAGCTCCTGATAAGAATATCCTTTTAAAGAAAGGTTGTTGCTTGCCACCTAAAAGGCACAAGAGGCTACAGAGCTTAGAGCTTATACCCTGAAAAGGCTCTACATATTGTGAGTTAATTTTCACTCACCATATGTGTGTTTAAACATTCACTTACATACTACACCATAATATATGTTTTTCTCTCCTTATATTACATGTATTCATAATTGTTAAATTTTTGAGGGTAAGTCCCTACATTTATTTTAAAGAACTGCACTCGCTCTTTATATGTTAGGGGTATACCACCTAAATATAAGGTGCACATTTGACATTATAGAGTATTTACACAACAATAATATTAGTATTTTATGTTAGAATCACGGTAAAGGGCGCAAGTCGTCTTTTACCAGCGTTTGATCAAATGTTGACCATTTATTTTCACAGAAGTGAGATACGAGAATAGCGACTGCCATTCCTTTACAGTAAATGATCAGTTCACACAACAAGCGAGACATATACTGAAGGATAGCTAGGTGGAATTATAATAAATAGCCGTAGAAATAAGATATTTTAATGAGAACACCATTATTAATTGTCCTGAAAAGAATACTAATTCATTAAAACGTAGATCTGAGACAAGTGATATTTCTCGAATTGTCGATATTTTACGAACAGATTTATATCACAGCAGCAAAATTCTTTAAGCCTATATCTGCGGCAGTTTAATTTCAGCTTGGTATACCTTTAATTTGGCATAGCAATCTACTTAGTACCTGCCGTAGGGTAGCGTATTTGAATTCCTGAAATGTAGTCAAAGAAAACATATATTGAAATGAGTCTGCTGATATTGGACTATCCAGTTTAGAGTAGGAAACATTTCCCCATGTGATGTAGTGTGTGTGTGTGTGTGTATTTATTTATTTATATAGTGCAGAACTAGGGTCGAATCAAATATAAGTAAGATACTGCTTTCTTGTGAAAACTAGCGTACACAGAATACAAAGAATTAAAATATTCGCACGAACGCTCCATACTGATGGATGGAGCCCCCGTGTGAACGCCCAACAGAGACAAACTGAGCACTCACGCGAACACGAGCAAAATGTGCCACACAGAGCAACAAAGCATTCGCGTGCCTGCAAGCGATCAGGCCTTACCAAACAAAAAGCGCCTACTCACGAACGAGGGTTCAGTCGCAAATCCCGCCAGACCATAATAGAGGTGCGCCTGCACCTGGCTCCGGTGAGACTATCGGAGGCTGAGCTCATTCCATGACTCTGGCAGAAACTAGCAAGGCCCGGTAGGCTGTACCGGGAGGTGAGCAGCCGACCCGTCAAAGTAGGAGAAGCCCTGCACATCTCCCAGACAAGAGACACCACTGCAACGCATGTCCTCTGCTAAGTGGGCACTCCCGGCTGCAGCATGTGCCACCTTGACCCCCTGAGCCAGAGAGTCAAGAGCTTGAAAGTCCGTGTGGTTCACCCCATGGCTGGCCGCTGCCATCTTAGTACAGGTTCAAACCATAGGTCAGAATACATTAAAATGCCCGAAAGAGTCATTAACGTACAAAAAAGTTTTATTTTTAAAGCTTTCTAACCGACCAGTCAAACATAGTTTAGACGCACAAGCATATTAAACACACAAATTCAATTTATACTGAATGAAATGAGCATATAAGGTTTGCCTACGAAAATATTGTTGCGAATAGGCATTAGACCAATGTTTCCAAAACACACAAATTAGGTTTAACTGTATGTAGGTACAAAGTTTTCCACAAAGGAAGTTCTCATAGCAATAAAACAAAACTAATTAAAATATATTACCAATAGTGATGTCCCGAACGGTTTGCCGCGGACGGCGAACATATGCGCTGTTCGGTCCGCCCCTATGTCATCATTGAGTAAACTTTGACCCTGTACCTCACAGTCAGCAGACACATTCCAGCCAATCAGCAGCAGACCCTCCTGGACAGCATCCATTTTACATTCATTGTGAGCTGCATTCTTAGTGAGCCGTCCAGGAGGTGGGAGGGTATATTTGAAGCATGGTCTTGACACCAGTGGGGTACCTCAGGGATCTGTACTTGGACCCATTCTCTTTAATATTTTTATTAGTGATATTGCACAAGGTCTTGATGGTAAGGTATGTGTTTTTTGCTGATGATACTAAGATATGTAACAGGGTTGATTTTCCAGGAGGGATAAGCCAAATGGCAAATGATTTAGGTAAACTAGAAAAGCTACAATTTCGGGGGAAATTGTGTGAAGTGTTCTTGCCTCTACCAGTAGTCTACAACAGGAGTGGGCGGCGTAACTGGGTGGAGTGACTTGAGTAACTTGAGTGGCTGGAGTAACTGTGGAAACCTTGGAGTGTGGTTCACTCACTCTACAGCAAGGGCAGAGAAGAGCTTTCAAATCTTTCAAATCCCTCGAACTTTCTGCCAACTGGAACTAATAGATTTCAAATAGGGCAGAGAGGATCGGTTAAAAACAAACTGCTCCAAATTGCTCACTTCACTCATCTTCAAACGGTCGTATTTTAAAAACTATATAAAATCCTACAGCGAAGAGCTTTATATTGATAGAATCACAAGACCCAGACCCATTTTGATGCACATAGTATGTCTCTGAAATATTAAAAATGAAGGCACAGTCGCAGTTTAGATATTGCCCTTCAAATTCGAGGTGGCTACAGTGAGTTCCAATGAATGTCAATGGACGGCGTGAGTTGCAAACAAATGGTCATATTATGAAAACTATCAGGACTATGGCTTAGCCGTGGACATGTTTAGTGGCGGCAGGGATAGCTGAACGTTTTTATATAAGATTTGTGTAGGTGGGTTTGAAAATGAGGGAGTGGTGGCAGTTTAGAAATCATGTCCTGATTTTTCAGCTTTTGTCATTTCCCACTCTAGTTTTGAACATTTCGCCATTCATTCCTATGTGACCAATTTCGCCACAAAAACAACGATATTTCCTGAACCATTCGGCGAAACGTTCCACAAAGTAATAGCACACCAATCGGGAACAATCCGCACGTTTCGGTATATTACTGTCTATGTAGTGTAAAAACTGTGGGAGGGGTTAGGGTGGTAAATTTGGCTATAATAAGAATAATATATGTGAGATAATATTAAGTGGTCTTGCTATGCAAGAACACTTAACTAGAAAAATGGTCAGAGTTGTGGCAACTGACATTTAATGTGGATAAGTGCAAGATAATGCATCTTAGATGTAAAAACCCAAGGGCAGAGTACAGAATATTTAAAGAGTCCTAACCTCAACATCTGAGGAAAGGGATTTAGGGGTGATTATTTCTGATGACTTAAAGGTAGTCAGACAATGCAATAGAGCAGCAGGAAATGCTAGCAGAATGCTTGGTTGTATAGGGAGAGGTATTAGCAGTAGAAAGAGGGAAGTGCTCATGGCATTGTACAGAACATTGGTAGAGACTTCACTTGGAGTATTGTGTGTAGTACTGGAGACCGTATCTCCAGAAGGATATTGATACTTTAGAGAGAGTTCAGAGAAGAGCAACAAAACTGGTTCATGGATTGCAGGATAAAACTTACAAGGAAAGGTTAAAGGATCTTAACATGTAGAGATTGGAGGAAAGACGAGACGGGGGATATGTGAGAAACATTTAAATACATAAAGGGAATCAACACAGTAAAGGAGGAGACTATATTTAAAAGAAGAATAACTACCACAAGAAGAGAACATAGTCTTAAATTAGAGGGGCAAATGTTTAAAAATAATATTCGGAAGTATTACTTTACTGAGAGGGTAGTGGATGCATGGAATAGTCTTCCAGCTTAAGTGGTAGAAATTAACACAGTAAAGGAGTTTAAGCATGCGTGGGATATGCATAAGGTTATCCTAACTATAAGATAAGGCCAGGGACTAGTGGAAGTATTTTAAAAAATTGGGCAGACTTGATGGGCTGAATGGTTCTTATTTGCCATCACATTCTATGTTTCTATCTCCAGAAGGATATTGATACTTTGGAGAGAGTTCAGAGGAGGGCTACAAAACTGGTTCATGGATTACAGGATAAAATTTACCAGGAAAGGATAAAGGCTCTTAACATGTATAGCTTGGAGGAAAGACAAGACTGGGACATATGATAGAAAAATTTAAATACATAAAGGGAATCAACACAGTAAAGGAGGAGAATATATTTACCACAACAAGAGGACATAGTCTTAAATTGGAGGGGCAAAGGTATAAAAATATCAGGAAGTATTACTTTACTGAGAGTGTAGTGGATGCATGGAATAGCCTTCCAGCTGAAATGGTAGAGGTTAACACAGTGAGGGAGAGTAAGCATGCGTGGGATAGGCATAAGGCCAGGGACT
Organism: Pelobates cultripes; assembly: GCA_933207985.1. Lineage (NCBI taxonomy): Eukaryota > Metazoa > Chordata > Amphibia > Anura > Pelobatidae > Pelobates > Pelobates cultripes. The sequence continues at coordinate 126,338,604 of OW240914.1, read as the reverse complement.
AATGAAAATATTTACAAATTATGCAGACTAGGTGGGCCGAATGGTTCTTATCTGCCGTCCCATTCTATGATTCTATTATGTTCCACGTTACTGAGCAACTAGCAGTTGCAACATATGACTCATCTATAGTTTAAAACCACTTAAAGCGGCACTGTCATGCCGAACTTACCTTTACCCAATCGATTCCTCTTCCCTCCCACTCTCAGGATATGTTCTTCATTTCTTCCTGTCTGCTCTAGTTTTCTTTAAAACTTAAGAAAAAGTAGGGTCTGTTTCTCTTATGGAGGTTTCCTACGCGGTGACCAGCGGAGGAGCAAAGTGTGCTTCGTTTCCGGTGGTCACAGCAATTTTCCTACTGACCTACTGTCCTCCCCACCCCTGCGCGCCCCCACCTCCCCCCCCCATCAAAGGTGACATGGGGTCCCTAAGCCCCTAGTCACCCAGCTCCCCACCTAAATAAAAAGTTACCCCCCTCACCCTAAAAAATAGTGAGGGGGGAATAAAATAACTAACCTGTAAAGAAAAATTGAACTTACCATTTGACGTCTTCTTTTTTCTAAAATCTTCAATTCATACCCGTCGAACTTAAAATAACAAAAAAAAAAAAACCTTCTCCCGCCCTGCAGAGCTCAGTCTGCGCGGAGCCCTCCATGGGTGAAGATGGATTAATTTTTTTAGCTTCAGGTTTTTGGGTTTTTTTGCGCTCTGGTTTTTTATTTTATTTTAAGTTCGACGAGTATGATAGTTTTTTTTTATCTGGCCTTTTTTGGGGCTGAAAAATGAAGATTTTAGAAGAAAGAAAACATTGAATGGTAAGTTTTATTTTTCTTTACCGGTTAGTTATTTTATTCCCCCTCACTATTTTTTAGGGTGAGGGGGGTAGGTAGGGGTAACTTTTTATTTGGGTCGGGGGGTGGGTGACTAGGGGCTTAGCAACCCCTAGTCACCTTTGATGGGGGGGGCGGGAATTTGTCTTAGGGCCGCCGCCAGGGGTGGGGGCCAGGAGGAGAGGACAGTAGGTCGTCCACCCCATTGTAATTTATGGCCCCCACCCATCGCACAGGGGTGGGGGCAATAGGTTTTTTTTTTGTTTGTTTTTTTTTGTTTTTTACAGTGAACAGCCACAGGCTGCTCACTGCTTACTAGACATACCTCTACTCGCGGTATAGTGAATAGGGGCAGATTATTTACTAATACTAAGTAATTGTTACTTAGTATTAGTAAATGTGGCTGAAAGACCAATTTAGGTGTGGCCTGATGAAAGCTCCCCAGTGGAGCTGAAACGTCGACTTTTTCTTCCGCAATTAATGGAGAAGTTATCTTCTGGAAAACCTTAAGTGCCGGTATTTTCACTTTTTTTATATATATATAATGAAAAAATATACCGGCACTCCAAGGATTTTCAATAAGTCTTCTTCTTTATTCTGAGAAATACATCGTTTCAGCTCCCCTAAGGAGCTTTCATCAGGACACAGTGTCCTGATGAAAGCTCCTTAGGGGAGCTGAAACGTTGATGTATTTCTCAGAATAAAGAAGACGTATTGAAAATCCTTGGAGTGCCGGTATATTTTTTTTCATTTTATATTATTGAGCAACCAGAGCACCGGGTAATTTAAACAACTTTTTTCGTTGGAGTGCAGGGGTTAATTATATATATATATATATATATATAATTTTTATATAGCGCCATCAGATTCCGTAGCGCTGTGTGTATGTATGTGTGTGTATATATATGCCAAAGATGGGGTACATTGACGTTGTGGCAGGCTTATGCAATATATGATCATATAATGTAACTAAACCCCCATTATTTTTGCCTAGATTAGGTGTTTTTAAAAAAACAAATAAAATCTTTCAACATTGAAGTTGCTGTTTAGTGGATAGGTGAGTGCACTGGATCTTGTGTATTGTATTATTTGGCCCCCAGCAGCACCCCCATTTATGCATGTTAAGGTGAGTGCAGCCAACCCCCTCTTGTTTTATTTATATATATATATATATATATATATATACACGCATACATATATATGTGTGTGTGTGTGTGTGACTATACATACATACTCTCACTTGAGATTTTAAGGGTAAATGAGTGTGTATGGATTACTGAACATTTGGCTTGCCTTTTTAGTTGAACTGCGGAGCATGGAGATTTCCGGTACCTATCAGGAGGACCACATTAAGTGAGGTGTGTGATACATTTCCTCTTGAGGTGTGATATTATTTCCTGTATGTTTGACATCTCATGTTGTCAGCCTTTTATGTCAAGGTATGCATGACTTTCACAGGAAAGAATTACCATGCCTCCATTCTGCTGTTGCCAAGGTATGTCTGAAAGCCTTCCCTTCTAATACCCTATTCCAGGAGTTGTGTGACCCAAAATAGGTTTCCTTTCGAAATAGAATTACAAAGGCATCTTAGCAGAATTTGCCAGCATTTAAAGTGAACTTGCAATTGCAAAATACCAGAGGAAATCTCTCTCTTTCTTGCCCTATCTGTCTGCTGCCAGCACAAGGCTTCATCCTGTCCCCTCCCCTCATCTGTACGCGCTGTGTAGTAAGGCACAATTTTTAAGAGACAGGAATTTAAGTTTTTGGGCTGCTCCTCCCTCGTTGCATGCACTTGCCTTGTGATGCTGGCTGGCAGGAAGTGTGACACTAAGAAGCCGTCACTGCAGAGTTTTTAGTAGAGAGAACTGTACACCATCCCTGGCACATGGACGGAAACTCATCCTATGGCATGTATTTTTGAGTGGTAAGCCTCTTTTCATTTGTACTCATTGCGAGTATCTCATGTGTAGCTTAGGTTTGGTATGCTATATATTTAATGTTCTCTGTACCAAGGTAAATTATTCCTCTTTTGGAAATGTGCTCAGGATTTAAAGTCCTGCATGTTGAGGTTATGACATAACTACTTCACTGCATCGCTTTTAGTGAGCATTCCGCTTAGGCACGGGGAAATACTGGGGGTTGGTGTAGGGGTAATATGCCTCTTACTCTGTGCATGTTTTGTATGGGGTACTGTGCTATACCAGCCCCCACTTGATCTGATACTAATCATAGGGAACAAACAGTAATGTAAAAAATGGGGTGTCCCCAAGAACCTTCAGCCAGTCACTACCAAAATTGACATTGATGTTGAAGTGTTAATTTAAGAGCCTGGATTTATGTAAACTCCTTCTGAATTATAGGATATTTTGCCGGGGCACTTCAGGCAACATAATCACTACTCCAAACTTTTATTTCACTAATAGTATTGCCATTGGTAGTTTATAATTGACACATTTACATTCAGAAAGTATTCAGACACCTTCATTTTTTTTCATATTTTTTATAATGCAGCCATGTGCTACAACTGTTTAAATTATTCCTTTCCACATCATTCTATACTCACTAAGCCATAATGATAAAGCAAAAAACTTTTATTAAACAGAAAAAAAAAATGAAATATCACATTGACATAAATATTCAAACACTTTGCTATGACACTTAGAAATTACTCTGTATTATCTCTGAGTATTTTCTATATATTGATTGGAATCCACCTCTAGCAAATTCAATTGATTGGACATCATTTGGGAAGCCGAATACATTAAAAAAAAAAAATGGATATCCTTAATTAAATCCTGGCCCAGAGCACCCAGGACAACAGACTCTGTCAAAGGTTCACCTTACAACAAGACAATGACACTTGTTCCAAAGCCAAGACAACGCAAGACTGGTTTAGAGACAATCTGTAAATGTTCTTGAGTGGCCTAGCCAGAGCCCAGACTTGAACCCAACTGAAGATTTCTGGTGGGACCTAAAAATGGCCGTCCACTGACTGTCATCATCAAACCTTACAGTGGTTGAGAGGATCTGTTGAGGTGAATGGCAGAAACTATCCAAATTCAGGTGTGCAAAGCTTATTGCACCATACCTAAAAAAGGCTTTTGTATGTAGATACTGCCAAAGGTGCTTCAACTAAGTCACTTGCCTAGTTCCAGCCCCAATATCCCTTGGTCCTAGCTTGGGGTCCGCCTTCACGCCTCCCATTCTAACATCAGCCTTCGGGGGATACCTAAAGCACATGCGTTACAATCGCCATGCTCGCATTAGAACAGCCCCACAGGAAAACATTATACAATGCTTTCCTATGGAGTTTCGGGTGACACTGGATGCCCTCATGCATGACGTGCGGATGTGCAGCGTCAGGTAACCAAAAGTCGCCTAACGATCCGGAAGTATCTCTAGTGGCTGTCTGGTAGACAGCCGCTAGAGGTGGAATTAACCCATAAAGGTAATTATTGCAAACTGCAATAATTACCTTTCCAGGGTGAAGGGATCTGGGAATATGAACCTTCAATGAGCTGAAGTGATCTGGTTGTCTATAGAGTCCCTTTTAAGGGTCTGAATTCTTAATTAATTGTGAATAATCTTTTTTCTTTTTAATATATTTGCAATTATGTTGAAAATCTGTTTTTTCCTTTGTCATTATGGAGTGTTGCGTATAGATCCTAGCCAAATTGACTTACCGTATGTTTTAATTAATCACTAAATAGAAGTTACCTATTTAATGCCAGCACCTTTTAAGGACTGCATTACAACCATGAATTCATCGTGTTTATGTCACACTAGTATGTAACAAGTCACCCGTTGAAAAGCACTGGCTTAGAGCGTCTCCTGTTTTTATCTTTTTCTGCAGTCTCACTATACAGGTTAGCAGTCTGCAGTCCCAGGTAGAATAGCCTGATGTGTAACTGATATGTCACATAATTTAATGAGCATTATTCTTCACTGCTCTGTGATATGTATCGTTTAGTGACATTATTTATATATTTAATTACAGTGTATAACCACAATCAGTACTTTTTCTGTACCAGCTGAATAGATCTAGATGGCTCCCATGCTGACTGAAGCTTCGTGTTTAGAACATGCTATTTTCAGGTACTATGGGTTTAAATCTGACGTGTATATTAAGAACATAGAATTGTGGTGCTAGCCACACTGATTATTGTTTTTACTTAAAGAGTTTCTGCAAAAGCCTCATAAAGCTATTGATATCAGTTGCGACCGGTCCAGTCGGCTCCTTGCACAGTTGGCCTAGAACTTTGTAAATATTGATATGAGCTGTATACTATACTCCATATTAAACAAATAGAAAGGCGCAGGATTACAGGAGTATGCATAATCCCGAGTGTCAATTTTATGTGACGAACCAAAACATTCCAGAGAGATGAAAATGAGAACTCATTAGTGTGTGTGTGTGTGTGTCTGTATAAATAAATAGTAACATGATCAGGTATAAACTAGGAATGGAAACTTTATATGATTGGTGGCTAGTGGGCTTTCATTGCCCAGTCATTCTTTGCCTTTTGAAAAAGCATCCCATCAAGTCACTACCAGACCACATCACATGGTTGCCAACTGTTCCGTTTTTGCCGGGACAGTCCCGGCAAGCTGGAGTCTTTCCCGGCCAATTAACTCTCCCGGGACAGTCCCGGCAACTTGCAGGCCATGTGCTTTCATTATTTTCCCTTGGACTGTATCAGCCTGTTACAGTCCGAGAGAGTTCAGAAGGAAGGTGATGGGGGCTGTAGAGAGCTGCTAGGAAATGCTGGGGAGAGGTGCTGGGGGCTGCATTGAGGCTGCTGGGGCAAATTCCCAGCAGCTTCCTCAACATACAGAGTCCTCCTCTGCCTCCAGGCCGAGGGCTTCGCCCCCACAACTCAAACTCCCTCATGTATGTTAGCTCCGCCTCCTGCACGAAAGCTCCACCCCTGCTAAGCAGCAGACCTTGCTGCAGGAGGAAAAGGCCCATGATGGCTACCAGACCTCCCTGCAACAGCCTCTTGTGTCAGGTAGGCTTGATATACTCAGCCATGTGTGTGTATGTGCCTGCTAGTGAGAAAGCTTGTGTGTGTGTGTGTGTGTGTGTGTCAGTGAGCTTGTATTTAGTGAGCTTGTGTGCAGGGTCGTCTTTCCGCATAGGCACGCTGGGCAGTTGCCTGGGGGCCCACAGTGATGCCCATGTGCCCAGGCCGGCAGAGGAAACCTGCTTTCTTGCTGTGGGCCCTCTCAGGTTGGTGAGGAGATCAAAGATCCTCCTCACCTGCCCAAAGTGCCTTTGTTAGTGATAAGGAGGGCGGGAAGATCTGGGAGGCAGAGCGCTCCTCCTGTGAGCATGTTGTGCAGAGCGTTGCCACGTGTTACCATGGCCGACACCGCATTCTGCTCATGGGAGGAGTGAAGACAGCCTGCAGCCACTTCCGTTTTGTGAATGGTTTGCAATGATGGGTCATGGTGCTTGGAGTATTATTATTATTTATATAGCACCATCATAGTCTGCAGTGCTTAACAATTATAAAATGGGTTATTTGAGGACAAGTAATTTACAGACGGGATATAATAGACAAGAGAGGAAGAAGGGCCTGTTAAAACAAGCTGAAGTCTATGGGGAATGAGTAAAGACACACAAAAGAAAGAACAGCATGTCAGAGGGGAGGAAAGGACTGATGGATAAGATACCTGTGTTGAAATGAGCTGGTAACAGTGGTGTCTGGAAGAACTAAACAGCGGCAGGAGAGAGAGTGAGCTGGGCTATGGAGCCAAGAAAGGTGATGAAGGCAGTGAAAAAAAAGAGAAACGTCACCGAGGAAGATGGTAACTTTTCCTAAAGAGGTGTGTTTTCAGTGACTTTTTAAAGGACTGGAGGCTAGAGGAGAGTCTGATGGCACAATTGGCAAATTTTCAAGGAACAGGGAAACCCTTGAAAAATCTTGCAGATAATAGTTAGCAATTCGGGAATGAACAGGTGTCAGAAGATCATTTACAGAGCGAAGATAACTTGAAATGTGTATATTTGTTGAGTAGAGAGGAAATGTAGTGAGGAGTGGAGGGAGTTAGTGAGGGCTTAAGCATTCACTGATCCACCTGACATATTCTGCTATGAAAATTAAGCATTCCATATTGGAAATTCGACCCTATTTCAGATCCCAAAGCTACCAGTGAACTTTGTTTCATACTGTAAAATAAAGTGTTAGCTAGGTGATAGGACACAGAAAACCATGTGTGCATTTGAATAAGTTTTCAGCACAAAAAGAGTAAGGCCTTTGTCCTGGCTTCCCACCTTTCACTTCCTAGACACTTTTTTGGGGATCTGTCAATAAAATGTACAGGCTTATTCACTTAAAGGGAAACTGTAGGCACCCAGACCACTTCAGCTCATTGAAGTGGTCTGGGTGCCAACTCCCATCACCCTTAACCCTGCAAGTGTAATTATTGCAGTTTTTATAAACTGCAGTAATTATTTTGCAGGGTTAAGTCCTCCTCTAGTGGCTGTCTGTCAGACAGCCACTAGAGGGAGTTCCGTGTTCTTAGCTGACTTTTAGTCGTCTAGATGACACTGGACGTCCTCACGCTATGCATAAGGACCTCCAGCATCGCCGGAATCCCCATAGGAAAACATTGAATAATGCTTTCCTATGGGGAGGTCTAATGCGTGAGCGCGGCCATTGCCGTGCATGCGCATTAGGTTGTGTTTCCCCCCTTTGGCGGGGGAGGAGCGTGGGCGCAGCCTGAGCCAGTACCGAGGGACATTGGCACTGGATTCAGGTGAGTGTCTGAAGGGGTTTTAACCCTTTCAGTGACGTGGGATAGGGAGGGAGGGAGACACTCCAGGATTCTCTAGTGCCAGGAAAACGGGTTTGTTTTCCTGGAACTGGAGAATCCCTTTAAGTCAAAAACATCCCTTACAGAATAGAGCAAAACCATTTGATTTTATACAGGACCACTGGGACAGCAAAATATGGATGTAGTTTATAAGATTTAAACAATTACTGAATTTTACAGTTCTGGCTCAGAGTGTCTGGATTTCAGCTGGACTGAATACTGCTGCCAGCTAGCAAATAGACCTGATTATATTTGGGGGTTTGTCTGATTAATTTGCAGATGCAGTCAGTCCTGGTTTTGCTTAATACTTTGTAAAGCTCTGTAAATTTCCTAATCTTATAGTTCATATAGAATTCAGATGCAAAAAGCCCTGATTTTAAACCAGACACCAAATTTATACATACATACCACAACATCAAACAGGCCCGATGTATAAGGAATACATTATTTTACACCGCAATTAAGACATTTCTAAGTTTATTCACTAAACTGAATTTTCCCAGTTTAAATTTGAATGGAAGAACTGAGGCCAAAATAGTTGACCTGGAAAAATACTCCAACACAGCTATAGTCACAACTGGCTATCTTTGCCTCAGATTTTCCATTCGGTATTAATTTGCAAAAATGTGTAGTTTAGTGTCTCGCTTTCTGTCCTCCCCCATAGTGTGTGTGGGTGTAACATGTGCATGCTGGCTGTATGTCATGGGTGTATGCAGGCTGTATGCGGCATGTGCTTGATGTGTGTAATGCCAGCTGGCTGTGTGTAATATGTGCTGGCTGTATGTTGTGTGTGTATGTATGTGTGTACTGATGTGTGCGTGTCTGGTGTGAGCTGGCGGCATGTAATGTGTGTGTGTGTTAACTGTGTGCTGGCTATGTGTAAGCTACATACAAAATCTTTCCTTAGCTTTCTGACTCTCCAACACATGGAGCACATGTTTATTCAACCTCCGTAATTGCTCCTCGCGGTTCCTGCACCACCTGTGTCACATTGCATGCTGGAAGTCCCAGCAGCTGTGCTCTGTCTCACTAGAGAGCGCTGTACCATGATTAAGTGCAATCAATGGAAGTAAAGAGCACACATGACCCACACCAAACAATGTGTTCCTTCTGGCAGCCATGCTGCTTGCCTGCAACAGAGCTAAATGCTAAAACAAACTGCCTGCCCAGAACTGTATGTCCCGGGAGGCAGGTGATACAAATTCCATATCCATATTATGGTATTATAGGAGTGCAGTTTACACTCACAGCTTATGTCCACTTTTCCCATTGATGTCCATGACACATATAAAGGTATCCATATACCGGGAATTCTAGTGACTTGGCAGGCAGTCGCAAAATCTAGGCCAACACTTTCCATAATTTTTGATTTAGTGAATAGCCCAATTATTGTGTGGTTTATACCCTCTGGTTCACACAGAACTTTTTCGGTTGACGCGTTGATTCTCACAGGTTTATTTAGCTAATGGAAATTCAGATATTAGACCAAATTAATTGAGCATAACCAACTTGGACAAACATTGCTGACAAGTATTCTAATTCAGATCTATTGTCCTAAGCTATATTTGAAACTCACTTTAAATTCCTGACAATTCACAGTTTACTGAATATCCCTGTGCCCTTCATCCTTCCTTAAAGGCACCCAGATCACATCATCTCAATGAAGAAGTCTGAATTCAGTACCCTGCAATCTAAAACATTGTCATTTTGTAGATTGTCTATGTTTCCATTGCAAGGCTAAACACACCTCTAGTGGCCGTTAATATAAAAAAAAAAAAAGTGTTAAGAGCATTTGTTAACACTATAACCGTTTTTCAATAGTGTTTTGAAATAGTGAACTAGTTAAACTAGTTATTGGTTGAGACCACAGTTGCCAACCACAAAGAAAGTTTTACCAAACCTCATCATAACAAATTAACAATAAACTTGCTCTTGTATTTACTCTGTTTTCATCTCTTGTGCTTTCTAGGACATATGTTAATGCAGGGGACCAATGCTCTGAAGTGTCTGACAAACATTAGCAACCAGGACTTGACCTCTGGGAAGTTTTAAATGATATACTGGACTTGAGAACCCAGAGCCAAATGAGCAGGGTGACATGGAAAAACTGCAGCTCTGTTTGGATGATGATGATTATGACTTTCCTACATGTAATGCAAACACCGGCCTAGATGCAGGATCATATCCGACAGAGAGGGAGAGGGATACTACTACTGAGCAGTCAGACAACGTTTTTAAACTTGCAGCTCATAATGAACTAGACCTACCTCTCCATAGCCATGATCAGTACACACTGTTTAATCATAGCTGGAGTAAGCAAAAAGCTACGTGTGCTTTTGAGCACAGAAGTGTTGAGTTTCCTTGCAATGGTAGAGACAACATCATCGGTGACCAAGCAGGAAGCAGGGTAGACACCGCATCTTCTTTCCAGACATCCACCAAATTGAGTGTCCAAGATGTTACAAAAACAAAGAGCAGCGAGGCACAGAATGTATTTTTGGCCAGCATGCTTCAGGCTCAGCTGTGCTTGTTGGAGCTTCAAGACGAGCTTGAGAAGCAGGAAATCATTCCAGAAATGCACGTTTCTGAATCAAAGAACCCAGAGCTGTGCATTAATTCTTTTGTGGAGGAGACAGGTCAACAGATAGAAGATGATGTTCTGGAGGAGTCGCCAGAGAATGAAGAAGCATTTTACTCTGATGGGGAGATGGAAGATGAACACTTGTTTTGTGACAACCCTATATTTAATGATGTTTCCTCTTCATACCCCACCATTGATGAAGAGGAAACTCCATTACCGCAAATAGGTTGCAACAACATTATAGCAACATATTTGCTGCATTCTAATGAGAAAGACAACATCTCTAACAATAAGGGAGATCAGAAGACAATCATTTCTAATGATCAGACTGCTCTTGTTCAGATTGGCATGACTGCTCTTGACCAGCCAGATGCTCTTGTTCGGACTGACATTTGGAATAAAGCTGCAGGAGGCCAGGACACAATATATGGACATGAAATACAGCACTCTGAATCACTGGAGATTCTCCAGATATTTGAAAATGATTGGGAGCAAAAGGAGGCTTTATCTGGCAGACTGAGAGCCCCTAAATGGCCCATTTATGATAATCTACCCTGCACCCATGAGGTATGTGGTAGTATGATGTATACATTATTTTATTCTATCAACAATAGGAATGCATTGAAGTCTCTTTCTCTTGATCCTGCTCTTCTGATTTTCACTTAAATTTTAGTGAAGCTGTTAACCATTTTGTTGATTCTGAGACAAATGCTCTTTTGTAATTGTTTTAATTGTCTCAAGACAATCTTTGGGACAATCCTGTCCCAAGACAATCCAAGTCCTGAAGGACCTTCAATTGTGCCAGTTTAATTGCTGTCTCTGTTTCCACGTAATTGGGTTACCTGTTAATCCACATCAGAGATGGACCATTAGAATTATCTGAGAGTCCTTAGAGTAGAAATGTAATGAATGTATCTCAAAGTACACAGACCACCAAGTTAAAGAAACGGTGTGTCATCTTTGTTTTTAATAGAATATTCATGTAATTCTACCCCTGTTTACATGGTATTTAAAAGCAGCGGAGGCTCGAAAGACAGGCCTGCTTACTGGCTTGTCATAGGCTGCTAGCATTAGGAGGTGGAATTGACAGAACTGCACTTTCCCTGTTGCAGTCTTGAGTATGGCATTCTTGGAAGTATGTGGCTGATTTGTCTATGCTAACAAGTAAAAATGGGTAATGCATAAACAATGGAGTAACTGGTATTTACATCTACATACAGATCTCCCATTGGTCAGAAATATGACAAAGTGCACCCATAAGCTTATTTGCATACATAAGCATTTAGCTCACACATACAAAGACATGTAACTTTCCCAGTGGGCCATTGTCCCCCAGGCAGATCAATGAAAATGCACATCGAGGGTATAGACATGGGAGAGAGAGGAATCCTAGAGATGCAGCCTTTTGGGTGTTATCCTAAATAAGGAAATAGGACATTAGTTCTCCGTTTTCTCAGTCGATGTGTCCATTAATTAGCCCTTTGCTACAGAATTCCCAGCATAGTTAATTCTCCAGTACAGCTAATAAATGGGGAAAAAAGGGTGTATACCAGGTACAGCAAGGGGAGGGATATAGGGCTATGTTACTATACCAGTAAAGGAGGAGATGCAGGACTGTCTCTTGCTCTCAGTACTCCAGGTCCTTATAGTTGACATGAAGAGAACCTTGCAGATAAGTTCAGAACCAGAGTGCATGAGTCACTTGGTGCAGTCAGCACAAAGAAGTACAGGTTTCCAAGTCTGACTTCCACATCGTTCAAGGGAGCTTAAGTGTCCAAAGAATGGTGAGCAAGCCGTTGTAAGAAACGCAGAGATTGGGGAAAGATGCAAGATGTCTGCCGTGTCAGTGAAGGGTGAGAGTCCATTCAATTCATGGCAGGAAAAAGATGACATTTAGAGTAACAGTCTGTGTAGTATTCTTACCATGCTATGGAATGCACAGTCAAACCAGGTGTAACAGAGGTGCCTGTAAAAGGGGAAAAGTGTCCCCCTACTTCAGGAAAGAGAATAAGCAGCTTCAATTGAAGATTATCCCTGGAACCCTGAAATATATTGAGTATTATTAATGCGATTCACTGATAATTTTAATGCAACAAGCTCTAAACAAATCTTGTCTGTGTTTTCCACACATTTCCAATATTTTCCTATTGGTTATTTTAATCCTTATGTTTTGTCTTAGGATACTATTGTGGAATATTATTGGCATTATAGACTGAGGAGAAAATATCTATAACTATGCTTTCCTGTTCAGGATTTCCTTACACCCATACTGACACTGCATAAAACTCTAGCATCCTTTCCAATGCTGAATCCCTCATTTTGTAGGGATCCAGTTGTGCGTCATTTTAATGATGGAAACATCCTGCAACATTACACACTTATGCTCTGTTGCAGTCCTAGTTTAGTCCCAGTAGCGTGTTTTACTGTGTTCTGCTATTTTGATTTTCTGACCCAGCTTTCCATTGACTAACCTGATTTCTGATACCCTTGACCCAGCTTTATGTAATTTGTCTGATCTTGGGTTTCCCTTGACGTTGGCTTGTTTATGGTTATTCTATTTCTCTGTTAAACATGAAGCACAGGCACCTCTAAGGACCTGTAATACATTTCTTTTTGTGTTAGCTTAGGGTGGGTAATAATCTGCATTGTACGTTGCTTTGTGTATTGTATTCCGTTATGTTTGTTGTATAGTTATCTCTGTAGTGTATCTACCTTTGAGTAGTGCATTGATATTTATAAATTATAAGCAGCTCTGAGTATTGTGTATTGTATGGGACTATTATTCAGGTGAAAACTTGAGGTTAACTGGACAGATGTCTCAGGACAGATGATAGTGGCTATAGAGTAAGATGTGGAGAAAAGTTCTAGAGAAGGAGTCTGCAACCACACTATCTTAAAACTTAACCAGCTGCCACTGCTTAAAAGTATTCTGCTCATATGCTGCCACACTATACAGTAGACTTTTCTTTACAATTTCTCTAGCTTTGTTTACTTTCTAGACTTTGTATTTGTACATTTGTCTATTCTGGTGATTTTACATTTTGGAAAGATGCTTAGAACATGCATGCAGATGTTCAGTGGGTACCATGTGGGGTCTTGATGCAGTTCCCTTTAGACAAACAAGTGTGATTGTATTTAGACTCTAATACATTTCTCATTTCATGTCTTTCAGAATATTAATCAACCACAAGATGGAACTTGCAGCTCTGCATTGAGGATGGCTGAAAATAGTAAGTGACAGTTTCCTATATCTATATCAGATTTTGGCTTACACTGTTATGTGTTATGTTTGCCTCAACATCCTGAATCCGCCATCACATCCTCTTAAGTCACAGCAAAGACATTAAACTTGCACACCACGCATCATAGATCACAAAATGACAAAACCAAAGTTTGCCTGTAAGACTATATATAACAAAGAATCTAAACCTGTTCTGTGTGGCGGTATAATAAATATCTAATTATACTTAAATTCTTAAAGGGACACTATAGTCACCAGAACAACTACAGCCTATTGTATTTGTTCTGGTGAGTATAAGCATTCCCTTCAGGCTTTTTGCAGTAAACAATGTCTTTTCAGAGAAAAGGCAGTGTTTACAGTACAGCCTAGGGATACCTCCACTGGCCACTCCTCAGATGGCTGCTAGAGGTGCTTCCTGGGGCACTGCTGCACAGTGGAGGCACTGAACTTTCCTAATAGAGATGCATGGATTCAATGCATCACTATGAGTATATGATGATTGGCCAGGGCTGTGTTTGCCTTGTGCTGGCTCTACACCCCTGATCTGCCTTCTTGACAAGCTGAGCCGATCCAATGCTTTCCTATGTAAAAGCATTGTGATTGGCTCAGAACACCACTTCTGATGACAACCGCAAAGATCAGGGACAAAGCCAGCAGCAGCAGACTGCAATAAAGGTAAGATTTTGCAATATTTAGGGTGGCAGGAAGGCTAGATGGTGGTTTTAACACTTTAGGTTATATGTTCCTTTAAGTGCATTTACTATAATATGGTTTTAATTTTTGTAGTAATCCTAAAATTATGAAACAGCCAATCACATGCTATGTTCTACACATTAGAATGATTAGAAAGCATGCATCATTTGTGATATTTAAAGGGTTACTCCAAGCGCTATGACCACTTCAGTATTTTGAAGTGGTCATGGTTCCTCTAGTCTGTATGTGCAGCGTTTCAGTAGGAAACATTGCACATACTGAGTTTATCTCCTTTTAACTCCAACTCCAGCAGCATCATTATGGTGCCATTAACCATACTGGAACAAGATTACTGTCAATTCTGTGAAAAAATCACCATGCACAGTAAAATGGCAAACTATTGCTAAACAGTTTGTCCCATAACCAGGTAACCAGAGCAGGGTACTCCTGGCATCATAACCACTAAAGCAGACTGTAGTGGTTCTGATGTTGAGTAACCCTATGAAGGGGAACTGTCTGTTCTTTGACTATCATACAAGCGCACATCTAAAAAAATAAAGTTTCATATTTTGCAAGCCTCCTTAAAATCTCCTATCAGCAACAAGTATGGGGATACGGTTACACCATATGGCCACATCATGTTTTGTTTTGGATTTGTTGCAGTTATATAAAACATTTCTGCATATTTGCACCCAAAGCTGAGTTTGAAGTATTGCTCCCTTGTCTCACTCACTGTCCATTCACTTCTATGAATAATAATTAAATCATTTTCTTTTTTTACCCCAGCTCCTAGTGTGGACATTAGTTCTGAATCAGAAGGGTTGCTCTTCTGTTCTTCAAGTTCTTCTTTGGTAAACACACTGTTAGTGGAACCTGATTCTCTACAACATGACTGTCATTCCCGTATGTGCATGGACAAGCCAACCAATTCACCAATCCAGATAGAGGTGCAGGAAGAAGAAGGTACATTTAAGGATGTAACAGATCCTGAACCCTTGTGCAGTGGCTGCCAAGTAAAGTTGAATTCAATTACATTGGTACTGGAGGAGAATGTAGAAGAATTGATGCATGTACAGCAAAAGGACTTTCCTGAAATTGTGATCGAGATTGACAAACAGCCTGCAAGTGGGTGAGTTACCAACCAAGCTGTATTTTTGGCAGTTACCGTGTAATCGAATACACATAAACACAAGCATTACACTTGGACAGTATTGCCCCAGGGCGCACAAAACTCACCCACTATGTACAGCATGGCTATGGCCCAAATTCTTGAAGAGTGGCCAAGGGCAGATGACGTAATTATATTGCAGTATATCAATGATATACTCCTTTGTTGCAAAGATATGGAAACGTGTAAAGTGCAAACGGTTTCCTTGCGGAAATTTCTGGCACAAGCAGGCTGCAAAGCTAAAAAAGCAAAATTGCAAGCATGTGTTAAAAAAGTTATTTTCCTAGAACATTGTATTTCCCGTGGCACAAAACATCTCACGGAAAGTATAAAGTCTGCAGTTCAAAATATTACACACAGCCTAGCCCACGTGCGTACATTCCTCGGCCTGGTTTCATACTGCCTACCTCAGTGAAACTAGAAGGAAAAGCCACGTGGATACACGCCAGTCACTGTTAAAAAAGTCACTTCGACTGATCCACCGACATGAAGCTGTTCTTATCCTTTAGCATTGTATACTCTGTTCAGATATGCTACTCTGACTTGAGACCAGAAGATAATAATGCATGGCAGGGAAATATATGGTTACAGATAGCAAAGGCTTTTAATTTAAACTCCATACAATCTTGTCTTATTGCTGTCCCTACCCCCATCTCACTCTTGAGGAAGTACCTACATACCCATAGACCCCATAAATCTCTACAACTATATTCTTATGCTTTCAATCCACTGGTAGGCAAGCCCCCCTAGCCCTGAAGACAATTAATGTGACAGCCGATTAACTATGTTGGTCTCTTTCATGTAATTGTTCAACAGACCCTAATCCCTGTTTTGACCCATATGGTGGAAAAATACCACGAATTGTAGAGCCCTGAGCACCACTATGAATTGTACCCAAACTCACCAAGTTATGAGTTACCACTACCATGTCTATCTCCTTAAAGGATGGACTTTCTCCTGTGGAAATATTACTTATGCTTATATCCCGGGTTTCGGCACCAAACTGATATAGATCCAGTGTGATCTTTGGTATATTCAAGGAAGCCCAAATTGTTATTATTTCAAGTGCACTTGGAGGAGTGTGAATTCAGACACCAGACACCTGTTGGTATTCAAAATAAGCCTCTGACTTTTATTTTGTCAGTTGTGTTTTTTTTTTATTTATTTTTTTAATTCTTTAGTTTTATTGTGCAAAGGGAGGTACAAACATGGCTGCAATGCCACAATAGCGATTACATGCCTTCGCAAAGCTGACAATACTGTGACATGGGATTAAACTGCACACATTTTTTAAATTGTTAGAGTAATGCTGAGTAAATCAGGTTAGTAAATGCGAGTAACAATAGCAAGAGGTGTGTTTACGAGAAATAAATTGACATGACTGACGTAGATTAGTAGCCTGCTGAATTGCTAAACATTATAATAAGCAAAATGGACAATCTGTCAAAAGACATGAGTAGAGTTGTAGGTTAGAAAGGTACGTATGCTTATCTAACTTATGTATCAGAATAGTGAGGCTATACATAGAAACGCTTAGCTTATAAATCTCATGGTCCCTAGCGATACCCCACCTGCGGTCCCCGGCATAAACAATAGGGCTATTGAATTGCATGCATACAGGTGTGAGAGTTCATCTCGGGTATTAAGAGGTAATGAATATTGGGCAGTGTGCCTGACATTGAGTCCCAGTCTTGTATGGGTCAGCCGATGCCTTGTTGGGGCTGGGTGTGCTCCCACTGCGCCGTTAGTTGCAGCGAAGGTGCGTGCCACCTTCCCCTTGGCCGTCCTCCCTGCGCCCGCCATGCTGGTAGGCCTCGCTGTGAGTTCGGGTACGCCTGTGTGACATCGTCGCTTGGGTGGTGTCTGTGTGTGCGCCCCGGTATCACCCGTCACTTGTTGGCTTTTAAACTGCATTTTAGTGCCTTTCAAGCATCTAGAATCCTTTGTTTTAGCCCCAAGCAGCGGGAGCTGGTGAGGCATGCTGCCTCTCTGCTCAGCGGTCAGGCCCCGCCCCTGTCAGTTGTGTTTTTATACATTAAAAAGTGCTTACGTGCAAATACTCATAGGCCAGTAGTAGGAAGGGAGTGAAAGGGTGAAAGGAGTACAGATAAGACATAGGGATGAACGTCATGTACATATAACAGATACGTTCCGAGAAAAAGAAAGAACAGACTGATTTAGAAGAGACAGCTCAGGTGGGGGCTCTCTGCTCCCGGTACTAGACATATATGGTCTTAAGTGTTGTTTTAAGTATTAAGCATTTCCTGAGTCCAAGTTAGACAATCTTAATATAGGATATCTAATATGACACCTATAAGCTTGAACCTTGGAATCAAAGTAAATTCTATCACAACTGTATCACAGAGTGCATCAAAATACAGTTTGTCTTTAACCGTCGAGTGTTGATGACATTTTGTGAGTAACAAAGTTAAAAAGCCAACCACACACAAAACTACGCGATAACTATCTGATGGATAAACTCACGGCCCAAGTGCGGAACACATTGGCCACATTCCACAAGGTGTGGGGTCCATGGGAGCAATACGACACATAGACTCATGGCGGCATCCATGCGGTACATTTCAGTGGCGACAACTGGGGCTCACCCAACGGTCGCCATCATACCATAACCCGGACGGGTGGAAGCGGCTCCACTGCAGAACGGGTACCTGGTTAAAGCCGGAACAAAGGCCGCAGCCCACTGGGACGGGCGGCACATGGTTCACGGCCCCCAGGAGATCACCTCATCTCCGTACTTTAATACGCTGCAATCTCTACTTGTCTATCTCTATCTACCCTTTCCTTGTATGTTTTTATCCCTTGCAAGCACACCAGACCATGTAAACAAACAGGAGGAGAGAAAAGCTCCAACACTATCAGACTCTGCCTGATTCTGCGCATAGCGGAATGACAGCACACAGGGGGTGGCATGGACAGAGCAGACAGGGTGGGCACAATGCCTGACCTACCTGGGCAAGATCAGAATACCCCACACATACGCCTGGGCCAGGACAACACAACACACTCATCAAAGCCAACCTGAGAGTTCATGACACAGCACACTCCTCAACAATTCTACCACTGTACATAGTTATTTTTTTTTCTGCTTGCCAACACAAAAGAAAAACTCTGGCGGCGACGCACACAAAGTGCACAGTATGTAACAGACGCCTGTACTAACTATGCTACTCTGTATTCTGTACTACATACAAACAAAACTTGTACAGTCATTTATCCACCTATGTCTGCACTATTGTAAGCTGTAGTTGTTCTGGTGACTTTAGTGTCCCTGTAAGTTCTCTATTAGTGTTTTCTTTAGTAGTGTTGCACAGAATTTTAGTTTGCATGAAAAGTGGTGCAAATAATGAATTACTTGCCCTTTTAAGGCATCTGTCATGGGAAAATGATGGCAGCATACTTTTAAGTGTACATGCAACTTATGCCTTTTTTCTATACCTTTTGCTATCAGAATTGCCAGAAAACATGAACTTTTAGTTGTTTTGAATTAAAGCTAAAATTTCTCCCAAAAGCTGTGAGTGTTTGGCATAGACACCAGCATAGCTTCTATACTGAAGCTTAAGTGACATAAGAGAAGCAGGAGAATACTACTACATGTGGTTCATCTGTCCTCTCATAGTAGTTTTAGCACAGGTACTGTAGTTGCTGTGATTATTCATCCAGTGAGAGTTTGCTGCCCTCTTCTTGGTGAAAATAGGAAGGGGGTTGCTTTATACTCTAATCAAACAACGATGCCACAGTTGTTTGATATTTGATATTTATACACCTTTTCCCAATTACATGGGTTTCTGAGACAACCGTGGAGTAGACACAACTGGAACTCTCCAGTTGAATCCATCTCTACATTTTGAGCAATGCCTACAAGTGGCCGCAATCCTGAGTGTAACAGACAGACAAGCGTATGTGGCATCAGCATGTAATAACACAATAATTGAAATGTAATCACTCTCTGCTGTCTGTTATCTTCTGCTGTGTATTTACCTGGTCCACCTTGGAGGTGCCAATCCAAAAGTGGCACACTGCACTATACTTTAGAGACGATGCACATAGGCTTTGATCTATGTGAGTCATTTTCTTTACCACATTTGATATAAATAATAATCAATACATTCTGCATCATTTTTTCTCCCTTTTTCTACCTATTGAGAAGACAACCTAGCGGAATTATCCATCCAGAGGGTGTAGCATAACCTCATAGTTTCATCAAGTATCAATACACCAGTATGTTAGGTTGTTTTATTTTGGGTTTTTTTATTTCATATCGTTTTTATGCTCCACTTTTGGTTTTAGTTTTACAGGTGTTTCTTGACATTTAAAGTTGTATATAAGAGGATTATCCACAGGTATTTTTGTAGTGTGCTTTTTGAGATTTTATTTCACTGCATTCACTCTTTCATGTTCCTCAAACCATTCCTGAACAATTTTTGCAGTGAAGTGGGGTGCATTATACTGCGGAAAGAGACTGCTGCCATCAGGTAACACTATTGCCATGGAGAAGTGTATGTGGTCTGCAACCGTCTCATGAATGACAGGACCCTAGATTTCCCATCAGAACAGAGCATAACACTATCTCCACCGGCCTGCCTTCATCCTGCTGCCATCTCTTCCACAGGTCAACAATTCATGCGCATCCTGCCTTTCATCAGATCTAAAAGAAAACTCTGATTCATCAGACCAGGCAAACTTCTTCAATTGCTCCATAGTCCAGTTCTGACGCTCGCGTCCTGGTTGAAGACGCTTTCAGCAGTGGACATGGGTAATCTTGGGCACTCTTGATGTGTCGTGGTTATGCAGCCCAGTACACAGAAAACTGCGATGCACTGTGTGTTCTGTCACCTTTCTATCATGACCATCTGTAAGTTTGTCAGCAATTTGAGCTACAAGTGCATATCTGTGTGATCGGACCAGACAGGCTGGAATTCGCTCCCCACCTCACTTGGGCATCCATTACCGCTTATCCCTCCTTGCACTACTCTTTGTGGTTACCAACACTGCATACCATGCCACCCCACAATACTTGTTTTTTTTTTGTTGGAGATGCTCTGACCCAGTCGTCTAACTATCACTTTTGGGCCCTTCAATCAATTCTCTTTAGTGTCAGATCTTTTCGCTTACCCATTTTTCCTGCTTCCAACACATGGATTTGAAAAACTGACTGTGCACTTGCTGCTTTATATATGCCACTACTTGAAAGGTGCCATTGTAATGATCCTGTCAGTGGTTTTAATTATCTAGCATATCGAAGTGGTCTGGGTGTACTTAGTGCTGCAATGTAAAACACTGCGATTCCAGAGAAACTGCAATGTTTACATTACATCACTAAGGCTGTCTCCCAGCACTTCCTCGATCCTAATGAACCTTTTGGCCTGTAACTGACGCTGGACGTCCTCACTCTCTGTATGAGTACATCCAGTGTCAGATTTTTTCCCATAGGAAAACATTGAATCAATGCTATGGCGAGGACTAATGCACGCATGCGCATGATCGTCCACTCGTTGCCAGGCGTCAAAGGAGGCCTGGCAACCCAGTGCTTCAGTCAGTGCTGAGGGACATCGCTCAGCAACCCAGTGCTGAGGGACATCGCTTAAGCTTGGAATTCACTTAAAAATGTTCTGAAAAATTAATTTCACTGTATATTCTATTACAGGTGTGTACATAATTTGTGTAGCTGACAAGTAAAGACAGGGTCTCTCTATTTAAAAAAAAAAAATGAAAAAAATAATTTATAAATCGTTTAGCCTACAAAATGCATGGTTAGTTCTTAATGTTCTAAAACTCTAGATATGTTATCCATCTTGCCACATTATTAGTTGCCAACATTTGAAAAAAATGTCCAGGGACACTATGCAGCACAGCTATCAATTACTACCTTGAAAATTTACCACACCCACTGCCACAAAGCTTCGCCCACTCTGGCCAACCCACATAATTAATCTCCGGCTACTTATCATAGTACAGATTAAAGGGTCTACTCAATAAAGCAAGAATTACAGGGAATTGATATGGTAATTTTAAACTTAAGGCCAAAGTAGCAGAGTTGGAAAAATTCTCCCATTCAGCTGCACTATTTCGACCTAAAGTTTAAAATTCCCATCTTAATTCCCTGCAATTCTCTCTTTATTGAGCAGACTTTTATAACACCAAGCATCCACCAACAGTACCATGCAAACTTGGTATGCGATAGATACATTCGCAGCACAGCATCTATATCAGGCAGGTAAATTTTATCACTTTTAAGTGAGTGAGTCAGTACAATATAAATATAAAAAGACCTTGTGCAGATGTGCTTCAGTCAGAGTGTTGTGTCTATACAATAGAACATACTTAGTTCACAAACAGACAAGCTCAGTGACACACACAAGCTTACTTTAGACAAACTCACTGACACACACATGCTCACTAAATAGAAGCTCACTGACATACAAGCTCACTGACACACATAAGCAGTACCATCTTAACAGCGTTATGGGCCACTGAGCAAAGCAGTGCACTGGGGTCCTCCCTACACAACAACTCACAGGGGAAAAAAATAATTATCGATAAAAATATTCTTATA
This sequence comes from Pelobates cultripes, assembly GCA_933207985.1. Classification (NCBI taxonomy): domain Eukaryota; kingdom Metazoa; phylum Chordata; class Amphibia; order Anura; family Pelobatidae; genus Pelobates; species Pelobates cultripes. The sequence goes on along the minus strand of OW240914.1, from coordinate 126,316,701 downwards.
TTTATTGGTACCTCCAACTAATACAATACATACACACAGACTGCTGAACACGTTCACACACAGACTGCTGAATACACGCACACACAGAGACTGCTGACTACATACACACACTACACTGAATGCACACACACACACAGACAGACAGACCGCTTAGTACATACAGACTGAATACACCCAGACTGCTGAATACAGTGAGGGGTGCAGTGTATGTGTTTGTGTGAGAGGTGCAGTGTGTGAGGTGTGAAGGGTGCTGTGTGTGATGGGTGTTGTGTATGTGTTTTAGAGGTACTGTGTGTGTTTATGAAGGGTGCTGTGTGTGTGTAAGGTGTGCTGTGGTCTGGTGGTGGTGAGTTGTCTATAGCCTGCAGCTCCTCTGGCTGCAGGCTGTCTTTACTCCTCCTATGAGCAGAATGCTGTGTCGGAGCATTGCCATGGTAACACGCAGCAACGATCTGCACAACATGCTCGCAGGAGGAGCGCTTGGCCTCCCAGATCCTCCTGTCCTCCCTATCACTAACAAAGGCCCTTTGGGCAGGTGAGGGAAATCTTTGATCTCCTCACCGGCCTGAGAGGGCCCACAGCAAGAAAGCAGGTCTCCTCTGTCGGCCTGGGCACATGGGCATCACGGTGGGGCCCCCATGCTTGTGGAGCCCTCAGGCAACTGCCCAGCATGCCCATGCGGAAAGACAACCCTGCACACAAGCTCACTAAATACAAGCTCACTGACACACAAGCTTGCTGACACACACACACACACACACAAGCTCACTACAGACAAGCTCACTGACACACACAAGCACACTGACACACACACAAGCTTTCTCACTAACCGGTACATACACACACGCACACACACACACACGGCTGAGTATATCAAGCCTTCCTGGCAATGAAGGCTGTTGCTGGGAGGTGAGGTAGCCATCTTGGGCTTCTTCCTCCTGCAGTAAGGTTTGCTGCTTAGCAGGGGCGGAGCTTTTGTATGGAAGGCGAAGCTAAAATATGTGGGAGACGCTTTGGTGGTGGGGGGTGGGACCTGCGGCCGCGAGGCAGAGCAGGATTCTGTGTGTCGGGGAAGCAGCCCCCAGCCCCTAGCAGCTCTCTACAGCACCCAGCACCTTCCTCCTGAACTCCATTGGACTGTAACAGGCTGTTACAGTCCGGGGGGAAAAAATACTGTTTTCCTATGAAAGTCTCTTCATCTAAAATACTACAATATAGTTTAGTTTCCCGTGACCTGTTGCCAACCACACATATAGTTACTGATTCACTTTCTTGCTTATCATTAAAGTGTATCTGTTGAGCATTTTTGATACCAACAACCGGTAAATATTTGTGGCTAAAAAAAATAAAAAATTCTGACAGGCGTCCTTGGTCCATCCCTATGTTAATCAACTGTTTGTTACCTGTTTGTTACCCATCTCCATCTCCTCTGATTCATTCACCATTTAGCATTTCTGCTTTGCAAAAAAAAAATGCATTTCCAATTAATTGCCTGAGCAACTTTACCAAAGCATTGTCACTTCACTTCATCTGCAGTGATCTGAGCAAGTTGTCCTTGGAGTTTCCATGTCTGATATGACAGATATATTTAGAAAGCTACATACACCATGCTTAGAAATTGATTGTAGTGCTTAGTTTTTTAAAATAATGAATAAATATATTTTTGGTTATCAGAGGCATTAAGAGTTTGCTGTTATTACATTTTCTTTTCATCATTACACCTAGATATAACGGATATAATTAGTTTTGTTTGTTTTTTTTTTTGTTTTTTTTTCACAATCCTTAATTTCATTGTCATTTTCCAAAGGTTCGACAGTAATACAAGTCAATAGATGACAGAAGATACACAGTTGTAGTAGTGCGACAGTGAACACCTTGCGTTTGCAGTGGTGATTCTCAATGCAGCTGTTTAAGTTAAAACAAAGATATGCTGGTGACATTGCATGACTAACGTTAGGGGTAGTGAACTAATTCGGTAATCCCCATTGGGGTGGTACAGTAAACATCCATAGATGTGCATGCCCTGATTAAATCTGTTATTAGCCCCAGCTGCACACAATCACGCATTAAGGCAATCATAAAGTTATAAGAAAGGTGGAGAGAAGAGAGAAGGGAGGTAGCAAGAGAGGGGGCGTGAGGAGGTTATGGAGGTTGGGTCAAGGAGAGGCTCACATCTGCTGACCTGAGGTCTGCATCTTATTTAGAGACAAATTCCAGCCAAGGGAATCCGGTTGTGACACATTTATCTGAGGTACCTTTTAAGGTCAGCATTCATTGACTCCACGTTATATATTTACAGGTATAATTTTTTATCAGATAGCAACAGGGGACACTTTTTTTTAAATCTAGCAGCTCTTGTTCGCTGTGGATTAACAGTCAATAAAAATTAAGTTTTGTAGCACAGGAAAATATGGTAATTGCTAAGGATAGCAGCAGCCATTTTAGAGATTACCAGCTTGCAAAAGCTTGAAAATTGGTTAATGCTCAACATTTTATCTTTTCATATTCATTGCAATTTTTCCCCTAATTTTACTATCTTCTTTATTTTTTTCTGCAGATCCGACGAGGTGATGTATGTGGAGACTGCTCCAAATCGGGATGCTGCAAGATGTCTGGCAAATAAACTTTTTCACCTCAATGGCTTTCAAAGGTCTCAGGTTGCTCCATACCTTCAAAAAAAGTAAGCAATGTTGGAACATTTTATCTTTAACTTGTGTCTAATGGGGTTTTCCAAGAGTTGTAATGTATTGCGTTCAAATGCATATGGGTTTAAACTATGACCAATCTAAGGCATTATAGGGACCAATCCAACCATTCACAGCGCGTCTGTTTTATTCTATTTTTCAGTAATGATTTTAGCTCCATGGTGGCTGAGGAATATCTTTCTCTCTTTGACTTCACAGGGAAGACTCTGGATGTAGCTTTAAGGTATAAGAATAGATCATACATAAATATTTTATCATAAGTAAAATATTTTTGCAAAGTTGCCTATTCTATTGTCCGTTTAAAAAGTCAGTTTCCCATTATTGTCCTTGACTATAGAAAGGAGAAGCATTGAAACATTGACAAGTCTCCTTCTAATGTAAGCTTTGTGCCATCACAGGTCTCTTCTGCGGGAGTTGGTACTGACAGGGGAAACACAGGAGAGAGAGCGAGTGCTATTCCACTTCGCCAAACGCTTTCACAGCTGCAACCCCAAGGACTTCAGATCAGCAGGTAAGAAGTTGTGGGTTATTTTCTGTCTATCATGCCCACGTATGCTTTATATGGTTTTCCTTCTCTATCCGTTATGTACTTAGAGTAACTATAAACTAAGTGTGGCTTTCTGTTTGTTTGCAGATGCAGTGCACACTCTGACCTGTGCTCTCATGCTCCTTAACTCGGACCTGCACGGACAGGTAAATGTCACCTCTCTCCCAAGTTATGTCTACTGTTCAGAAACTCAGTGGTTTATTCATAGTTTGCGGTGGTCCCTGAGCACACACGACCAGACATGTGCACAGATACAAACTCACAGACAACATATTGCCAGACATATGCACAATATTCACTCTTTTAGACACACATTCACTACTACATATACAGATTCTCTTACCGACACAAACACAATTGCACACCATCAGAAACACACATAGATTCATTAATATGAGACTGGTAGACACACATGCGCAGTGCACTTCCAAACACCTTAAGACACACAAGGACACATGCACAAATACACACTGCCACATGCTAAGATAGAAACAGCCGCATACTCATGTACACCGTACACTGGCACACTGCTACACACACACTGAAGTGTTGCACAAAACAAGAAAAATAATTATGACACTGAAGTAAAATATAGTGTTGGAAAAACACACAATGAAAATTGTAATTTCATACAATACCATACCCATTTTACCAACACTGTAATTCTGACAGCTGTTCAATACACATACCGTAGTTTTATTAGAACACTGAATTAATTTACTTGTAGTAGGACCACACTCATCCTCACATATATGGTATAATGTAGACAGTGAAATATCATGTCCTATAAAAATGAAAAGCCATCACACTTCCTTATCTACTAAACAGCAACTTTGCTGCTGACAGATTGTTAGTTTATTTTTTTGTTTTTTTTTAAAACACCTAGTCTAGGAAAACATAATGGGGGTTTAGGTAAATTATATGATCATACATTGCATAAGCCTGCCACAACGTCAATGTACCCCATCTTTGACAGGTCCTACACTAACAGCCTAATGTCTGCTCTTATGAGATTAACCCACTTACTTGGGGGGGAAATTCCATCTCGAGTTCTCTGCAGTACAAGGCTAAGTAGGGCCCTGGGATGAGGCACCTGTTATAGTACCATGCACATTGCTAGAGCATCACCTAGGTTGGAATGTTCAGGAGATGAATCCTTACAGGGTTATTCACTAAACTGAGAATTTAAAGCGAATTTCACATTTAAGGCCACAGTAGAAACATGAAAAATACAAATCGACCAGGAATCCAGCTTGTATCACTAAAATGTAAACATAAGATACAACATAGTGTAATAAAGTTACAGCCTTAAACAATCGCTTCACATTTCAAGGTTGCACTCACAAATTGATTATTTATATCAGACCTTCAGGGTGCCTCCCGTATGGTTAGGGGGGTTCCTCCTGTCGTTGGAAATTACGCCAATTCCGGAATCAGGAAGTTCACACGCTCCCAATGGTTCAGTAAAAAAAGGGAATTTATTGGCTTTAAAATACAAAATATAAAATAATAATAGCGGTCCTACACGTTTCGTCTCCCTTAGGAAACTTCCTCAGGGACCAAAAGTAAAACAAGAATAATAAAACATGCAATCACATACACTGCCAAAAAATGAACAAGTGTACAAATGAGCCTATTTACCCCATGGGTGTTTAGGTGGAAGCTATATCTTGCACTGTACCACGGGTGTTTAGGTGGAAGCTATATATTGCACTGTACCACGGGTGTTTAGATGGAAGCTATATATTGCACTGTACCACGGGTGTTTAGGTGGAAGCTATATCTTGCACTGTACCACGGGTGTTTAGGTGGAAGCTATATATTGCACTGTACCACGGGTGTTTAGGTGGAAGCTATATATTGCACTGTACCACGGGTGTTTAGGTGGAAGCTATATATTGCACAGTAGAAACATAGCTGTAAAATAAATTTTCCAGTTCGGCTATTTCTTGAACCTGAAATTCACTTCAAATTCTCACCTGAGTGAGTAATCTTGTTAGGATATATGGAAGAGGATCCATGGAATTATACTAATGTAAAACAAAACTGTATGTATGAGAATTTAACTTGGCAAAAACATTACACTAGGCAAATATTCAATCAAAAAAGCTGGAAAAGGTAGGCTGGATGGTATGAATAATTATTGCATACTGTGAAATGTTGTTAATCTGTAGATAATTGCAAGTTAATTTTTCTTCCTTCAGAACATTGGAAAGCCGATGAGCCTGCAGGAATTTATTATTAACCTTGATGGTATGAATGATGGAGACAGTTTCCCCCGAGATCTTCTAAAGGTATCTCTCTTTAATTCTTTCTGCAGAATTTAGCAGACAGCCATGTTTCGTATCTGGTGTTTATTAATGTGGTTTTGAATGAACATAAAATAATAATTGTAAACTTGGATACAATAACAAAAACATCTAAAATAGGGAATTGGGTCTCCTGATACATTTTGTGGTTAAAGTTATATTGAGAATATAGGAGAGGAAAATAGTTGCTATTGGTGGAATCAATTGGGCTTATCCAAGTAGCTCCTATGTGAGATAAAGTTATCCTTTAGTATGTCATTTAAGAGTTTTACTGAAAAAGTGTTATTTAAGAAGTTCTTATCGATTTTTAAAATTTTTACTTTCAGAATTTGTTTCATTTAGATGCTTGAAGACCTTTGTGGTGTGGTTAGAAAATATAATGTCTGTTTGGTAATTTTCCCAAATTTTGATTGTAGCTGTTAACAATCACTTTAGTCAATAAGCGAGAGTCTACTTACATGGACATACACTAGCCATTTGAATATGCATACCTGCTTGTGTGCGTGTTTCTAGTATTTTGATAATATCTTTCTGTATGCTTTGCAGGGGCTGTATCATTCTATCCGTAATGAGAAGCTGGAATGGGCTGTGTAAGTGTATACGTGAAACAATAATCTTATGTTCTTGTCTTACCTTTATTTCCCAGTACCTTTATAAGCTTTCCTTGTCCTGTAAGGTACAAATCGAGCCATTTTTTTTGTGTGTCCTGAATCTGATTTGATTATCTTTTGTTAGGAGTGAAGAAAAGCTGTCAAACTCTTTGATTTCAAAACCAGAAAATCTCTTGAATCGCAAAAAAAGCAATTCTTTCGTAGATATTCCCTGTGTTGATCCTAACGCTCCAATCTACAGACAAGGGATGCTATGCCGTAAAGTTCACGCTGACATTGACGGCAAGAAGAGTAAGTAATGGCACACAACAAAGCTGTTTATTCACTTAACTGACCAGTGTTTCGTTAAGTCAAGTGTGTGAACTGTGTCAGATATTAAAAATCAGGTGTGCAAATTAGTATGAGCCACAGGCCATGGTGTAAATATGTGTGCAGTGAGGGTTTAAGCATGTGCATAGACTATATTGAGAGGGTTTAGGAAATATCAAAACACATCCCTACAGAAATGAATGCAGCCAGACTGAGTATTAATAGGAACTGCGTAAAGTATTAATAGGTACACAGTGTGAAAATGCAGTTTGTGAGTAGATACAGTGACAGAGATTAGTATGTGAATAACTGCACAGTGAGGGCATAGTGAGTGATTTCATGATGTAAGTGGCATGTAGTGAGAGGGGATTAGGACGTGGATAGGTACACTATGAATTCCTAGTTTAATGAAGTACACTTTGCTTGAGGTCAAGATGTTTCTGAAATGATGAGAGGAGATCAACTGCAGAAATAGAAACACATTTTAATCATACAATATGCAGATTGGTTATTCAGTGCTGTCTTAACTCTGACAAAATTCCCTTTTAATTCTGCAGCTCCCTGGGGAAAACGAGGCTGGAAATCATTCTATACAGTGTTAAAGGGGATGGTGATGTTCTTTCTCAAGGTACACATTCTGAAAAATATATAAATGCTAATTATCTCTCTTAAACCACAAGTTTAATTTAAATCCTAATACCCCTTGATATTTAAAACTCTTTTTATCTATGTTTATTATCCAACTAATTAACTGATGTTACAAGGCACCATAATCGTTATTGAATTGGCAAAAGATTCACCCACGTTTTTAATAATAATAAAAGTTAAATTCTTACCATCCTAATAACATCAGCTGTAATGGTGCTTTATTCAGTAAGTAGTTACTTCATCCTTTATTCTCATTATTATTTCCTTATGCTCTCTCATCAGTTTCTTACCATTCATACTTTAATAGAAGCACAATATTAAACTATGATTTAATGTGAGTCATTGTAATATCTCTAAGCTAAGAAAGATTATCGCAGTTACCCTGTCAAATATAAGCACTTACTCCTAGTATTCACTCTGTCATATTCCAAAAGAGTTGACAAATTTAACTTCTCAAATAGATATAAACCTGATTTAGATTATAACTCTGAATGTATAAAACTTTTATTTATATAATGTACAAAATCCTCCCTATCTAATTTAAAGGAACCAATATAGCTTTAAGCTTGAGGGAATTACTCTACAGTAAATATTACTTAAAATGTAACTTAGAATGTGTATAATATAAATCTTAAAAAATATTAAATTAAAATACCCAATTTCTTAGTACCCACTATCAATAAATTTGGCCTGAGAGGGGCACTCATAACTCCTATATTTAGATGTCTGTTGAATTTACAAGAACCACACTGAACAAGGACACTGTGCCCCAAACTCAGTAGAATCTCATCTTGATAAAAAAAAAAACTGCAACTACAATATGGCTAGGTATATACATCTCTAAAGTATGCAGAGAACTGTGAATGGAGCTGAGACCAGCTGCAGTGGAGCTGCTATTTATTCAGACAGAAGTTCAATTCATCTTATCTGATTAATCAAATTGCTGGCAAAAGCTCATTTACATGTACAGTGAACCATATGTTACATTTTAATGTATTAGACTTAACAGCGGGCAACAAAGAAACCTCTGCTATAGACCAGAAGCAAGGAACTATGTAGGCAAGCACTAACCCCTACTACAAGCCAATAGACAGGCACTAATGTCTACCTCAATCCAACATGCAGGCACTGATGGCTACTATTGTCTAACAGTCTAACAGAAAATCTGCAGGCACCAACATCTGCTAGAGTCAGGAAAGCATGTAACGTACTTCTTACCCTGTTGCATAAATACAGAATCTCTTGCTTCATCCCTGTAAAGTTACTTGCAAGGATACATTGTTCTTTTCTCTCGAAGAGACTTTCACACTGACGCTGGCCTCATCGTCACTGACCAACCCTCTACCACAGGCACTGAGCTTGCCTCTCTACAAATATGTACTGAGGCATAGACCTCTCCTCTGTTACAAACATGCAGGGAGACATTGACCTCTGTTGTGGTACAGACATGCTAAGAGGCACTGACCAGTCTTCTGCTGCAGACTTGCAGGGAGACATTGACCTCTGTTGTGGTACAGACATGCTAAGAGGCACTGACCAGTATTCTGCTGCAGACTTGCAGGGAGACATTGACGTCTGCTGTGATACAAGGGAATTTTTTGCCTTCTCCATTGTTCTCTTGCTTCTACTAACCCGTGTCCTCTCTCTGTGCAGGATGAGTACAGGTCTGATATCCAGTGCCCAGAGGAAGTGATCAGTGTTCATCATGCGTTGGCAGAGAGAGCCAGTGAATACACAAAGAGACCACATGTCTTTCGCTTGCAAACCGCTGACTGGCGTGTCTTCCTCTTCCAGGCACAGTGAGTAGCAAATGCTAAGGGACACAGGGTTTATAAAAAGAGATGATTTAAATACAATGAAAGTAAGAATAGTATAAATATACTATAGAAATGCTTCAAGGCTGAAGACAAGGTTCAATACCAGACATAACAATGTGTTGCAGCCGGGATGTAGCAGTGAGCATTTTTCAAAAGTCCACCCTAAGTACAGGAAGGCGTCTGGAAACCAGTCTTTTCACAAAAAGCACCCATTTAGAAAGAATAATTGGTCCAGCTCTCCTCTTTTGAGATTAAATACATACCCTTTATTGCACCAACCGATCAACGGTCTTTATCAACAGAGTGATACTTGGTGCATAAAAATGCTACAAACATACAAAAGAAAAGGGTAGAGGTCTCTGAAGGGATACATTTCCAATTATAGGGCCTAACCCTGAATAACATAACCAAAAAGAAAAGAAAACAGCAGTCCCCAACTACACAGAGAGAGGAACTAAAGTTAAGAAAATACAAGGCAATGAGCTACTTGTGGAATAGCACCCAAGTGGATCGGTAAGGGTTACAGTAGTAAACAGCAGCCAGCAGTTTACGCATGCGTGGGATAGGCATAAGGCTTTACTAGCTATAAGATAAGGCCAGGGACTTATTAAAGTATTTAGAAAATTGGGCAGACTAGATGGGCCGAATGGTTTTTATCTGCCGTCACATTCTATGTTTCAGAGCGGATTAAGTATAAAAGCTTTACCTGCATTTAAAAAGAAAACACATTGTCAAATAAAATCATACAAATAAAAAGCTAGTAAAGAGTCCGTGCTACCTGCTTCTCTGATGCTTGTTTCACTAGTCAGGTTCAGCTTCCTCAGTTGGCAAGGCTTGATGAAGTCTGTTTTTAAGCTATTAAGTAAATGCAGTTGGGTTACTGAACAGAGACTTCAAATAGGTAGAGTTCAGATCTTGAATCTGGAATGGTTACGTTTATAATTAGGACATTGCAATGTAAATATACAGGGAGTGCAGAATTATTAGGCAAATGAGTATTTTGACCACATCATCCTCTTTATGCATGTTGTCTTACTCGAAGCTGTATAGGCTCGAAAGCCTATATACCAATTAAGCATATTAGGTGATGTGCATCTCTGTAATGAGAAGGGGTGTGGTCTAATGACATCAACACCCTATATCAGGTGTGCATAATTATTAGGCAACTTCCTTTCCTTTGGCAAAATGGGTCAAAAGAAGGACTTGACAGGCTCAGAAAAGTCAAAAATAGTGAGATATCTTGCAGAGGGATGCAGCACTCTTAAAATTGCAAAGCTTCTGAAGCGTGATCATCGAACAATCAAGCGTTTCATTCAAAATAGTCAACAGGGTCGCAAGAAGCGTGTGGAAAAACCAAGGCGCAAAATAACTGCCCATGAACTGAGAAAAGTCAAGCGTGCAGCTGCCACGATGCCACTTGCCACCAGTTTGGCCATATTTCAGAGCTGCAACATCACTGGAGTGCCCAAAAGCACAAGGTGTGCAATACTCAGAGACATGGCCAAGGTAAGAAAGGCTGAAAGACGACCACCACTGAACAAGACACACAAGCTGAAACGTCAAGACTGGGCCAAGAAATATCTCAAGACTGATTTTTCTAAGGTTTTATGGACTGATGAAATGAGAGTGAGTCTTGATGGGCCAGATGGATGGGCCCGTGGCTGGATTGGTAAAGGGCAGAGAGCTCCAGTCCGACTCAGACGCCAGCAAGCTGGAGGTGGAGTACTGGTTTGGGCTGGTATCATCAAAGATGAGCTTGTGGGGCCTTTTCGGGTTGAGGATGGAGTCAAGCTCAAATCCCAGTCCTACTGCCAGTTCCTGGAAGACACCTTCTTCAAGCAGTGGTACAGGAAGAAGTCTGCATCCTTCAAGAAAAACATGATTTTCATGCAGGACAATGCTCCATCACACGCGTCCAAGTACTCCACAGCGTGGCTGGCAAGAAAGGGTATAAAAGAAGAAAATCTAATGACATGGCCTCCTTGTTCACCTGATCTGAACCCCATTGAGAACCTGTGGTCCATCATCAAATGTGAGATTTACAAGGAGGGAAAACAGTACACCTCTCTGAACAGTGTCTGGGAGGCTGTGGTTGCTGCTGCACGCAATGTTGATGGTGAACAGATCAAAACACTGACAGAATCCATGGATGGCAGGCTTTTGAGTGTCCTTGCAAAGAAAGGTGGCTATATTGGTCACTGATTTGTTTTTGTTTTGTTTTTGAATGTCAGAAATGTAAATTTGTGAATGTTGAGATGTTATATTGGTTTCACTGGTAATAATAAATAATTGAAATGGGTATATATTTGTTTTTTGTTAAGTTGCCTAATAATTATGCACAGTAATAGTCACCTGCACACACAGATATCCCCCTAACATAGCTATAACTAAAAACAAACTAAAAACTGCTTCCAAAAATATTCAGCTTTGATATTAATGAGTTTTTTGGGTTCATTGAGAACATGGTGGTTGTTCAATAATAAAATGAATCCTCAAAAATACAACTTGCCTAATAATTCTGCACTCCCTGTATATATATTATCTAGATGAATTGACTCTGTAAAGCTGTATTCTAACCTTTAAAAAACATCTTACATAAGTGAGCTTTAAAATACATTATTCTATTTCTTCTGCTACAAATATATATATATATTTTTGTATTTATTTTTTATTCTTGTTGTGCGCATAGAACGATACAAGTTTCCTTGCCACAATAGCATCAGCATGTACAAGTATGACATCTAATAGGCTACATTAGCGTGGCTTCTATTTTTATGTGTGAGTCAGGAGAGGAGCTGGAAAGATTGTGTTAGGCATGACAACTGGCGTTATGTGTATTAAACATGAGGTACAGGAAACAGGCTAAGCCACTTACTTTAAAATAGTAAGAGGAGAGAAACAAGCTAGTTGCATGGTATATGCTAGGTGTAAAAACATAAGATTACGGTATAGCATGTTACATTTAACAAGTGTGAACGTAAGGTTGAGCTGTTGCTTGTCGACCACTGGGCTAAAGAGAGCTGCTTTTCTAAAGAAACGGAGGGCTCAGTGTCCACCTTGTAGGCCAGCTTATGAGGAGGGATGTAAGGCTGTCAGCCAGTAACCAGCCTAGGTGTGTCTTTCCCATAGTTGTGCAGTCCACCTTGGTGAGTAACCATGCAGTGCCAAAATTGAGCTTCCAGTCCAATCCTAGGTGGGAGATCGGCCACCTCCCCCAGCCGATAGGTTAGCAGTCCCTGTAAAACACAGGGCCAGGTTTCAGCATAAGCTTGTAAAAGCGATTTTTCTGAACCTTTGGTTTTTCCTTTGTTAAAGTCATTATCGCTTGGTTCTGAGCTGTGTGCGGCCTTTTATTTGCAGTTTTAGCAGGTTTAATGCTCCTTTTGGCAGGAGCTCCTAAGAAGCACGTCTGGCCTGCTTGAGGGTTAGGCCCCACCCCCGATATGCCCACTTTTTAATGTCACAATGGCCTTCCTAAATCGTCACATACTCAGATCAGAATGTCATGTAAACATAATCATGATTCAGCTAATCATTGTTTTCTTGCTTGTGTTCATTAGCTAGTGCTCATACTTGTCGAACTTGTACTTGAAATATAATTTGTTAATTGAATTCTCTGATTGGAACCCACAGTTGCTGTAAAAAATCTGACCGCTTGAAGTTTTTCTTCTTCTTTTACATTAAGAGGATTTGATTATTGTATGTGGAACAATTACTTGTTTTGAATTGTAAACTGAATAAACAGAAGGTGGATAGATTGAGTGGGAATGTAAACATGATGAAAATAATCTGACTCCTAGATCAGGTTTAAAGTGTATGTTGAAAAGCCATGTATTCATTAAATCAGGAGTGTCATCTTTTCCTTATCCCCTCACCTCAATAAACGTTATTGCAGCATTTGCTGTAAAGGTAAGTATAAAATGTGCTTACTTTAAGTGCACATTCACATTTTATGGACAAGTTTGCCACTCCACGATGCTTCGGGAACACAAATACACTTGGGCATATACAAAGATATGCCATATTTGAGGGTGCATGATGGCATTCCTTCAACCCATGTATGTGTTGTGCGTATGGCAGACAAGGGGTTAAACAAATTTTCATCCTGTGTCTGCTGTGGCCAGGATCGCATGTAAACCTGAAAAAAAAAATGTAAAAGCTAGTGAGATTTTACAAAAAATAAATAGTGCAACCCAGAAGTAAATAAAAGTTAGCTATTCGGTTATGCAAAGATCTCCATTGTGACAATTCTTTCTTAATCTATATGTTTAATTTGTGACTTTCTCAGGAATTCTGAAGAGATGAATTCTTGGATTGCACGTATTAACTTGGTGGCTGCCATGTCTTCTGCACCCCCTTTTCCTGCTGCTATTGGATCTCAGAAGAGATTTGTTCGGCCAATCCTTCCTTCTTCTCCTTGCAAACTGGGTTTGGTAAGTTACTTAGTCTAGCTATATCATTAGGGGTAGCTCTGAATAATTTCAAGGTACATTTTCTCATTAATCATCTAATCATAATTCCATGCTCACTTTTCATTTTCCCATTCACACTCATTTCACAAAAATAAGACTTTATTGGAGCATGTTTTGAAGCTCACACTTGAAATATGAAAGACTCTTTAACATAAGACCACTTTGTTAAGTTACTATGGTTTAAATATGTTTGGTTTTTGGAAGCATTACCCGGTCATGGAATATCTAATATTATTTTCAATGAAGTTGCTTTTTTAGCATACACATTTAAAGTAGGAAGGCCGTGCATAATCATTTTTAAGAGCAATCTAACAATCAATACAATGTATAGATATTGTATAGATAGCTTTATTAACAAATGAATTAATTGTGCCGTTTTACAGGAGGAGCAGTTACAATCACACGAGACGTTGATGGATTCATTTACAGATGATCTGACAGAGCACCAACGCAACCTTCCAGACTCCAAGAGCAAAGCACGGGACTGGGAGGACTATCATCTGAGAGAGGAATATCTGCGCTTTGAGGTAAGTAGGCACTAAAAAAACATGCACGGTGAAAGTGGATAGATGTCACAGTAGGTCAACGTCTAATAGGAGTATAACATGCTCTGTGTACTGTTCTGGCTAAATTGCCAAGTTTCAAATGTGGAGATTTAAATATATAATTTCCAAAAGCTTGCCTCTACAACCTCCAGCAATCTTTAAGCCATGAAAGATTATAGCAGCTGCCAGCTGTGCCTTGTGGAATGCCACGTCTAGTAGGGCAGATACGTCTACACCCTCTGCAGAGGCCGTATTTATATTTTTTATCTCAATGGAATGGTATAGTGATCATGGCTAAAATAGACATTTTTAAATAGAATGTCAGTTATATGTTTGCCAAAATATGTGTTTGATTAAGCTCTCATTAATGCCAGCTAAGCCAGTGAATTTTTTGGGTAGTATATGTGTATAGTATGAAAGACAAGAAACTCCACTTAGCCACAGATGTAAGAAAGACTTACTCTGTCGCTAAGGGTAGGTTACAGAGGTAATAAGGGCATAACTCTAAGGATATAAATAGGCAAAAAAAAAACAACTAATGAGGTCAGAGATCCCCCTAAAATTAGGGAGAAACTGTACCCCACTGGAATTACCTCTGAATTAAAAAATCATTATAGTTGATAATCTTTATGATGACACAAATAACTAAACATGTGCAATCAAAAGTGAAGGTGATAACCAGTAACCATTAAAAAGGAATGGATATATAGATGGAAGTATAGAGTATAATTGAAATTGAGATTATGTTTCAAAAATGAGCCACTAGAGTTTTAATTCATATTAAAATGGTATCTGTATCTCAAAATAGTATGCAATGTAGCAAGACAACAAAGTGTGTAGTTCAAGTAGCGGAGATATAATTAGAGTAAACAAGGACACTACACAATTATACCTTTCCACAGATATCCTGAAAACTATTAGGAGATCAAAGGTAAATTCAATCCCTATTCTGGCATCAAATAAATTAGAATAACCCATTGTTCGCCTAGGCTACTTGCATTGAAAATGTTCTAAAGTAATAATAATATATGTCTAGATACTCAATTTAAAGTGTTGAACTTTATCAGTAGCACCAGCCAACTCAGATGTTGGACATAAAGGGAGAGCAGAAATCAGCAGATACAATTTGAAGATGGTTATATTATTTAGCCCTTATAGACAGGCCATAGTGGTGATACCAAAGGACATAACATCAGTATTGGGGAGGTATAGGAGGAGGGTATAATAGTCCAGTTATCCACTCATACGTGGGAAAAAAGAACTCCACTACCTGAACCTGTCAACCCCAGAAAACAGCTGCTTCGAGGCAGCTACCCTGTTATTAATTCCAGCCGAGCACTGCCCCGGGAAAAGTAAAGAAAATGGTAGTGTCCCTAATCACTGAAAACATATTTCCTCCATCCTTAGACAAATAACATAAAATCAGATCACATAAAGTTGCATCGGCTCGACGCACGTTTCGGCATGACTAACCGCCTCTGATAAACTTTATGTGATCTGATGTTATATTGTTCGTCTTAGGATGGAGGAAATTAGTATACTTCTCTGCCTTACTAGACGTGGCATTCCACAAGGCGCAGCTGCTCTAATCTTTCATGGCTTGAAGATTGCTGGAGGATGTAGAGGCAAACTTCTGGAAATTATATTATTTATATTAAATATCATTTATGTGTATAGCATATATATATTGCTGATTTCATTACTAAAGCAATCATTTGTTAATTGCATCTTTGTATTAAATGCAGTGGGGTGACTATTAATTATTTTAGCTTCTATACTTTTTGATGTACATTACTGAGCTTTATTTTTTAGAACAAATTAATCACCATCTCAAGTTTGCCTGACAAGCACACTTTTTAATAAATACTCCAAGCACCATAGCCATTATACGCTGCAAGGAGTGCACTAGCACCACCCCACGTTTTAGTGCAGTTTGCCAGCTTTTGTGGGTTCCACGTAGCCAGATTCATCCCCTGCATCCTGCCCGCTCAAGATTTTAAAACTGAATTGCTTTGTAGAGCAAAGAAGGACCATTTAGCATTGCGTTCATTGACTGAGAATATTAGCTCAGTGCTCTCAGCCAGTGAGGGTGGTTTTTGATTTGGCCGTGCTTTTCTCTACATAGGCATCCAGCTTCTTCTACCGGAGAATACTGGATGCCATGGATGTGGTGCGAATGACCCAAGTAGGTTGTTAAAATGTATTAAAACAGTTTGGCATCTTACTATGTGACAGCACCTATGAAGTTTTTATGGTAATTGGATTGTCCCTTTAAATGCAATAAGTGCCATGACAAAGCATGAATAATCATTGGGGGTAGAGGAACAGTTTAGTTGAGAGAAGGATCATTCAGCACCAAAAAAACCTTACATTTTATAAAGAAGTTATTGAAATGGCATATAACTCAAATTTATGTAAATTACTTTTCCCATAATTCCATGCTCACTTCCATTTTTGTTTGAGACAAATGTTACTTGCCAGTTTGTTAATTGTAACACAGCCTCATAGTCCCATTTATTGACGCAGCTCTTGAACATGAGAAATCACAGATCACATCCTTGAAAAGGGGAGTACAATATCCGAATCAAGGAGCTTTAGATAAATAGATTTTTTTTATTTATGTACATGTCAGTAGTGATTTCTTAGGTAGACAAAAAGGTATATTTCATGACACTTTGCTTACTTTAGTTTATAAATCCCTTTATCAGTAGATTAATGTAAACCTGAAGTAGTCCCAGGACTAAATGATTCAATGGAAACCTGTGGACTGTGTTTTTGAAGGGGTTTCAAGGTTTTTTGAAATGTCTATTATGTTGTCATTATTTATGGTCCTTCCATCTTTTAATCCAGAAATCCAGGTACGAGATGTATGTGAAGCTTCTGGCGCTGCGGATGCAGAAAGGCTGTGAAGATCTGAACACATTTGAGTCTCTAATAAGTGAGCCTGATGTGGATCAGAAGGATGGTTGTGGTTTGAAAAGATCTCACTCCAGTCCATCACTAGTCCCAGAAGGTTCCCCCATGGGGATTAAGGTTAAACGGAACATCTCTGAACGGAGAACATACCGAAGGATAATACCCAAGCGCAATAAAAATGTTGTGTGACCAAAAGCTGGACCTGTAAGTTCCTCTCCTGGGCAGCTGAGAACTATGCAGTGCATCAAATAAGGTGTCTGTTGCAGTACACCATTATAGTCCTGATCAAACATTTAAGGGAAACCTTCTGATAACATAGGAGGTATGGATATGATGAGCTGTTTCCAGATGACCAGAAAGGAAAATGATTTTAAAATACATACAACCAATTCCTAGAAACTTGTACAGTAATATAGTATAACCGTCATGGACCATGGTGTACTTAAATTTGATAAGTAATTATTCTGGCTTGCTGTTTTTCTCTGCCAGCTGTGGAATATGGTAGAGGTAGAATGCCTCTAAAAGGACTATGAATAGCAGTATGAAAACTGCAAGGTCTTCTCGGTCTTCAAAGCCTGTGCATCAAACTGAAATTACTTGTAGTGCACCAAGCAAATGGACTGGTTTCATAATCCCATGTAGGTAATAAGAAGTGAAAATTCCTCTAGATTGTAAGCTCGTTTGAGCAGGGTCCTCATCAACCTATTGTTCCTGTGACATTTTGTAGTTGTCTCATGTACTGTTAAATGTCCCCCTTTATAATATTGTAAAGCGCTGTGAAATAGGTTGGCGCTATATAAATGCCAATAGTAATAATAATGACCTACTACCTTTCATTAGAGAAATTACTCATTTCCAGTATTTGCCTCTTGGTGGCATAGTTGGACTAATACTGATGGAAAGGCTGGATTATAGATTTGTTAATGTGAGTTTACACATTTTTGTTTATTTATCTTTAACCCCTAAACTGGTTGTCACAGCCTACCTATCCAAATTCTCCAGCTGATTGCACTTCACAGTTCAAATAAGTGTGAATACCTTTTAGTTTAGTTTATGGTCATTGTAGGAAACATTTTGAGATAATCTACTGGAGGTTTCCTTTTAAGAAAGAGCTAAATCTTTTTCATGGCATGCGCTTACTCATATGTCCATTACTCTGAATATTGTTAATTTATGTGTCATGTGGGAACTGCATTATAAGCCAGCATGCTATATTGGGATTTTTACGGTTTCTAAGCCGAGGGCCGTTGTGACTTCCATAAGTGACAGTGTGCAATGCTAGCTTTAGTGTCACTCACTAGGGGGCAGTGTCTCGTATTGGGATCATTGTTACAATGTCTAATAACACATGCTGTGCAATTCATTCGGCAGCTCCTCATAATCATCCCAGGTTCACCCACTTGGGGCAGAACTGGATATCTGGTACACTTATTAGAAGTAATATCTGATTTAGTATCAGGGTTTATTCACTAAAGTTAATATCGGTGAATTGAAAACCAAACTGCAAAATTGAAAGTAAAATGGCCATGCTCTGACTGTAGTACATTTGGAATATTTTTCCAAATTGACTATTTTGATCTCACGTTTGCAGTACAGTGTTCAGTTTATTACCATTCGCTATTTAATTTAAGAACAGCAGCATGGATAGAGAGTCACTGCCAGAGTGTCACTTAACAATATTTCATTCCAAGGCCATAAAATGAAATTTTCCTTTACAATGACCATAATGGAGATGGTTTTATTTAAATATAGTGATTTCTTTTAAAAAAAAAAAAAACATTACTATGATGCACAATACAGATTTCATCTTGTTTGAATTCCAGCCCCACATGGATCAGTTGAACAATATTTCTGAGCTGCATTTGGTACTTTTTTTATGCAGTGATGATTTGTATATGCACATGTTCAGCTGCTCTGTTTGTGTTTACATTCCTGCTACCTTTATGTCTAGCACAATACTATTTCCTCTGTTATTGCCTTACTGTAATAACGAACAGTGTTTTGCATCAAATGTATTTCTGTCTCAAGTGCCCTTCCTGTATTGTCTTTTATGGGACCATAGCTGCCTCGCTTTCTTTATCTTGCACTTTTTAAATTTACGTATGCTGTTATTTAGACTGCTTCATGTTCAAGGCAGTTATTTAAGTACCGTATATGTATCTAAAGCTGGCTCGCCTGGTATGGAAGTCAATATGCTACTTATTCCATTTCTAGGTATGAAAGTGTTCAGGGATTGGTGATATTTTCATCATATTTAATGAATGTGGAGTTATTGTACAATGCATATTCACTTTTATTTCCAGAAACTGCTTCACATCCTGTCTCTCAGGTACTAAATGTAGATTTGGAGATCTTCATGGAAGAGCCTTAGTGCTCCTTTTTTTTGCACTGGAAATCCAATAAAACAATATGTAAGTAAGCGTTTTGTGTGTTTTTTCTGGAACAAAATGTGGAAGAGTAGGACACAGCTGCATGTTGGCTGATTTTGCTTTTTGGACAGTGGGAACACATTTTTCTTTGAAGGTGTTATTTAATCTAGAAATGGTAATTACACAGAGGTGTATCTGGATGCCAGTGTTCTAAATTAGAATTCTATAACTTGACTACTGTAAGGTTTGGTGCTTCAGGGCAAGTATAAGAGTCAAACCCGATGGTTTTGAGGATGAAAAATGTTAATCTGATCGTGGTATCCTAGAATATTTACCCAATACATTCTTTACTTGGCAAAATGCACAGCTGATTGACATATAGTCTCTTCTGAATTTGGCCCATGTTAATGTTGATGAGGATCTAAGTTTTAGCTGATCTTTGCAAGTTACCATACTCTTTTTGTACTCAGCAGGGTAAAAGCTGAAGAGGGATTCTCCTAAGTTGCATTGTCCACGTCAGTTGCAACCATGTTTACCTGGAACATGTGAGATTTGTAATTCTCTAGATGTGTAATTTAACATATACATCTCGGTGGTCTAGAAAAAGGTTAAGGATGGAAAGGTGTATTTGGATGGGAAAGCGAAGTTGAAGTAATTTGACCAGGACTTCCAGTGGTTGTAAAGACCGCTAATAAGAGATACTGAGCATATTAACTCCTGGTACAACTGTTAATGCACAAACAGAATATAGAAACATTTCTGGGAAATACAATTTAAAGGGACACAATAGGCACCCAGACCACTTCTCATTGAAATGGTCTGGGTACAGTGGCCCTGCAATGTAAAACATTGGTGTTTGAGAGAACCTGAAATGTTTGTATTGCAGTGCTAAGACTACCTCTAGTGGCATGCTCTTTAGGTCCCCCCATATGTTAATGTTGCCGTCGAGCACCGGTAAGTATATATATAAATTCTTTCAAGGATGGGGAGAGCGTGGGGAGCAGAGGGACACTTTAGAGTCGGGAATATACATTTGTGATGGTGTTTTGATTTTTTTTGTTTTTTTTTATCAAAGGCCAGTGGAAGAAAAGCTGTTGGGTATTATAAAATGGTAGTTGTCTTGTTCAAGAAAGTTGACTTTTCAGTCTAGATTACATTAACAATTTTCTCAGACAATAAATAAAGCAAAATGTGTTTTGGGGTTTAGTGGTAAAAAAGAAGGTGTATAGCAAATACACAATATAGACGACATATTGTAGTTGATTGAGAACTAGTGAATGTTTATGAGGTCAGCAAGTATAATAAACAGGATAACAGTTTGTGTTGTGTAGATACATTTTATAAAGCAAGCTTACCTATAACAAAAGTGTTATAGTGCCCTCTAACACTTGACCTAAAGCTACATACTCTTCACTTAAAGGCCCTACAGATTCTCAAATATACACACACTTATATATATCTTGATAATTGCCCCATACCTTACAAACCAGCAATTCCGTGCATTCTGAAAACCATTCTGAGGTGAAGAAAAGTTACAGGTCTATTCTTTTCAAGACGATTTACATCTATCTCCTTCCACACTTCCCAAATAACAATACTGTCTGACCCTCTGTGAATCAAAAAAGCATTTGATAAGTAATGGGGTTCCAGGCTTCTGCTAAGAATTTTGGCGAGCCTAGCTTCTTATAGGTAACCAATAACAAGCCACATTATAGTTAAGTGACTGAACCATCTGCCCAGTGAGATGACTAGGCCCTATTAAGTGGGTCAATAGACCTGCTAATTAACTGGACTGATGATTCTTGTGCAAAGTAATGGAATTATTTAAGCCCTTACCAATTAGGTGGACCAACTTTGCTTCTTCTCAATACATGAATAGGTAATTAATGGGTAAATTTCTAACATTCCACTGATTATGGCCTAACACCATATTGTGTGTTATATGTTACAGTATTCGATGTTTGTCTGGCTCACTTTAAAATGACAATGATCAGCTGTGAAAGATTTATTCAATAAGAGTGAATTATAGTGAACATTCAGCCTCTGACTGTGGATTTAAAGTGGTTCAAGATTAAGTTGTTTCCTAAAATCAGGGTAACAATTTAGTCACCAGAGATAAATAGATCCCTTTTAAGGGAATTTAGCCCCTTAAAGTAAATTATATCCACAAATTGTATGTATTCATGTTGTCTTTATAAATTGTGAATGCTTTTTCTGCAGTTTGTAATTTATGTCAATAAAATGCTAGATATGCTGTGACGGAGCTCCTGTACTCCGACCGAGTATCTCCGCCCAGTCTGCTTCCTAGCCGCTTGCAGGGACCCTGGAACGATTCAGCCCCAATCACCGAAGCTTGACTGGCATCTCTACGATGCTCTTCCACCTGACCAGGCTGCAGCTCTCCTTCCAGGCAGGTATCGTCCCCTCTGCCTATTCCTATGCAGTTCTCCTTCCAGGTAGGTATCGTCCCCTCTACCCATTCCTCTGCAGCTCTGCTTCCGGGCAGGTATGGTCCCTTCTGCCTATTATATACTGCTAACAGTGATTATAGTTATTGCCTTTACAGGCCTAGCTCCCTTGATTTATCTCTGGGTTAGATGGATCCTACAGCCAGCAAACAGGTTTGAAGACTCTGTCACTGAGATCCCTACAAATCCACACAGGACACAAGTTCCAAAGGGAACTAACATACATAACTTTCTTACTTGGGACTAGCCCATATGATGCTTACATTTAGATTGCTGTGACAAACACAATAAAATTCAAATAACCAAAATATCTCAGAAAACAAGGGAATTATAATAACACAATAACTTACCTACAAAGGGGTAGAGAAGTCAATAACCAACACAAAACATCTCTCCTACCTGTAGAATTAGCAAAATACAAATATACCTGTGGCAAACGCTCCTTTTCCAGTACGTTTGCCACAAGCCCCTGGAGGAACCTGCTGGCCAGCCTCCTGCCCAAGGAATATGGGTCATGTAAAAGACAATGCCAGATTACTGTGGTGGAGCCTGGACCTACAACCATACGACGTTTCCATTCATTATGGACCCGGTAAGCAAAATAGGAATGCCAACGGGTTATCACGAAAGACAAAACTGGAAATGTGATCTGTGAGTACTCCCTCAGACATCCCCAAACCGATCCGTTGTGTATGCTGGCTTGTGGTTAAGGGGGAGCTGTGTGTCAGAACTACTACTCCTTCGTATGTTTTTTCCCCTTGTTTGCAAATCATGCTTGGGCTTGATTAGAAGATTGTGCTTGTCCCATTCTGAATGTAATAGAAATGAGGCGTAGTTATTAATCAGTCTCTTTAGGATATGATACTGGAGCACAGGGGGTTTTCATGAGGGCTGAAGACTACTCATATCAAAGGACACCTTATCTAGGAGGAAATCAGGACATATTGCAAGTGAGAGAGTTAGTTTATACTGAAGCCAGACTTCCAGGCCACTTGTGTGTGACTTCTCACACCTTGCAGAGTGGCTCAGTTGGGTTCCCAGCTTTAAGGAGGAATTTGGAATGTAAGCTCTGACCTCCCATGTGTCACGTATCCTTCGTAACCATGTGGCAAAAACGGAGATAATTACCTTCCGAAGATCGAGGGGAGTGCCACTGCGGTCTTCTGCTAAGATGCCTGGCTTGTGCGGCATGTTGGTGCTCGCCAGCCGCTGCAGACCCACATCCGTCCACATTAAAGATGACGTTGACGTGCGGGTGACATCACGCAAAAGACGCACACGTATGTTTTGGGTTCAAGGGCTAGGTACAGCTAATCGGATCTGCAAGAGTGTTATTTAAACTCAATTATTCCTTAGCTCAATTGCCCTGTCGTGGTTTCCCTTAGATGGTTATCCGAGAGTGTGTTCCTGATTGTGTTTTTCTGTTTTTTTACTTTGGTTTCGTTTTGACTTCCCTGATTTCTGGTACCCTTGACTTTTGGCTTTTCCTTATCACTACGTCTCGTTCTGTGTCCCTGACCTCGGCTAGTTTTCGGATTATTCTCGGGTACGTTAAGTCCAGCCATTCTAAGGACCGGTAAGACGTTACCCTTAGTTCTAGGATTTGATACTATTCTGCGTGCTGGATCAATATAATTCTGACACCATGCAATCAAATTAGCCCCTTTTGAAAATTTATTTTTGGAGTGTTTTAGAATATTGTATATTTATACAATTACATATACAACCATATTGTATATGGTTGCAGAGTGCCTGAAGGAAGGGATTAGCGGAGGTTACCAGTTGGGTTACCCGTAGTCCGCTACAATACTTGAATACGCAAATTATCAAGCTTTGCTATACAGGTAGTGCATAGAGCTGTTGCTAGATCCTTTTAACCAACAGATGGCGCTGTACAGGCTCCACAGCCAAATCCACCTAGCTGATTGCAAGCATTAGGAAGAGAGGAGAGCACACTAACATTTAACACTAAACAATTACATTACACACACCCTGCACCCATTTAAGGACGTAGCGGGGCATGTAGTGCATCTATGAATAAAGAACTTACCCCAATTTCCCCCCCCAATAACGACAGACAACGAATATTGGATGAAACAGGCCACAGCATTTATTAAACGTACAACTGTAGGACTCATCTGAACTTTATTAATTTCCTTCAATTCAAATATAAATAAGCACATAGATATGTATACATGAACCAAAACTTAACATATAAATTAACACCTCTTGCCCTACATCCTTTAGCTTAAATAACTGTCCTTGCCAATGAACTTAACCAGGTTCCTATGCATCAAAACTTGCCCACTGGGCTCTCTCCTCCCACCTTGTCCAAACCAAAATTCCCTTTTCCTTTAAATGCTCACCACCAGCCGGCTTTTAGTTCAGTGGGCATGTCCAAGTCGGTTACTGAAAAGTTTACCCTACAGAGCAGGGGAGGTTGAGACACAGCTTGTCCATCTCCTGACATTCCATCTGATACTCCCCAACCCAATTGGCAAGGACACGCTTCCCGCCACAACCTTGCTGTTTTAAACCTAAAATCAGTGGGGAGCCTCACCCAAACCAACCAAGGCCTGTTCCACCGCTTCCTTGATAGAAAGATTGAAAAGGTCGAGCCCGACCTCCAGGAGGTGTACGCCATCACTCAACAAATTAGCCGCCTCCCACTCAAACACCCTGTGGCCCGGATCCCTTCAACCCCTAACACGAACTTAGAGACCCTCCGATTCAATTTAACCAGACTGCGTTCCATGGCTCTCTGATTATTGTTCTCGCTGCCAGTAGTTGCGAGAAATGACCTCCAACCAGATAAGCCGAACGTCCGGGAACAAAACCAAGACTCGCGCTAAATCACTCTTAATAGCGTTCCCCAAACTCCAAATAGGCATCATCCCCAGATCACTATACCCCAGGTGAATCAAAGAACACTAGGTGGACCCAAAACCCGGGAAAGCTGAACTAACTCAGGGAGGAGCCAAACCAACTTCATACCTCTATTCCCAAACCAGCGAACCTCCGCTTCAGAAGGCGTGAAACCCAGCAGCTCACCTCCCGGACGGACAGCCGCCCGCCGCCTAGCCAAGAAGACATACGAGTGCCTGATCACCCAGACCCTGGGAGGACTCCCACCTAAGGAGAAAAACATCAATTTAAGAGGCGGGAAGGATGAACATATGAGACAAAACGCCCAGATGCCCACCTCCCAATCATCTGAACCGCTTGCACCGACATGGAAGTTTCCCTGGCAGCGCCAATCCGAAATGAATGCTCACCAAATTCCTTATTGTCAACTCCCAATACCTCCAGCCCAGAGCGAAAAACTTGAATAAATTGAAAATGTGAAAGAAAACTCCCATCTTCATAAATCAAAAGAGGGCCCAAAGAACTTGGGCGCAGCTCGCAGAATTCCAGAAAGGAAGTAACGGGAAATATCCAAACCTAGGACAGCACCCAATCGCACCCATTTACCCTTCCCAAGGACATCTGTTTTTGAGCGCCGGATCAGAAACAAAATCCGCCCCGGCTCGCAGTGGTGTATCCTGGTTTTGTGCTGCCCTAGGCAGGACAAAACTCAGGCCCCCCCGCTCCTATTCACCCCACCTGTAGCAAGTCCAAGTGGCCTTGGAAACTGATCCACGGACCCATTCCATCACTCTGCCTGACCGAGTGACCAGATGTCCGCCGGGCAAGGCGTCCCCTTCAGATCCACCTGCGGGGCGACCGCCCAAAACTCCGACCACTGTGAACGAGAGAGAGCATCCACCATTACATTGTGAACTCCCGGTATATGCTCTGCCTTACAATACACATTGAGACACAAACATCAAAGTACCAACTGCGTAAGCAAGCGAACCACCGGAGGGGAGGAGGCCGTCAACCGATTAATAGCCTGAAAATGGAACCGATTTTGATCCTGAAAATGGAACCCCCAGACCTCCACTAAAATGGGGAAAAGCTCCAAAAAAGCTTCAAGCATGGAACATTCATGCTTGAACCGGCAAGATGCCCCCCACTTGCAGTGACTGTTGTTGAATTTCCAACAACATCCCGGCCTCAGAGGCCAATGTCCATCTGGTCCCATGAAACTGAGGGGCGCACCACCAACCATTGACGGAGTTACTTGTCATATTTCCACCACCCCAGACAGCCATAGGTACGACAAGCGTTCCAAATGGTATCCTGGTAGCAGAACAATGCGGAGCACTTCTGTGGAGCCGTTTCCCCAATGACACTGGCCAGGATCACAAACGCGTGAATCCAATTCCCGAAAGACTTAGGGATCTTCCGGTACCGGTATTTCTCCTTTTCTTTTTTGGATTCTTTCCCATCCTTTTCCACCAAAGGAGGAGCCTCCTCCATGGGGAGGAGGGAGAAAATCTCAACAAATTCTCCCCTCCATATTTTTCCCTGAACCTTATGTTTTAGATGCAAGCCCAAGGGCCCCGACCAACACAAATAGGCGGACCTAACGTCAGCAACACCCAGGGGATCAATCAACGCTAGGGACCCCCCAGCAACAGCAGGTGCTGCGGCACCCGACGGGATCCCAGCATGGCCACCCACCCCGGGAGAGGGGGACCACGTTACCCCAGGAACTGGCATAACCCCTGTGGCTGAGCGCCGAGGACCACACTGACCAAAGCTGGCCATCTAACGGGGTGACCCCACCCACTTGCGCACCCCGCTCCCACTGATTGAGAAAACCCCTAAGCCCTGACAGAAACCCCCCAGCGAGGAACCCCTTGACTGAAAGGAAGAGACATTCGTGTACTCACCAACCGATGCCCGAGGAACCTCCCGGAAAACAAAGGCATTCCAGGCAGGACAGAGGTAATTTCATTTTCACCACTGTTCAGCCTTGCAGTAGTTCCAGGCGCCACCTGCTGGACAGTCCCAGGAACAGCAGCCAGATCTTGAGAGAAGAGCAGTGGGGATGAGGTAAGCTCACACCCCACCGAGGAGGGCAGCCGAGGTAAGTACCCAGGGGAGAGAGGGGGGAAATAGGGACCTGTGACAGACACAGGAGGGAGGGGGGAGTAGGGAGGGAGACAGAGAGAGGGCCAGAAAAGGGAGCAGAGAGAAGGAGGGGACCCAGGACAGAAGGGACTAGGGAGGAAGAGGGGACCACAGAGGGGAGGCAATAAAGGATGACACCACAGGGGAGGGGGGAACTATGGACAGAACCTGGAGGACCCCCCCGGCCGACCCTCATCCCCAGAGGACCCACCAGAGCCTGGGGAGGACCCCCCTTCACCCCTCAACGGTGGCACAACCGTGCCCCGCGTGGCCCACTCACCACCACTGGCCTGGCTCTGGATCCGCCGGTGCGCCGACCACATGGGGGCCGGGAAGGCCTCCCAGACTGCACAATAGTTATTCTGGCGCCAGGGGTCGCACGGAAGACTTCAGAGGTAGGAGGCCGCATGTCAGATGGAGCTGACACCGCGGGCCTGACGGCGACTCTGCTCCTATACCGGGCCTAAGGTGAGGCATCAGGGTTCAAATGAGCAGGCGGCCGGTAGCACCGTGCTCCTGCGACCTACAGGGGCTGTAGCCATGTGGGAGGCCCCACCAGAGGCCTGACCGCGGGGGGGAGGAACATACACCGGCGGCACACCAGATTGGAGGTGAACAAAGTGCTCATGGAGTTTCCTACCACCATCCAGGGCAGCTGCAGCTCTGAGGGCAGAGAGGATTCCTTCTATATCCATCCCTCAAGTGGGAAAAGTCACCAGGCCCAGGACAAACAGGTGCGCAGAGGCAGGGAAGTTGTTTGCTGGCCAGAATCCCAAAAGGCACTAAGGTAAGATGATCCCTGCCCCACTCCAATCCCATAACCACTCCCCTACACACATACAGCCAATCACAAGCACCATCCCCACACTCATACACCCTGTTCCAAATTTTATGGCAAGACAGGAGGCTTCATATTTGCTTATCTTTCTTTACTGTAACTCCCAGCAGCAAAGAAATAGTTAACAATGTTGTAAAAAAATTCAACCAATCATAACACTTCATAGAACAATATAGTGCCACCAGACTCCTCCCACTTCCTCTTTCTTTGCTGCTTGCCTCCCAGGTGAGTCTACTCTAATTACGTTGCCTAACCTCATTAATTCAAATTTTAAATTGCCTTAGTTTATTTGATGATTTATCTGCTAAATCCTACCCTGGAATAGCTCTAATAACAGTTTCAGCTATCCTACAAGGGTGATTTCCTTTAGGAACCTTTTTAAAAGATGTTTTCGTTTTTATTTAATTTGCCAGTTTTTCCTTCTTTATTTTCTTCATCATTTAGGTGCTTACCCATTTAATTGTTGGGGTTCATCATTTAGGTGCTTACCCCTTTAATTGTTGGGGTTTCAGCCGCACACAGGCACAGCCCGCTAGTGCTCTTCCTTCCCTCCCCCCTCCCGTCAGGAGAATCGTATACTGACTCCATTTTAACAGGGGACCGTTTTTCTCCTGCTCAACATTAGCGCCTTTTTCGTAACTGCTTCCCGCCTAATGACCGCGCCGCCCCCTTTTTACTCGCGGTGGCCATTTTCTTCTAATCGCGGTACTTGCGTTTTTCACCCGCGGCTCCTGACAGGATTGTTTCCCTCTGTGGGCACTAATTCAACCCTCTCCAGGAAGGTAAGTTATTATTATTATTTGGCCCATATCTTGCAGTCTTGCCTAAGAGATCAGAATACTGATCATACTTTATTTTTTTTCTGACAGCCAAGTCCTGCCTGCTACACTGTTTGGGTGACCCCACTTTTTTTTATATATTCCATTTATACTCCACTGTATAAATTATTTGTATTAAAAAATAGTTGTGTGGCTGACACCACCTTCTTTCTTCTGTGGGTGACCCCCATCATAATTACTGCCGATAATATTTATGTGGCTGACACCACTCTGCTTATTTTGTGGGTGATCCCCACTTTATTTCTACACAGCTTCACCATAACTAGTGCCTATAATATTTTGTGTGGCTGACACCACCTTTTCTTTATTTGTGGGTGACCCCCACTTTGGTTCTACAT
The DNA here is from genome assembly GCA_933207985.1 of Pelobates cultripes. Taxonomy (NCBI): domain Eukaryota; kingdom Metazoa; phylum Chordata; class Amphibia; order Anura; family Pelobatidae; genus Pelobates; species Pelobates cultripes. Next base: position 126,287,951 of record OW240914.1, on the reverse strand, counting down.
AAATTTCTGTATTATATTGGTGCTTATCACCATCGTGAGTAACTCCACCTCACTGTTTTTTTCATATATCTATATATATATATATATATATATATACTAGATTGCTGTTCACCATTTGTTAAAGGTTGACCCCCTTTTGTTTTGATTGTGCCTCATATTGTGGGTGACCCCCACTGTTTCTCAATTCATGTGGGTGACCCCCACTTTCGAATTTTCTAGTTGAGTTGCCTCATCTCTTCATTTGCCAACTCTGCCCTATAATTTTACTACACCTACCTGTAGTTTTTTAATTTGACTCCATTGTCATTTCCCTAATAGAGATTATGTCGGAACACCAAGACCCTGCAATCTCTGCTGAACTACGGGATTGGCTGTTCGCCACTATTGCGGAGTCCATTCCCAAGGCTTTAGCAGCTTATCATGAGCAAAATACTACAGAGGTTCATCCCTCTACACACCAATCCTCTGACTCAGAGGATTCCCACCTTTCAGACCAAGAAAGTGCCCCGCGCAAAAGACCCTGGAAAGGGAATAGCGCTACTGCAGGCAAAGGCAAAGCTCCTGCAAAAATTCTCAAACATTCCCAACCGTTCATTATGCAGAATCCGGCAGACCCTCTTGAGGGCTCTACCTCCCAACTAGCTGGTCATATCTTAAACGACTATGATACCAACTACTCTGATGAGGATCCTACGGTGAATATGCCCCAGGATTCCTCAGCATCGGAGTTTAAGGAAACTTTTCAGGTTCAGCATGCTAAGGGTGCCCCTCCATCTAAAGAGCCTGCCTCAGACACCCTCCTGGATGCTTCAGGCCTTCCTTTTTTTTGATCCAAGGGTGATTCCTCACCCATGATCTGCAGAATGGGTCCCTCCTGATCACATTGCCAATTACTGCAAAATGTGGCTTTGCAAGCCCCTTGAGAAAGAACTTAGAAATAAACTGAGGTGTGAATGCCCAAGACCTACTATTCTAGGCAAAGTTGCCTCTACTCCCGAGTTCGACCCCATGCTTGTCACCTTTTTAACTAAATCC
>OW240914.1:126248313-126284892 GCA_933207985.1 Pelobates cultripes | reverse complement strand
GTAGTATATGTGTATAGTATGAAAGACAAGAAACTCCACTTAGCCACAGATGTAAGAAAGACTTACTCTGTCGCTAAGGGTAGGTTACAGAGGTAATAAGGGCATAACTCTAAGGATATAAATAGGCAAAAAAAAAACAACTAATGAGGTCAGAGATCCCCCTAAAATTAGGGAGAAACTGTACCCCACTGGAATTACCTCTGAATTAAAAAATCATTATAGTTGATAATCTTTATGATGACACAAATAACTAAACATGTGCAATCAAAAGTGAAGGTGATAACCAGTAACCATTAAAAAGGAATGGATATATAGATGGAAGTATAGAGTATAATTGAAATTGAGATTATGTTTCAAAAATGAGCCACTAGAGTTTTAATTCATATTAAAATGGTATCTGTATCTCAAAATAGTATGCAATGTAGCAAGACAACAAAGTGTGTAGTTCAAGTAGCGGAGATATAATTAGAGTAAACAAGGACACTACACAATTATACCTTTCCACAGATATCCTGAAAACTATTAGGAGATCAAAGGTAAATTCAATCCCTATTCTGGCATCAAATAAATTAGAATAACCCATTGTTCGCCTAGGCTACTTGCATTGAAAATGTTCTAAAGTAATAATAATATATGTCTAGATACTCAATTTAAAGTGTTGAACTTTATCAGTAGCACCAGCCAACTCAGATGTTGGACATAAAGGGAGAGCAGAAATCAGCAGATACAATTTGAAGATGGTTATATTATTTAGCCCTTATAGACAGGCCATAGTGGTGATACCAAAGGACATAACATCAGTATTGGGGAGGTATAGGAGGAGGGTATAATAGTCCAGTTATCCACTCATACGTGGGAAAAAAGAACTCCACTACCTGAACCTGTCAACCCCAGAAAACAGCTGCTTCGAGGCAGCTACCCTGTTATTAATTCCAGCCGAGCACTGCCCCGGGAAAAGTAAAGAAAATGGTAGTGTCCCTAATCACTGAAAACATATTTCCTCCATCCTTAGACAAATAACATAAAATCAGATCACATAAAGTTGCATCGGCTCGACGCACGTTTCGGCATGACTAACCGCCTCTGATAAACTTTATGTGATCTGATGTTATATTGTTCGTCTTAGGATGGAGGAAATTAGTATACTTCTCTGCCTTACTAGACGTGGCATTCCACAAGGCGCAGCTGCTCTAATCTTTCATGGCTTGAAGATTGCTGGAGGATGTAGAGGCAAACTTCTGGAAATTATATTATTTATATTAAATATCATTTATGTGTATAGCATATATATATTGCTGATTTCATTACTAAAGCAATCATTTGTTAATTGCATCTTTGTATTAAATGCAGTGGGGTGACTATTAATTATTTTAGCTTCTATACTTTTTGATGTACATTACTGAGCTTTATTTTTTAGAACAAATTAATCACCATCTCAAGTTTGCCTGACAAGCACACTTTTTAATAAATACTCCAAGCACCATAGCCATTATACGCTGCAAGGAGTGCACTAGCACCACCCCACGTTTTAGTGCAGTTTGCCAGCTTTTGTGGGTTCCACGTAGCCAGATTCATCCCCTGCATCCTGCCCGCTCAAGATTTTAAAACTGAATTGCTTTGTAGAGCAAAGAAGGACCATTTAGCATTGCGTTCATTGACTGAGAATATTAGCTCAGTGCTCTCAGCCAGTGAGGGTGGTTTTTGATTTGGCCGTGCTTTTCTCTACATAGGCATCCAGCTTCTTCTACCGGAGAATACTGGATGCCATGGATGTGGTGCGAATGACCCAAGTAGGTTGTTAAAATGTATTAAAACAGTTTGGCATCTTACTATGTGACAGCACCTATGAAGTTTTTATGGTAATTGGATTGTCCCTTTAAATGCAATAAGTGCCATGACAAAGCATGAATAATCATTGGGGGTAGAGGAACAGTTTAGTTGAGAGAAGGATCATTCAGCACCAAAAAAACCTTACATTTTATAAAGAAGTTATTGAAATGGCATATAACTCAAATTTATGTAAATTACTTTTCCCATAATTCCATGCTCACTTCCATTTTTGTTTGAGACAAATGTTACTTGCCAGTTTGTTAATTGTAACACAGCCTCATAGTCCCATTTATTGACGCAGCTCTTGAACATGAGAAATCACAGATCACATCCTTGAAAAGGGGAGTACAATATCCGAATCAAGGAGCTTTAGATAAATAGATTTTTTTTATTTATGTACATGTCAGTAGTGATTTCTTAGGTAGACAAAAAGGTATATTTCATGACACTTTGCTTACTTTAGTTTATAAATCCCTTTATCAGTAGATTAATGTAAACCTGAAGTAGTCCCAGGACTAAATGATTCAATGGAAACCTGTGGACTGTGTTTTTGAAGGGGTTTCAAGGTTTTTTGAAATGTCTATTATGTTGTCATTATTTATGGTCCTTCCATCTTTTAATCCAGAAATCCAGGTACGAGATGTATGTGAAGCTTCTGGCGCTGCGGATGCAGAAAGGCTGTGAAGATCTGAACACATTTGAGTCTCTAATAAGTGAGCCTGATGTGGATCAGAAGGATGGTTGTGGTTTGAAAAGATCTCACTCCAGTCCATCACTAGTCCCAGAAGGTTCCCCCATGGGGATTAAGGTTAAACGGAACATCTCTGAACGGAGAACATACCGAAGGATAATACCCAAGCGCAATAAAAATGTTGTGTGACCAAAAGCTGGACCTGTAAGTTCCTCTCCTGGGCAGCTGAGAACTATGCAGTGCATCAAATAAGGTGTCTGTTGCAGTACACCATTATAGTCCTGATCAAACATTTAAGGGAAACCTTCTGATAACATAGGAGGTATGGATATGATGAGCTGTTTCCAGATGACCAGAAAGGAAAATGATTTTAAAATACATACAACCAATTCCTAGAAACTTGTACAGTAATATAGTATAACCGTCATGGACCATGGTGTACTTAAATTTGATAAGTAATTATTCTGGCTTGCTGTTTTTCTCTGCCAGCTGTGGAATATGGTAGAGGTAGAATGCCTCTAAAAGGACTATGAATAGCAGTATGAAAACTGCAAGGTCTTCTCGGTCTTCAAAGCCTGTGCATCAAACTGAAATTACTTGTAGTGCACCAAGCAAATGGACTGGTTTCATAATCCCATGTAGGTAATAAGAAGTGAAAATTCCTCTAGATTGTAAGCTCGTTTGAGCAGGGTCCTCATCAACCTATTGTTCCTGTGACATTTTGTAGTTGTCTCATGTACTGTTAAATGTCCCCCTTTATAATATTGTAAAGCGCTGTGAAATAGGTTGGCGCTATATAAATGCCAATAGTAATAATAATGACCTACTACCTTTCATTAGAGAAATTACTCATTTCCAGTATTTGCCTCTTGGTGGCATAGTTGGACTAATACTGATGGAAAGGCTGGATTATAGATTTGTTAATGTGAGTTTACACATTTTTGTTTATTTATCTTTAACCCCTAAACTGGTTGTCACAGCCTACCTATCCAAATTCTCCAGCTGATTGCACTTCACAGTTCAAATAAGTGTGAATACCTTTTAGTTTAGTTTATGGTCATTGTAGGAAACATTTTGAGATAATCTACTGGAGGTTTCCTTTTAAGAAAGAGCTAAATCTTTTTCATGGCATGCGCTTACTCATATGTCCATTACTCTGAATATTGTTAATTTATGTGTCATGTGGGAACTGCATTATAAGCCAGCATGCTATATTGGGATTTTTACGGTTTCTAAGCCGAGGGCCGTTGTGACTTCCATAAGTGACAGTGTGCAATGCTAGCTTTAGTGTCACTCACTAGGGGGCAGTGTCTCGTATTGGGATCATTGTTACAATGTCTAATAACACATGCTGTGCAATTCATTCGGCAGCTCCTCATAATCATCCCAGGTTCACCCACTTGGGGCAGAACTGGATATCTGGTACACTTATTAGAAGTAATATCTGATTTAGTATCAGGGTTTATTCACTAAAGTTAATATCGGTGAATTGAAAACCAAACTGCAAAATTGAAAGTAAAATGGCCATGCTCTGACTGTAGTACATTTGGAATATTTTTCCAAATTGACTATTTTGATCTCACGTTTGCAGTACAGTGTTCAGTTTATTACCATTCGCTATTTAATTTAAGAACAGCAGCATGGATAGAGAGTCACTGCCAGAGTGTCACTTAACAATATTTCATTCCAAGGCCATAAAATGAAATTTTCCTTTACAATGACCATAATGGAGATGGTTTTATTTAAATATAGTGATTTCTTTTAAAAAAAAAAAAAACATTACTATGATGCACAATACAGATTTCATCTTGTTTGAATTCCAGCCCCACATGGATCAGTTGAACAATATTTCTGAGCTGCATTTGGTACTTTTTTTATGCAGTGATGATTTGTATATGCACATGTTCAGCTGCTCTGTTTGTGTTTACATTCCTGCTACCTTTATGTCTAGCACAATACTATTTCCTCTGTTATTGCCTTACTGTAATAACGAACAGTGTTTTGCATCAAATGTATTTCTGTCTCAAGTGCCCTTCCTGTATTGTCTTTTATGGGACCATAGCTGCCTCGCTTTCTTTATCTTGCACTTTTTAAATTTACGTATGCTGTTATTTAGACTGCTTCATGTTCAAGGCAGTTATTTAAGTACCGTATATGTATCTAAAGCTGGCTCGCCTGGTATGGAAGTCAATATGCTACTTATTCCATTTCTAGGTATGAAAGTGTTCAGGGATTGGTGATATTTTCATCATATTTAATGAATGTGGAGTTATTGTACAATGCATATTCACTTTTATTTCCAGAAACTGCTTCACATCCTGTCTCTCAGGTACTAAATGTAGATTTGGAGATCTTCATGGAAGAGCCTTAGTGCTCCTTTTTTTTGCACTGGAAATCCAATAAAACAATATGTAAGTAAGCGTTTTGTGTGTTTTTTCTGGAACAAAATGTGGAAGAGTAGGACACAGCTGCATGTTGGCTGATTTTGCTTTTTGGACAGTGGGAACACATTTTTCTTTGAAGGTGTTATTTAATCTAGAAATGGTAATTACACAGAGGTGTATCTGGATGCCAGTGTTCTAAATTAGAATTCTATAACTTGACTACTGTAAGGTTTGGTGCTTCAGGGCAAGTATAAGAGTCAAACCCGATGGTTTTGAGGATGAAAAATGTTAATCTGATCGTGGTATCCTAGAATATTTACCCAATACATTCTTTACTTGGCAAAATGCACAGCTGATTGACATATAGTCTCTTCTGAATTTGGCCCATGTTAATGTTGATGAGGATCTAAGTTTTAGCTGATCTTTGCAAGTTACCATACTCTTTTTGTACTCAGCAGGGTAAAAGCTGAAGAGGGATTCTCCTAAGTTGCATTGTCCACGTCAGTTGCAACCATGTTTACCTGGAACATGTGAGATTTGTAATTCTCTAGATGTGTAATTTAACATATACATCTCGGTGGTCTAGAAAAAGGTTAAGGATGGAAAGGTGTATTTGGATGGGAAAGCGAAGTTGAAGTAATTTGACCAGGACTTCCAGTGGTTGTAAAGACCGCTAATAAGAGATACTGAGCATATTAACTCCTGGTACAACTGTTAATGCACAAACAGAATATAGAAACATTTCTGGGAAATACAATTTAAAGGGACACAATAGGCACCCAGACCACTTCTCATTGAAATGGTCTGGGTACAGTGGCCCTGCAATGTAAAACATTGGTGTTTGAGAGAACCTGAAATGTTTGTATTGCAGTGCTAAGACTACCTCTAGTGGCATGCTCTTTAGGTCCCCCCATATGTTAATGTTGCCGTCGAGCACCGGTAAGTATATATATAAATTCTTTCAAGGATGGGGAGAGCGTGGGGAGCAGAGGGACACTTTAGAGTCGGGAATATACATTTGTGATGGTGTTTTGATTTTTTTTGTTTTTTTTTATCAAAGGCCAGTGGAAGAAAAGCTGTTGGGTATTATAAAATGGTAGTTGTCTTGTTCAAGAAAGTTGACTTTTCAGTCTAGATTACATTAACAATTTTCTCAGACAATAAATAAAGCAAAATGTGTTTTGGGGTTTAGTGGTAAAAAAGAAGGTGTATAGCAAATACACAATATAGACGACATATTGTAGTTGATTGAGAACTAGTGAATGTTTATGAGGTCAGCAAGTATAATAAACAGGATAACAGTTTGTGTTGTGTAGATACATTTTATAAAGCAAGCTTACCTATAACAAAAGTGTTATAGTGCCCTCTAACACTTGACCTAAAGCTACATACTCTTCACTTAAAGGCCCTACAGATTCTCAAATATACACACACTTATATATATCTTGATAATTGCCCCATACCTTACAAACCAGCAATTCCGTGCATTCTGAAAACCATTCTGAGGTGAAGAAAAGTTACAGGTCTATTCTTTTCAAGACGATTTACATCTATCTCCTTCCACACTTCCCAAATAACAATACTGTCTGACCCTCTGTGAATCAAAAAAGCATTTGATAAGTAATGGGGTTCCAGGCTTCTGCTAAGAATTTTGGCGAGCCTAGCTTCTTATAGGTAACCAATAACAAGCCACATTATAGTTAAGTGACTGAACCATCTGCCCAGTGAGATGACTAGGCCCTATTAAGTGGGTCAATAGACCTGCTAATTAACTGGACTGATGATTCTTGTGCAAAGTAATGGAATTATTTAAGCCCTTACCAATTAGGTGGACCAACTTTGCTTCTTCTCAATACATGAATAGGTAATTAATGGGTAAATTTCTAACATTCCACTGATTATGGCCTAACACCATATTGTGTGTTATATGTTACAGTATTCGATGTTTGTCTGGCTCACTTTAAAATGACAATGATCAGCTGTGAAAGATTTATTCAATAAGAGTGAATTATAGTGAACATTCAGCCTCTGACTGTGGATTTAAAGTGGTTCAAGATTAAGTTGTTTCCTAAAATCAGGGTAACAATTTAGTCACCAGAGATAAATAGATCCCTTTTAAGGGAATTTAGCCCCTTAAAGTAAATTATATCCACAAATTGTATGTATTCATGTTGTCTTTATAAATTGTGAATGCTTTTTCTGCAGTTTGTAATTTATGTCAATAAAATGCTAGATATGCTGTGACGGAGCTCCTGTACTCCGACCGAGTATCTCCGCCCAGTCTGCTTCCTAGCCGCTTGCAGGGACCCTGGAACGATTCAGCCCCAATCACCGAAGCTTGACTGGCATCTCTACGATGCTCTTCCACCTGACCAGGCTGCAGCTCTCCTTCCAGGCAGGTATCGTCCCCTCTGCCTATTCCTATGCAGTTCTCCTTCCAGGTAGGTATCGTCCCCTCTACCCATTCCTCTGCAGCTCTGCTTCCGGGCAGGTATGGTCCCTTCTGCCTATTATATACTGCTAACAGTGATTATAGTTATTGCCTTTACAGGCCTAGCTCCCTTGATTTATCTCTGGGTTAGATGGATCCTACAGCCAGCAAACAGGTTTGAAGACTCTGTCACTGAGATCCCTACAAATCCACACAGGACACAAGTTCCAAAGGGAACTAACATACATAACTTTCTTACTTGGGACTAGCCCATATGATGCTTACATTTAGATTGCTGTGACAAACACAATAAAATTCAAATAACCAAAATATCTCAGAAAACAAGGGAATTATAATAACACAATAACTTACCTACAAAGGGGTAGAGAAGTCAATAACCAACACAAAACATCTCTCCTACCTGTAGAATTAGCAAAATACAAATATACCTGTGGCAAACGCTCCTTTTCCAGTACGTTTGCCACAAGCCCCTGGAGGAACCTGCTGGCCAGCCTCCTGCCCAAGGAATATGGGTCATGTAAAAGACAATGCCAGATTACTGTGGTGGAGCCTGGACCTACAACCATACGACGTTTCCATTCATTATGGACCCGGTAAGCAAAATAGGAATGCCAACGGGTTATCACGAAAGACAAAACTGGAAATGTGATCTGTGAGTACTCCCTCAGACATCCCCAAACCGATCCGTTGTGTATGCTGGCTTGTGGTTAAGGGGGAGCTGTGTGTCAGAACTACTACTCCTTCGTATGTTTTTTCCCCTTGTTTGCAAATCATGCTTGGGCTTGATTAGAAGATTGTGCTTGTCCCATTCTGAATGTAATAGAAATGAGGCGTAGTTATTAATCAGTCTCTTTAGGATATGATACTGGAGCACAGGGGGTTTTCATGAGGGCTGAAGACTACTCATATCAAAGGACACCTTATCTAGGAGGAAATCAGGACATATTGCAAGTGAGAGAGTTAGTTTATACTGAAGCCAGACTTCCAGGCCACTTGTGTGTGACTTCTCACACCTTGCAGAGTGGCTCAGTTGGGTTCCCAGCTTTAAGGAGGAATTTGGAATGTAAGCTCTGACCTCCCATGTGTCACGTATCCTTCGTAACCATGTGGCAAAAACGGAGATAATTACCTTCCGAAGATCGAGGGGAGTGCCACTGCGGTCTTCTGCTAAGATGCCTGGCTTGTGCGGCATGTTGGTGCTCGCCAGCCGCTGCAGACCCACATCCGTCCACATTAAAGATGACGTTGACGTGCGGGTGACATCACGCAAAAGACGCACACGTATGTTTTGGGTTCAAGGGCTAGGTACAGCTAATCGGATCTGCAAGAGTGTTATTTAAACTCAATTATTCCTTAGCTCAATTGCCCTGTCGTGGTTTCCCTTAGATGGTTATCCGAGAGTGTGTTCCTGATTGTGTTTTTCTGTTTTTTTACTTTGGTTTCGTTTTGACTTCCCTGATTTCTGGTACCCTTGACTTTTGGCTTTTCCTTATCACTACGTCTCGTTCTGTGTCCCTGACCTCGGCTAGTTTTCGGATTATTCTCGGGTACGTTAAGTCCAGCCATTCTAAGGACCGGTAAGACGTTACCCTTAGTTCTAGGATTTGATACTATTCTGCGTGCTGGATCAATATAATTCTGACACCATGCAATCAAATTAGCCCCTTTTGAAAATTTATTTTTGGAGTGTTTTAGAATATTGTATATTTATACAATTACATATACAACCATATTGTATATGGTTGCAGAGTGCCTGAAGGAAGGGATTAGCGGAGGTTACCAGTTGGGTTACCCGTAGTCCGCTACAATACTTGAATACGCAAATTATCAAGCTTTGCTATACAGGTAGTGCATAGAGCTGTTGCTAGATCCTTTTAACCAACAGATGGCGCTGTACAGGCTCCACAGCCAAATCCACCTAGCTGATTGCAAGCATTAGGAAGAGAGGAGAGCACACTAACATTTAACACTAAACAATTACATTACACACACCCTGCACCCATTTAAGGACGTAGCGGGGCATGTAGTGCATCTATGAATAAAGAACTTACCCCAATTTCCCCCCCCAATAACGACAGACAACGAATATTGGATGAAACAGGCCACAGCATTTATTAAACGTACAACTGTAGGACTCATCTGAACTTTATTAATTTCCTTCAATTCAAATATAAATAAGCACATAGATATGTATACATGAACCAAAACTTAACATATAAATTAACACCTCTTGCCCTACATCCTTTAGCTTAAATAACTGTCCTTGCCAATGAACTTAACCAGGTTCCTATGCATCAAAACTTGCCCACTGGGCTCTCTCCTCCCACCTTGTCCAAACCAAAATTCCCTTTTCCTTTAAATGCTCACCACCAGCCGGCTTTTAGTTCAGTGGGCATGTCCAAGTCGGTTACTGAAAAGTTTACCCTACAGAGCAGGGGAGGTTGAGACACAGCTTGTCCATCTCCTGACATTCCATCTGATACTCCCCAACCCAATTGGCAAGGACACGCTTCCCGCCACAACCTTGCTGTTTTAAACCTAAAATCAGTGGGGAGCCTCACCCAAACCAACCAAGGCCTGTTCCACCGCTTCCTTGATAGAAAGATTGAAAAGGTCGAGCCCGACCTCCAGGAGGTGTACGCCATCACTCAACAAATTAGCCGCCTCCCACTCAAACACCCTGTGGCCCGGATCCCTTCAACCCCTAACACGAACTTAGAGACCCTCCGATTCAATTTAACCAGACTGCGTTCCATGGCTCTCTGATTATTGTTCTCGCTGCCAGTAGTTGCGAGAAATGACCTCCAACCAGATAAGCCGAACGTCCGGGAACAAAACCAAGACTCGCGCTAAATCACTCTTAATAGCGTTCCCCAAACTCCAAATAGGCATCATCCCCAGATCACTATACCCCAGGTGAATCAAAGAACACTAGGTGGACCCAAAACCCGGGAAAGCTGAACTAACTCAGGGAGGAGCCAAACCAACTTCATACCTCTATTCCCAAACCAGCGAACCTCCGCTTCAGAAGGCGTGAAACCCAGCAGCTCACCTCCCGGACGGACAGCCGCCCGCCGCCTAGCCAAGAAGACATACGAGTGCCTGATCACCCAGACCCTGGGAGGACTCCCACCTAAGGAGAAAAACATCAATTTAAGAGGCGGGAAGGATGAACATATGAGACAAAACGCCCAGATGCCCACCTCCCAATCATCTGAACCGCTTGCACCGACATGGAAGTTTCCCTGGCAGCGCCAATCCGAAATGAATGCTCACCAAATTCCTTATTGTCAACTCCCAATACCTCCAGCCCAGAGCGAAAAACTTGAATAAATTGAAAATGTGAAAGAAAACTCCCATCTTCATAAATCAAAAGAGGGCCCAAAGAACTTGGGCGCAGCTCGCAGAATTCCAGAAAGGAAGTAACGGGAAATATCCAAACCTAGGACAGCACCCAATCGCACCCATTTACCCTTCCCAAGGACATCTGTTTTTGAGCGCCGGATCAGAAACAAAATCCGCCCCGGCTCGCAGTGGTGTATCCTGGTTTTGTGCTGCCCTAGGCAGGACAAAACTCAGGCCCCCCCGCTCCTATTCACCCCACCTGTAGCAAGTCCAAGTGGCCTTGGAAACTGATCCACGGACCCATTCCATCACTCTGCCTGACCGAGTGACCAGATGTCCGCCGGGCAAGGCGTCCCCTTCAGATCCACCTGCGGGGCGACCGCCCAAAACTCCGACCACTGTGAACGAGAGAGAGCATCCACCATTACATTGTGAACTCCCGGTATATGCTCTGCCTTACAATACACATTGAGACACAAACATCAAAGTACCAACTGCGTAAGCAAGCGAACCACCGGAGGGGAGGAGGCCGTCAACCGATTAATAGCCTGAAAATGGAACCGATTTTGATCCTGAAAATGGAACCCCCAGACCTCCACTAAAATGGGGAAAAGCTCCAAAAAAGCTTCAAGCATGGAACATTCATGCTTGAACCGGCAAGATGCCCCCCACTTGCAGTGACTGTTGTTGAATTTCCAACAACATCCCGGCCTCAGAGGCCAATGTCCATCTGGTCCCATGAAACTGAGGGGCGCACCACCAACCATTGACGGAGTTACTTGTCATATTTCCACCACCCCAGACAGCCATAGGTACGACAAGCGTTCCAAATGGTATCCTGGTAGCAGAACAATGCGGAGCACTTCTGTGGAGCCGTTTCCCCAATGACACTGGCCAGGATCACAAACGCGTGAATCCAATTCCCGAAAGACTTAGGGATCTTCCGGTACCGGTATTTCTCCTTTTCTTTTTTGGATTCTTTCCCATCCTTTTCCACCAAAGGAGGAGCCTCCTCCATGGGGAGGAGGGAGAAAATCTCAACAAATTCTCCCCTCCATATTTTTCCCTGAACCTTATGTTTTAGATGCAAGCCCAAGGGCCCCGACCAACACAAATAGGCGGACCTAACGTCAGCAACACCCAGGGGATCAATCAACGCTAGGGACCCCCCAGCAACAGCAGGTGCTGCGGCACCCGACGGGATCCCAGCATGGCCACCCACCCCGGGAGAGGGGGACCACGTTACCCCAGGAACTGGCATAACCCCTGTGGCTGAGCGCCGAGGACCACACTGACCAAAGCTGGCCATCTAACGGGGTGACCCCACCCACTTGCGCACCCCGCTCCCACTGATTGAGAAAACCCCTAAGCCCTGACAGAAACCCCCCAGCGAGGAACCCCTTGACTGAAAGGAAGAGACATTCGTGTACTCACCAACCGATGCCCGAGGAACCTCCCGGAAAACAAAGGCATTCCAGGCAGGACAGAGGTAATTTCATTTTCACCACTGTTCAGCCTTGCAGTAGTTCCAGGCGCCACCTGCTGGACAGTCCCAGGAACAGCAGCCAGATCTTGAGAGAAGAGCAGTGGGGATGAGGTAAGCTCACACCCCACCGAGGAGGGCAGCCGAGGTAAGTACCCAGGGGAGAGAGGGGGGAAATAGGGACCTGTGACAGACACAGGAGGGAGGGGGGAGTAGGGAGGGAGACAGAGAGAGGGCCAGAAAAGGGAGCAGAGAGAAGGAGGGGACCCAGGACAGAAGGGACTAGGGAGGAAGAGGGGACCACAGAGGGGAGGCAATAAAGGATGACACCACAGGGGAGGGGGGAACTATGGACAGAACCTGGAGGACCCCCCCGGCCGACCCTCATCCCCAGAGGACCCACCAGAGCCTGGGGAGGACCCCCCTTCACCCCTCAACGGTGGCACAACCGTGCCCCGCGTGGCCCACTCACCACCACTGGCCTGGCTCTGGATCCGCCGGTGCGCCGACCACATGGGGGCCGGGAAGGCCTCCCAGACTGCACAATAGTTATTCTGGCGCCAGGGGTCGCACGGAAGACTTCAGAGGTAGGAGGCCGCATGTCAGATGGAGCTGACACCGCGGGCCTGACGGCGACTCTGCTCCTATACCGGGCCTAAGGTGAGGCATCAGGGTTCAAATGAGCAGGCGGCCGGTAGCACCGTGCTCCTGCGACCTACAGGGGCTGTAGCCATGTGGGAGGCCCCACCAGAGGCCTGACCGCGGGGGGGAGGAACATACACCGGCGGCACACCAGATTGGAGGTGAACAAAGTGCTCATGGAGTTTCCTACCACCATCCAGGGCAGCTGCAGCTCTGAGGGCAGAGAGGATTCCTTCTATATCCATCCCTCAAGTGGGAAAAGTCACCAGGCCCAGGACAAACAGGTGCGCAGAGGCAGGGAAGTTGTTTGCTGGCCAGAATCCCAAAAGGCACTAAGGTAAGATGATCCCTGCCCCACTCCAATCCCATAACCACTCCCCTACACACATACAGCCAATCACAAGCACCATCCCCACACTCATACACCCTGTTCCAAATTTTATGGCAAGACAGGAGGCTTCATATTTGCTTATCTTTCTTTACTGTAACTCCCAGCAGCAAAGAAATAGTTAACAATGTTGTAAAAAAATTCAACCAATCATAACACTTCATAGAACAATATAGTGCCACCAGACTCCTCCCACTTCCTCTTTCTTTGCTGCTTGCCTCCCAGGTGAGTCTACTCTAATTACGTTGCCTAACCTCATTAATTCAAATTTTAAATTGCCTTAGTTTATTTGATGATTTATCTGCTAAATCCTACCCTGGAATAGCTCTAATAACAGTTTCAGCTATCCTACAAGGGTGATTTCCTTTAGGAACCTTTTTAAAAGATGTTTTCGTTTTTATTTAATTTGCCAGTTTTTCCTTCTTTATTTTCTTCATCATTTAGGTGCTTACCCATTTAATTGTTGGGGTTCATCATTTAGGTGCTTACCCCTTTAATTGTTGGGGTTTCAGCCGCACACAGGCACAGCCCGCTAGTGCTCTTCCTTCCCTCCCCCCTCCCGTCAGGAGAATCGTATACTGACTCCATTTTAACAGGGGACCGTTTTTCTCCTGCTCAACATTAGCGCCTTTTTCGTAACTGCTTCCCGCCTAATGACCGCGCCGCCCCCTTTTTACTCGCGGTGGCCATTTTCTTCTAATCGCGGTACTTGCGTTTTTCACCCGCGGCTCCTGACAGGATTGTTTCCCTCTGTGGGCACTAATTCAACCCTCTCCAGGAAGGTAAGTTATTATTATTATTTGGCCCATATCTTGCAGTCTTGCCTAAGAGATCAGAATACTGATCATACTTTATTTTTTTTCTGACAGCCAAGTCCTGCCTGCTACACTGTTTGGGTGACCCCACTTTTTTTTATATATTCCATTTATACTCCACTGTATAAATTATTTGTATTAAAAAATAGTTGTGTGGCTGACACCACCTTCTTTCTTCTGTGGGTGACCCCCATCATAATTACTGCCGATAATATTTATGTGGCTGACACCACTCTGCTTATTTTGTGGGTGATCCCCACTTTATTTCTACACAGCTTCACCATAACTAGTGCCTATAATATTTTGTGTGGCTGACACCACCTTTTCTTTATTTGTGGGTGACCCCCACTTTGGTTCTACATAAATTTCTGTATTATATTGGTGCTTATCACCATCGTGAGTAACTCCACCTCACTGTTTTTTTCATATATCTATATATATATATATATATATATATACTAGATTGCTGTTCACCATTTGTTAAAGGTTGACCCCCTTTTGTTTTGATTGTGCCTCATATTGTGGGTGACCCCCACTGTTTCTCAATTCATGTGGGTGACCCCCACTTTCGAATTTTCTAGTTGAGTTGCCTCATCTCTTCATTTGCCAACCCTGCCCTATAATTTTACTACACCTACCTGTAGTTTTTTAATCTGACTCCATTGTCATTTCCCTAATAGACATTATGTCGAAACACCAAGACCCTGCAATCTCTGCTGAACTGCGGGATTGGCTGTTCGCCACTATTGCGGAGTCCATTCCCAAGGCTCTAGCAGCTTATCATGAGCAAAATACTACAGAGGTTCATCCCTCTACACACCAATCATCTGACTCAGAGGATTCCCACCTTTCAGACCAAGAAAGTGCCCCGTGCAAAAGACCCTGGAAAGGGAATAGCGCTACTGCAGGCAAAGGCAAAGCTCCTGCAAAAATTCTCAAACATTCCCAACCGTTCATTATGCAGAATCCGGTAGACCCGCTTGAGGGCTCTACCTCCCGACTAGCTGGTCATATCTTAAACGACTATGATACCAACTACTCTGATGAGGATCCTATGGTGAATATGCCCCAGGATTCCTCAGCATCGGAGTTTGTTATGGAAACTTTTCAGGTTCAGGATGCTAAGGGTGCCCCTCCATCTAAAGAGCCTGCCTCAGACACCCTCCTGGATGCTTCAGGCCTTCCTTTTTTTGATCCATGGGTGATTCGTCACCCACGATCTGCAGAATGGGCCCCTCCTGATCACATTACTGCAAAATGTGGCTTCGCAACCCCCTTGAGAAAGAACTTAGAAATAAACTGAGGGCTGAATGCCCAAGACCTACTATTCCAGGCAAAGTTGCCTCTACTCCCGAGTTCAACCTCATGCTTGTCACCTTTTTAACTAAATCCGGCAAAGACCCTCGTAAGGGTATTGAACAAGGGTTGAAAGCAGCCCAAGACAAGCTTCTGGACATTTCAGGTCCTATAATCCAGATATTTATCCTGGCAGATGAGGCACTCTTTAGCGGTGAATTCGATCCACACACTATAAGAGAATGGGCTCAGAGAGCTCTATGCCTATTACGAAATGCCAACGTGGCAATTTCAATAGAAAGACGAAAAGCGTCACTTTATAAAATTGATGCCAAATTGGTAGACTTAAGCTCTAAGGAATTGGGACCAGAAGCAGATGGTCTTCTATTTGGTGACAGCTTTATGCGAGACCTCTCTAAGCATGTCTCGGTATTTACCACGCTTAATAAAGCCCAGTCCTCACTACGCAGGGTCTTCCGCTCCCAAACTCAAAGTTTTTCCGGGAGAGCTGGTCGCTTCAGGGGCCGAGCTACCAGTAGAGCAGCCTTTGCAGGCTACAGGCCCCGACCCACAGACCATTGGTCCTCTGGACCCACACGACCCTACCACAGACAGCTCTTCAGCTCAAGAGGCTCTATTCGAGGACGTGGTTCTGCATCCCTGCGCGGACGCACTGCTTCAGGTAATGGACCTTACTTATTTAAAAAATGTGTCAATTGCAGGTCGATTAACCCTTTTTTTCCAACAGTGGAAACTACTTTCTCAGGATCACTGGATCCTCCATACAGTCCAGGGTTTCAAAATAGATTTTCTCACACACCCCACTCAAAGCCTCCCTCCGACACCTTTAGAGATGTCACAAACAGACAAACTAACCTTAGACTCAGAGTTGCACAAACTATTAGACAAAGGGGCGATCGAACCTTCGCCTTTCCCTTACACTTTCCTCAGCAACATGTTCCTGGTACGGAAAAAGACGAAAGACCACCGTCCTATTATCAACCTCAAAGAACTGAATCAGTTTATTACATACTGTCACTTCAAGATGTAAGGTATCCATCTTCTCAGGGACCTATTCTGCGTGGGAGACTGGTTCTCCAGATTCGACCTCAAGGATGCTTACCTCACGGTCCCAATTGCACCAAGTCATCGTCCGTTCCTCCAATTCCTCTGGCAAGGCGAAATTTGGCAGTTCACCTGCCTTCCTTTCGGACTTTGCTCCACCCCTTGGTGTTTCACCAAGTTAATGAAACCGGTCATGGCACTACTCTGCTCTCAGGGAATACTTTCCATCATATATCTGGACGATATCCTTATCATGGCCCAAGACCAACATTTGCTTCGCAAACACACGCACATGACCTCTGCCCTCCTTCAAAACCTTGAGTTTGTCATAAATTTCCAGAAATCAGATCTGGAACCATCTCAGGTAGTCCAGTTTCTGGTCTTTCAAATAGACTCCGTTCAGGCAACTTTGCAGCTGCCTTACCCCAAAATAAAAAACATAAAGAAAGAAATCCAAAAATTACTTTCTTCACAGCGACCTCGGCTCCGCGACCTTGCACACATTCTTGGACTCCTGTCCACATCTATCCAAGCTATATTTCCCGGGCCCTTACACTACAGAGCAATGCAACGGTTGAAAACATCCTACTTGCATCGCTCAACCTCTTACGATCAATTCATATCTTTGACAGACGAAGTTATCATCGAACTTCACTGGTGGCTTCGCAACATGGAAGCCTGGAATGGGAAAGCGATCTTCGGATCTCAACCAGATTTTATTCTGGAATCCGATGCAAGCCTCTTGGGTTGGGGTGCTACGTGTGCCCAAACCTCCACAGGGGGTCTTTGGTCCCCATCGGAACAGGCGCTCCACATAAATTGCCTCAGGCTCATTGCTGGATCCTTTGCGATCCGCAGCTTTGCCAAGGACGCCTCCAACTGCTCCCTGGTACTATGGATGGAAAACGTCTCCAAGGTGCGGTATGTAAACCGACTCGGAGGATCCAAATCCAAACTTCTGTCCGATCTCACCAAGGACCTGTACCAATTCTGCCTGGACAGGAATCTGTCCATCCGAGCGGAATATCTCCCAGGGTCCGACAACTTAGTCGCGGACTGGTTTTCGCGTCATTGGAGGGATGCCAGCGACTGGCAATTAGACCCTCTCCTGTTCCATCACATCCATCTCCTATGGGGACCCCTCACACTCGACCTCTTTGCATCTCGTCTGAATCGTCAGACAGGCGATTTCTTCAGCTGGCTACCCTCTATCTCTGGCAGTCGACGCTTTTCTGCAACCTTGGCCACGGGAGGGAGCCTATGCTTTCCCTCCCTTCTCGATGATTCAACGGACCCTTCACCGGGTCAAAGCGCAAGAGGTCAGGATAGTAATAATCACCCTACTATGGAGGGCTCAGACCTGGTTCCCCACCCTCCTGGAACTATCAATAGACTACCCCATCCTTCTACCTCGTTCCTTTCGGGTCCTCAGGAACCCAATGGGCGATTACCACCCTCTCACCCTACAGGGCCATCTTCAACTAGTAGCTTGGACAGTTTCAGGGGCACTTGGCATGTCGCGGGTCTTTCACGCACAGCTCAAACACTCCCCTGGGACTCGTGGGCTCCAGGAACCAGATGAACCCACCTCTCCGCATGGCTCTTTAGACCTCTTTCACCCATTTTAAATTTCTTATCATCTCTCTTCGATCAGGGTAAATCTTACCGATCGATTAATATTTTTCATTCCGCCATTTCGGCAGCCCATGACACTTTTGATAATTCCTTGGTTGGGAAACACCTTTCCGTGTGCAGACTTTTACGGGGCATTCGTTTGACGAGGCCACCTTCTGCCAAATACTCTAAGTTCTGGGATATTTCTCAGGTTTTCACACTGTTGGATTCCTGGCCACCTAACGAGGCCTTATCCTTACGCCAACTCTCTGTGAAATTGGCCCTGCTACTGTGTCTGGTATCCTTCCGCAGAGTTTCAGACATTCAAGCCTTTGACTCTCACGCTGTGACCTTCGCACCAGACGGTGTCAGATTTACCATTACTAGACGCACTAAGATTCCTCGTCAGTCTTTTATCCATACTTTCCCGACAGACCGTCACTCTGTGTAGCCCTGTGTACCCGTTGTTACATTGAAAACACTATCTCTCTGCGTCCCTCTACCGGACCTCTGTTTGTCTCTTACGTTAGGCCTCACAAACCGGTCTCTTCCTCCACCATTGCACGATGGATAAGATGGTTGCTTACCCAAGCAGGAATTGATAGATCATTCGGAGCTCACTCCGTTAGGGGAGCGGCCGCATCCTCTGCCTTTCACGTAGGCAGCTCGCTGGCGGATATTTTATCCTCTGCAGATTGGTCAAGGGAATCTACCTTTCGCACCTTTTATTTTAAACCAACACCACATGCGGCTTGTTCCTTTATTCAAGAGCGTTAAATCAGCAAATATGAAGCCTCCTGTCTTGCCATAAAATTAGGGATTATTCTAGTTTACAGTGAACGAATAATCTAAATTTTATTAAAGACAGGAGGCGAATATTTTCCCTCCCTTCGTTCACTCTGGAACCCACCCTCAGGGTAAGTCTCTTGTTCTGAGGTTATTTCATTGTACACTCTCTTGCAATTTGACTTGTAGGTATAAGATTTGTTAGCCTAGTAAAATATAATCCTACATTACATTGTACCGTTATGTCTTTTAAATCCTGCCAGATAATCTGAGCTATCATTTTAGAATGCGTACTTATGTTTTTCTCTTGTCCAAGAGACCATACTTTCACGAAGTTTCTCTTCTTCTCTTCTAGTGTGAAAATTTCAACTTATTCTACTCGACTACATGTTTACATGGTTGACTTCACTACGAGTTAAAGCCTCGGAATGTTTCCAGTTTACAGGGTTGATTCTACTACTGATCGGCACCACCAAGAAAGAGGAAGTGGGAGGAGCCTGGTAGCACTATATTGTTCTATGAAGTGTTATGATTGGTTGAATTTTTTTACAACATTGTTAACTATTTCTTTGCTGCTGGGATTTACAGTAAAGAAAGATAAGCAAATATTCGCCTCCTGTCTTTAATAAAATTTAGATTATTCGTTCACTGTAAAATAGAATAATCCCTAATTATTATGCAAATGATATTTTTCTCATTTACCTAAATAATTGATGTAAATAACAGACAGCATAATTCTCATGTTATCAACTATTAAAATTTTATTGAACAAACCTCCTAATGATAACAGTACTTTTTTTAAACATAAAAAACTTACAATGTACTGTTCCAAATTATTACGCACAGTAAGCATCAAAACAGGTTGTAAAGAACTGAAAATTGTCATTTGTTGTGTTTGCAGCATATTTACTGAAATCAAAAGCTATTTCAATCAAACTTATAACATTTTAACTTTTTAAACATTTTAACAGGTCACATTACATTTTAACATAGGACCCCTTATTTAATAGCAGCTTCACAAGTCTTGCATCCATTGAACTTGTGAGTTTTTGGACAGTTTCTGCTTGAATTTCTTTGCAAGATGTCAGAATAGCCATCCAGAGCTGCTGTTTGGATGTAAACTGCCTCCCATCCTCATAGATCTTTTGCATGAGGATGCTCCAAAGGTTCTCAATAGGATTGAGGTCAGGGGAGGATGGAGGCCACACCATACTTGCTGCCTAATATATCCCACTCCTTGACAGGTACCATTGTAATAATGGTACCTGTCAAGGGGTAAGGTATGTTAGGCAGCAAGTATACAGGCAGTTTTTGAATTTCATAAGTTGGAATCAGCAAAAATTGGGAAGTAAAAAAGAAAAACTGAGTAACTTTGACAAGGGAAATGGTGATGGAATTTCATAAGTTGGATCCTATTAACTTCACCTGTTAGTGCTTTTAATATAGTGGCTGATCAGTGTATGTGCTATTGACCATCTACCTGTCATCTAAAAGGATACAATATTGAATATTTCTAAAAATAAAAACAGAACTAAAGTTCCTAGAGATGGCTTTACTGTTTTGATCAGGTGTGATACAACTTGTAATTACAAAGAAAATAATTCCCTTTTTACGACAAATGTAATGTGTCATACTTTACCAGAACTGTATGTTGTAGACCATCTTCATTTCTATTGCATATTTCATAATAAGCATCTATTAAATCATTAGATTCTAATTTATCTGATGCAAAATAACGAGTTCCACCTGCAAAAAAAAAAAAAATTGTTTCTGAAATAAAATAGGGTTTTGATTTTATGAAGAATAATTAGTAAGCAAGGGAAAAAAGAGACACTCTAGGCACTATAACCACTTCATGTCATTGAAGTAGTTTTAATGCTTGGAGTCTCCTAGCATCCCTTAGTTAAGTCTTAAACTTACATGTTAGCCTGAGCTTTGATAGGAGTTCTGGAGTACCAGCTTACCAAATTGGCCAATCACAAGCTCTCATTGTTGGTATGAAATTATATGGCTAAGTTTTTGCCATACCTCCAGTTCAGTATGACTGCAGGTGCCATGGACCCTCATTCAATGTGAAATCATTCAAAATGACTTACCACTGAATGAAGGGGCCTCGCCAGGGGACATTAGGTACTGTAGGCACTTCAGTGAAATTAAGTGGTCATAATGCCTAATGTGTCTGTTTTTAAATATGAATAAATATATGATTGGCCCATAATCTTGCACTTACAGAGAATTGCCAGAATGGTTACTGTGACAGCTAAATAATAATACATTTTGAGAAAAACTGTCCTTCTTAATGCAAAGAAAGAGAAAATGTGCCATCATGCAAACAAACATCTTTCTCAAGAGATTTTACAAATGATAGTGGTTTTTTTCTGTAGACAGAGGGAAATTATAACAAGAAGACATTGGAAGGACAATTTACACAAATGTGCAGAATGCCAAAAAGCTAATTATCTGCAGACATAAAGTAAAACAAACATAGAACTAGCTGTACTGCAGACGCCGCTTGTTTATTGTGTTTTATATTGCACTCACAAAAATGTACACAGTAGAGGGTGTATCTCCCAAACAGGCATATTATCTCAGCAATTTCCACATTTTCCTTTTAAAAATTCCTCATGTGCATAAATATAAAATTTACACATTTTCCTTTTGAAAATTCCTCATGTGCATAAATATAAAAAGTAAAATAGGACATAGTGTGCACATTTAAAAAATATTGCAACATTAAAAAATGAAAACATTTATAGAAACATAGAAACATAGAAACATAGAAACATAGAATGTGACGGCAGATAAGAACC
The DNA here is from genome assembly GCA_933207985.1 of Pelobates cultripes. Lineage (NCBI taxonomy): Eukaryota > Metazoa > Chordata > Amphibia > Anura > Pelobatidae > Pelobates > Pelobates cultripes. The sequence continues at coordinate 126,263,291 of OW240914.1, read as the reverse complement.
ATTCGGCCCATCTAGTCTGCCCAATTTTCTAAAAACTTTCATTAGTCCTAGCCTTATCTTATAGTTAGGATAGCCTTATGCCTATCCCATGCATGCTTAAACTCCTTTACTGTGTTAACCTCTACCACTTCAGCTGGAAGGCTATTCCATGCATCCACTACCCTCTCAGTAAAGTAATACGTCCTGATATTATTTTTAAACCTTTGTCCCTCTAATTTAAGACTATGTCCTCTTGTTGTGGTAGTTTTTCTTCTTTTAAATATAGTCTCCTCCTTTACTGTGTTGATTCCCTTTATATATTTAAATGTTTCTATCATATCCCCCCGTCTCGTCTTTCCTCCAAGCTATACATGTTAAGATCCTTAACCTTTCCTGGTAAGTTTTATCCCGCAATCCATGAACCAGTTTAGCAGCCCTTCTCTGAACCCTCTCTAAGGTATCAATATCCTTCTGAAGATACGGTCTCCAGTACTGTGTACAATACTCCAAGTGAGGTCTCACCAGTGTTCTGTACAATGGCATGAGCACTTCCCTCTTTCTACTGCTAATACCTCTCCCTATATAACCAAGCATTCTGCTAGCATTTCCTGCTGCTCTATTACATTGTCTGCCTACCTTAAGTCATCAGAAATAATCACCCCTAAATCCCTTTCCTCAGATGTTGAGGTTAGGACTCTATCAAATATTCTGTACTCTGCCCTTGGGTTTTTACGCCCAAGATGCATTATCTTGCACTTATCCACATTAAATGTCAGTTGCCACAACTCTGACCATTTTTCTAGTTTACCTAAATCATTTGCCATTTGGCTTATCCCTCCTGGAACATCAACCCTGTTACATATCTTAGTATCATCAGCAAAAGACATACCTTACCATCAAGACCTTCTGCAATATCACTAATAAAAATATTAAAGAGAATGGGTCCAAGTACAGATCCCTGAGGTACCCCACCGGTGACAAGTCCAAGCTTCGAATATATTCCATTAACTACAACCCTCTGTTGCCTGTCACTCAGCCACTGCCTTACCCATCCAACAATATTTGAATCCAAACTTAAAGATTGCAGTTTATTGATAAGCCTTCTATGTGCAACAGTGTCAAAAGCTTTACTGAAATCTAGGTAAGCAATGTCTACTGCACCACCCTGATCTATAGTTTTAGTTACCCAATCAAAAAAATCAATAAGATTAGTTTGGCATGATCTCCCTGAAGTAAACCCATGTTGTCTCTGATCTTGAAATCCATGTGTTTTTAGATGTTCATCAATCCTATTCTTTAACATGGTTTCCATCACTTTTCCCACTACTGAAGTAAGGCTTACTGGCCTATAGTTGCCCGACTCCTCCCTATTACCTTTCTTGTAAATGGGCACAACATTCGCTAACTTCCAATCTTCTGGGACTACTCCTGTTAACAATGATTGGTTAAATAAATCTGTTAATGGTTTTGCTAGTACACCACCAAGCTCTTTTAATAGCTTTGGGTGTATTCCATCAGGTCCCATTGACTTATTTGTCTTTACTTTTGACAGTTGGAATAGAACCTCTTCCTCTGTAAACTCACGTGTAATAAATGACTCATTTATCCTTTTTCTCAACTGAGGTCCCTTTCCTTCATTTTCTTCTGTAAATACAGAACAAAAATATTCATTGAGGCAGTCAGCCTGACCTTTATCCTCTTCTACATACCTTCCTTCTTTTGTTTTAATCTAACTAATCCTTGTTTTACTTTTCTTTTCTCATTTATGTATCTAAAAAATGTTTTATCCCCTTTTTTACTGACTGTGCTATTTTCTCTTCTGTGTGTGATTTGGAAGCTCTTATAACTTGCTTAGCCTCTTTCTGCCTAATTTTATAGATCATTTTGTCTTCCTCACTCTGGGTTTTTTATAATTCCTAAATGCTAACTTTTTGTTTTTAACTATTTTGGCCACATCTGCGAGTACCACAGTGGTTTCTTGAATTTTTTGCTTTTACTGACAAGCCTAATGCAATTTTCTGTTGCCTTCAACAGTGCAACTTTTAAATAATCCCATTTCTCTTGGACTCCATTTAAATTGCTCCAGTCTGATAATGACTCCTCTACCCATATTCTAATTCTCTAAAGTCTAAAACTTTTGTTTTTGTGTGGTGTGACTCAGTCACTGTTCTTATATTAAACCACACTGACTGATGATCACTGGATCCTAAACTTTCACCTACAGTAATATCTGATACCAAATCTCCATTTGTTAACACTAAATCTGAGACCGGCTGAATGCGCTCGCAGCCAGCCGAAAGGGAGGAGAGGAGGAGGAGGAGGATTGGAGGCGTAGAGCTCCCTGCTTGGTGCTGGAGAAAGGTAAGTTTTAACCCCTCTCCTCACCCCAGAGCCTGGCAGGAGGGGGACCCTGAGGGTGGGGGCACCCTCAGGGCACTATAGTGCCAGGAAAACGAGTATGTTTTCCTGGCACTATAGTGGTCTTTTAAAGTCAAATTTGTGAGAATGCTAAAATGGACATCAATAGTTCTAAAACAAATCTTTTGTTCCTTTGGCAGCACAGATCAGAAATAAATTAATTCCAAAATACTTATGCATTGCTTCATTTGTTTGACGTACAGTGGAGTGTGTAATTATTATTGTTGTAATCTCTTTAGCAATTAAAAGGCATTGCTAAGAGCTCAGTGGTGAGTTGCCTAAAACATCATTTCTTTTCAAAATCAATACTGGCATTAAACCCATGCATTTAAAACTCACCACTTTATATTGCCTTCAATAGTACCCATCCCTCTGCCCATGTTAATCCTTCAAGTCATATCCTGTGTCTATAGTGCTCTTACCTCAACTCAATCAACACTACAGTACTTGATTTAAGAATCTCTCTCATAGTACCCTTTCTTCTTTTACTTCTATCCAAATTTCTTCTTGTATACATACGTTTATTCATAGTACCATTGTTACCAAACCTTATTCTGCAATTATATAAATCCCAACATTTGAAGATCAATGCAGAAGCCCGGGAGTAGGGATTGTCAGGCTAACATGCATGTGTTTCAGATTAAGAGACAGCTCTGCCAGTCAGCCAATCAGAACTGTCCATGAGCAGAGAGCTGCAGATAGGTATGCACATGGACACAAATATACTACAGTTGTCATTGTGCATAAAACAGAAAATGTTTTACTGGCTTTCTGAGCACCCGAGAGAGAAACCCAGGATGGTAGGAATTGATACAAGTGTGTGCTACTCTTAACCACGTCTCTATCTATTTAACTCCAAGTATTGCAATAACTGTTCATATATCTATTCATAATACTCCTGTTACTGACAGCATGCATATTACTCCTCCATATATATACCCCAATCCAGTATCTTTTTTTTTTAGTATCCATTTAATGAAAATGTGTTTATATGAACATTATATGTCTTTATAAGATCACAATGTTATGACCCTTAAAACAACATTGTTATACGTGCACAGGCTACTACACACTGGATTGGACAAAATGGAGTTCTTCAACTGGTAGTTTAAATGAGGTGCAGACTGCAGCTCACTAGTATGTGATCATGAGAAATATAGTTCAGCTGAAAGATGTCACTTAGCCCTCCCATGAGTATCTTGCAGCTCTACTATGTTGTAATATATCACGGAAAGCAGGACATTTCCACATTCAATTTTGTGACAATTATTGGCATTGATGGAAAAAGTGGTAAATGTTAAGCCCTGATATCTCCCCCTTTCTCTTGCAGTGCGACAGAGAGGGATAGTCCTGGACAAAATGGGCAGTGCTCACTGGTATGAAATCAGCAAGTAAGGGAAAGATCTGCCAGGGACAGAGCTGAAATGGACTCTCCACTGGCCAAAGAGAGCCTTAGTAGCTTTTGCATGCTGTGTTTTATTCACTAAATGCCAAACTGAAGCAAATCTGAATTACAATAATTGTTACAAAGGGCAAATTTCGAAGCCAATCCTTAAACTTGGCTAATATAGTCTACTCTTAAAACCTTCTCTCGACCCAATCCAAACATTTCCTTGGTATACCCATTATCACTAGGTGTAGCTGGTTAAGAAAGTTGAGGTGTCTTGCAGTGTCATGTTGACTAATTTCATTAATAGAAAAACTTTACCTTTAGAAATACACAACATTAGTTCTGTCCCCCCTCCCCAGCCACCATAAAAGAGTTGAAAACAATTTTTTAACTCACCTTAATGGGACGCTACAGGCATCAACACTACTTCATCTCACTGAAATAGTCTGAGCGCAATGTTTTCCTTGTAGCATTAAGACTGCTTCTGGTGGCTGTCTTGCAGGCTTTACATGAGGACGTTTTACATGCAGACAGCCATTTCAGGTGCTTCCTGCAGTTTCATGGAGTTTAACCCCATGGTTCCCAGACTGCATTGATGTAAGCACAATCCAGCACTGAGGGTCATCGGCGCTGGAATCAGGTAAGTGCTTATGTTTGGCAGCTTTTTGCTGTGGGGGCAGTGGTACACTATAGTGTTAGCAATACAGCCAGGGCCGCCATCAGGGGGTGACAACCGTGACTGTTGTCACGGGCCCGGCGACCCTGGGGGGCCCGGACTGCTCTGGCAGTCCTGGGCCCCACTTTCCCTCTCTGCACACATAGATAGCGAATATCGCTATCTATGTGTGCAGCCGCGGGCCCCCTGCTCCCTGTTACCGCAGAGGGGGCCCAGGCAGCACACAGCTTCTTCTCCTGTCTTCTCTCTTCTCATAACTCTCGCGAGACCCGCGGAGCGTTGCCATGGTAACCGGGTCTCGCGAGAGTTATGAGAAGAGAGGAGAAGCTGTGTGCTGCCTGGGCCCCCTCTGCGGTAACAGGGAGCCGGGGGGCCCCCCCACCGGACCACCAGGGATGGAATCTCCCCCCTCCATGGACACAGGTAAGCAGGGAGGGGGGAGAAACATTTAATTAAATTAATAAAAAATTAATGTTAAAATGCCCCTTCCTCCCCCTCACCCCAGATCACACACTAACAACACATACTGCATACAATAACACACACACACACTGCATACACTAACACACACACTGCATACACTAACAACACACACACTGCATACAATAACACACACATACACTGCATACACTACCAACACGCACACTGCATACACTAACACACACATACACTGCATACACTAACACACACACATACACTGCATACACTAACAACACACACACACTGCATACACTAACACAACACACACACTGCATACAATAACACACACATACACTGCATACACTAACACACACACACTGCATACACTAACACACACATACACTGCATACACTAACACACACACACTGCATTCACTAACACACACACACTGCATTCACTAACACAACACACACACTGCATACACTAACAACACACACTGCATACAATAACACACACATACACTGCATTCACTAACACACATACACTGCATTCACTAACACACATACACTGCATACACTAACACACACATACACTGCATACACTAACACACACATACACTGCATACACTAACACACACACACACACTGCATACACTAACACACACATACACTGCATACACTAACACACACACTGCATACACTAACACACACATACACTGCATTCACTAACACAACACACACTGCATACACTAACACAACACACACTGCATACAATAACACACACATACATTGCATTCACCAACACAACACACACTGCATACACTAACACAACACACACTGCATACAAAAACACACACATACACTGCATTCACCAACACAACACACACTGCATACACTAACACAACACACACTGCATACAATAACACACACACACTGCATACAACACACACACACTGCATTCACTAACACACACACACTGCATACACTAACACAACACACACTGCATACACTAACACAACACACACTGCATACAATAACACACACATACACTGCATTCACTAACACAACACACACTGCATACACTAACACAACACACACTGCATACAATAACACAAACATACACTGCATTCACTAACACAACACACACTGCATACACTAACACACACACTGCATACAATAACACAACACACACACTGCATACAATAACACACACATACACTGCATTCACTAACACAACACACACACACTGCATACACTAACACAACACACACACTGCATACACTGACACACACACACTGCATACACTGACACACACACACACACACTGCATACACTGACACAACACACACACACTGCATACACTCACACACACTGCATACACTAACACACACACACTGCATACACTAACACACACACTGCATACACTAACACACACACTGCATACACTAACGCAACACACACTGCATCCGCTACACTAACACACACTCTGCATCCGCTACACACTAACACACTCTCTGCATTCACTACACATTAACACTGCATTCACTACACTAACACACACTCTAAATCCGCTACATACTAACACACTCTCTGCATTCACTACAAATTTACACACACTATGCATTCACTGCACTAACATACACACTACATTAATTACACTGACGCACTCTGCATTCACTACACACTAACATACACTCTGCATTCACTAAACTATGCACACACTCTGGATTCACTATACTGACACACTCTGCATTCACTACACTAACATACACTCTGCATTAACTGTACACACAGCATCCACTACACAAACATCCTGTATTCACAGTACACACACTACATCCACCACAAATTGAAACACTCTGCATTCACTATACACAGACACTGCGTCTGATACACACACTACAGACACTGCATCCACTAAACACATTTCATCTAGTACATACAAACACTACATCCACTACACAAACACACACTACATCACTGTACACACACTACATCCACTACTCAAAAACACTCTGCGTTCACTATACACACTGCATCCGCTACACAAACACACACTCTGCATTCATTGCACAAACAGTATCTAATACACACAAACACTACATCCATTACACACATTTTAATTCACTTCCACTATACACACACCACATTCAGTCCTGCATCATTGTGAGCGGACTAGGTAGGGCGTGGGCGGGCCCGCGAGGAGGGGGGGGGGCCCAGACCTTGTGCTTTGTCATGGGCCCCAAATTTTCTGATGGCGGCCCTGAATACAGCTTTGTATTCCTAACACTATAGTGTTCCTTTAATTCCAGCACCAAAGCTCCTTGGCACTGGCTCTGTATCCTCCTGTGTCATCACGCCGATGGAGGACCTAATGCGAATGTTAGGGCTTTGTTAAATCTTTGATTCAATGCTTTCCTATGAGGATTTTGAAGATGCAGCATGTCCTCATGTAATATGTGATTTCACAGAGTTAAAGAAAATGAGAAACCAGGAAGTGCCTCTTGGGCCTGTCTGAAAGACAGACACTATAGGTTGTCTTTACCATGCATCGTATATATTGCTGTTTCTCTGAAACTGCAATGTTTTTACTTGCAGGGTTAAGGAGACAGGGACACTGCACCCAGATCACTTCAGTGAGATGAACACATGGAGGGGCTGGGGGTTTTGATGTGACACATGGAGGGGCTGGGGGGGTGGATGAGACACAATTGTGCAGGGGCCCCAGGACAATTTTTGCACCAGGGCCCTGTGATTTCTAGTTACACCTATGCCCTTTAACCCCTTAAGGACACATGACGTGTGACATATCATTATTCCCTTTTATTCCAGAAGTTTGGTCCTTAAGGGGTTAATAATAGCACTTGACCAATAAAAATAGCTTGTAAATGTGCAAAATGTAGGCGAACATAATCTGTAAAACTATTAAAAATAAGTTGGTTTCCATATGGCTGGACAAACTTATCCACTTATATTTTATACTCCTTCTCACTTGCTTGTGTGTAAAAGTGGGGCACTCAATGTGATAATAGCTGGGGTCTTATTCACTAAAACAGGAACTGTGATAAATGAAAGGCAAACTTATAGATTTGGGCCACAATTTGTGAATATAGAGGAGTTGGAAAATGTGTCCAAATCTGCCATCGTGGCATAAGTTTCATTCAAGCTCATTGAATAAACTTAGAATCACATTACTACTAGTTATTACTTTTAACAGTAAATACCTTTATTATTATTTTATTATTTATATAGCACCAACAAATTCCATAGCGCTGTACAATGGGATATTTTTAAGTTATTATTAAATATCTGTATATTTGTATATATGTAAGTATGGTCTGCAGCTGACCCCTGTTTAACCTCCCGTAACCCTTAGAAGTCTAGACTGCTCATGCCATCACCATTGAAAAGGTTAAGTTCTTGGGCAGAATAACTGAAAAGCTAAAGTCTTATACAGAAACAAAGGCAAACCGCAAAGGAATCCTTTGTTTTTGAGCAGCCATGCAGGATACAAAGCTCCAGGAGATGGAAGTGAATCTGTAATGAGATATTGTGGGATCGCTCTGTGCATAGGGGATCTACAGGCACACAGTCGGTACGATGGTGAATTTATTAACTAAGAATGTGGAAGCAGGAATGACCTCTATGGTCAGTTTAAATATGAGCCGCTTGGCCCTTTCAATGCCTGCTTTAAAACCTTATCCCTTGCTTGATTGGAGTGACTTTTTCATTTAGATTATCCTATGCAATGTTTAGCTTTAGAAAAAAAATCTCCAATTCAGCTGCAGTGACCGAATGGCTGGTTTAACCTGATTTTTTGCAATTATTTTCAATTATCTGCTATTTACTGCTTAATGAATAAACGCTAATGTATTTTCTGCTGGGATATCTGTCTGGTTCTTCCGACATGTAAAAAAACAACAACAAAGGGAACAATATTCTCTGTTATGTTACTTGTTGTCCCAGGGGAACAACCCCTTCCCCTTCTTCGCCACGGAGAGAGGGCGGACAGAGCAATGATCCTGAAAATTGGCACATCTGTATGATTTGCTTTTTTATTTTCCGCTTCATGAACTTTTATTTGCAAATATTAATCCCTTACCCGCCCACAATGACCTCGGAAACTTCCCCTAATCTAAACCCACTGTTTCCCTAAAATCTCACCCCTCACCTCAATCACCCCTCTTTTATTAAGCCATTGTATCTAAAGAATGCCAAAAGCTATTGGCAGAAAGGACAGAACATGTAGCTATACAGAAATGGTTCTTCACTTGTTTTCTTATGCAAACCATGTACATGGCATCATCTTGGTAACAGATACTTTTGGAAAATTATCTCTAAGACTTTTTCTTTGCATTTAAATACATTTTGCAATAAAAAAAATTGCTATTCCTAGATCAAAAGGGTCTCTCAGCCACGATAAATAACTTATTGTGGGTCTTTTTCTGGCGCCTGATAAATAGGGTGTACCGGGTCGCACCAATGGGAACCGATAATTGGGTCCAATTCCTGGGGTTATAAATCCCAGAGCTCTATAGTGTATTTCGATGCTCTGGCAATGAAAGGTTTAGCAACGTATAAGGGATAGTGAGATGTAGCAATATGGCTTGTGTGCATCCAGACTCCCCTTTCTGATTTGGGAGGGGGGAGAATATGCTGTGTTGTATAAGAAGGAAGGGGGTGAAAGGAGTATGGGAGGATATGTGCTGGATGGTGGGTGTAATGTTTCTGCTTCCTGCTGTTACTGGTTTGATTTATCCCTAATGAGTTCTCAGCACTTGAATGATCACAGCTCTCTAAGGAGCCTGTCCCATAATGCAGCAGCTCTCTGCCAACTCCCTGTAGCCTCTCTAGTCAGGTTACTGCAGCCTGTGCTGAGTTTCCCCACTTCTCATACCTGAACTCAAAGGGCCACGCACACAGATGTTTTGTCTAATGTTGATTGTACTGCAAATAAATCTTGCAGGTGATAATCTAATATGTCCCCTACACAGCTTTTCTGTATCACAGAATACACTGCAAGCACTGTTTGCCTATAAAGGGAGGGACTGCATATACAGGGCTCAGCAAAAAAAAAAAATCACCTCTCACTGACACTGGTGAGATTATAGGGGGAGACAAGTGGTAGTTTTGAGAGGTGATATGGGATTGAGACACTGGGGAGGTATGAAACTCAGGGGGGTGCAGTGGTGGTGGTGTGTGGGGGGGAGAGACTTAAGCAAACACTGGGAAAATGTACTGAGGTAAGGGGAAGTGGTTTAAAGATGGGAGTTGTAGTTGAAGGAAAATAATATATGGAATAAAAGCATCTGAGAGGGAGAGTGAAAATTAAGTCAACCGAAAGATATAGAATTTTCTGCAATTGGCCTTCTGTCACTGCTTTACCAGAGCCTGCAACATCTTTTTGTCCTTTAACAACCAACATTTGCCTCGTTGACAGTTCCAATTTAAAGAAGTCAGAGGTCCCTCTGTTTGATCTGCTGCTAGGAAAACCTCCAATAACAGTTTGTCATCAGCAAAAGTATGCACAATAACAGGTCTGAAATACACACACACACACACACACACACGATTCAGAAGTAATGATTCCTAGAACTAGGGTGTGACCATAAAGTATATCCCACTAGAGAGCTAATCAGTAGCTGTTCACCCATACATATATTTATCGTCATAGAGCCCGGAGGATAAATTGTTCTGCCAGGTAAGTACAATAGATAAAATAAAAAACAAAAAACTTTAATACATGTTGATTAAAAGGATACCTTATAATTCAGGCAGTAAAGAAACTCCATACTTGGAGTTGGTGCTAAAGTTGTGATCTAAACACTAAATGGCTCTAGTGGATTGCTGTTGTGAGACACCTTTGAAACAACCACTAAAAGGTGAAATACTTGGAAACAATTGTCACCTCTATATGGGCGATTGATAGTGGTTAAAGTCAAATATTCATCCAGAGGGTCAGCAACACAACCACAAAACCTAAAAAGCCCTACTTAGGTCAAAATAGATTACAGACCCTGACTATTTGCTACAAAGTAAATATTGTGATGTCAGACATAATGTAGTAAATTAGTAGCTACAATCTATTATAATCCATAGAATCTGCAGTATTGTAAGTAGTGCTGTGTACAGACACTGAAGAAATAGCTATTTTGGCATAATAAATATCCGTAGGTATACTAACTTTATTTCTCAAATGATCGAGTGTCAAATAAAAAGTAAAAAATAATGAAACCACCTGCACCTCATGTCAAACTACCTGTTAAAGACCAACATTCTAAAATACAAACTGCTTATATTTCAAGAAAAGTCAAACTGGATGCAACAAAAAGCAGGTTCAATATACAACATTTGCATCAAAACATAGAAACATAGAATGTGACGGCAGATAAGAACCATTCGGCCCATCTAGTCTGCCCAATTTTCTAAATACTTTCATTAGCCCCTAGCCTTATCTTATAGTTAGGACAGCTTTATGCCTATCCCACGCATGCTTAAACTCCCTCACTGTGTTAACCTCTACCACTTCAGCTAGAAGGCTATTCCATGCATCCACTACCCTCTCAGTAAAGTGATATTTCCTGATACCATTTTTAAAACTTTGCCCCTCTAATTTAACCCCTTAAGGACGGCGGGCATGCTATGCTGTCCTTGGGGACTCTGCTCTAAACTCCGGTGGGCAGCATAGCATGTCCACGCCATCCTATATATATTTAATTCTACATATATATTTATGTAATATTTTTACATAATTAAGCACTATATTTAATCCTGTAACTTTCCAAGACACCATAAAACCTGTACATGGGGGAGGGTTTCAAAACAGTAAAATGTATTACAATAATGATATCATCAGTGAAAGTGAAGTTTTTTGCATTTTTCACACACAAACGGCACTTACACTGACGATATAATTGTTGTGATACGTTTTACGATTTTGAATATAAGGCTTGTGTTTCAGTTTTTTCACATTGAAATTCGCCAGCTTGGTTACGTTGCCTTTGAGACCGTATGGTAGCCCAGGAATGAGAATTACCCCCATGATGGCATACCATTTGCAAAAGTAGACAACCCAAGGTATTGCAAATGGGGTATGTCCAGTCTTTTTTAGTAGTCAGTCACAAACACTGGTCAAAATTTGCCTTCAAATTAGTTTTTTGCATTTTTCACACACAAACAAATATGCCTTTACCTTTAAACCCTTAAGGACCAAACTTCTGGAATAAAAGGGAATCATGACATGTCATACATGTCATGTGTCCTTAAGGGGTTAAGCGACCCCCGCTCAATCTCCATGCCATCAAACCCAGAGCCTGAGGGTCTGGGTGAAACAGAGGACCTTGAATCAGAAGATCTGGTCGGACTGGGAGATTCCTGGAATGTTCCAGACTCATCCGAATCGCCATAGGGAATCAAGGTCTTCTTGGCTGTGACGAAGTGCCCTTCGCCACTTGGTCCTGGAGAGGCCTACTTGCCAGCCTCCTCCCCTGTGACTATGACTCTTTCATGCAACTGGCTTTAAAGCCCCTAGTCTACCTTCAGACAGACTATTTATGTAGGCTGCTTTATTTATCTTATGTTTTAGTCACCCTGTACCCATTATAGGTGCAGGGTGTGTGTAATGTAATTGTTTATAGTGTGTGTGTGTGCTGTGTAATGTATTGCCTGCTCTCTTGTATTGCTGAGGTTTGCTACCAACTAGGTGGGTTTGGCTATGGAGCTGGTCTAGTGCCCTCTGTTGGTAGCAACAGCAATATGCACTACCTGAATTGCAAGACTGGTTCATTTGCATATTCAGGTGGATTTGCATATTGCTAATTCTGCAGGCAGGTGAGATATTTACTGTTAAATATTGTCTCCCCCTACCCCTTTAAAAATGTGCCATTGTGTTGTGATAAGTCACTGTGTGTTGCTTGTTATGGTTTGACTGTTTGTGATTTTATTGAGGTTTCACAACAATGTTATTGTGGTGACCCTATTGGCTGGTCCCAAGGGAAATAAAGGTTTTGACAGTTCTTCTTGATCCCTCTAAAAGTAGCCTTGTCTCGTTATTGGAGGGAGCTGTTATAATCACACTGGGGATTGCTATGCTCTGCATGCTCCCCTGAGCTTGAGTCACTTAGCTCTTTTAAGAGCTTATTCCTGACACGCTCTCCTTGGAGGAGGGGTCTTCACCACACAGTCCTGGATGCTGGAGATTCATACAGGGTGGAAGGGAGAGTTCTTTCCCACACAGTCCTGGAGGACAGAAGCTGATCCAGGGTGGAAGGAAGACGGCGAGACTCCAGTCCAGATACGGCGGTTGTGGAGTCTGCGGTGGTTGTGGTGTCTGCTGCAGCGCTTGGAGTCCTCAGGAAGCGCTAGGAGCATCCATCAACGGAGGGTACTCGGTCGGAGTACAGGGAGCTCCGTTACATTGGCCAAAAGGGGAGAATTTCTATGCAGGGCCGGTGCAAGGATTTTTGCCGCCCTAGGAAAAAGAAAGATTTGCCGCCCACCCCCGGGACATCGCAATGCCCCACCCATATGATCTGCCATATGAACTAGTGCCAGTGCTGCACACAGTGTATGCTTATATTAAAAAGCCTGCAGGGACAAACTATATACACCAGAACAACTTTATTAAGCTGCAGTGGTTCTGGGGACTATAGTGTCCATTTATTGTGAGGTAAAATAGAGATTAGTGTCACTAATAATATACTAGATTGCCTACTTCAATCAGATGAGGATGGTGATGGGCTCTGGCTGCAGTCTGGCTCCACTGGTCTGGTGTAGAGCAGGATCTCTGGAGGCTGTTTGTAACTGTGGTCACAAAATTCAATGTTCTGGGAGAACGGGAAGCAGCTCCATTTTTGGGGGCCTCTTACATAGTTCAAGGTCTGGGCCCCAGTGCCTGACGGTGAGTATGCCCATAAAGCCCACCCATAAGTCCACCTACATGTTCCACCCATGAGTTCGCTCACAGGGAGTAGAGTGTGTAGGGGATGTGTTATGTGTTACTGTAGAGGATCTAATGTGTGTGCTTATGGAATGTAGTGTATAGGGATGCCAGTTTGTGTAGGTGATGCAGTGTGTTTGTGTGTAGTGGAAGCAGTGTGTTTTTGTGTAAGGGATAGAAAGCAGTGAGTGTTTGTGTAAGGGATGTATTGTGTGTTTCTTGTTGTGTGTAAGGGATGCATTGTGTGAATCTGTGTTTTGTATGCATAAGGGATGCAAAGTGTGTTTCTGTGTATGTAAGGGATGCAGTGTGTGTGTCTGTAAGGGGTGTGTTGAGTGTGTGTAAGAGATGCATTGTGTTTCTGTGTGTGTGTAAGAGAAGCAGTGTGTGTCTGCATGCGTGTGTAAGGGATGCATTGTGTGTTTCTGTGTATATGTGCAAAGGATGCATTGTCCTTATGTGTAAGGGTTGCGTTGTGTGTTTCTCTCTGTGTAAGGGAAGCATGTTGTGTTTCTGTGTGTATAGGGATGCATTGTGTGTGTGTGTGTGTGTGCGCGTGGTGTGAAAGAGCTCCCTGTCCTGCCCCCTGTCCTATAGAGCTCTCCCTTCCATTCCTTAGAGATCTCCCCTGCCCCTTAGTGGTCTCTCCTCTCCCCCCACCTCCCTTAGTGGTCTCCTTTTCTCCCTGACTTTGCATTAGTGGTCTCTCCTTTCCCCCAACCCTCCCCTAGTGGTCTATCCTCCACCCCCCTCCCTTAGCGGTCTCTCCTCACACCCCTCCCCTAGTGGTCTCTCCACCGGCCCCTCCCTCCTTTAGTGGTCTCTCCCTCCCCTACGTTCTCATCTCCCACCCCCGTGTTCTCCTCTTCTTCTCCCCCCGTGTTCTCCTCTTATTCCCCCCTCCCTGTGTTCTCCTCTTCTTCTCCCCCGTCCCTGTAATCTCTTCTTCTCCCTCCTGTAATCTTCTCTTCTTCTCCCCCCTCCCTGTAATCTTCACTTCTTCTCCCCCCTCCCTGTAATTTTCTCTTCTTCTTCTCCCCCTAGATGGGCCGAATGGTTCTTATCTGCCGTCACATTCTATGTTTCCTTCCCTCCCTGTAATCTCTTCTTCGCCTCCCTCCAATATTCTTCTTCTCCCCCCTCCCTCCAATCTTCTCC